>CM051234.1:433646140-434846140 GCA_027917425.1 Gastrophryne carolinensis | reverse complement strand
CAACTGCGAGTCCCTCCCTGGTGATTGATGTATGCAACAGCTGTCCGGTTGTCTGACCGAATCTGAACTGGCAGACCCTGTAAGAAATGGGTCAGTTGAAGTAGAACAAGACGTATGGCCCAAAGCTCTAATACATTGATTGGAGAATGAGCCTCCTGAGGCCCCCACAATCCTTGGAACTGATGCTTCTTGCAGAAGCCCCCCTAGCCCACCAGGCTGGCATCCGTGGTAACCAGTTCCCAATGCGGAGTCAGAAATGACTTGCCCTTCTGGAGGTTGTGCGATATTAACCACCACTGAAGGGACTGCAAAACGTGGGGAGACAATAGACAAGTCTGATTTAATGACAATGGGCACCTGTCATACTTTGCTAAGAGGAAGAGCTGAAGCGTCCTTATGTGAAACTGGGCAAACGGGACTGCCTCGAATGCAGCTACCATCAATCCCACTAGTCTCATCCCTAGACGGATAGACTGACGAGGGTTGGACAAGAATAGACAAATCAAGTCCTGAATCAGAACCATTTTGGACTGAGGAAGAAAAACCTTGGCCTGAAATGTATCCAGAATCAGGCCCAGGAAGGGAATTTCCCTGGACGGATAGAGAGAGGATTTGGGGTAACTTATTACCCATCCGAATCTCTGTAGCGTAGAGACCACCATCCTGGTGTCCAACTCTGATTGTTCGAGGGAGGAGGCCGCGATAAGAAGATCGTCCAGAAAAGGCACAATGCGGATGCCCTGGTCCCTGAATATAGCCATCACTCCTGCCAGCATCTTGGTAAAGACTCTTGGGGAGGAGGTAAGGCCGAATGGCATGGCCACAAATTGATAATGCTGGTCTTCTATCGAGAACCTGAGAAATCTCTGGTGACCCGGAAAAATAGGAATGTGTAAATAAGCATCCTTGATGTCTATCGATGTCATGAAGTCCCCCTGACGGAGAGCATCGGTCGTTGCAGAGACTCCATGCGGAATCTTCTGAAACGGATAAATTGATTGAGTCTCCTTAGGTCTAGGATAGGCCGAACAGAGCCGTCCTTCTTGGGTACCGTGAATAGGTTGGAGTAAAACCCCAAACCCCTTTCCGCTGGAGGCACTAGGCAGATGACAGCCATGTTTAACAGATTCGCTACTGCTGCCCGCAGTCCCTGCGCAATTGCCGGATCTGACGGCATCCGGGACATGAAAAATCTGGGAGGAGGCCGGGACTCGAATTCCAGTTTGTAACCGGAAAAAAACTACTCCCAGAACCCAATTGTCTGATACCTCCTGAACCCAGACCTGGAAGAAGAACCGCAGCCATCCCCCCCACCTGTAAGGGTGAGGGCGTCCCCTCATTGTTGAGCAGGCTTAGGGGCAGATTTGGTTTTGGACCCCCAATTCTGACTTGGACGGCCACGTCCTCTTCCTCTATTCCATGCATTCCCTCTAGAGGCTGAAAAGGTCGATCCTCTACCGGATCTGGACCCCCGAAAGGAAGGGCTAAAGGAAGCCACTCCACGAAAGGAACGACGTTGTCTCTTACGCTGAGGTAATTTACCTCCTTTAGTGACAGAATCCAATTTTTCTCCAAATAGGCACAATCCCACAAACGGAAGCGCTGTAAGCGATTTCTTGGTTACAACATCCGCCGCCCACTGCCGCAACCATACTGACCGCCGAAAGGTTCTGCTGCACATGAGCAGAGTATCATCTAAAGCAGAAGTACAAAATATGCAAACATCTCACATCGCTTAAGAGCGGCGTACTCATCAGAGGCCGGATCAAGCCCTGAGTTATTCATTAGGTCTCTCACAACAGACCAAATAGCCACTGACATAAGCACCAAAGCGCCAACAGGCCGCAAGGCCGAGCCTACACTGGAAAAAGCGTGGCACGCCATTTGATCAATGCGTTTGTCCTCTCCATCTTTAAGTGTAGTAGAGTCAGGAGAATGCAACACAGAAGAATTGGATAAATTAGATACAGGGGCATCCACCTCAGGAGGTGATGACCAACGTTTAACCGTATCAGCTGGAAGGGGATATTTTTTGTCCTAGCCCAAGGGAATGCCAGGATGAGCCAATCTGGCACATAAATCAGAATGCGACTCACCACCCATGACAATATCACTGGGGGTACGGACAAGACACAGCGGAGTAGGAGAAGAGGCAGTAGCCCCAGGCCCTGAAGCCTGGGCCCCAGTTTGCTGCATAATGGTTAATTGTGCACAAGGGATGCAAAGAATTGCGTTATCCCCAACAAAACATTCCCGGGTCTGTATCAAGGGAATTGCATGCCCATTATCCTGAGATGCCTCCATATGATGTTTAGTATTATACTATAATTGATTATAGTCGCCAAGTATATATGGGTTTTACGCAATTGCTACCCAGGATGCCCCTTTAAATAGTCCCAGGTGGGAGGATTGAAACACAAATGGACCCCCAAATAAGGCTTAAGGGCTAAGGACCAGGAGAAACCCCCTTTATAAATAAGGAGTTTCCACCTACAGAAAAAAAGTCACCAATGCACAAAATATACAGTAAATGAACAAAGCATTAAAAATGGCAGAAAACTCCCTTCAGACAAGCTGAAGGGTACTCACAACACCAGGCGACCAGCTCACACAACGAGGGAAGACCGCAGAGAAGCAGCCGGAAATGCCGGCTAAGAGAAGGATGCGCCGATAAGCCCCGCCCCCTGACATCAGCAGGAGCCAGGAAGACAAACAGAGCACATCAGCATGCTCTATGACTAAAATGGCACAGCGCGCAGAAGCCCCGCCCCCTGATGTCAGCAGGAGCCAGGAAGACAAACCGACCACATCAGCGTGCTCTATGACTAAAATGACACTGCGCGCCGAAGCCCCGCCCACTTCCGGGATCACGTGATGCCAAGAGAATGGAGGGAAATTCAAAAAAATGAACAATGCCAAATGAATGCCGTTTAGTCAGAGATAGAGAATTTTAGGTACAAATATTCCCTATAAACTGTAATCTTCTTAATACATAATATGTAAGTAAAATATATATATATCCCTTCCTTTTTTTCTTTTTTTACTTGCATGGTGACCAATAAGCCCCAATAAAGCCCCCCCTTCCTTCTTACCCAGCAGGGTTAAAGGAGAACTAAAGGGGAGAGGATAGAAAGGCACCCATCAGGCACAAGGGGATTGATAAAGGGACAGGGGGCATCCCATGCCAGGAACACCAACCCGGAAGCCGCCTACCCAAATTTTGGGTCTCACGGAGGAGTAAAAAACTCCTGTAAACATCAGAAGGTGTATCTACCTTTGCCTGAACCATACAGCCAGGGCTGGGACATACAATATAACCAAACAGGTTTTCCTTTTTTTTTTTTTTTTAAATTCAGGCAGAGAAATAGAGAAAAGCCGGGAGCAAAACCCAGCTACTTGCAGCTTGAAAGAGAGTCCTCTTCTGAATGCTTCGCCGACTGCAGAGACGAAAAGACTGGGGAATAGTGGGAGGAACCCGGTACTTATGGACCAGGAGGGGCTCCTTTTTCCATGTCATCTCTGCAAGATCGCCCTCTACCTCTATAGGCCGGTTTCCCAAGTGTCACGGATCTTTGGAAGTGGGGTGTGTGACATACTAGGAATATATCTATAAATGTATGTATAAAATATCTATCTATCTATCTATCTATCTACTTAAAGGTCTATAACAACCAAACATGCAGCCAACAAGGCACCCCCATACACATTCCTATGTACAATCAGACAAAAGGATAAGCATACAAGCCCCGCAGGGCACTCACAGTTAGGACCAAGCAAAATGGCGACCGGACCACGGCAGCAGCAATGCCAAGTGAAAGAAGAGGGGCGGCCCAGCGCGGATCGCGCGCCGCGCGTGGCCCCGCCCCCTCCTGTAAGGAAGAGGAACCGCGGTTCCATTGGCTGGGAACCTCCGTGGGCGCCAAGGAGAGGGGGGCGGGCTGCGTCAGCGCGCAAGCTCCCGGCCCCACCCACTCTCCTAACTGAGGAGAAGGAACAATGGCCGCGCTCCCAGCATGCTCCCAGCCCGGACTCCAGGCCGCCGTCCACCAGACGCAGCCTGGCAATGTGAAACACCCACATACACTCACTCACACACATACAATCAAAAATATCCGGCCAGGACAAGCTGAAATAAAAGGGAGAGACAGCCCCCCCATGATCCAGGCACAGGGAGCAACAGGTGGGGAGGGGGGCACCCAAGCTGCCTAACGCAGTGCAGGGACCAAACGGACAGGGCATCCCAAACCAGGATCCCAAACCTGGTACCTGCCTAACCCTTGTTGGGGGTCTCACGGAGGAGCATGGCTCCTAGTTAGTACACCACTAAGGTGTAAGCTACCCTCGCCCGGACCTACAGCCGAGGCTGGGAGGCATAGTAATCTATTTAAAACAAGGTCCGGGCAGAAATAGGGATAAATTGGCCGGGTGTAAACCCGGCTTACCTGCAAAGTAAGGAGACAGCCATCTTCTGACTTGCTCGCCGTCTGCAAAGTCCCAGGTATTTATGGACTGGGAGGGGCTTCTTTTTTTCTAGTCTTCTCTGCAGAAGTTCGCCCTCTACTGGACATAACCCACGTGTAATTAATATTTCCGAAGCAGGGTTTGAGACATACTTTGAATAAACAAATAATCCTTTTAGAACTTAACACATGACAGGTGCTTCAAGTTCCTTCGTCCACTGGCCTTCCCCCCCCCCCCCCCGGGGAAAGCTGTATGAAACCCCCCAGGGCGCCGGTAATCACTAATTTTTCCCCAGGCCAAAGGCACATGCACAGACTCTCGTCCAACAAGAGCTGCCCATTGAATTGAGGTTATTCGGCGAAGAAGCTCTGTTTGAGCGAGAGAGAGCAGGCACAAACCCGCATGCTCTGGCTGTGCACCCTTACAGCCTTAGATACCCTGGGGTGCTAGCTTGGGGCAGCAGGGCTTGTGCTCCCTATTCACAATCAGAGCTGCTTGACAAATTACATCACTTCAGTGGGCAGCTCGGATTGGACAAAAGCCCCAACAGGTGCTGTTGGACTGGGAAGAGGAGAATCTGAATGCACCAATCTGAGGGGTTCACACACACACACACAGTAGGGCATCCCAAATAGAGATGCCCGGGGGGCATGGCACAAAACCTGGGAAAGTTCCGCTTTAAGAGAAAACTGTAGAGAAAAAAAAAATGAAACCTATTCAGGGTGGCTTTTAAAATGCAACTCTTACTTATAACTTGGTATTACGTATTAGGGCTGCTGAACAGAAAATGTAAAGGCAAGTACACTGACACCGAGGGATGCAGTGGCCCATTACGAATACAGATGTTGTAGGAGCAGAGAAAGTAAATAAGTCTTATTTTCCCCTCTCAATTTGCACGGTTGAGTTGATTACCGTATTTTTCACCCCATAAGATGCATCCAGGGAAAATAAGAAAAAAAATGTTCATAACCAAGTGGTGTGCCAAATTCCTCCTCCAAATCACCCCATTACAGACAGTGTGCAGAACCCCCCCAGTGACCCCATAAAAGGAAAGTATGTTATCCACATTACAGGCAGTGTGTGGCATCTCTCATTACAGCCAGTGAGGGCCTCCCCCATTTCAGTAAGTGTGCGGCATCCAGGCGAAGCAAAGGAAGCCAACATTGATGCGGAAGCTTTAAAACCAAGGTGTGCGCGTGTGTCAGCAAAGGCCGGCCTATGTGTGTGTGTAAGCAGTGGCACAGTGGTTTTACAACTGCTTCGTAAGACACACAGGCATTTACCCCAGCTGTTGAGGGGAAAAAGTGTGACTTATAAGATGAGAAATACGGTAATAGATTTATAAATAATAGTGATAATTTGTGTTTTTCTTTGAATGCTAGTGAAATAAATAATTCACTAGGGCCCCCGATCATGCAATGACTTTGTAAAATTAATTGTATAACCAGTCTCTCATGATTTTTAAATTTGCATCAAGGTCCATATCAAAGAAAAAAATGTTTTTTCTAAAGCTGAACCTTTAAATGAAAGCTTTCTGCTGTTCAAGAGGAAAGCCTAGCCAGCTGACCTTCGCCAAGATATTGTCAAGATAGTGTATCCTTCAGTATCAGATACTAAAAATAGGAGCTAGAAGCTTAACTGGGCAGAAAGCAATCTGAAAAAGTCTGGCCTTGGTAGTGTGCACATGTATATACTCTAAAGCAGTTTCCTGCTACTCAAGTTCTGGGATATCCATACAGGCAGGAATATGGCACTACTGAGGCACCCAGATTATCTGCAAAGCATGACCTGTTGGCAGTCACTAAGTAGTCACTGTTTTGGGAACAGAAAAATACAATTCTGTGAAATACTCACCTGTAGAATTTGTATTATACGTATACAGTATGTCCTGCTCCAGATATAATACTTACACTTGGGTTATCCTCCGCCAGATGGCGCTGTGCACTGCAGACATGCAAAAACAGGCTCCTCCCGGCCCTTCATATACCCGGGGACCTCCCACAAATCCCCAGCATTGAAAAGCAGTGAACCAGAAGCAGGGAGAATTTAACCAAAAACAACTGGTAATGACAACAATGATAACAATCATAACAATCAACAGACAGGGGATCCAGAATAATGCAAAAAACCAGGGTGGGGTGGAGCAGGACGTACTGTATACGTATAATACCAATTCTACAGGTGAGTATTTCACAGAATTGGATTATTCTAAGTATACAGTACATCCTGCTCCAGATATAATACTTACACTTGGGACATCCAATAGCAGTGTCCATAAAGTAGGGTGGGATCCCCAACAAAAAAGGCACAGCAGACAGAAAAGGCACTGTCACCTGCAAACCTTGCTACCAAAAGCGACGTGAGCAAAGGCTCTAACGTCAACATCATAAAAACCTTTGAAATGGTACGAACAAAAAACAAGTAGCGTTCTAGCAAATTTGTGCAACCAAACCTGGTGCTGAAAGGCCCAAAGATACCAAGGCACCAGTAGAATCAGAGATAAAGTGAGAACAAACTCTTCCCCTTAAAGGAATAGGCCTGAGTAACAGCCTGACAAGATCAAACTTCCCTAGGACCAGAAGGGACATCCATCCAAGTAAAGGCTAGGCCCAAGGCCGCTTAACCCCTGGAAGCAGACGAGATCAGGCACAAACAGATGTAGGTGCCCACAAACCCCAAGGGGCATCAGTCCCCCTAAGGGACAAAAGACAATCCAGGAAAAAAAATCCAGCACCAGTTAAGGGAAAGTAGATCCCCTTGCCTCAGCGTTACTAGGAATAAAGCACAGAAGAAAGACAATGTCTTAAATACATGAGCCTAAGGCACCACCTTAGGCAGAGGGTCCGGCGTAAAGCGGAACACCTCATCTTGGTGAATATATAAAAGAACAAGGGCTAGCTAAACAGAGCCGCCCGCTCAGGCACACGTCTGACTGAAGTAACAGCCCCCAGAAGGACAACCTTGTGGATAAGAACAGTCAGACAGCATCCGGAATAGGGCCAAAGGGAAACACCCCGCAAGGCAAACAGAATAAAAATTCAAATCCCAACAGGGACCCTAGATCCACGTGGGGGATGCACCTGAGCAATCCCCGAATGCGTACCCAAGGCAAAAACTGAGTAAAGACTTCTACAGGAAGGCGGACAGGGCAGAACCTGAGCCTCCAGAGTACCGAGTAGGAGAGCCAACTCCAACCCATGCTGTAATAACTCTAGAACCCTGGGAACAGAGAGCGCCCAACAGGGGAGAGACCAAGACTCGCACCAATCAATATGGGTATGCAATACCCCACAATAGGACGGAAGAAGAAGAAGCCAACTCCTAGGCTTCCAGAAGTCACAGTCACCCAGAAGATAAGCCCGTCTCCATCAAGGTGGATGAATCAACCGTCAGGCCATCCAGACCAGAGCCTGTAGATTGGGGTGAAATAACAAGGGGGGCATGAGTGAGCAGATCAGCACTTCTGACAGAACGTACAGGTCCGCTGTCCTCACTACCACATCTGCAACCACACTCCACTAGGCCACCCAGGGGCCACCAGTATCACTGGTTCCCCCTTTTTAGAGCAACCTGCGCAGAACCCTGCCCAGCAGGGTAAATGAAGATAAGACATACAGAATAGAATGTCCAGCCATAAAGTTACTAAGTCTCATGACCAAGGTCAGAACAATCTGAGACAGGGAAACAAGGGCCTAGAACCCATGAAAGTGACGGGGCCCAAAAAGATCCACCCTAGATGGATCACATAGTGACACAAGAATTTGCACATCCTGTCGCAGAAGGACATCCACCGGAGCGAATATTGCAGATATGCAGGGAACGCTGTCCTCCACCCAGATCAGGGTCAGATACCTCCCTGGGGGATCAGCCTGTTCCGCGTCCACACAGATAATTAATACAGTCCCTGTCGTCAGACAGAACAAGGAGCCCCGAATAGACAGATCCCGCACCTGAAAGCCTACCACTTCAAAAATTAGACAGGTGAATGGACCCCTAAAGGTCCCACCTCCCCCGGAACCACAGGGGATTTTAGAAGAAAAAATCCCCCCTCCGTCAACCTGATAGATTTGGTATCCATCTACAGGAAGACGCAAGGAAGGGGGTGCCCCCTGACTGGTTCCTTGAGTACAACAGTATCAAGGGGAACCACCGTACCAAGGTGGAAGGGTACACAGACCCAGCTCCAGGGAAGCTGGAACCCAGTCCAGCATTTACAATATAAGTTGCAGAAGAGCCCAAGGGCACTGAGCATAAGGGACAACCTTTGAGCAGCCACCAACAGGCCCACCAGCTGCAGTCCAGCCTGGTGAAGAGACAGAAACAGCAAAGAGGGGCCGAGCCCATGTAACCAGATTGTCCACTTTATAGTCAAGGAAGCAGGTTCCCGCCTGAACCGAATCCAAGTTCAACCCTAGGAATGGAGAGACCAAATAAGGGGAAAAGGAGGAATTGAGGTGATTGAGCACCCATCCAAAGACTCCCAAAGGACACCACCAGCCGAGTAACAAACTCGGACTGACGTAGAGATTGGGAAGCAAAGAAGGATGACCAGGCAGTTCCTCGCGCAGATGCCCCCTTGGTCTCATCAGAGACATCACCGCCGTCATCGCCTTAGCGATCACTCTGGGAGCAGAAGAGAGGCCAGATAACAAGGCCACAATCAGCAGTGTTGGACCTCCAACACTAACCGGTGAGATCCTTGGTGCCCAGAAGACACAGTGGCAATGAAATAAGCCTCTTAGATCTCCACAGACGGCAAGAGGTCCCTGGACACAGGGCACTGGCGACCCAACTCAGAGAAACCATGCAGAAACCGCCTGTGAATGTAAATTGCCGCACTTATGGAAGGCCAGAATGGGCAGAGTGCCTCATCCTTTTGGGGGAATGTGGAAAGGTTGGTGTAGGGGCCCCTGCCTCTGCCTGTTAAGGGCAACCTGCAAGTGACCCCAGACCTCGCAGGCCGCGCGTGGCCTGCGCCAACACCTGAAGAGAGACAGGGAGCAGAAGCATCCTGACAATCTCGGGAAGGGGCCGCCCAGCAAACACTATCCTGCATCCAGAGAAAACTTCCTCCTGAGCCCATCAGAATGAGGCATGACGCCTCCAGATAGGAGCAAGGTGCCGCGGCCATCCCCTCGCCCCGACGGGCGAGGGCGCCCCCATCATGCTTGGGGGCTTTGGGTGAAAGATTTGGACTTAGTCTTGCCGGAGGGGCCAGAGCGTTGTCTGCCACTCCTGGGGCAGGAATCTACACCAAAAAGCTGGAAGGATACCCCTGGTTCGGGTTTGACACTAACATGGGGGGGGGGGTGCCCCTGCCCCGAGAAGGCGGAGACCGCCTTCTGCAAAGGGGTGTTTTGCCCTTTTTTCCCAAACGGGCCCCGAATAGGTGTCGCCCTCTAAAGGGAAGCCCAGTAAGAGTCTTCTTTGTAGCATCGTCAACACCCCACTGTCGCAGCCAGACCAAGCGGTGTATAGCTACCACAAGGGCGGAAGTTCTTGCTGTGTCATCCAGCGCTAAAAGGATAAACCTTACAAATACATCACAACTGGAGAGTGCATTAAACACATCCCAGGGGAGATCCTCAGGTTGATGATCAATCATCTTTCTGATGAGGGTCCTAGCGGCCACTGTAGCGATGGCCGCGGCACAGACCGGGCGCAGAGCCATCCCTGCACAAGAAAAGGCGTGGGAAGCCAGCCTGTCAATGCGCCTGTCCTCAGCATCCCGAAGGGTACGATAAGTAGGGGCTGCAATAAAGGGAGGGGTTAAGAACCCCAATGATCGGTGCATCCACCACGGGAGGTGATGACAACAGTTAACCACCTCAGAGGGAAAAGGGTATTTCCAATCCCAGTCCCCTGGAAATTTACTAGGACATTGCCATTCTTTGAGTACAAGAGCCTGGAAGTGATCCTGCTCCAGAAATTCCAAACGCAGTGTCGCTGTATGGAAACTCTCCCTTCTAGGCCTGGGAGCCTCACCAGGGAGAGAGATAGACAAGACCTCGAAGATCTTTTATCAGTAATTCATCTGTGTCACACAGGCCCCAGGAACCAGGGCCCGTATCATCATGACTCTTCGGCCCCTCGTCAGATGAGCCTGAGTCAGAGAACAGCTCACCTTCATCAGAAAGAGCAAAACCCTGCCCAGTAGTGAACTCCTCAGTTTCAGAAGGAATGGGCGAAACCGCAGGCGTCAGGGACCGCTTCTTACCAGGGCCCAAGCGCTCTGCCAACCTCGAAATCACCTGATCAGCCATGGGCAGCCTGCGCGGCACGACTTGCTGGTCATTCCCGCTCGAGTGCGACTCATCAGGAGAGAGATTTAAGCACGGGGAGATAGGTGTGTTGAAACGAGGCGCAGCCACTGGCAACCCTGACTGCAGGGCCAGTACTTGTTGAGCACAGGGTCCGCAGACCCGTGCTCTGTCCGCATCAGTATGGGGTTGTCCACACGCTGTACACAGCCGGTCTTGTCCCGGAGGGACCCCGGTCACATAATTCTGAGATGCCTCCATATGGTGATTAATCAATGCAATATATGCCAATAGGGTATTATGCAATAGGCAACCCTGGATGTCCCAAAGACCCGCTAGGAATGTGGGAGAATTTAGTAAGCCCGCTACAATATATCTCTCTTTATCTGGTGCGACCCCAGGGCTGGCCCACCAATCGGTCCACAAATGTTAATTGCACACTGCTAAATCTAATAACCAATTTATTAGAGCATAAGAAATTCATACATAGTGCCAAATACACAGGGCAACATATATACACACAGTTAAAAAAACACTTATTAAAACGCAAATAAAGTGGGGAGGAACTCCAGGGCTATATAGCTATCAAAATAAATAATCAATTAATCATGTACCCAAACATCAGTAATAATAGCAAACATCTCATAGTGCAATGGCGCTTATGAAAGGTGCTGAGTGCATAAAGTGCCTAGTGTCTACTTATAAAGTGCTCTATTAATATGTGAACAGTTGCACTACTAAGAACTCGCAGTGCTTACAACATCCAAGTTTGTGCAATCATGCAATACATAAAAATACAAAGAAAGTGCCATGTGCAAAAAAGTCAGTGCATCTACTCTGAAACTAAGCCTAAATAGTGCTACTACAATATCTGATAAGCGCCACTCACATATGGTGTAAGCAAATAATTATAAATATATATATATACTCGCAGTAGGAAATAGCACTGCGAAATGCCAACCAGAGCCCCCTGTCCTCCCCACTTACCTCACCGGCGCGCTGCGTGGTCCTCCACCACTTCGCTCGAGCGCCGGTGAGGTAAGTGGGGAGGACAGGGGGCTGTGTGTATATATGTTGTCCTGTGTATTTGGCACTATGTATGAATTTCTTATGCTCTAATAAATTGGTTATTAGATTTAGCAGTGTGCAATTAACATTTGTGGACCGATTGGTGGGCCAGCCCTGGGGTCGCACCAGATAAAGAGAGTTGTGATTAGTAGGTCCCTTTAATTGGCACCTGCCATTTATGGGATTGTGTAGGTGGTGCACACCTGATAAGTGTAGTTGAGTTTTGCCCGCTACAATATATGTTAGGCCCGGGAGAAGCCACCGGAGTCTAACATCTGAAAGACAGAAGGGGGATAAGAGGTGTCAGGGCCATGCGCAGCAGAAAAAATACTAATAATGAAAACGCCCGCGAGGGCACTTACCGACCTGGGGAGGAAAAGGACCGCAAACACGCGCGCGAAGATCAACAAAATGGCGCCAACCGAACCTCGAAGGGCGGGCCCAATCTGGCAGTGACGCGGAGCGCGCCACGCCAGGTCCCCGCCTCCCCCAAAGAGCGCGAAGCTCTGAGGCAGCCGTCCAGGCTGACAAGCCAAGCATAGGCTATGCTAGTAAAAGCATCTACTAAAAAGCATCTGACGACGCTGCCACCCAGCACAGTAAATTTTAATAAAAAATGAGAAGGCAAAGACGGCGGCCAAAATAACAAGAGCAAGCAGCGCGGCTCTGACACCCAGTTGCCAGTCAAGGTCAAAACTACGGCCATAAGCGTGAATACAGTACACTGAGACCGCCAAACACACACACACCCCCCCCCATTCTTTTCCCCCGAATACACGGGAAACGAGGGAGGATGGCGACCCTTTACACAGGGTCCACCGCTACATGGGGCATGGGGCAATAATGCGGGAGGGACATCCACTAGAGGCTCGCCATCAGCCTAAACCGCCTACCCTTTGGTGGGGGACTGCGGTGGAGCATGGCTCCGTTAAGCACGCATGGTGCTGCCTACCTTCACCCGACCAGCGCAGCCCAGGCTGGGAGGCACATTACATCAAGGACGGGTGGGAATAATCTAACAGGGCCGCAGGCTGTAATAGCCCCGCTCACCTGCGAGAGAGTGATACTTCATGTCTTCGCAGTCAGCACTGCAGAGAAATCTGGGGATTTGTGGGAGGTCCCCGGGTATATGAAGGGCCGGGAGGAGCCTGTTTTTGCATGTCTGCAGTGCACAGCACCATCTGGTGGAGGATAACCCAAGTGTAAGTATTATATCTGGAGCAGGACGTACTGTATAGTTAGAATATATAAAATCTTGATAGAGAGGGTGGCATTGAATCAGCAGTATTCAAGTAAATAGTTAATGTTTTGTTGTTTTTTTTTTTTTAAGTCCATCTGTAACTGGAAGAAAAAGGTCCGCGCTTTCCCCAGTCACATGGTAGAAGGCTCTCATGCAGATTAAGGGAAGGGAAAGTCACTTTGACCAGCAATGCCGAAGGCCTCTAAATCCGTTTTGTCATCTTGGAATAGCCAGCAGTTAAAAGGCGAAAAAAACAGCCCGAGCTACCTGTTAACAG
Source organism: Gastrophryne carolinensis (assembly GCA_027917425.1). Taxonomy (NCBI): domain Eukaryota; kingdom Metazoa; phylum Chordata; class Amphibia; order Anura; family Microhylidae; genus Gastrophryne; species Gastrophryne carolinensis. Next base: position 434,832,834 of record CM051234.1, on the reverse strand, counting down.
GAGAAGCTGTCTACTACTAAGATGAACGCTTCTGGCCAGTGACTTACATTTGTACAGTTACATTCATCCCCTCCAGCAGCTGTTCATCAGTGTGTGTAACAGGACAAACATGTGTGTAACAGGACAAACATGGCATTCGAGGTAAAACACTCTAAATTTGGCGAGGGCTGCTTACAGCAAAATACCAAGCTGTTGACAGTCTGCCCTGTGTGAAGAAACAATATCACACAGGCACATGGAAGCCATAATGAACTTTACACCAATGCAGCTATTTAGAGAAGGATTTTATCTAACATGCGTGGAAACCGATAAAATCTCTTTTGCTGGCTGTGTTGGTCATAAGAAAGTTCCCAGCTCAACTGTATTATGTCTGCGTACTAGCAAAGGCTCTCCCTCATCCCGCACTCATGCTTATGTGTAAGCAGGGTTCTCAAAGGTAATCTACGATAGCCACTCCCATGTCATTCTAGGAGCACAGCTTTTCAACAACATCTGCATGAGGTTCAAGTGGAACAATCGCCCTCCACCCCCCAGATGGAATCTAAAACGTTCCAAGGCCATGCCCCCCTGTGTGAAACCCCCTGAGGCTCTGGTAATCTTTCCTGATCCAGGGGGACCCACAATGCTGTTATCGCAGGTGGCCACGTCCCAGATTTCCTGTAGCCGTGCATACTCCCCGCACCCAGCCATTCAGATAGGCTAGGCACGCAGGAGCACAGGAGCACACACTCCACAGGGGCATAGGCATAGCTTTGCAAGGCACAAAGTTCAAATCAGCGACTTTATGATGAGCATTAGCAACAGTGGAAAGGTGAGTGAAAAAGGGCGATCTGCGGGGTTTCGCACAGGGGGACAGAGACCAATCACCAGAATAGTCAAAACCCTGGTGATTTGTCGACTATGAGCTCTCGCAAACAGCATATGCAGCTGATCGTCAATGTGCTTTTAGGGGAGCAAAATAAACTTTATTTACTTGACTGAAGTTCCTATTTTATTTAAGAGAATGTAGCAACATTTTCAAACTCACAGTGCTGAACCCATTTTATGTGGTCATGCATTGAAAAAATGAAACACTTTCTGATACTAGGCTAACTTAACCACAAGCCTAGAAGTATGCTCTGTGGGGCACCTAGAATCTGGAGGCTCACATGAATTTGATGGAGAAGAAGTGCAAGTATGGTGTTGAAAATTCAAAGTGGCCTTAAAAAGAGTTCATGATGACAGTACAGTTATTTCGTGTTTCTAAATAGATTTACAGCACTTGGGTGTTTATGAAACCAGAGGATACCAAAAACTTTTGAAGGAAATAATCCTAAATACAGTGGCAAACTGCACTGAAGACTTAGCAATTAGAAAAAAAAATGGACATTTTCGGGTCCTTAGATACTTACAGTGTACCTGGCCAGGACATAGGCACCAGCGCCAACACCAATTCCAATAATACTGGGGAAACTGCAGTGCAAAACACAGAGAAGATCACTCGTTATCCAAAAGCTCACTTCTAAAATGGTAGTCCAACTGTGTTTTGGGATTAATACTCACTTCAGGTATTGCAGAACGCATGGGATAGTTTCTGCCAGTTGATCAAGTGATGGATATTGATACCTGGTGGAAAGCAAATTAATATAAAAGTAAAAAAATGCACAAATCCAAACTATTATTATGGGATTGCATTTTTCTTGAAAACATTTTAATATTGAGAATGTCCTCTGGATGACTAGTAAAACACACATCAAATGGCTTTCACAAAGATATACCATGACTTGGAAGAACATATAGTACTATATAAATAGGTTGTTCCACAAAGATTACCGAACACCAGAAATATGTAAAATAGCCAGTATATTTTTATAGATTGTTTTTATTAATTGGCCCTGTAATACAAATAAATAAATACATGCAGCCATTTAGGTATAGGAAAAAGTGTCAGCAAAAAACATGTCAGGTGCTAGCTACATGGGCTTACTAAAACCTGACAGCCAAAGGGTGTGAGCGACCAATAACTGTTTTGGACATTATAACCTTTGGCAGTCAGAGAGTGGCTCCAATTGAGGTTTTCTTATCCAGTGCTTTTTGTAGGTGCAATTTTAAATAAACTGCACATCCATTTATATACAGTATCACGCTAGGTTTCTTCTTTTATTGCGACTCCATACCAGGATTCAATTTCTCTTGGGACAAAGGAGAATACATTTTACTGCAGCGGCTATCTCACATAGGATAAGGATTGGATTAGAGTGAATATAGCCTAGCTTGGGACTTCAAATAAATAATAGTAGCCAGACGGGCTATGCTTTCAAGTTGAAGCTTAAAGAATCTATCTGGCGAGTGCTTATTACCTTAATCAGTTGACGTGAGAGATTTGGAATATAAGGAAGATTTTTTTTTCCATTTGAAGTCTAACAATTGCATTAAGGCTATAGAGAGGTTATATATATACATTGGACTCCAGGCTTTGACATTTTGTTTTACATCTCGTATTATCCCCATTTGAAATATTTGGAGTTTTTATGCATGTTCGAGTCCTAGAAAAATTATTGTTAGCTAGCGCAGTAACATTATTGCATTGCTTCCATTTAGGTATAGTAATGTAAAAATAACACTTTTTTATTCATTAAAAATAATGCACGCCTATCCAAATAGTGTTTAATGATTCTAACTCATGATCCTGCACCAAGTAGGAGGGAGGAGCTCCCAATGAATACACAGCGCCTCTCACTTCAGTCTTCTGTCAATAGATGGTGCTAGCGTGACTGTCCTGGGCAAACTGCCAATAAGGCAAGTGCTGTGTACAGGTATCCAAAATATGTTTTTAACACGTCGGTGCAGTGGACTGGAGCAGGGTGGCGCAGGACGGCTCGTGGCTCCCACCAGTGTTTTGCTGATGTACTATACTGGCAGATTTCCTTGTAGTCCAGCATCCGATTTGCCCAGTGTTTCATCATCTCCCCAAGGTGCACAAGGACATCCACCCCTCCCCCTGCTGAGAGACAGATGGGGGGGGGAGTAAGACTGCCGGGGTATCTGAGGGACTCTGGGGGGTAGTCCCTCAACTGTCTACCATAAGTTGGCAACCGACTTATAGATGGATTTCATGTGATCATCATTCTGCATGATATGGAGTTGTGGGCACTGTATTATCACCTCCCTTGCTATTCTAGTTATGAACAGAATTTATTAGTCTATATTTATCCTTGTGACCGAATATCTGCTCACCCATAATTTCTTCCTGCTGGAGGGGATTTTTACCTCTAGAGATGCAGGGCCTTCGTGGAGGCTTTGTTTCCCCCCTCCCTTGCCAACCTACCGTATATATCGGTTGGTGGGAGGAGACCCGCATCTTTGGGGGTGACTATCCTCCCCAAGAAGTATTATGGAAGATATATAGATGATGAGTTCCAAAATGTTTGTCCAACAGCTAAACATGAATCATATGAACTTCGTATTGACAGGAAATACTGATCCCACTAGCATTGCATTTCTGGATCTAGAGCTAGGTGTTTCAGCGAATGGTCAACAAGTTACTACCAAAAGTTTCAGGAAATAGTTTGAGAGCTGCCATCCTTCACATACGATTCAAGCAATCCCTATCAAGGAGATGATTTGAGTGAGAAAAACTGCCCAGAGCAGGATATCGTTAAACTAAATTGAGACAGTCTTCTCAAGATTATAAGAATGGGGCTATAGCCCAGAATTAATAAACAAAGCAAAGGATAGAGTGCGGAACTTGAACAGAGAGGAGCTTCTGTACAATAGGAGGAGTAGAAAGGAGAGTATGGGACAAAAGAGTGTTATAATGTTCACACCCTATAGTGGTGAATTTAGTCAAATTAAGAAAAGAATTGAAAATGTCCCGGTGTTCTGCACAGAAAAGGATCTAAAACAAGTCCTTCAGCCAGGCTATAAAGTTGTGTGCAGTTGTGGCTATAAACTTTCACCAAGTCTCTAAGTGCCTGACTTATGCTAGGGATTGTGCCAGTTGCTTGTTACTGGTATGGAGTTTCCATCATTTATTATGAGAAATACCTTCCAGATTAAGCAATATATTAACTGCAATACTAGATGTATTGTGTGCGTAATTAATTTATACACAATGCCAGATTCAGTATGTGGGTTTAAACCGGACCTTCACCATGATTTATTGAAAAGCCCAAAACCTTAAATAAACTATTCCCCAGCATCTAAAATTAATATATTTTAAGTTTTTAGTCACTTATTATTCTTTCCCCCACTGGGCTGCAACTCTGTTCAGGACTTTAGGATATGGGCGCCGCCATCTTGACTCAGAAGCATCACACTTACTGAGGATAGGAGAGTGGGAAAAAGTACAGAGGGGCGGGTTATAGCTGTGCTTTGCTCAGACAGAGCAGAGCTGGGGTCAGGAAAAGGTCAGCAATCCCAGAATGCAGAGCAACACAGTCAGACGGCACTTCCTGTTTGCAGGCTGCCTGATGTTCCATGAGCCGCCATCTTGGATGTTTTAAGGCTCATAACATGCAGTAGATGCAGGTAGGATGATTTTTAATGTGAGCAATCTGTATGTACAGGGTGGGGTAAACATATAAGAGAGAGTGAAGAACCGCTTTAAAAATAAGCCCCCTGAAGAAGAGAATTGAGATGGGGTTCCTAATTCCTGTGCAGTTACCAACTTTAGTTCTGCAGTTACCAACTTTAATGTAGCCCGAGATTTTAGGAGACATCACAATTGTAGCTTGGATTAATTTGAATGTATAGGTATTGAATGGGTTGATATAGGAATCAGTGGGGGGATAAGGAAAGAAAACTGAGAAGTATAGAGACTTTCCAGATTTTTTCCACTGTCATCTACATTGGATCCTGCCCATCTCTGGATGGCTGATGCTGCTGCAGCGTTCAGGTGCTTTAATTAATTCCGTTTATTGCCGTGTTGTAACCGCCTGAGAGGCGAGAGGCGAGGTGGTGTCCTCCTGTTCCCTTGGCAGTGGACGACGCAGCCCTTTCTAGGCCAATCACTTGCTGTGTGCATGGGTCTTTCGCTGCTGATTTTGAGGAACTATAGTGCCCAACTGACCTTGGCAACAATTCGTGCTTTATTAAGTATAAATGGTCATGATTAAAGTCGAGAGTGCCTGAAACGCGCCAACGAGTGTAAAAGATGTCCTTTGCACAATGCTGTTGCTGGCCAGTAACCTTTCAGCCCTGTACGAATGCCACCAGCTCTGATAGATAGAAAGTTTATGTCAGCACCTTCTATGCCCAGCCCAGTGCCCCAAAACAGCCTGGGTTTATTTTTTTTCTAAAGCCTTTGCCCGATATATATGATGTCAAATGGCACGCCACATGCTAATCTATTCAGTTCCAAGGTAAACTGCCACACAATGGCAGCTGAGCTTGTAGAGCTTTCAGATTTATTGCAGTTATTATAACAGATAAGGTTGCCCCCCAATGCCGACCTCTGTAACTGAATGTATCATCGCTGGTAAGCATCAGGGAGAACTATGGCCGTCCAATCGCACCAGCAGACTGCATCTGGTTCATGTTTTTTTGAATACTGGGCATGGGTTTTAGACAGGCTGTTTTGGGGCTCTGGGCTGGGGATAGAAAGTGAGGATATAAACCTCCTCTCTAGGTGTAGGATCACTTTAACATAACTATATCGGGTCAGAAGCCAGCCCCAACAGCATGTAATATAACCAAGAAACAGGGGGTTTGGGATAAAGATAAAAAAGAGCAGCCGAGATTAAGTTATATACTTAAAGTGGACCAAAACCCAGGATTTTTGACTATCCTGGGTTTTGGTCCTTTCCTCTTGGGGCACCCCAATCAGGGAGGGGTGCCCTGCTGTGTGAAACCCCCCAGTTAGCCGAAGCCAATTGACCTCTTCCCGGTCCTACGGTGCATGCGCTCGTCCAATCAGTGCACTTGAAGCCACTGACATCACGTTGTCTAAGGCTGCGCCCAAGGCCAGCGGCTCTGAGCACGCTGATGGCCGCATCCCCCGCTTTGGCCATTCAGAAACGCCTGGCACTGGCACGCTTCCTGCTAGAGGAATAGTGGGGATACGGCCGCGGCTTGCGCATGTGCCGTTGGACCAGGTAATAAGGCAAGTGTATGGGGCGACCTGGGGGGGTTTCACACAGCCCGGGGGGAGGGAATCGATCGGCCCGGGAATCTATAAGAGCTGATAGCCGTAGATTTTGGCCCACTTTAATAGCGCACTACACAAACTATTACATAGGTCAGAAGTTGCCTTATTGCAGACAGATGTTACGCAGTGATGGAGACAGCTACATGGAGCGTGTAGAGCCCTTGGATTTTGGACGCCCCCCCCCCCATCATGAAAGAAAGACAAAAGGGGCCTACAAGATGGGACACACTCCCTAACTCCTGGGTTGAGCATCATTCCCTGCCTCTTAGTAGTGGTTAGCTTAATCTTTAAAGGTCTCCATCAGAAAGTTATAGGGACCCAGTGCTGGTGTTACAGGGTCCAACGTGGTTCTGGACACGCTTTGAAACACAGCTGTCTCATTTGGCTCCTAACCCAAGATTTCCACATCTCAGGCCCTGAGCATCTGTGGATGACAGGAAACCCCGTATGCATGCCATTTGATTTCCAGGTTTAAATAATGTAAGGGATTTTCAGAATTTCATGTACAGAACTGGGGCCAGTATGTCTGCAATATTTCTTTGAAATTCCCTTTCAGCAAAGCTGGCAGAGGGTTTCAATCTCATGGTCCTCGGGGCATAGCCAACACTCCTTTAGCTGATGTGCGCAGCTGAGGAGATCAGCCAGCAGGAAGTACCCAGCACTTGGTTCCATTCTGAACTTACTGCCGAGAATAATTATGCATATTTTCAGAGATTTTACTAGTGTTACATTAATGCCGTCTGGATGTGTCCAATAGGCTTTCCACATTTCAAGTTTTTAAGTGGAACAATAAATCTAAAAAAAATAAATAAATAAAAAAAAAGATTCCAGGGCCATTCTCTGGCCTTCCCCGGGGCATCCCAAATTGAAGAGCCCCGCTGTGTGAAACCTTCCCCTGGGTCCCAGGAAGACATACCTTTTCTAGTGGCTTCCTCAGCATTGTAAACAACGGGGAGTGAGAGTGGATGCATCCCCAGCATCTCAGTCCGGGATTTTCACGGACTGCAGAGTGCAGAGCCATTTGCCAAGCATTAAATGAGCACTATCACGAAATTGTGTAATATTAAAAACCCATATATACACATTGGCTAATGAGAGGAGGGGTCACATACACCCCAACTGAATAAAACTCTCGCCAAGCTTGTGGTTTTCTTCTCATGGTAGGAATAAAATCCAGGGGTAACGGGTTTAGTGTATCAGGGGTGACAGAACCCGTCACCCGATTTCCTCTTCCTTCCATTAATAAAAATAAAAAACACACCTGGCTGAACATTGTGCCACAGTTGCTGGGAGGACAGATGGGAAGGTCAGCCCCCAGGGACACACCCAAATTAGGATGCAGTGGCAACAGGGACAAAGTGAGAGCGGTTGGTGTGTTATGTGTATAAGTAACCTCTCCTTCCGCCATCCAGCATATCTTTATGGATTTTAATTATTGGGCCATTTTTTCACTATAGTGCTCCTTTAATATGTATGGCAAATGGATCTGATCAAAAAAGGAGCCTGTTCTTGCGCCGTAGGACTGGAGAAAATTTAGTTATTACTGGGTGATCTGGGGGGGTTTACAAAGCGGGGCAAGGAACAAAAACCTGGGATAGCCAAAATCCCGGGTTATATCCCGCTTTAAATACAGTTCCATCTCAGGGGTTTGGATAAATTTTATTTAGGCAAGATTAGACAGAAGGGGCGTAGATCTCGGCGTAACTTACCCAACAGGATAGACAGCGGCCCCTTCTTCTTGTCCTGGAGCTTCAATATGGCACACAACAAAATTCTTCACAATCTCATACATGTCCTCATTTTTAAACAGTGTCTCGAAGCACATTTTATCTGGTGACATGCAAAACAGAGACAGTATATTAAGCAGGGAAAACAATGTATCATCCTAGCATCAGCATATGCAGCACCAGAATAATTCATTAATAAAAGCAGAAGCTGCTCAGCATGCAGAAGGAGCGAAACAGTGAAAATCAGTGCGACAGCGCTTTGTACCTTTTTCGTATATCTTCCCTGTGGAAACATACAAAACCTGTGCATACTTAGTTATCAGTTAGATCACATCTGATTTAGGTGTATCTGCGAAAAATGTAGCAGAAGAACATACACCATTCTCCCTAATAAAAACTCTCAAAGTTAATGCATCGATTTAGCAATGGGGACAATCTTCTACCTGTAATCCAAAGCCCCCCCCCCCCCCCCCGCAGTCTTTACAACTGGATATATAGCTGGGCCAGAAGCCTGCAGCTGTCTGTCATCTACTATTGCTAAAACATTTGATTTTAATAGTTTGCACGGGTTGAAACATCTGTCATTTTTTCCCTTCTATATCCAAAATGGAGAAGTTAAGTTTCACTTCCTGTTGGGAGTTCTTAAGGTCACAGAACAAAAAAATGTGCCTACAGCAAATACATTCATGTTTATAGGGACAAGTATAGAAACTGTCTCCCAAAAAAATAAAAAGTTACACTAAAATAAAGGATTGTTACATTACCTATAATATGATGTGGGTCAATACCAGAAAAAAAGACAAAGCATGTCAGCACTGAGCAATGATCTCCTATTTACATGGCACATGTGTCAATGGGCAGAAATCCATCAACAAGGGAACTCACTTTTGAAGTTTGGATCGGACCTTCAGCACTTGGCACCAGTTGAAAGAATAAAGTTATTGGCATTTTTAAACAAATATTAGTATTGGATCCTTTACTGTATTTTGGGGTGGGTTTTTACTACATGAATGAGGTACTACAGCAGTGATTTCACCCATTGTTTATAATCACTAGGGTAGCACCGGTGCTCCTCCACACAAACAGAATAGGTCATTTTTGCAAAGGAAAGTGGAAATCTATCAGAGTTTTACAATTATAGTCAAACTCATTGGATATTCATTTCAAGAATAAAACTGAAGGACACACAGCAGCTAAGTTAAGACTGTTAAGGGGTCTGTCCAGACAGAACAAAAAAATATATAAATATTATACATATACACACACACACCTTCTAGCCTTTTGTCACTTGTGGCAATTCCATACTAGTCCTCTAGTAAAGACGAAAAAAAAAAAAATACATACCAGGTCCCAAAGACGGAGCCCTGCAGCACATCTCCTCCACTAGATCAACACTTACTGCTAACCTCTGTGTTGAACAGCCACTGATCAGATCAGTCACAGTGACTTTAGCAGGCCAGCATGGTGTCTGAAACGTGGGGAGCAGGGGTTGCTTGAATGTTTTTAAATACAGAACTCAGGATACTCGTGACCTCATACGTTTTAGACTAGGACAGATCAGCATTTTTGTTTTGCCTGGACAGCGTGAGATAAAAAGGCAATGCCAGCTAAGGTACACACCACAGATTAGACAGCGTAGACATAAGACAAGTGGGGACAGACACACAACAGGACAGGTGGACATGGACAGCCCTCATACTCACGGTCCAACCCCACATCATGGAATGTTACAATTGCTGGACGCTTGGGTCTGGGAGAGCCCTGAATTGTGACCGTCACCATCCCATAGGGAGTCTCAATAGAGTGCTTCTACACCGCGAGATACAGAGAGGAAGACATAGTAAGCGCCATTCCACAATACAAGTGTGATGGATCTACTTAACAGTAAAAACCCACTTGTTATATCCTAAAACACATTATGTACTACTTAAAACACACACTCCCAGACTAGAAGAAAAATACACAGCCAAATGCACAGGCTCATACCAGAAACTACATTAGCACTTCCCCTAAGCTCACTAAGAATATGATGCTTGCGTGCAAATTGCAACATAGCAGTAAAAGTCCCAATGGCTGCCCCTATCCCACTGTCCAGGCTCGCTTTACTAACTAATACAGCCCATTTTACTTGAAAGGGAGACTAACAGAGGCTGCCGAGCCCTGACAGAAGGCAGTGGACATTCCTAGGGACAACCATTTCTTTACTAAGGGCTCTGCTATTTTAAGATTTCGAATCTGCTGAGGTGTTCTTTAATCATAATCATTTCTGATTGCGCTGCACAGGGGGCATTGCCTAAATGCAGAGCATCACAACATTTTGAAGTGGTGTAGCTCAAAATAAAACATTAAAAAGAAAGGTTCCATGCCACTAAGTCATTAATCCTTAAGGCACACCAAGTTTGTGAACCTCCTCCAAGACTACAGTTTATGAGATGGGATTTTGGCTTTGAGAATTATATTTATAGAATGACACCTAGAGAACCTGTAATTTGGCAGAATTGAACAGCAATTTAAGAATATTTCTTCAAAAAAAAAACAGAAAGACCAGCTTAAAACATTTAATTTTTAGTTTTTTTTTATCTGTCTTCCAACCAACCAACAAGAACAATTTAGGATTTATTTTTTATATTCTCCTCTTCTAAATTTCTTGCTGTGGCAGATATTACCTGGAGTTCACTTACAGTGTTTGGCAAGTCAAAAAAAAAAAATATGAGTTATTCTCACCTGTTAAATCAATTACCAGGAATCCCCCAGGACAGAACCTATGAGAGATGACCACGCCCACTCAGACACAGGAAACACCAGACCACATAAAAGCACTTCCTGTAGTCCCTCAGTATTGTGACCTGGATGGCATCCTTGCATGTAATAACTTTACCAGCTATGCCTACCAGACCACTGATAAACAGGCTGAACTGAGTGGACTAAAGTCACAACCCACATCCAAGTCAATATGGATGGGCAGCAGCTGTCCTGGGGGATTCCTAGAAAATTAGTTAACAGGTAAGAATAACTCTGATTTTCCTAAGTCATCACCCAGGACAGTACCTACTAGAGATTTAACAAAGATCCAGTTACAAACTTAGGGAGAGACCATTGCAAGAAACTCCTTTCTTCCAATAGACAGATCTTGGACGGACCTTAAATCCAAAACAGTAGAGCATACATATGTAGATTATTGACCATAAAGCTGTTGCTTGTGTGGGGTATACAGCAATGCCAACTGGAAGTTTCAGACCCAAAACTTAGCATGCAAACCAAAAAGCTTGTCTTAGCCACCCCCAACAGTATTGTAGGAAGCAGTTTGTCCTCTCCTAAACACACACATCTGTTGGCCAGGTACCTCAGGACACATTTCCAAACATCCAACAATGAAACTGATAAGAAGCCTCTACACAAACATGTAAAGTTTCATCAAACACCTGGTAGAAAACGAGCATCCATATTAAAAGCAATGTGACGCACATGAGCAAAAGGAACTCACTGCCCCTGGCTGGCAGGTATGAAAACCCACCCCCCACTCCAGGAGAGAAAACCGCTATCCACCCTGGGCCGACCCAAAGCCACCTAGCTGTTGAATCAGCCCCAAGGGAGAAAACGGCAGCCCCCCCCCCCCCCAAAAAAAAAAAGAAGAGTGAGCGCCCCCACTCGGCTCCAAACCACCAGCTTCAGAAACTAATCACACAAAAGGTTTGTAGAGGTTGCTATGCAGTGTGGTTAAAACCCACCTGTACCTCTAAGCTGTACATGGACTACTGAGGGACACAATAGCCTGCTTCCATGACTACTTGAATGGCAATATAGGCCTATGTGGAAAACACAGGACAGAGTCTGCAATACACAAACCTTTCTGGCAGATTTAAAAGCTACCAGCAATACTTTTAAGAGAGTTAAGGGCATTAACAGACATGACATTCTTTCCACGCCTTAGAAATCTTACTTGTTTCTTCTAACAGTGCCAGTGTCCATTATGCTACACAAATCAGCGAAAACACAACTGGCTCAAAATCACCACAAGGCCAAGTCTAAATGGCAAGCTAGAAACAGCTAAACTGTCTTGCGAGTAATTAGTCAAAGCTTACTTTACATATTAAGCAGGTGCTCTATATGTAAAAAGGATAAACAAATAGTACAAACTATGACCAATGAGAAGTAAGATACACACAATGGAGGTTGCATGTCTCCGTGGCAAATTTCTTATGACATTTATCATTTGAAATAAAACTCAAGTATGAGGAACCTGAACACGTACTCATCCTTGTAATATAAGGGCATAAAGACAAGAAAACAAATGTCAAAAGACAAGAAAACAAATGTCAGAAGATTATCAAATCTGTTACATATATGCTACAAAGCTAGGCCAAAAAGGTATAACCTACTATTTAGGTAATAGTATCCTCTACACAAAAACCTATGAGTAAAGGAAGGCCCTATATCAGTAATGGCAAACCTTTTAGGGACAAGGTGCCCAAACTGCAACCCAAAACTTTATTTTAAGTGCTACTGCAGGCAAAGGTAATTGTTACACCATTGCATGTGGTACTTGGATATGTGATGCTGCATAATAATCAGCAAAGTGATGAATCTGAAGGTGGAGGCGGCGGTGAGAGGGATCAGCAATCCTGTCCCATTCTGCTGAGCCGATTAGGGGACAGGATGAAAAAGAGACCTGCAAACCCCAATATCTTGGCCATTACGGCTTCAATTTAAAATACAGAAAACAGTTTGCCTGCAGTATCACTTTAATGCCAACCTGATGGCTCAGGTGCCGGGGGGGGGGGGGGGGGGGGGGGCAAAATTCATATACTGGAAAATACTGGGAGCCCACAGAGAGAGGTCCGAGTGCCGCCTCTGGCACGGGTGCCATAGGTTTGCTACCAATGACCTACATGAATTTAGAATTATTCATTAAGCATTGGCTACAAGAAGGGTCAAGTACGTCATAGCCTTGCAGATTTATCAAACCATAAGAAAAACTCTCTCAGACCTTGATACCCAGGACAAGACATATAAAAAAAATCTTATGTGGCAACTACATGCAGCCCAATTAATTTATTACAATGAAAAAAGGTAGTAGAGTGAACCACTGACACAATGTTTTGATAATCTCCAGTCAAACAGACTGTGGCCCATGGGCTTCACATGCAGTCTTCTAGGCTGGTACTGGACAAGTCTGAAGCCACAAACACAAAATCTGGTAAAAACAGCACAAATGCGACACCACGTAAGTAAACCCAGAGATGTGAAGGGAGACTTAAGCAAGATATTTACTAATAGTCTACAATGTCCTTAACAACTGACCCTAATAACATCAAGTAAAGTCAACAGAAGATAATTAAAAAGACTCACCTGTAGAATTGCTTTTACCATGCATGGCACGGCCTGCTTCACGAAGTCATAACATCTGGGTATTCTGCCACAAGGTGGCGCAGTGCACTGCAGAAGAGATGTGGCTCCACCCGGTACCATATAAAACAGAATCACCATAGACTTATCCAGTAGTTGACAAGCAGTGATACAAGAACCAGGAACTAATAAAGATAACAACCCCAACTAATTTAGAACAATCACCATAAAGAGGAAACTAAGAACAACGTAACAAGGGTGGGGTGAAGCAGGCCGTGCCATGCATGATAAAAGCAATTCTACAGGTGAGTACTCACAGAATTGTCTTTTTTCCAATGCATGCCACTGCCTGCTTCACGAAGTCATAACATCTGGGACTTCCAAAAGCAGTGTCCATAAAGTAGGGTGGGATCCCCAAAGAGTAACAGCAGGTAGTTCAAACCACCACTGCCTGAAGTACCTTGCGGCCAAAAGCAGCATCAGCAGAGGTCTTAACATCAACATTGTAAAACTTGGAAAAAGGATGAACAGAAGACCAAGTTGCGGCCTTACAAACTTTTTCAACAGAAGCTTGGTGCTGAAAGGCCCAAGACGCACCAATAGTGGAATGTGCAGTAACCCTAAAAGGGGGAACCTTCCCCTTAGCAGAATAGGCATGCTCCACCGCCTGACGGATCCACTTGCTGATAGTGGATTTAGCCGGAGGCAGACCCTTCCTAGGTCCAGCAGGAAGAACAAAAAGAGCATCACATTTCCTGAAAGACTCAGTAGCAAACAAAAAACTTCAGGGCCCTGACAACATCCAGAGAATGAAGTGTCCGCTCCTTGGAATTAGCAGGATTAGGGCACAGAGAAGGCAAAACAATGTCCTGATTGAGATGAAAAGCAGACACAACCTTAGGCAAGAAATCAGTCTTAAGCCGAAACACCACCTTATCCTGATGCCGCTCAAAATAAGGAGGTTTGATGGAGAGAGCCGCCAGCTCAGAGACTCGCCTGACCGAAGTAATGGCCACCAGGAAGGCCACCTTAAGAGTCATAATGGGCAAAGCAGCCCCACTGATAGGCTCAAAGGGAGGACCCTGCAGAGCAGACAACACCAGATTTAGATCCCAAACAGGTAGCATAGGTTTACGTGGTGCATGCACATGATTAACTCCCTGAAAGAAAGTCTTAACCAACCGGTGATTGGCAAAAGATCTTTGGAAGAAAATTGCCACCTGTCCCTTGAGGGTACTAAGTTGAAGGCCCGAATCCAAGCCATGTTGCAAAAAATCCAGAATCCTGGGGATAGAAAACACCATACAAGGCAGAGACCTAGACTCACACCAGGCAATGTAAGCATGCCAAATCCTATAGTAGATAAAGGACGAGGACTTCTTCCTAGCCCTAATCATGATATCAACAACAGAGGCTGGCAACCCCTTATCCATCAAGATGGAGGTTTCAGCAGCCAAGCCATTAAAGCCAGCATTTGTAAATTGGGATGGCACAGTTGTCCCAGAGTGAGCAGATCTGGATCCTTGAGCAGGACATACTGATCTACTGCCAGCTGCACGACGTCTGCGAACCACACCCTCCTTGGCCAACAGGGGGCCACCAGAATGGCCGGTACCCCTTCCTGGGCTATCTTGCGCAGCACCCAGCCCAGCAGAGGAAAAGGAGGGAACACAGAGAGTAGCCAAAACTCCGTCCAAGGCATTGCTAGCGCATCCGTGGCGAAGGCCAGAGGGTCCTGAGACAGGGAGACAAACCTGGGAAGCTTGTGGTTGTGGCGAGATGCAAGCATGTCCACATCCGGCTGACCCCAGCGGTGACACAGGGAGTGAAAAAACCTTGTTGCTGAGGGACCACTCCCCCAGCCGAGACATCTCCCTGCTCAGGGAGCCCGCCTCCAGGTTCTCCACCCCCGGAATGTAAACCGCCGAGATGCAAGGCATGTTCTCTTGTGCCCAGGACAGTATCAGGGACACTTCCTTGAGGGCTCGCTTGCTCCGAGTCCCTCCCTGATGAATGATGTAGGCAACCGCCGTCTGGTTGTCCGAGCGGATCTAAACAGCCCGAACCAACCTCATCGCCCTCAGTTCCAGGACATTGATGGAAGCATGGGCTTCCTGGGGGCCCCACTGACCCTGGAACTGAAGAGACTTCCAAAAGCCCCCCCAACCAGTCATACTGGCATCTGTGGTGACAGTCTCCCAACACTGGGGCAGAAATGTCCTGCCCACTAGAAGATTCCTTGAGTCCAGCCACCACGAGAGGGACTGTCTGGTCAGGGGGGACAGAGCAAATTCCTGATCCAGGGAAACAGAGTCCCGATTCCAAACAGACAGAAGGTGCAACTGAAGAGGCCTCATGTGAAACTGAGCAAAGGGGACCGCCTCGAAGCAGGACACCATCAGGCCCACTAACTGCATCCCCTGCCGGATGGAGGGATGGGGACACGAGAGCAGAGTCCGAGTCTGATTTGAAGGCCCTCCACTTTCAGCTGAGGCAGGAATACCTTGACCTGAGAGGTATTCAGAGTCATGCCCAGAAAGGACCTCACTAAAGACGGAGACATAGAAGACTTGGGATAGTTGATCACCCAGCTGAAGGACTCGAGAGTGGAGGTCACCACCTGAGTATCCTTCTCGGCCTGATGAAGAGACTGAGCCGCAATCAGAATGTCGTCCAGTTAAGGAAGGATGCGAATGCACTGATGCCGCAGCAGAGCCATCACGCTTGGTGAACACCCGAGGTGCCAAGGTGATACCGAACGGTAAGGCCACAAACTGGTAATGCTGATCCTTTAGAGCAAACCTGAGAAATCTCTGATGACCTGGGAAGATAGGCACATGAAGATAAGCATCCTTGATGTCCACGGAGGTCATGAAGTCGCCCGGGCGAAGGGTACTGACAGCCGGGCGAAGGGTACTGACAGCCGAGCGAAGGGTACTGACAGCCGAGCGAAGGGTCTCCATGAAGAAGTGCTTGAACCTGACAAACCTGTTGAGACCCTTCAAGTCCAGGATGGTCCTCAGGGACCCGTCCTTCTTGGGGACTGTGAACAGGTTGGAGTAGAAACCCTGACCCCATTCCTGGGAAGGCACCAGGCAAAATGAGGTGAGGCATCCGGGATCTGATGAATCTGGGGGGCGGCTAGGCTGCAAACTATCTTGTAACCGGAGGACACCACCTCCTGAATCCCCCGGTCTGAGACGCGGAGCCTCCAGACGTGGGCAAAGAGCCGAAACCGCCCCCCCCCCACCTGGATGGGTGAGGACGCCTCCTCATGCCTGAGGGGGCTTGGGAGAAGATTTGGACTTGGGATCCCATTAGAGACCGGGGCAACCACGGATCTGCCACGGCCCCAAGAACCCCTGCAGGTACTTGAAAAGAAGGGCCCTCGACCTCCTCTGGGGGTATTAAAGGAGGAGACTGAAGTGGATGGCCCCCGAAATGGCCGAGGCTGTCTCCTACGCTGAGGCAGCCTACCATCCTTGGCTAAAACATCCAGGCGCTCACCAAAGAGCCGCAGCCCCACAAAGGGGAGCCCAGTGAGAGCCTTCTTAGCAGCAGCGCCAGCTGCCCACTGACGCAACCAAACAGAGTGGCGCATAGCCACCAAGAGGGCAGCCCTACCACTCAGCCGTACTACATCATCCATGGCAAAAAGTATAAAGGCAACAAATTCAGAGCACAGCAGGAGGGTCCTATACTTATCCCTTCCAGCTGAAGCGCCATCAAGGAGACGACTGATCTGTCTATTAAGAGCAATAGCAGTTACGGCAGCGGCACAGGCCGGACGCAACCCAGTCCCCACAAATGCAAAGGCATGGCAGGCCAGCTGATCCATAGGAACTCCGGACACTGCTTAACAGTACGAAAAAGCTCACCCTGTTTCCGCTTAGCCACCTCAGGAGGGGCAATGTGCAAAACCTCAAAAATGTGCTCCTCAGTAAACAGGTCAGGCGTGGAAGCCAGGTGCCGCTTCTTGCTAGAGGCCTTACGAGGAACAGGCCTGGCAAGCTGTTTTTCGCACGACCCACACACCGTGACGTTATTGCTGATAGGGGATACCCCACACATGGAACACCGCCGGGATTGTCCTGAAGGACCCCAAGCACGTTATCCCCAAAAGCCTCCATATGGTGATTAATACAGGCGCAATATGCCAGCACAGGGTAACGGCTAATAAAGCCACCCAGGATGCCCCCCCAAGGGATGCCCCAAGAATAGTAAGGGGGGGAGTAAGGAGCAGGACCGGGAGAAACCACAACCCACGGGTGACCCGCCTGAAAAACATAACCAAAAAATACATAAGTATCCCGCAGCACATGCCCCAAGGACAACAAAAGAACCCCAGAGGGGACTCACGGACCAAGCAGGACAAGGAGCGCCCGCCACCAGACCACTGGAGGAAGAGATACAGGCAGAAGTCACCGCCGCAGCCCAGGGATGAAGAGGGACCCAGACATGCAGCAGAAGCAAGATGGAGCCAACAGAGGAACCTTGAGGGGCGGGCCACGGGAGAACGACGCGATACGAGTCATCCGCCGGCCACGCCCCCCGAAGAATGCGAAAGCAGCGCTCACGTGACCTCGCCGACATCATCCGCAGTAAAAAACGCCTCACAGATATAGCGCCGCCCAGCGCAGTACAAAGCGACGGCGGTTGCAAAAGTATACAAAAACAGTCTAAAAACAGTCTAAAAACACACACCACTACCACCCCCCCCCCCCCGACACCCATCGGGGAGGGAAGGGGGGCGGGGGAGGAGAGCGAGCAGGCAGTGGTGAAGCCCAGGCCAATTGGGGGGGGACCCCGAACACAGAAAAAACATTCCATAAACTCCCAAAACACTCACCCCCTCAGAAGCCAGGACAGGAACTCCGCATCCCTAGTAGGCTCACCATAAAGCCTATGTCCAGCTACCCTTTGTGGTACAGGGTCTGCGCCTTGGAGCAGCGCTCCTTGAGCACTTGACCCTAGTGCTCCGCTACAGTCACCCGATCTGTCAGCCGAGCCTGGGAGGCACAGAGG
This sequence comes from Gastrophryne carolinensis, assembly GCA_027917425.1. Taxonomy (NCBI): domain Eukaryota; kingdom Metazoa; phylum Chordata; class Amphibia; order Anura; family Microhylidae; genus Gastrophryne; species Gastrophryne carolinensis. The sequence goes on along the minus strand of CM051234.1, from coordinate 434,814,609 downwards.
GTCCGGAAACGGGTGTAAATAGACATGCAGGGCTGCAGCCATGGTTTCCTCGCACACCTGCACATAGAGAGAGAGCCATCTTCTATCTTCGCAGTAAGCACCGCAGAGAACAACTGGATAAGTCTATGGCGATTCCGTTTTTATATGGTACCGGGCAGAGCCACAACTCTTCTGCAGTGCCACTGCGCCACCTTGTGGCGGAATACCCAGATGTTATGACTTCGTGAAGCAGGCCGTGCCATGCATTGGGAAAATACAGATGGAAGAGAACATAATAAACAGAACCAGCTAAATGCCAAGTTAACATTTGCTTAAATGCATGTGTTGCAATGGAAAAGCTCCTCTAGCAAATGGAGCTACCCGCAGGTCTGACCTAAACAGGCACTGTGTGGCCAATCAAGCTAACGAGCTGTGAGGCCTGTAACACCCAGCTAAAATGCACTCGCTGAGACTCAACCAGAATCCAAGTGGTAGAATATTCCACTATGCAGACATAAATGTAACACCCAGAGCAGCTATGAACTACAAACAAATAGGTAAAGTCAGCCGCATAGGATGCTCATAACCACCTGTACCCATACAGAAATAAGGCAAAGAAAGTAGTACTGTAAGGTATAAAGGTTATGAGGTTTCCCACACACTTACAAAGACAGCAATTGGCTCTCACATGCTCACTTAAAAAAAGAGTGACACAGTCAATATCACCAGAAAAAAATAGAAACTACTTGGACTGAGGTGTCTGGGGCCCACCCTACACTTGCAAGTAATCATTGGTTTATATTCACAGAAACATTATGCCAAACTGTGTGAGTGTGCACTTGGCATGCCACAAATAAGCTATACATAGCTCAGGCTTTGTTGATGAGGACCCTAAAAGGGGCCAAACAAGGGGTTCCCTGGTAATCCTGTAGGTAGAGATGAGTAGAACGTTTGAAAAATTCAATTCGTCTGATTCGCCGAATTTCCCGAAAAAAATAGTTTCGACCCGAATTTATTCGCGACGAATCACTATTAAAAACGGCTATTTCTGAGCTTTCTAGAGCCTCAATAGGGTTGTAAAACCATTCTGCCTTGCTGTAACACGCATAGGATGTGTGCTGGGTTAGTGAAATAATACTGTAAATAATTATGACATGCAGATCAGAGGCATCGCTAATAGAATCGCAGAGCGGCACAATTGCAGAGAGTTGAGGTGGCATCACTATGAGGGGCCCCTATAGTGCCTGAAAAACACACCCTGGAGCTGGCAGCAGCAGGAGCCCAAAAATTAGCTGAATCACACCCTGGAGTTGCAAGCAGCAGCAGCCGCCCAAACATTGGTTGAAAGACACTGGAGTTGGTAGCAGGAGCCCAAAATTGGATGAATCACACCCTGGAGTTGCAAGCAGCAGCAGGAGCCCAAACATTGCTTTAAAGAGACACTGGAGTTGGCTGCTGGAGGCCATAAATTGGATGAATCACATCCTGGAGTTGCAAGCAGCAGCAGGAGCCCAAACATAGCTTGAAAGAGACAATGGAGTTGGCTGCTGGAGGCCAAAAATTGGATGAATCACATCCTGGAGTTGCAAGCAGCAGCAGGAGCCCAAACATAGCTTGAAAGAGACACTGGAGTTGGCAGCAGGAGGCCAAAAATTGGATGAATCACACCCTGGAGTTGCAAGCAGCAGCAGCATGAGCCCAAAAGCAGCATGAGCCCAAACATAGCTTGAAAGACACACTGCAGTTGGCAGCAGCAGCAGGCCCAAAATTGGCTGAAAGGCACACCCTGAAGTTGGCATCAGCAGGAGCCCAAAAATTGGCCTAAGACATAAATATGTTTTGCACCATTTGGAAAGTGTAAAACGTGGCACCATGCTGAATCTAGTCGCATGCATCAGCCATTGGTGGGTGGAAATCCTTGCTGATCCATCCCTGATTCATTTTTACAAAGGTGAGTCTCTCCATATTTTAAGTTGACAGACGAGTTCTCCTCGCCGTAACTATGGCCGCCGCCGCATTAAACACTCACTCAGATAGCACGCTACTTGCCGGGCAGGACAGCTTTTCCAGGGCAAACTCTGCTAGTTGCGGCCACAAGCGAAGTTTGGCTGCCCAGAAGTCCAGCGGATCCTCAAGGTGTGTTGGCATGGTCATGTCATGTCATGAGTAGCCTCACTATGCGGGTGTAGAAAGCTACTCATTTGCGACTGAAGACTGAGGCTGCTGCTGATGGAGCTGCTGCTACTGCTGCTCCTGCCAACCCCCCCATCAGCCATGGCAGTGGAAGGTGAGCGCAGAGGTCCCCCGAGTCAGACCTGCGAGAGTATGGACCATGGCGCAGATAGGCATTGGCCAACTGCCTACGTAGAATGTCTTTGTAGTAGTTCAGTTTGTCCTCCCTCTCGGCGGGTTTAAAAAATGCCCCCATTTTGTGCCGGAAGCGAGGGTCCAATAAGGTGGAGAACCAGAAGTCATCCCGCCGACAAATGGAAACAATTCTGGGGTCACTACGCAAGCACGTGAGCATGCTTCCTGCCATTTGCGCAAGTGACTCAGAGGGACTACCTGTCTCCATCTCCACTACATACTGCCACGGTGTGTCTGGGTCCTCTGTCTCGCCTTCCTCACAACCCTCTAGCTCCTCTGGCTGCTCCTGCTCCTCCTCTCCTGTCCGCTGACTAGATAAACCAGCCATTTTGCCAAGCCTAAACTGTGCTTCACTGGGCCACTCCTCCTCCTCTTCATCCTACTCCTCCAGTTCAGCTCCAACGGGGTTCATGTGGCCGTAAGATGTAGATGCCATGTCTCCAGTGCCCTGACCAGCAATGGTTTCCAACATGTGCTGTAGTGAAGCAGTGGAATCACGTTGTTCATCCCGTAATCCTGCCGACTGACAAATAAAGTGGCTTCCTCAAAGGGCCTGAGCAAACGGCAGGTGTCACGTATGAGCTGCCACTGGTTGACATTGAAGTTACACAGGGGAGTCCCCCTATCCGCTTGGATCATCAGGAAATCCGTGATGGCTTTTCTCTGTTCATATAATCGGTCCAACATGTGAAGGGTGGAATTCCAACGGGTGGAAACATCGCAAATCAGACTATGTTGGGGGCTACAGTTCTGACGCTGTAGCTCAAGAAGGGTGTGTTTGGCGGTGTATGAGTGGCTGAAGTGCATGCAAAGTTTCCTTGAAGTTGTTAGGATGTCTTGCAGATGGGGGGGAACACTTCAGAAACCGCTTGACAACCAGACTGAAGACGTAAGCCATGCAGGGCGCATGGGTCAGGCTTCCTTGTCGCAGCACAGACAAAATGATCTTCCCATTGTCGGTAACCATGATTCCCATTTTAAATTTTCTTGGAGTAAGCCATCTTTGGATTTCATGATGAATAAATTTAAGCAGTTCCTCCCCTGTGTGACTCCGTTCGCCAAGACAAACCATGTGAAGCACAGCATGACACCTCCGTGCCCTGCACACATGGTAGACTGGAGGGGCACTGAGACTTGAGCCTACAGTGGAGGGTGAGGAGATGGGGGAGGATGAGGAGGCCGAGTCACACAGTGTCACAGGCACAACGGCCAGGGAGCACGGAGGCCGAAGCGGCGTGACCTATCCAAGTTGCTGCTGCAAAGGGACCACATTCACCCAGTGGGCCGTAAACGACATGTACTGTCCCTGACCGTAGTTACAGCTCCAGACGTCGGCGCTGCCATGCACTTTGCTACACACCGATAGGCTCAAGGACTGGCCCACCTTCTGTTCAACAAAAGTGTGCAGCGCTGGTACTGCCTTCTTGGCAAAGAAATGACGGCTTGGGACTCTCCACCTCGGCTCGGCACAAGCCATCAGTTCTCTGAAAGGTGCAGAGTCCACCACCTGAAAAGGGAGCGACTGCAGCACCAGCAACTTGGACAGGAGCACATTCAGCTTCTGCACCGTAGGATGAGGCATACTGCTGTCTCTTGGACATGGTTTCGCTGATGGATTGCTGGCAGGATGCATGACTTGGAGGAGGAGGAGGATGAGCAAAAGCATCAGGAGCAACAGAGGATGGGTATGACGCACAGCTGCCTTCAGCTGAAGTGCTGGAGCCTTGGCTGGCAGAAATTGGGAGCGGCATGCCACTTGGTGAGGAAGCAGGCTGGACCACCTCTTCGGAGCCTCAGTTCTCCCAGGTCGCTTTATGGTGATGCATCATATGTTGACGCAGGGCCCTGGTGCCAACATTTGGGCCCTGGCCACGCTTCACCTTCTGCCTACATATCTTGCATGTGGCCATGTTACCCTCCTGCGGATGCTTCAGGAAAAACTGCCACACTGCCGAGTAGCTACTTTTCCCACCTACAGGCTGCACTGATTCACTGCTACTGTCGTCAACTCCAGGAACCCCTGCTCCACTACCTCCCAATAAGGTAGCCTGCCGTGCAGCAGGTGCTCTACCCCGGCCCTGTTTGGCTCCAGGCTTTACAATTGTGCCCCCATGCTGACTACCAACCATGCTGCTAACAACTTGCTGCCTCAGCTGCTGACTCCGGGGCAACCTGCGCCCCTCTTCTCCTGATGATGCCGATGAAGCCCCTTCTGCACCCGGCTCCCAAGTGCGATCGGCTTCTTCATCATCATCACCGAGTTGTGGCTGCACGTCACTGATGTTCTCGGTTTCTTCAACAGTGTCTGGCGCAGGAGCTGGAACGCTCGCAACACCCACGACACTCTCCACATCACTATTTGTCTGCCTAGCTAAAGAAGCCACCTCCATTTCTTGGCTGGGCAGTAGCTGCTGACTGTCCTCTATCTGATCGTCCTCCTCACTAAAGAGTGGAGCTGAACCCAAAGCATAGGATACGTCGCTGGGGGAGGGAACGGCATAGGACAGAGGCAATGGGAGGACAGGGACTGCTCTCGGGGCATGCCAACTCAGGGTTGTGTCAGAGGAACCTACCGACCCTAGACTGGGGGTCTCAGATGTAACTTGTGATGATGTGGATGACCGCATTAACCAATCTACCACGGCATATGCGTTACTAGCAGATACTGGCAGATCAGGTCTCTCACCGCGACTCCTGCTGCCACTCGCCCCTGCTGCATCTTGGCCTCTGCCACTCCTCTTTGAACATCCTGGCACTTGTCTGCCTGACATTTTTATGTATTTGAAATGCGTAATAGGTACTTTAAAAAATGTGTTTACTTTAAAAAGCAGAAGCTAAATAAAGTGAGAAACTGCTTCTCTGCACCAGATACTATGAAAATTGGCAATATGGGATACCCTGCGGCCTGGTGTTTTGACAGCAGGACAAAAACCAATTCAAAATGCAATAGCTTAATAAAGCGGAGGCTGAACAAGCTTATTTAGTATAACAGATGGGGTGCAACGTGCAGGTTTGGGATACCCTGCGGCCTGGTGTTTTGACAGCAGGACAAAAACCAATTCAAAATGCAATAGCTTAATAAAGCTGAGGCTGAACAAGCTTATTTAGTATAACAGATAGGGTGCAACGTGCAGGTTTGGGATACCCTGCGGCCTGGTGTTTTGACAGCAGGACAAAAACCAATTCAAAATGCAATAGCTTAATAAAGCTGAGGATGAACAAGCTTATTTAGTATAACAGATAGGGTGCAACGTGGTGGTTTGGGATACCCTGCTGCCTGGTGTTTTGACAGCAGGACAAAAACCAATTCAAAATGCAATAGCTTAATAAAGCTGAGGATGAACAAGCTGATTTAGTATAAAAGATAGGGTCACATGTGCTGGTTTGGGATTCCCATGTGGGCTGGTGTTTTTAAAGCAGACAAAAACCAATTCAAAATGCAATAGCATAATAAAGCTGAGGCTGAACAAGCTTATTTAGTATAACAGATAGGGTGCAACGTGCAGGTTTGGGATACCCTGCGGCCTGGTGTTTTGACAGCAGGACAAAAACCAATTCAAAATGCAATAGCTTAATAAAGCTGAGGCCGAACAAGCTGATTTAGTACAAAAGATAGGGTCACATGTGCTGGTTTGGGATGCCCATGTGGGCTGGTGTTTTTAAAGCAGACAAAAACCAATTCAAAATGCAATAGCTTAATAAAGCTGAGGCTGAACAAGCTGATTTAGTATAAAAAATACGGTTACATGTGCTGGTTTGGGATGCCCATGTGGGCTTGGGTTTTTACAGGAGGCCAAAAAACAAATCAAAATGCAATAGCTTAATAAACCTGAGGCTGAACAAGCTGATTTAGTATAAAAGATAGGGTTACATGTGCTGAAATGGAATGGCCATGTGGCCTGGGTTTTTAACAGCAGACAAAAAAAAATTAAAACTAATCCAGTTATGAGAAATGCTTGTGTATAACAGATAGGGTTAAATATGCCAATGCAACGATGGGATGTACAGTGGCAAGGAATATTTACAGCACAAAGAACACTGATTGAAAACTGATCTGGCAAATGAAAATAAAAAAAAAAAGCTTTCCCTCTCACTGTCCCTGCCTGGATCGTTCCCGATCGTTCCCTATCTTTCCCTATCTTTCCCTGGTTCTGTCTGCCTCTCTGTGGGTCTCAACGGCTGTCCCTGCCTATCTCTAAGTCTCTCCCTGTCTGCAGCAACCACCGCTGCTTCTGGAATGCAAGGCTGAAATGCGCAAAAGGAAAATGGACGCCGTTTATATAGCACGGTGACGTCACCGGGCTTCCTGGCTGCTGATAGGCTGCATGTGACCTTCCCATGATAACTTGCCCCAGGGGATATGTCTGGACATGTTTATCCACCATTTTAGAATGCCTGCAATTGAAATAAATGGAGTTTAAAGGAAAACTTCGATCGATCGAATCGCGGGGAAATTCGGATTCGTTCAGAATCGAATTTTTCCAGAACTTCGGGTTCGTCCGAATCGATTCGCTCGTCTCTACCTGTAGGCATGTTCAAACCTGGACTCAATTTACTGGTGTCTTTAGCCAGCAAAATGTTGCAGCATACTTGCCTCTATCAAAAAAGCCCACATAGAAGCAGGATATGTAATGGAGCTTTACCAGTTACAACAGATAGCTGTGCAAACTAACAATGGCCGGATTCCGCTATGGTAGTGCAATGGGTGTCATCAGTTAATTAGCCTACTTGTAATTTTAGGCACACCTGACCAAGTGGTATTACTGCCATTAATTAGGCTTAATTGCCAGAGCAGCAGCCATTTGGTTAAACAAACTCCTGACAACCTGACATCAATATTCTGATGTACTAACAGCATGTGAAGACCTAATACAATGCCGCAGCCTTAGCCAACCCCTGTAAATGTATACACTCAGTCATATAATGTAATAGGATAGAAAAAACAGTGTAAAAAGACAGGATCACTTTCACACTACCAGGATAGCTTTGAAAAACAAAGGCAGTCTTCCTGATAGGGCTACATCATCCCACAGAATATAAAAATACAATTCTGTGAAATACTCACCTGTAGAATTGATATTATTTGTATACAGTACGTCCTGCTCCAGATATAATACTTACACTTGGGTTATCCTCCGCCAGATGGTGCTGCACTGCAGAGACATGGAAAACAGGCTCCTCCCGGCCCTTCAAATACCCAGGGACCTCCCACAAATCCCCAGCATTGAAAAGCAGTGAACAAGAAGCCGGGAGAATTAAACCACCCAGAACAACTGGTAATGATAACAATGATAACAATCACCATACAGGGGATCCAGAATAATGAAAAAAACAGGGTGGGGTGGAGCAGGACGTACTGTATACAAATAATATCAATTCTACAGGTGAGTATTTCACAGAATTGTATTATTCTTAGTATACAGTACGTCCTGCTCCAGATATAATACTTACACTTGGGACATCCAATAGCAGTGTCCATAAAGTAGGGTGGGATCCCACAACAAAAGGTGACATCAGGCAGTTTAAACCACTGCCGCCTGCAAAACCTTGCGGCCAAAAACAGCATCAGCTGAGGCCCTAACATCAACCTTGTAAAACTTTGAAAAAGGTATGAACAGAAGACCAAGTAGCGGCCTTGCAAACTTGTTCAACAGAAGCCTGGTGCTGGAAGGCCCAAGAGGCACCAATAGCACGAGTAGAATGAGCAGTAAGGCGGAAGGGAGGATTCTTCCCCCTTAGCAGAATAGGCCTAATAGTAGACTTGGCAGGAGCCAAACCCTTTCTAGGACCAGAAGGGACCACAAAGAGCATCAGTCTTCCTGAAAGCCGCAGTGACTACCAAGTAATACTTCAGACACCTGACCACATCCAATGAATGCAAAACCCTTTCCTTAGCGTTGCTAGGATTAGGACACAATGAAGGAAGAACAATATCCTGATTCAAATGAAAAGCAGACACCACCTTTGGCAGAAAGTCTGGCTTAAAGCGGAACACCACCTTGTCCTGGTGTGTCTCGTAGTATGGAGGCGGAATAGACAGAGCCGCCAGCTCAGACACACGCCTGACCAAAGTAATAGCCACCAGAAAAACAAATTTGAGGGCAAGTACAGCCAGAGCAGCATCCTGAATAGGCTCAAAGGGAGCACCCTGCAAGGCAGACAAAACCAGGTTCAAGGCCCAAACAGGGACCGTAGGCTTACGTGGGGGACGCACGTGAGCGACCCCCTGAAAGAAGGTCTTAACCAATGGATGCTGAGCAAAAGACTTCTGAAAGAAGACAGATAGGGCAGAAACCTGACCCTTCAAAGTATTGAGTTTTAAACCCAACTCCAATCCATGTTGTATAAACTCCAGAATCCTAGGGATTAAGAACTCCCTGCAGGGAAGAGACCTAGACTCACACCAGTCAATGTAGAAACGCCATACCCTATAATAGATGGCAGAAAAAGTTTTCTTCCTAGCCTGTACCATGGTATCCACCACTGAGGCAGACAAGCCTTTCTCCATCAAGATGGAGGTTTCAGCAGCCAGGCCGTCAAAGCCAGAGTTTGTAAATTGGGATGGCGTAAGGAGCCCTGAGTGAGCAGATCTGGCGCCTCTGGCAGGACGTACTGGTCTACTGCCATTTGTACCACGTCTGCGAACCACACTCTTCTTGGCAACCTTGGGGCCACCAGAATCACTGGCACCCTTTCCAGGGCAATCTTGCGCAGAACCCTGCCCAGCAGGGGGAACAGGGGAAAGACATACAGGAGCCGAAATTTCTTCCATGACATTGACAGAGCGTCCATGGCCAAGGCCAGAGGATCCTGAGACAGGGAGACAAAGGCCGGGAGCTTGTGATTGTGACGGGATGCAAACAGATCCACATCCGGTAGGCCCCACCGGAAACACAGGGACTGGAATACCCTGTTGCAGAGGGACCACTCCCCCTGATGGGAAGTCCCCCTGCTCAGAGAGTCTGCTAGAAGATTCTCTACCCCCGGGATATAAACAGCCGAAATGCATTGAACATTGGCCTCCGCCCATGTCAGAATCCGCGACACTTCCTGGAGGGCACCCTTGCTCCGGGTCCCTCCCTGATGGTTGATGTAGGCAACCGCCGTCCTGTTGTCTGAGCGCACCTGAACAGACAGTCCCTGCAGGTGATCGGTCAACTACTCCAGAACCAACCTGACCGCCCGTAGTTCCAGAATGTTGATGGGTAAATGGGCTTCCTGAGGGCCCCACCTCCCCTGCAACCTCGGGAACTTCCAGAATCCCCCCCAACCTGACAGACTGGCATCCGTGGTGACCGTCTCCCAGGAGGGGGCTAGAAAGGACCTGCCCTTTAGCAAGTTCTTATGGTCTAGCCACCACGAGAGGGACCTTCTGACCAATGGGGGAAGCACACAAACCCCGTCCAAGGACGCAGGGTCCTTGTCCCATACTGATAGGAGGTGAAGCTGCAGAGGGCTCGAATGGAACTGAGCAAAGGGCACCGCCTCGAAGCTCGCCACCATCAGGCCCACCAGCTGCATTCCCTGTCTGAGGGAGAGCTGGGGGCACGAGAGCAGGGACCGCACCTGCGCAGTCAGAGCTTCCACCTTCTGTTGGGGAAGGAATATTCGTGATTGAACTGTATCCAGAATCATCCCCAGGAATGGGGTCACCGGTGAAGGGGACAGAGAGGACTTGGGATGATTGATCACCCAGCCGAAGGACTCCAAGGTGGACACCACCAGCTAAGTGTCCAGCTCCGCCTGCTGTAGAGGCCATGAGGCGATGAGGATGTCGTCCAGGTAGGGCAGCACTCGAATGCCCCCTGACCTTATCAAAGACATCACCCCCGCTAGTACCTTGGTGAACACTCTGGGAGCTGAAGTGAGGCCAAATGGTAGAGCCACAAATTGGTAATGTTGATCTTTCAACTCAAATCTGAGAAACTTTTGATGTCCCGGGAACACAGGGATGTGAAGGTAAGCATCTTTGATGTCCACAGACATCATAAAATCCCCTGGGCGCAGAGAGCCAACGGCTGAGCGCAGAGTTTCCATGCGAAAGCGCTTGTTCTTGACAAATTTGTTGAGGATCTTTAAATCCAGAATGGGCCTGACTGACCCATCTCTTTTGGGTACTGTGAAGAGGTTGGAGTAGAACCCTTCTCCCAATTCTCTCAAGGGAACCTTGCAAATAACTCCCAGATCCAGAAGTCCTTGCACTGCCTGCACCAGGACCTGAGCTGATACCGGGTCCTGGGGGATCCGGGACCTGATGAATCTTGAGGGGGGCCGCACAGCAAACTATCTTGTAGCCAGAGGTAACTACCTCCTGAATCCACCGGTCTGAGACTTGGCACCTCCAGACGTGCGCGAAGTGCTGTAGCCATCCCCCCACCCTGGCGGGCAAGGGCGCCCCATCATGCCTGAGGGGTCTTGGGAGGGGCTTTGGGTTTGGTCCCCCAGGAGGAGCCAGGATGTCGCCCCCCTGCTCCTATGCCAGGAGTCTGCGCGAGCCCCCGCGAAGGACACCCCTTTTCCCTGCTTAGCGTCTCTGTAGGGGGCCGAAAGGGGGCTCTGGCTGCGAAAGGGCCGAGGCTGCCGCCTGCGCTGTGCTAACTTACCTTTAGCAAAGAGGTCTAGGCAGTCCCCAAACAGGCGTAGTCCCTTAAATGGGAGCCCAGTAAGGGCTGTCTTAGCAGCATTGTCGGCCGCCCACTGGCGCAGCCATACCGCGCGGTGTATTTCCACCGCCAAGGCGGAAGATCTAGCACACAGCCTAATAGCATCATCCGATGTAGACAGGATAAAGTTCACAAATACGTCACAGTTAGACAGTGCATAGTAGTATCAGTAGGCAACTCGTCTGGGCCGTCAAGTGCATTCCTGACCATGGCACTGAGCGCCACAGCAGTAATGGCCAAAGCGCAGACCGGGCGCAGCGCCGCCCCTCCAAACGCAAAGGCATGGCACGCCAATTGGTCAATGCACCGGTCCTCAGAATCCCGCAGCGTAGTAGTGTCGGGGGAGTGCATAATAGAGGTGTTAGACAGCCCTAGAATAGGAGCATCGACCTCAGGGGGCGATGACCAGCACTTGACCATATCAGCAGGAAATGGATACTTCCTGTCCAGACTCTTAGGGATCCCGGGAAGTCTACTGGGATGTTCCCACTCCTTAAGCACGAGGTTATTGAAATGGGTTTGCTCAGGAAATTCCAATCGAGCCTTAGCAGTATGAAATAGCTCACCCCTTTGCCTGGGAGCCGCAACAGGGGGAGAGATGGACAAAACCTCAAAAATCTGAAGCAGTAGTTTATCAGTATCATCCGGGGTCCAGTGATCAAAACCAGAATCGTCATGACCCCTAGACTTCTCATCAGATGACTGAGTCAGAGAGCAGCTCCCCTTCGTCTGAAAGGGTATGGTCATATAGATGCGAAAACTCATCAGACTCCGTAGGGAAAGGAGCAGAGTCAGGGATTATGTGCCGCTTTTTCGCGGTGGCCTTGCGCGCTAGAGTACTAGCAAGCAATTTTTCAACACTGGCCAGTCTAGTAGCCACATCAGGATGAGCATCCCCACTTGTATTGGGGGTTAGACTCAGGCTTGGGGGGGTAGGTGAAGTGAGGAGAGGTGCAGGCCCAGCCACAGGAGGGGCGGGAAGTACCATTAGTGCCTGCTGTGCACAAGGGACGCAGACCCGTGCATTGTCACCGTTGATAGGCGAGACCCCACAAGCTACACACAGCCGGGCTTGTCCCGAGGGAACCCCGTTCACAATATCCTGGGATGCCTCCATATGGTGATTAATAGGCACAATAGGCCAGTAGGGATTGACGCTATAAGCTACCCTGGATGCCCCAAAGACCCGCAGGGAAATGGGATTATTTTATTCTAGGTCCAACTGGCAATTACACCGGGCCAGGAGAAGCCACTGGATTCGACCGTCTGACAGACATAATGGGAATAGGGATGTCAGAGCCATGCGCCACGCGCAGCAAGAATGATGAAAATCGACCGCGAGGGCACTTACAGACTGAGGGAGGAGGAGGACCGTTACCACGCGCGCGACGAGCATCTAAATGGCGCCAAGCGAACCTCGAAGGGCGGGCCAGAGCGGGCTGTGATGCGGAGCGCGCCAAGCCAGGTCCCCGCCCCCCCCGAAGAGCGCGAAGCTCTGAGGCAGTAGTCAACGCAGACAATAAAACGCAAGTGTATGACACACTTAGAAAAAAATGGGGGATTACTTCCAGATGCGCCAGACAACGTTTGCCAATGAAGACGCCGCAGCCGCCTGTTCGTCCAATAAGGGCAAGAGACTCGCGCGGCGGTGGCCAATAGACAATAAAAAGCAAACAGCGCGACTCTGACACCAGGCGCATAAGTCAAGGACAATACTAAGGCCATAACGTGTAACTCAATACACTAAGACCACCGCACACACCCCCCCCCTTTCTTTCCCCCCGAGCTATGGGGGGAACGAGGGAGGATGGCGACCCTTTGAACAGGGTCCACCGCTACACGGGGTATGGGGCAATAATGCGGGAGGGGCATCCACTAGAGGCTCACCATCAGCCTAAACCGCCTACCCTTTGGTGGGGAGACTGCGGTGGAGCATGGCTCCATGAGCACGTGTGGTGCTGCCTACCTTCACCCGACCAGCGCAGCCCAGGCTGGGAGACACATCACAAAGAGGACGGGTGGGAATAGTCCAACAGGGCCGCAGGCTTTAATAGCCCCGCTCCCCTGCGAGAGAGTGACACTTCATGTCTTCCCAGTCAGCACTGCAGAGAAATCTGGGGATTTGTGGGAGGTCCCTGGGTATTTGAAGGGCCGGGAGGAGCCCGTTTTCCATGTCTCTGCAGTGCAGCGCCATCTGGCGGAGGATAAGCCAAGTGTAAGTATTATATCTGGAGCAGGACGTACTGTATACTAAGAATAACTATAGCACAACAAAAAGCAGGCAAACTGTAGTTTAGACAGATGTGTTAAGGTGTAAAGATATTATAGACCCAAGCAGCAGGAGACTTGCTGCCATTGCTGCTAAGCTCTTGTTTGCAGGATTGTGGTCACTGATGTGTAATCTACTAATGGAGTCAACCATCCTGAACTCTGTATCCAAACGTGTGGGGGGGGGGGGGGGGGGTTGATGCAAAACTGCCTTTCCTGATAGAATTACTGCATGAGCATCTAATAGAAGCAGACTCATTTTGCACAGGCAAAAAGGTAAGGGCCATGTGCCCCAAATATTTCCCGCCTAAAAGCCACCCCCCACTGCAGGGCTCCAAACAAGGAGATAGCTCTTAGACCCCTCATCTGGAAGGACCTCCAGCAAGCATGAGTTTACAGCATAATACATAAACTGTAAATGCTTGCATAAATAACTGCCGCTGCATCACTTCCAGTCAATAAAACCACAAAGCGTGCACGTCCTAGAATCAGAAGCTAAGGTCCTTTGCACCACTCATGTTCAGCATAGAAATAGAAATTACCACACCACCAGACCTCAAGACCAAAACCTGGTGGGGGAAGCCAGATCCAGCCTCTACTATGCAGTCCTAGGAACCACGAAAGAGCAATGCAGGAGCATCAAGCCACCAGGGGGAGCAGACACAGGCACCTCTCATCTCCTTTACAGATAGAGGGCTCTGCCAGCATATTTTTAGATCTAGTCTAGAAGTTAATCTAATATATCTAAACATCTAACAAATCAGGAACAGAGGAGAAACTCTGCTAACCGTCCTGTGTCCCCCTATACAAAAACAGCAAAACGGGGGGGGGGGGGGTGGCGGTCTGATCCATCTCACCCGATGGCAGGAATCACAATACTGAGGGACTACAGGAACAGGAATTCTTTTATGGAGTGTGGTCTGGTGTTTCCTGTGTCTGAGTGGACAGGGTAATTTCTCGTAGGTGCGGTCCTGGGGGAGGCCTGGGGAAGAATATCAATAGCTTACTTTTCATTGAGTGGCTAGAGTGCTGTGATTCCTCCTCCGTCTGTCTCCTTAGTGAGGAAATCACTTCCTCATTCAGCTTCCAATCCCCTCCCTGCTGACCTGACCCTGCAATCAACCTTCAGTGGACCGAGAATGTGAACACCCCCCCACTCCCTCTTCAGAGGTCCTGATTGGCTGCCTCTCTGCAGCTATGAAACCCCACCCTCCTCTCTGGTCATACTATGTGCTGGAAGGCTGGAGACACACTTCGCCTGCAGATTCTCTCACCCCCTTTTTCCGGTCACACTATGTAGTAATAACTAGAGGCACAACAATGCACTTACTTTTTTACTATGATATATGTAAAGCACACAGTGTGCTTACATCACATCTCTGCACCTATGCCGTGGGATGCCCCACCTGAGAGGAACACCAAACAGGGAAGTGAAATTTCTGCGTGTTTCCCTATATGTGTGGTACTGCCAGTCTCAGCGTTTTCGGCACAAATAATATTTGCATGTGTACAGTAGGTTCCCATTGAGAATTACTGGGAATCACCATACACGATGAGTGACTGGCAAGAGGGGAGACTTGTGTCCTTTGGGACATTTTGAACTTTCCCCTTTAAGTCTGAATGTTAATCCTCTTCCTTTAAACCTTTAGAGTCTGTAGGAAAATCTAATGTACATGAAAGCGGAAGCCAAGCCATGCTAATTGCCGACAGTGCCCTTCTCCCTGGGCTTTGTTGTCGGTCCCATGTAAAAGCATGGCATTTTTCTTAGGTTGGTAAATGTGTGTCTTATGGCAGCAGTTTTTACTACCTGCAATCTCTTGCTATTGGCAATTGTACACCAAGATAAACAAGAACAGAGATGTTAGGCCTGTACACAGACAACAATGCTGCTAGACATGGTGAGTAAGTTTCCTTACCTCAGCGGCGGCCATAGCAGCACTGTTGTATGTGCAAGGCTCACTTCTCTGTTCTTGTAGCTCTTACAGTTGCCAATAGCAACAGATTGCAGGTGGTAAAAACTACTTCCATTAAAAATAAATAGCTTACTAAGCACAGTACTTCAAAGACATCCCTTTTTAAAAAAAACTTTTAAAAAGTGCCATTGAAAGTTGACTTTACTTTTATAAAAAGAAGGTGCAACTAAGAGAAAAAAAAACTTCTGGTGCCAAAACAACATAATCCAAAGTCAAAATGTACCTTAACCAAGACCAAAGCGGCACAATGTAGTGTGTCCTATCTTGTTTGCTGAAAATGTAGCTGCCCGTCTATGTCAGGTAATGTGTACCAGGAACAGAATGGTGCGGAAGTTTTTTGCCATGCATACTTTTAAGCACACATACAGTGCACCAGGCTCCAGGACAATACATACCTGCTCTTGTACTGCCAGTAATTTTGCTGCTAATTCAGCTGCCTGAAAAAAATCAAACAAATACAAATGAGTTAGACAACAATCATCACTGGTTATGCTGTGAATTTTCAGTTACAGGGTCTGTACCTTTAAAGGGTCCTGAAGAAGAGCATTTTCGTCAGTGATCTGAACTTCTTGTAACTCCGACATCTCCAGATCTGGAAAAAATAGCTTGCTTTAATGGCAGTGTACATTTGTGCCGAAATAATGCCACATTTGTACTAGTGAACCTGCTGCCCAAACACTGGAGTACACAATTTTCAGTTATTGGAATTAACAACACAGAGTCTGTATGAACCCTGGTTTCTCCAAATAATGCACAGGGCTCTGGTGGAGTCTCCTCTGTCTGATTCATGCATCGCTACCAGCACATCTGAATGGCTGGCAGGGGGTGCATGCAGTAGAGTGGTGTAGCCAGTGGTAGGCACACAGAAATCTTTTCATTCAGAATAGATTACAGGTCATTATAATGCCCACCACAATATACTCTGATTAGACAAGCACCTGCACATGTGTTGTGGGAGAACCCACAGGGAATACCAGATTGGAGGGTGAAAAGCCTGGGTTTTGGTCTAATTTAAATACTGGCTATGCAATGCAAGCTGTTAGTGTATGGGCAGTGCTGGCATATTGTACGCTGGGTGGGCAGTGTTGGATAATGACCAGATTGTATTGTGAGTGGGTAGCTAGATTGTATATCCAAAATGTACAGTGGGTGGGTGGTACACTGCTTGATTGTAAAGTGGGTGGACAGCACTGGATTATATGGCCAAACTGTAGGAAGATCTGCCAACATTGACATTTTTTTTTTGTAAAATACAATGTTAGAAGGGAAATACTCATGGTATGAAATGTGTATGTTAAATCTGAAATAGGAAAATTCCTCTGATGGCTTATCCTAATCCGTAGTCCTAAAACATACCTATAAATGCATACACAAAATACATCGCTAACCCAAAGCTGATTAGCTGCTAGGTTACTGGTCATACATACTTCGGAGAAGATTAAAAGGACGCTACAATTAGGTTCACCTTAATAACTAAATCACCCCAAGACAGTAGCGGGAACCTTCAAGCCCCTCTTGTCTGCTTAGCAGGGTTTACTGCACAGTAAAATCTCTAGGCAAATACACTCTACAGAGTTTAGTATAATTGGCATTATTATTAAAGTTTATTTATAAAGCACCATCATCTTCCATAGAGTTGTTCAATGTGAAATCACAAACAGGGTAAAACAAGTAACTTACAAAACATGACAGAAAAGCATAACTACACAGTCATACTGAAAAGAAAGAAAGAAAGAAAGAAAGAATACCCGCCCTTGCGGGCTTACAAATAAGGGGTGGAAACAAAAAGGTAGGTCACAAGCATTAATATTTTTGTAAGTACACCTTGCGAATACGCCTCTTCTTAATAATAACCTGCAGCTTACATGCTCTGCCTGGCAGGAGGATAGACACTATACAGACCTGTATACAGCTGAGTCTATAAATACCTCACACAGTATGAACACATATCTGACAGATCTGCACTCTAGGCAATATGCCCAATTCTGAATATACGAACGAGTCTACATGACTGAGTAGCAGCCAGCGTCCTCAGATGTACTTCACACAGAGGACTTTAAACAGGGAAGCCACTAAAATTGGCTTTTCTTGAAGTCCAACTTTACCCTACAAACGGGATACCTTTCCGGTTCTGATCTTCTAGACTTTCCTGAAATGTGGAAACATTTCTCTCAGCATCTTGGAGGAGTAGTTTTGGTCAAGTATGCAATTTGTGGGAATTAAAACTAAGAATATAGAGATATAGGTGGTTTTAAATATTGGCCATTTGATGCAAGAAAACATTCAGAGAGTGTCTAGCAATGCTTCCATGCATATATATAGAATCTGGATAATGTTAAACCTATTTTATCACTATGGAGGTGGGAGGCCTATGCAGGCTTATGTATATTTATATGTATAGTTGGAGAGCTCTGCAGTGTTCTATGGAACACAATCGGTAGAGACTTGGATAGATGTTCTGGAGGGAATTTTACCCATCATCCCATTTACATACATGAGCCTGCAGAGGTCATTCGGAATCCACCTGCTGAGCCCTCTCTACCCTTATAGAGAAAGCTGTTAAGGCTTCTCCACCTGCATACAGAAGCCGACAGAGACCTCTCTCCACCCATATACATAGCCTGCAGACTTTTATTAAAGAGGAACACCACACCTGACTTTTTGGGGTGTTGTTCCTCTTAGTGGGGGCATCCCGAAATAAGATTGCCCTGGGTCACTTACCTTCCTGTCACTCCCACAACGCAGACGAGAACAAGCACGCCGATTGGCTGAGCGGCCCGCTCAACTAATCAGCATGCTCTGTTTCACTCGGCTCCCTTCGGTGGTGGCGGCCACATCTCCAGCTCAGCTCCTAGTCGTCATGTGCCTGCACCGTCCATTCAGAAAGGCCGGGTGCACGCACAGCTAGAGGTGAGCCAGAATGCAGCCACGATGCACACAGTGGGGCATCCTGAATTGGGAGTGGAGATCGGATGGCCAGGGCCTCCGATGTTCCTCTTTATTATAGGTACACTGTCAGCTGCTTATTATGGGGGGAAAGAGCGCCTCAGCAGGTGAAGTCTCAGTGCCCATTGCAAGCTTCTGCTTGGGCAGCTAAAAAAAAAAAAAAAAAAAAAAAAAAAAAAACACACAACAGATCCTCAAGCCTCTCTGCCAATTGGGGGCCATAAAAATGCATATGTTCCCACCCATATCTACTGTCTACTATCCGTACTCATGAGGCCCTTGCCAGTGCATATGGCAGCAATATCAACCAGTATAATACCCTCAAATATGCATTAGAACCAGGTCCCAACATCAGCACATGCCACTCTGCCAATGCAAAGAGAGGATGTGCACCAAGTTCCTGCCATGCTTCAAAGATGTAGTGAATATAGCTGGAACAGAACTAAGGAACCCAACCATAGCCATTACATGGGGGGGGGGGGGTAAAAGGTAAGGGTAGCAGATTTTTAAATAATGCATCTAGTTCGCATTTATCCTCCTTATTACAAGAGAGACATATGCAAAGCAGTGTAAGGAGAGGCCAATGCCAGACAACCAAGAACAAACCCGCAAAAAACACAAAACAATACTGGGGGAACGGTATATATATGCGAAAAGCAGGGTTCAGACATTTCACATAGTAGAACATCAACTGCCAAAATGTGGACCTAAAACTCAGATTTTAAAGACATAAGTGCTTAAGTCCTAAAAGTCGATAAAAAGAACCAAATCATGGATCACAAATATTAGATCTTTATTTAACTTAGGGTCACTGTCTTGCTGGGTGACACACTATCTCTTGATATTTAGCTCACAGACAAAACGTCCTAAAATGTTCCTTTAGCATTTTCTAGTAGAATTCATGAGGTGGAATGCAGTGTTCCTTTCTGCAAACATAATTCCCATTTGAAATCCCTGTTCTGGTGTCCTCCAGTCACAAAACATATTGTTCCTATATAGCATTCTTCTTGCACTCCCCATCATACACACCATTGTTGTTCAGCATTCTCCTGATGGTGGACTCATGAATATTAGGAAAGGCCTTAATTTGCTTAGAGGTTACCTTGGATTCCTTTATGACCTTGCAGACTTTTATATACCTTGCTTTTAATGTGGCCACTGATGGCCAACCACTCTTAGGGAGAGGAATAATGGTCCTGAACATACCCCATTTGGGGTTGATTCAGAATCAGTTAAAAATTTTTTTTTTTTTAAAAGGAGAGAAAACCGCCGGTCACTTTCACCTGTTGTTTAATCAGCCTCAAGGTAGACCATGAAAGTGAATGGCAGATTTCTATCCTAAAAAAGGATATTTCTTACCTGGCTCTGAATGAACCCCAATTGTTTCAGAGAATCATTTTCAGCTTCAGTTTCCACACTAACACCTGATTGTCATCCCACTGGTTGAAAATGCCCCACTATAACTTCACCGACAAACTATCTGCTAATCCTACATTGCCACTGACAGATATGTGATCATTTTCCTAAAAGTTACACTAAAGGCGAGCGCCCGATTGTTGTCCCATTATCTCGGGCTACACGTTGGACTATCCCAAACCTCAATCCATTTTCAAAAAGACCCTTTAGTTCCTAGGTTATTTGTAAAAGTATTAGATCATTGGAGATTAAGTGAAACAGTGGGTGTGGCAACAGCGATGTGATGTAGAGGAGGAGGATGGAGGAGTTTTATAGGTGCAGAAAGAGGCAGGTTGATTGGTGGACCATATCAGCGGGGTGGGGGGGTGTAAACCAGAATGAAGTAGCGATTTTCCTTACTAGGGAGGCAGACAGGAGAGGAAGGATGGCGCTGGAGCCACTATATAATAGGTAAGCTACTGATTACATTTATTTATAAAGTGATTGGCACAGCACGTCAAAAGTCTGGAGAGTCTGGAGACCAAGCTCATAACAGGAGGTACCCAGATGCTGTGACAGGGAGAAACCCACACACAGCATGAATTCTCTATCATCCTTTTCTGAACATAAAGAAAAAAAAAACAAGCAGACAAACAAGGCGATTCTGAAAGGCTTTTAGCATTATTGACACATAGTAAGCTTAGGATACAGTTACTAAAAATTATTGATTTTTATTTTTCATTGCCTGAACACACTCCAGCCTCCTTGTCCTTCCACTGATGAGCTTCTGAGAGAGATCATTATTATTTAAGAGCAGCACTTCCCATGTAGATCAAGGCCAAAAGCAACTCAAGGACAAACATTTGCTATTTCCCCCCTCTTACGTTGTTGCCCAGATGCTGTACTGCGTATCTGTAATAGGAGGATAAAGCGGCCCACTATCCATGACACATATGCCTCAGAAGAAGCCATCTGCTTCCTTTTCTCCAGAAGAGAAGGATACTCATTCTATACCCCCCCCCCCCCAAACCATCATAATATTTGCTAGATATCTCTTCTGCTCAAGCAATGCATGAAGATTTTCTCCTAAAAACGCAAGTTGCCTCGGACATCTAAGTATGCAAAACATGAGACGAAGAGTGGTTCCTACAATGCTAAGGTCAATACTCAACAATTTAAATACTAAGAAACCTTTAATAGTATAGCATTAGCTCAGCAGATTTTTTTTGGTACCATAACCAACATAAGTATTCTATATTTCCACCTTTGGTAGATGCCTAGCGTGGAAAAATAAATACAATAAAAGAAGGTGCAACTCAGCCACCAAATGATCTTCTTTGTCGTTAATGTATCCTTTTTTAATGAGGGACCTGTCAATAAGGCATTCCACTGTGACCATAATGCAAATGTATGGTTGATGCCTATGGGATATTTTAGTGTGTAGAGATACCTTATCTCCACAAAATCAAGCATCACTATTTACTCCCATGTTTTTAGCTGCATTGAATCTTGTGCCTTAACCCCACTGTACACCTGTATGCCAAGACATCCTAGTTAATGTTCTGCCCCTGCCATGACCTAGCCTCAGCAGCCTAGCTGTTGTGGAGCCATACCTACTCCTGTCATAATTTGAGTACTGACCACTGCCGTTGATCTGTGCCTGCAATGCTATAGCATCAAATGTGCAGAGGTGGACTGGCTAAAATATTGTGGGTTCGTACCGGGCTGCCCAGAGCTGGTAAAATCCTGGCCTCAGTTTCGGCCCCATTTTTACTATATTGTGTGTGGACACCATTAAGTCAGATCACGAGCTACCTGCCAATTATTATATGGGTTACATAGTTAATATGGTTGAAATAATACAATTCTGTGAAACTCACCTGTAGAATTGTTTTTGAGTATATCCAGTCCAGGTCGTCCCAGTAATGACATGGGGCGCTCGACTGCAAGATCAAAAGCTGCAGCTTCTCCCCGCCTATAAAAGGCAGGTGTCCCTCTGATTCTCCAGTGGTTAAAAAGCAGTAAACAAAAAAAAGGAAGGCCGGGGAGGCCAAGAAACCATGTTACTTCACATAGCTTCAGCTTGTACTCTCTCTAACAAGACTTAAGAATATAAAGTCCAATGAAAAAAAAATGGTAATCACCATAACAGGCAAACAGGAGATAATGAACAAAAGGGCGGGGTGGGACGACCTGGACTGGATATACTCAAAACAATTCTACAGGTGAGTTTCACAGAATTGTATTTTTCCCTATAACCAGTCCAGGTCGTCCCAGTAATGACATGTGGGACATCCAAAAGCAGTGTCCATTTGGGCGGGATCCCCAGTGCGGAACAGCATGCAGTTCATCTCACTACCGCCCGAAGCACCTTTCGGCCAAAAACAGCGTCAGCTGAGGACCCAACATCCACCTTGTAAAAACTTTGTGAAAGTATGAACTGAAGACCAAGTGGCGGTCTTACAAACTTGTTCAAGCGATGCCTGGTGCTGAAAAGAATATGCTTGCACCACCGCCTGTCTGATCCACTTACTGAGAGTGGACTTGGCTGGTGGCAAACCTTTCCTAGAGCCCTCTGTTAGGACAAAGAGCAAATCTGATTTCCTGAAGGATTCAGTCGCAACCAGGTAATACTTAATGGCTCTGATCACATCCAAGGCATGGAGGGTCCTTTCCTTAGAATTAGTCTGCGCTGGACACAAGGAAGGTAAGACAACTTCTTCATTAAGGTGAAAGGGAGAAAAAACCTTAGGCAAGAAATCAGGTTTAAAGTGAAAAACCCCCTTATCCCTATGCCTCTCAAAATGGGAAGGTTCATACAAAGCGCGGCCAGCTCTGATATGCGACGAACCGAGGTGATCGCTACAAAAAAAACACTCTAAGAGTCAAAGTAGATAATGCAGCATCGCACAATGGCTCAAAGGGAGGACCCTGAAGAGCAGAAAGTACCAAATTCAAGTCCCACACCGGTAATACTGACGCGGTGGCCGGACATAGGTGACTCCCTGGAAAAAGGTCTTGATCAACCTATGGTTGGCAATGGATCTCTGGAAGAAGATGGCTAAGGCAGAGACCTGGCCCTTGAGGGTGCTCAGCTGGAGACCCAAGTCTAAGCCGTGTTGTAAAAACTCCAGAATCCTGGAAATAGAAAATGTGCGGCAAGGGAGACTCGGACTTCTTCCGTGCCTGAATCATGGTATGTACAACCGTGGCCGACAGCCCCTTTTCCGTCAGGATTGAGGTTTCAATAGCCAGGCCTTCAAAGCCAGCATCCATAAATTGGGGTGCCGCAGCGACCCCTGTGTGAGAAGCCCTGGGCCGTCGGGCATGATGTAGCGATCTACTGACATCTGAATTATGTCCGCAAACCAACTCCTTCTCGGCCAGCGAGGAGCCACCAGGATAGTCGGTACCCCTTCCTGGGCTATCTTGCGCAGCACTCAGCCCAGAAGTGGAAATGGAGGGAATGCATAAAGGAACTTGAACTCCGTCCAAGGAATTGCCAGAGCGTCTGTGGCAATGGCCAGAGGATCTGTTGAGAGGGAGACGAACGTTGGGAGCTTGTGATTGTGTCAGGACGCAAACAGGTCCACATCCAGCTGACCCCAGCGGAGACACAGCATGAAAGGTCTTGTTTCTGAGAGACCATTCCCCCAGGCACTCCTGCTCAGGGAGTCTGCCTCCTTGTTTTCTACCCCAGGGATGTACACCGCCGATATGCAGGGAACATTCTCCTCTGTCCAAGTCAGAATCTGGGTCACCTCCTTGAGGGCTCGCTTGCTCTGAGTCCCGCCCTGGTGATTGATGTAGGAGACAGCCGTCTGATTGTCCGAGCGAACCTGGATCGCACAACCCCTTAAAAGGGGGAGTCAAGCGAAGAAGCACCAACCGAATCGCTCTCAGCTCCAAGAGATTTATGGGTAAACGGTTCTCCTGAGGACCCCACTGACCCTGGATCTTCTGAGTCTGCCAACGCCTCCCCAGCCGGTCAGACTGGCATCCGTGGTAACTATCTCCCAACGGGGAGTCAGAAAGGACTTGCCCACCAACAGGTTCCTGGAGTCCAACCACCACAAGAGGGACTGTCTGGCCAGGGGGGACAGTGAAAATCCCTGTTCCAGCGACTCCTGCATCCGGTTCCAGCTGGACAGCAGGTTCAATTGAAGAGGTCTCATGTGAAATTGGGCGAAGGGCACTGCCTCGAAGCATGACACCATTAGGCCCACCAATCTCATCCCCAGACGTATTGACGGCCGCTGACAGGACAGCAAGGCCTGCACCTGCATCTGGAGACCCGAAACCTTCTGCTGTGGCAGAAAGACCTTTACCTGAGTGGTGTCTATCGACATTCCCAGGAAGGATCTCACTGTTGAGGGAGGATAAAAGACCTTGGGTAATTGACTATCCAGCCGAAGGCCTCTAGGGTTGACAACACCGTCCGGGTATCGCTCTCGGCCTGCAGAAGAGACTGGGCCGCAATCAACAAGATCCAATCATCCAGATAAGGCAGCACCTGAATGCCCTGGTTCCTCAGGATGGCCATGATGCCCGCCAGCACCTTGGTGACAACGCGGGGCGCTGAGGAAATCCCGAACAGAAGAGCCACAAACTGGTAATTCTGGCCCTCCAGAGCAAATCTCAGGAACTTCTGATGCCCCAGGAAGATCGGGATGTGCAGATAAGCATCCCTGATGTCCACCGTGGTCATGAAGTTGCCAGGTCGAAGCAAACTCACCGCCGACCGTAAGGTTTCCATGCGGAAATGTCTGACTCTGACAAAGCTGTTGACACTTCAGGTCCAGGATTGGTCTTAACGTTCCGTCCTTCTTGGGAACCGTGAGCATGTTGGAGTAAAACCCTTGACCCTGTTCCTGACGAGGTACAGGGCAAATCACACCTAACCTCTATTCTGTAACCGGAGGATACTACCTCCTGAATCCACCGATCCGAGACGCGCCGTATCATCAGGGAGCCATGTTCGAGGAAGAACCAGACATACTGTCATTGCCAGCAGAATAATCCACAGTGGAACGGGAATCATCAGGCAACTCCCCTTCCTCCACAGAGCCCAGATCATCAAAGAGATTGTCATTTTCCGAGTAAACGGGCTCGAGTTGCCGTTTCTTACTCGTGGCCTTCTTAGGAGCCGTCCGCAAGATCTGTCTTTCGAGATTGGCCACCCTATGCGCCAAATCAACCTGGGACCCCCGGCTGGCTTCCCCCTCGCTGAGGGCTGAGTGCAGCAGCGGAGGGTCCGGAGAGGCCGCAGGTAGTGAAGGGCTAGGGGCGGGGACGCCCGCCCGATCATGATCCAAAATGATATTCCTGGCGCAATTGGTGCAAACAGTGCTGAATCCGCCCAGAGGACTTGCACTGCACAAGGGGCAGAGCTTCACCCGCCCAGATGGGGTCCTCAGCTCACTATCCCCAGATGCCTCCATTATGGTGATCAGAATTGTAAATTGAAGGTTACAAGGCACTAACGGCCCAAACCTATATGATCCCTCTTAATAAAGGAATGGGGGACCGGGAGGAACCACAACCCTCAATCACTAGGCCCAACCTAAACAAGAAAAAAGGAGAGGGCCATCAGACTCCCACAAGCGTATGTAGAGTAAAGCAAAAAACAATAGTTAGCAAGAGGGACTCACCGGAAAAAGGCGGCAGCAGAGTCACCGGAGAGAGAGGAGCCGTCCGCACACCTCACACACAGCTTCTGGCGCGTTCCTCAAGCGACGGGCCACACCGCGATGATGCAAAAAGCGTCAGCGTACGGCTCCGCTCCCCCTGGCGGCGCGAAAGACGCGCCCACCCATCACCAGAGCGCCAAGGCCGCTGTGGCCGGACATGGACCCCACTGAAAATGCCCAGAAACGCAAGGCGGCCCGGCAATTCAACTCAGCGCGGCGCACATAACCCGCGCGCCGCTGCCCGTCAATGCAGACCCGCGCGAGCGGCGTCCCCCCCCCCCACAGCGTATGTGATGAGACAAGATGGAGGGGAGGGAAGAACAGCAGCTCGAGAGGAACCGCGAGGGAGGTAAGGATGAAGCTCAAAGAGTAGCCCAAGTAACGTTGCACAGTCAAGGCACAGCACAAATAATAAAGCTTGTGGGATGGGAGGGATATAAAGGCACATCTAGCCTGTACACGTGGTTCCCCCAGTTAGGCTCACCATCAGCCTATGGCCGGCTACCCATTAAACAGGGTCTGCGGCCCAGAGCCTAGCTCTGCCAAAAACGGCTGACCCCGGCGTTCTCCCTACCGTCACGATCCCGAGTCAGCCGCGGCTGGGAGGCGAATGGGTCTCACGGGATCAATGGGAATAGGGCCCGCAGCGGCCGACAGGCTAGGAGGCCCCGCTCAGCTGCCAAAATCCAAGAGAGAGTATCCAACGATCTTCTGCAGCCAAGACTGCAAGATGAACACTGGGAGAATCATAGAGGGACACCTGCCTTTATAGGCTGGGAGGAGCTGCAGCTTTTGATCTTGCAGTAGAGCGCCCCCTGGGGGCGGAATAACCACATGTCATTACTGGGACGACCTGGACTGGATATAGTGAAAAAGACATATGTCCATCAAGTTCAACCAAGGGTAGAGGAAGTTTATTTTTTTATTTTTTACTGATAACAGCTAATGGTAACTGTTAATGTTATTTTCTTCTAAATAAGCATTTAGATGCTGTAACAAGCTTCTGTGGGAGGGTATTTCACAGATTTATAGTTCTTATGGTAAAGAAGGATTGCCTCCTCCGAAAACTGAATTTTTCCAGCCGAAGGGAGTGCCCCCTTGTCTTTAGAGAGGATTTTACCTGAAATAGTGTTTTCCCATATTTTTTGTATTAGCCATTTATATTTTTATACAAGTTAATCATGTCCCCCCTCAGTCATCTCCTCTCAAGACTAAACAGATTTAATTCTCGTAATTTTTTCTCATAACTAAGATCTTATTGGTTTGGTGGCTCTCCTCTGCATAGTCAGAGCGTCCTCTCTATGAATGGGTGCCCAGAACTGGACGGCATATTCCCGGTAAGGGCGCACCAGTGCCTTGTAAAGAGGCAAAATTACATCCCTATTCCATGATTTCATGCCTCTTTTAATGCATAATATATTGGTGGCCTTGGAAGCAGCTGCTTGATATTGCCTGCTGTTATTTAGCCTGTGGATCTACCAGTACCTCCAGATCCTTCTCAACGAGTGTTTCTCCCAGTTTTATTCCCAAAGGACATATGTTGCCTTCAGGATGTTAGACCCCAAGAACGTGACTTTACATTTCTCCACATTGAACTTCATTTGCCAAATGGATGCCAAGACACTCAAAGTGTCCAAGTCAGCCTGAAGCTCGTGAACATCTTCAAAAGACTGTACTGTGCTACATATCTTTGTGTCATCTGCAAAAATAGAGATAGTGCTTTTAATTCCATCTTCTATGTTGTTTATAAACAATCTGAATAAAAGTGGGCCCAGCACTGAACCCTGGGGTACACCACTTACAACCGGCAACCATTCAGAGTAGGTATCATTGAATTAGCAGAAATAACAGGTCTCATCTTATTAGCAGTTCATGCTACTTGCACATCATCAATGAATCATTGGATAAAAGAAAATAGAGGGGCTAGTTAGCAGTAGATGAAATCAATATTCACATTAATGCATACTATAAATTCATGGCAAGAAAGACACTCAGAAACCAGAAAGCGGTGCGGCCCTGAAAGCCTCAGCTGTGTCTTTCTATGATGGATGCCACTGACTATTATCTGAAGGGGAGGCTCTCCAGCCATTTCCTTTCCAGTGCTGTCCTTGTACAGACACCCATCTTCATTTTCAGTTCCTCCAACTGTGGGATTCTAATTATTGCCAGTTACTGCTATCGGTACCATAAGTTTCAAACATGTTTTATTTTTGTGCCATACTGTGCCGCCCTGCCCAGTTTTTATTTGGCGTATGCTGCTCAGCAGGGAGATGAGTACTCCCCCCCCCCCCTCTTGTTTTTGTGCTGTATTCCTTCCACAAGTGGCCAGGCACGTTAGCTCCCCTTTAAATAATGGTATGTCCCTGCCAGAATGGGCTGAGAATATGGCAGAGCTCCCAGGAGTTACGCAGTTTCTACCCTTCAAATCTTGAAGGTCATGAGATCAGCGCCATGGCAGAAAACATGCTACTAAACACACTCTCACGCACTGGCACATATAATTATGGGCACATTTTTAGTTACACTGAAATTCATGTTGAAATACACAACACAAAAAGTAAACATGTAGCAAGGGCATCTATTCACGTGTATGTGGACACAGATGAACACACATGGCAGATACCTGCACACAAAGCCTGCAGCTTCTTTGCCAAGCAAATATATTAAAGGGCCACAACTTCTACAACACAGTCTTTGGATAAAGTAGACTCATACCAGCAAGAAATATCAATCTATAACAAAAGAGTACAATTAAAAAAAGAGGGCTATAAACTCTATGCAGTCCTTAACTTTGAGTAGAGCTCTGCTTTAGAAAGCTCCTTTGCGACAGTTTTATTTGGGTAAAGGGTCAAGTTGTTGGGTTGAGTGGAATTTCATCCCTACATTATCTGCCAATTGCCACGCAGCTCTTCTACTGAAACTGGATCACTACATAAACATTTCCAAGTAGGCTGGCACAGTGATTGCCCATGATTAATCCCCGTTATTACTTGACTTAAACTCACCTTTACAAATTATTTCCCGCCTTTACTGCCATAGGAAGGATTAGGAAGTGCCTTGATTGCCAGTATTGGACAGTCACAAAGTTCTGTGGGCCCCTTGCCCAGCAGAAAAAAAAAAAAAAATCCAGCATAATCTTCTCCGTTAATAATAAAACATAACTTTTACTGTTTAGTGCTAATGCTAAAATCATTCAAGATCAGTTGTGCTTTACATAGGGACATCCATCCCATCCCTCAATTCAGTCGGCGCAACACGTTTCGGGGAGACCCCTTTATCAAGCTGCTCAGCTGATGGGCGCTAGGTGCAGGAGCACACGTCAGCCGGGGAAAAAATGGGGATGCCGTCCACTCCCCACTCTCTATGGGCAAACAGATCTATGCTAAGCATTAAAATGGACCAAATGCGGACTCCAGGGAGCCCGATTCCCTCTCCTTGGGACCTCCTGATATGGTATGCTCTGCTGTGTGAAACACCCCAGATCGCCAGTAAAACATACCTCGCTCCTGATCAAACAGGCCGTGACCGCACTTTGCTATACCTTTAGCCAGGTGCGTGCCTGTGCCAGGCATTTGCGAATGGGCAGCACAGGCATACCCCCAGCTAGCATTGCTAGCAAGACATTTCATCAGCTAAGAGGAGCTGAACAGAGCTGAGCAGGCTTATTGGCTGAACGCCTGCACATGCACTGTTTGATTGGGGGTCATGTAAGTTTTACAAGTGGACCAGAAGGGTTTCACACAGCATGGCATCCCAAATCAGGATGCCCCAGGGGCAAGAACCAAAACCTGGGATAGTCCAAATAACGGGTTTGGTCCATTTTAAACTGGACCTTCACCACGATTTATTGAAAAGCCCAAACCCTTATAAAACTATTCCCAAGCATCTAAAATTAATATATTTTAAGTTTTTAGTCACTTACTTATTATTCTTTCCCCCACTGGGCTGCAACTCTGTTCAGGAATTTAGGATACGGGTGCCGCCAACTTGACTCAGAAGCATCACACTTACTGAGGAGAGGAGAGTGGGATAAAGTACAGGGGGGCGAGTTATAGCTGTGCGTTGCTCAGACAGAGCAGAGCCGAGGTCAGGAAAAGGTCAGCAATCCCAGAATGCAGAGCAGCACAGTCAGGAGGCACTTCCTGTTTGCAGGCTGCCTGATAAGATGGCGGCTTCCATAAGCCGCCATCTTGGATGTTTAAAGGCTCATAACATGCAGTAGATGCAGGTAGGATGATTTTTAATGTGAGCAATCTGTATGTACAGGGTGTGGGAAACATATAAGATAGACTCTTATTCAGGGTGAAGGTCCGCTTTAATAAGTGAGGTGAGTATATTGGAGATCCCAGGAGGTTTCACACAGCAGAGCGTGTGTCGTAACTCAAGGGGCCCACTCACACTTTGTCGCCAACGGGTCCACAAAATCCTGGGGCCGGCCCTGGCAGCAGCCATCACTTGGTGGATTCATTTTTCAGAGGATCATTTTTCTCAAAAACACAAGTCTGCAGTTTGGCAGGTGGGGGGCATCAGTGGCTTCGATTTATGGTGAGGACAGAGGATCCGAAAGGGGGACAGATGCAGTGCAGCATTCTGCCTCTCCATTAGGGCTGCCCACAACAAAGCAGAAAGCAATAAACCTTCCACAGCTTCACTGGTACCTTCACCTCCACTACACGTCTATAGCCATACCAAACGAAATCTTTGGAAAGAAGGGCCACGATTATACTTGCTTGAATGAGTCTTGTATTGAAGGTCCTACTGTGGAAATTTAGCCTTGCTCCCAGTTCAGTCACTAGGGAGAGGACATTTATTTAAAAGTAACATGATGGCAGTCATCAGAATCAAATTGCAGCACAATTTTGTCAAAGAAACTTCCAGTCACAGATAAGAATATATGGGGTTAACGATCAGCAAAATAGAAAAGACACTATGATCTTGTGTGATCCACACACACACACAAACTAGGACTAGGGCTACGATCAGCAAATATATATATATTTATTATTAAAATCCAATTATAAAGGGACATGGGGTGGTAATTATTTATTATTTAGCAGAATTCAATATTGCCAGGTTGCCATTGTAAAATTATGCTGCTTGGAAAGTCTGCAAAAAGTCAGGCCTCCTTTTCCACATATGTTCAGTAGTGAAATGGGCGGAGCAGCATAGAACAATTATAATAAACATTTGATAAAGACAAGCTAATGGTAGCCATTACACTTCTTGTGTGGCAGGTTTTACTTGCATGCATTCTCCTCCGGCAATTCCAAGTCTATAAATGGACCCCCAGGCAGCTTAGGTTTCAGCTTCAAAGAGGTCCCTACAATGGGAAATCCCAAGACAGAAGGGTCAAGGAGAGTCATTCGGACAATCAGCTGTCTCTTGTCTACCTACGGTTACAACTGGACAGGATCGCTGGTTAAATTCAAATTAGAAAGGGTGGAGCTAATTTTCTACTTGTAATAATTTAGGGTCACTGAACATAGACCATAAATCTAAAACTGTGTAAATGTAGAAGCAATATGTGTGCAAGGATATACAAATAGGTTGAATTCCGACGAAGTGTATATTTATTGATAAATTAGATCAAGTAAAATTGACCTAATGACACTACATGGGTCCCATGGATGAAATCAAACTGAATTGGATCCACAGCTTAACCTTTTTGTACAGATTACATTAAATCAAATGAGATCAAATAGAATATGCATATACAGGCAATTAAAGAGAGCACCCCATTCTACCTGGACAGATTTCCACCATGATGCCCAAACAGAAGTGAGGGATATAAGGTATTGCATTTCTTTTGCCCCAGATCGTTTTTTTTGGACCAAAACCCACGGAGATCTGCCCAGTAATTGATTCCAGGGTCACTTGAATCCCCCCCCCCCCATCGGGGCATCCAAAATCGGGATACCCTGCTGCGTGAAATCCCCAGGTCTCCCAGAAACTCACCTTCTTTCCCGGTCCAACGGAGCATGTGCGAGCAGTGGCCACATACCCGGCATGTGCCTGCATCAGGCATTTGTGAATGGCCGACTTGGGCACGCTCCCTGTTAGAGGGTAGCAGGGGATGCGGCCTCCAGCACGCTCGGATCCGCTTGCCTTAGACAATTTGGACGAGAGATTGCACACGCGTTGTAAGAGCCGGGGAGAGGCGAGTTCATTCAGGCGAACTGGGGGGTTTCACACAGCGGGGCATCCCCGATTGGGGTGCCCCGGGGGCAAGCACCAAAATCCAGGTTAGTCTAAATCCCCAGGCATGTGCGCGCCCCTGCCAGATTTCTATTCAAGTCAATGAGAGACATAGTCACGGCAGACAGCTGTAATTGGACAAGAACCTGTGCACGTGCCGCTGGGAGCATGGAAAGGTGAGTTTTTACGAGCGAACCGGGGGGGGGGGGGGGGGGGGGGGGCGGAGGGGAGTTTACACAACAGGGCACGAACAAAACACTTTAAAAGGGACATTCCAGGCGAAAGGTTAAATTAGCCTGCCCTCTGCTTTCCCTATGCTGGCTGTCAGGGGCTGCATCTTTCATTCAACATACATTCAAGCTCTAGTGAACGTAGATAACTCTGCAGGGCCTCCTCAGGAGCATCTCTCTATGTGGCAGTTCCCTTAGGGGTTAAATTCAGTGAAGAAATAGAGAAATATAAGCCAGGAGCAGTGTGGTAAATGAAATATGCAGCCCCTGACAGTCAGCATGGGTTAATTATTTCTCAGGGAGGGGATCAAAGTACAGGGGGAAAGTTGTAACCAATTGTATCTAAATGAAATATTGGCTGTAACTGGGTTTCCTATACCAAACCATGACCAATCATAAAATCTGACTGTGACAAAGTAACCGGAAAGTATTTACCTGGGGCTGGGGCCACGTTTGTACAGGTGCTGCATTTACATAATCTGCACTCCACCAATACTTCAAGTAACTGCACTGTGTCATAGCTGGGTCTATCTGGAAGATGCCTGGCTACCCATTTCCCCTTCTTTATCACCTGCTGACTACAAGGGCATTTACCCCTTGCTCGGTGGGTTGTCCTCAGAAAGGCCTGAGGAGACCAAATAAGAAATTCATCCAACAGAAAAACTATACGTCACAGGTATGGCTCTGATTGGCCGATGCATTCATAATGCTGCCGCTACTCAGACGGCCACGTGACCGTGCTGGCAAATCAGAACACTGGATTTCTCCAAGGGACTGAGGAGAGAGAGGTAAGATCTCTCCCTTTATCCACCATTAATGCTCAGGGGAACTTCTGCAATTGGGATCCTGCGCCCTGTCAAACACCAATTTTGAGAAAAATGGGTGTTCCGGTTTACCCCAAATACTAGTTTAAAAAGGCAGAAGTAGCTATGAAAAAAATATATTTCCCTTCCCTTCCCTAGCATTGATCCAGTGTGCTGGCTGTTGATATCCAGCCAAAGGGACAGCAAACTACAGGGCACACACTGCTTCTAGGCTCCCTTATTGGAGGGAGGGGTACATCACCTGACTGTCCATCTAGAGGACTATCCCAGGGGTGTGCAGAAGCAAGCCATGGACCATGCAGTCAAGCATTTAGACTGACAGTAACACAGCAGCCAGCACTTAGTGGGTCAAGGCTGTGGGAAGCAAGAAAGAAGAGATATAACTTATTTTTAGCTATACAGTTCCAGTACACAGCTATGAAACAGATGGAACGAAGTGTTATATTGGCAAAACTGCTTTGTTTCCAATGATAAATAAATATAGCAGACCTAGTTTTTTTTTTTTTAATGAGTGGCTGGAGGATGCCTTACAAGATGATGACAGGATGAAGTCTAGTAACTATTCACTAAACACATTTGACTAATTGAACATCTTAACCTCGAGCTAATGTGTTATTTAGTCGGGATACTCTCTGGAGGCAAGCAGCAGAAAATCCATGCTTCTGGGCGGTAAACCACTGGGCAAGTTGTCTGGAAGGCCCAAATGTCAATGTGCCACAAATAAAAAAGGTTTGGCTATAAACCACCTTGTTACTCCACCCAAATCCTAGCAACTATGGGTTAGGGAGGCTCCAGATCCAACGGGGGTTCCTAAACAGACCTACCCCTTCCCCCTCTGCCCTATCATAAGCTTCCTTGCAATGCTTCATTCAAGGGGGTACTTGGATATGGCTGCACAAAGGAGTGGAAGCCCACTTACTCCAACAGAAGGCACTTGTCTCTGCAAGAAATGTTAACGACCTCTCATACATGAATTTGCCGGATTAGGTCCCCTCGTGGGGAAGTAACGGAGGATTTTGGTTAGCAGCAATATTTGAAAGACTGCCTATATTTTATGGCCGGGCTACATAACCCATCGCTAACAGGCTAAAGCCTACCAGTGCCTAGCGTTAAATGATCCAGTGCTGCTCACCGCCAGAGACTGCGGAACCAAAGGCCAGGGCAGCGACCTGGGCAGAAAGCAGGGTTTGGCTTCTTCCATAGGGGTTGCTGGCAGGGTTTAGCCTGCTGCTGCTGGTTTAGATTGGCTAGCAGCAAGATAAAAGCAGATTTTGTAACCCACCAAACAGGCTCTGGTTCTCCCGCTTCATCGCCTGCGAGGAAAAACAAGTTTACCCCTTTACAAATGAAACCATTCAGCAAGCAATATTCTGAAAGTGCACATAAATAAAAGCATGGCCAACACAGCTTAAAAAAATGGTCATCATTGTCATGGAAAGTGTTGAGCAGTTACAACAATTTGCTTTGTGAATGAAGAAGAACGAGTGGAGCAGGACAGCTTGTGGCATGCAATCAAGACCAGTCCTATCCAGAACACACTGTACACCAAGCGAGAACATATACAAAGGTGATTTGCTTCAGGTGGCACATAGGTTTCTTTTTCCACCCCCTCTGCAGGTTCCCTGTAATCTGCCCAGTAACAAAGCAGGTGTATGTCATGCAACACAGATTTTATTACATTAGTCTGGAGATGGATCCCCTGGAAGGGGGACAATTATGTGCACATGGGACACAAGATAGACCAGATATACATACACACCAATGGCATGTTAAAGCAGACATTGACTGTCCCACCAAACTCGGCACCAGAGGGTGGCTAACCATTTTCATTGAGTCCACTTTTTTTAGTAAGCTACTGTGTCCTTTTAACTGCTATATTAATCTACTGAACCAACTGGAGACAGCTGTAAACAGAAAGGCAGCAGCCAACAAGTCTAGCAATAGGTTTATTGATTGGAGGAGGAGACGGGAACTCTGGGAATGATTATGCAACTACATACAGAACACAGGAGCCTGAACGTGTCCTTTGGGGGGTTGGATAATAACAAGGCAGCTAGAATAAAACCAAAGACACTGCACTGGATCTTGAATGGGGATAAGTGACAGGGAACACTCCACTCATTTTACATTCCTAACAGAAAACATGAAGAGGTTTACAGTTTTTGGTAGTACTCTTCCTGTAAATCTACTACATCAAAAACGGCTACTTTCCAGTCACAGGGGGGCAGCAATGTGTCCAGTGAACCATACAGCTTGAGGGGCACCCAACTTGGCATGGCCTGTAGCATATATCCTCATGATAAACTAGAGACTGGGTGAAATTTTATTACCGACCCCCCCCCCCCCCCCCCCACAAACCCTCATTTGTGACATGAGGTGAAAGAATAATGGCGGCCAGTTGCAAAGTGATGGGATAGTGGTGGGTTTTGCTGGTCTCTTGCTTGCTTTGAGACATGTGCAGCAAGATGCCCCACTTACCTAGGCCCTCCCCCGCATCCCTACTTCCTCATGTCAGCAGACATTTGAAAACAAGGTGCCAAGGCTGCACCACTCATGCACGGTGGGATCAAGAAGGAGCCAAGGTTTATAGACACAATGGGAGGTATCCCAAATAGGAATGCCCTTAGGACAGGGAATTGCCTGGCCCTGGAGTCTTAAGACAACACAAAGGGATTTTGGTCCTCTTTAAAGCTAAACTGCAGGCACACAAATACACTTAGTGAAACAAAGGAATGCTCTAAAGCAAGGGTTTCCAAACTTTTTGAATTAAGTACAATTGTCTGTTTGTCCCAAGTACCACCCAATACAGATTTACCCTGGTATGTATAGGTTTGCTTTAAAGCTCGTCTGGAGGCAAGCTCACCAACACAAATATGGCACCCCAAGATGCTGTAGACCAACAACCTCAAGTCATTTTAGGCAACTAAAAAACTATACTACCCTTTTTTTCCTCCCACTGTTGATTGTTCCAAGTCCGTCATGCTGGCTCTTAACTGATTGGGAGATCAAGTCCTGTACTGCTTGGACTCGACACAACGACGACAGTGGGACACCCCCCACCCAGCATGAATCACAGTGATGCACACCCTCTCCATTTACTGCAATAAAGGGGGTGCAACAGGTCCCTACACACGCTCTAGTCTAGAAAATAGCTGGGATGTGCCAGCATCACTGACTGATGGAAGGGGGGAAGAACTCTAAGATATTGGTGACTGGCAATCAGGCCCAAGCAGTACAGAACTCAATCTGCCGATCAGGAACGCCAGACTAGCAGCGATCACCTATGGGAGACAAAAAAAAAAGGAAGGAGTGTATAGTTTGTTTCTTAATTGGCTGGACTGTTACTTTAATGACTTCCCCTCCTGGCACATAGCACAGAATGCAATGGGATATTTAAACAAGCAACACGGGATGAGCAAGACTTCCTTTATACGTACTCCCCAAGTTGACCTGCAACCTCCTAAGGACAAAGAGCCCCCTTTGCCACACTTAAAGCAATACCTCTTCCTATCTGCCTCCACACTTGAGGCACACACTGTGGCGTTCAGCAACTTTTACAATAAAGGGTTCTAGCTGGTGCTCATCTACTTATTCTCAAGGGCACCATCCAAATGCGGTAAATTGAGCAGCATCAAAATGTTGTAAAGCGGATATTTATTGGCAAGAAAATTAGGGTGGGTGGAGGGGGTGACTCCTTTGTAGATATCTGACTAGCCTAGCAAGTCATGTATTTGCAATAGACGTAGAGACACTGAACAGCAAGCTGGGAGTCTGGGACTGCAATGGAGTCATCTCCAATTATCGGTTAGGAACCACAGTATATATATAAAAAAAAAAAAAAATGCAGTAATACATTTTCAGTTAAGTGTGAATGCATCAAATGTAAATCATGAAGCTAATCAAATCAGCCACAGTTAAAGGCTAACTTGATATTTTATTAAAAACACCATGCGCCCTTGTTTATAACACAGCTACATCTCAATAGGGTAGGGTGCAGAGGTACAGTGAAAATCTTACATTGCTCAAATGTGATTCATTTTCTGCTGGTTTACACAAGGCCGCTGGGAAACAAAAGCTGTCCTCTGGCTCTAGGTCATATGGGTAAAACTGCTCCTAAATTAATTCACTGAAAAATCAATACACTGTTCCCAGGAGTGTCTAGGCAAAGCGCACCAATGACACCAATGGCATTCATTATATATTGTGGGGAGATGGTTTATAAGAGATGATCTCATTTTATAAAGGGTTTAAATTTTTTTAAAACAGACAAAATAAATAAAATGAACAAGCAGCATATGATACACTGGCCAGATTTCCTCCGATATTCTCAGACAGCCAATATTGAAGGCACTGACCACTCACGCATTACAGAATACACCAGCACCTGGCATATATGGGTTGCCATACAGGCAACTATTTGCAATGCGTTGTTTTTATTATTTTTTTCCTAGACTGTTACATAAACTGGATACTCTCCCCCTTCCCAATTTTAACGCATCAATTAATCTGACTGCAAAACTCTTGTGTTGGAAAAAGCTACACGAGATCTGGGAGGGGGGGGAACATGACTCAGGCTGGACAAGATGAACTACAGTCAAATGGCTAATGTGTACAAACAAACATAACAATAATTGCATGCATACATAAACAATAATAATACAGTATATCTATTTCACATTCTGTGTCTACATAGCAAGCATTAGCTGTAGGAAATGGCTTCTATGTACTTTGCATGGAGCTGCACAGAATGCCAGCGGCTACAAAAAAAAAAAAAAACTACATAAGATATTCATATAAGAAAGGGGGAGCACTAGGTTGTTATCTCAGTATAATGTACCTTAGATTAGGTCAGCTTCTTGTTTATTCCTTCCCAGTCACATATAGGTTTGTGCAAATCCCATGATTAGTAAGAACCCAACTATCTGTAGACACCCTATTTCTACGCTTGGGCCTCACACACATTCATATATCTAGAGCATGGCTGTGCTAGCCTAAGCTCCCTAATGGCAAACAGAGCATTTATTATTATGATGCTAGAAAGACATAGCCGAGTTTTCATGCATTATTGATTGACTTTTGATACACTAAAAAGAACCTCTTGTCCAAGAAGTGGTTCGTAATAAATTTGGCTGTGCCGTATAAAGACAAAACAAGCAATGTTTCATGGGGAGGATTTTAGATGCATGCACAACTGAGTATTAGGAGATCCACACCCAGGACAAAAGCAAAAAAAAGGTACACAGCAATCCTGTGCATGGAAAATGACATCATCCACATGCGATTAAATATCACTGCGTAGTTGTGTGTAAATCATGGCAAAGACATTCATGGACATGACTACAAGGAGCAAGCGCTGCTTCAGACAGCGGGCTGCAATGGCCGTTCCTTGCCTTGCCCTTCATACATGTCACAGCTGTTCATGCTTCTACACTATGACGCGTTGATATGGGGGGGGGGGGGGCTTCACATGACAGCCACTCAACAAATGTATGACATTTCTTTCTACTCTGCTGAGTACTGCAGATAAAGGAGTCAGTGAAGGAGTGCAGGGACGCTGGCAAGTGTGAAAGGCTGTAGAATGTCTACACTGCAAAGTGTAGCATCCTTGCAATACTAAACACGTTTTTCCACCCCCTCTTAAAGTGGTAAACACATGGCCTTCGGCAAAAAGATTTGCTCCACTTCGTTTCCTGGTACCGTTTTGGTGACGCATTGTAGCCCCTACCCACCATTGAAGCAGATACTGGTTTAAAAGTTTCACAGTATGTGCCCAATACCATACAAGACGCGCATTGACACTTCCATTGTGTCAACAATGTTACCATGGAAGGGAATTTTGGTTGTATTACTATCATAAGAAGGAAAAAAAGGCACGAATGTGGAATGTACACATCTATGCAGCTGACTCGACGCAACCCTTTGTGCTGGGTGCTTCATGGGTTTCAGAGGGGTGGTGAATGGATTCCAGATGTACACAATAGAAAAAGGGGGAAACGAATGCAAAATAGTAGGGGCTGCCCAAACATGACTCCTGAGCAGCAACCGAAAAGATTCTTAAAAAGACCTGGCCTGAAGCAGCCTATGCTGGCTACTGAATCGGGTGTCCAACATGCTGATTCTCTAGAAATCTCTAGAATGACATCCGGCAGTATTCCTGACCCCTTTCCAACCCCCCTTAACCATTTACTCTTCAGAAGTCCCGCGCCGCTAATCAAATCTTGCGAGATCTGCTCCGAGTGTCATTGCAGCTTATGCTGCGCATGCACAAAAGGATGCCGGTGCGCGATGCCACGGGAACGGTAAGTTTTAAAGTTCCTCTTTAATGCGGATTTAAAAAAAAAAAGACTTTCCGCTTCACGCTTCACCCCTCTTCTACTTCTCTTTAAGCCTAGATTACTCATTCAGTTGGCACTCCTGTGGTTTATGGGACCGCTGGAATGCATATTGTGTGCACACCTCCTACCAAACTCGATTGGTTGCTGGTGGAGAGGAGGCTGCATGGGCCACATTTGCCACAGCCCAGGAACTTGGATTGATACTAAAAAGGGTTGTCCAGCAAAAAATGAAAGAAACACAACCACTGGTGCACAACCAAGATCGGAGATCAAGCACTCCATGGGTCATCTGGGTACCAGATATCGGCCAAGGACATGTCAGGTTTTTGTCCGGCACCAGTGGACGGGGCAGTGGAGCTGGGCTTAAAGCGGACCTTCACTCTAAATAAGAGTCTATCTTATATGTTTCCCACACCCTGTACATACAGATTGCTCACATTAAAAATCATCCTACCTGCATCTACTGCATTTTATAAGCCTTTAAACATCCAAGATGGCGGCTTATGGAAGCTGCCATTTTTGCAGGCAGCCTGCAAACAGGAAGTGTCTGCAAACAGGAAGTGACTGTGCTGCTCTGCATTCTGGGACTGCTGACCTTTACCTGACCCCAGCTCTGCTCTGTCTGAGCAAAGCACAGCTATAACCCGCCCCCCTGTACCTTATCCCACTCTCCTCTCCTCAGTAAGTGTGATGCTTCTGAGTCAAGATGGCGGCGCCCGTATCCTAAATTCCCGAACAGAGTTGCAGCCCAGTGGGGGAAAGTATAATAAATTAGTGACTAAACATGTAAAATATATTAATTTTAGATGCTGAGGAATTGTTTTTTAAGAGTTTGGGCTTTTCATTAAATCATGGTGAAGGTCCGGTTTAACAAAAGGGGAATAGTATTAATAGTAGTAGTATTTTTGTCAGGACAATCATTTTTCCAATCATCCTACTGAACTTCAAAGCAGACCAAAACCCAGGATTTCCAACCTCTTGGTTTTCGGTCGCCTTTACAGGGGATCCAAATTCGGGACATGAAACCCCTGGCATAGCCCCAAATCTTATCTGGTTCTCTCTGCTCCCACAGCTCTTGTACAGGCTCTTCTCCAACTAGAATTGATTGCCAGGCATTATTTAATGCTGCATAAGTGAAGGGCAGGTAACACCCGCTGGCTTTGAGCATCCGCTGCCAGCCATCAGACAGGATGCACGTATTGGATGGATGGGTGCTAGGTATGTCACTGGAGGGTCACTAATGTGATGTGGGATAAAGTAAGATCCAGAGGGTTTCCCTTGGGAGAGGTTTCACTTTGTGGAGTATTTTAGATTCTAGGGCCTAGTGCCCACTTTAACTGAAAGAATATCTTAAATTGGGATGTTCTCGGGCATTAAAATGAACCCAGAAAGGAAGTTTATGTCATCACCTACTATTCCCAGCACCTCAAAACAGCCTGTGTTTCTTTTTATTTTATTTTTTTACTAAAACCTTTGCCCAATATTCAGAACTGTTTTGGGTGCACTGGGCTGGGAATAAAAGGTCACGACATCAAAACTTCCTATCTGGGTATAGGATCACTCTAAGCAAACAGTCATTTTAAACTTTAGGCCTTCTTATGATTATAGAGATGATGATAGAGTGATCCTATACCCAGATAGGAAGTTTTATGTCGTGGCCTTCTATTACTAGCCCAGTGCAACTAAGCAGGCCTAAAGTTTAAAATGACTGTTTGCTTAGAGTGATCCTATACCCAGATAGGAAGTTTTATGTCGTGATCTTCTATTCCCAGCCCAGTGCACCCAAAACAGTTATGAATGTTGGGAAAAGGTTTTAGTAAAAAAAAAAAAAAAACACACACAATGAAAATAAAGGCAAATATCACCAGCAGTAAAAGCATGTATTGTATGCAGTCTTGTCTATGGCGCTTCATCGCTACACGCTACAACTTAAATGATGATTGGGTCTCATTTAGCCAAAATTAAGAACCACTTTTAATTGCCCCCAGTTTTTATGTAACAATCTTAATAAATCTGGAACAAACATCAAACACAGAAAAACTGATAAACATTGCTCTCCACTGTGGAGATCTCTTTTCAAATCCCCTGCACCCCACCGAGTTTTGACTTAAGTGAAACACAACACGGGATGTTGAGTATCCCGAGTTTTGCTCCGTGCCCTGGGGGC
Organism: Gastrophryne carolinensis; assembly: GCA_027917425.1. Classification (NCBI taxonomy): domain Eukaryota; kingdom Metazoa; phylum Chordata; class Amphibia; order Anura; family Microhylidae; genus Gastrophryne; species Gastrophryne carolinensis. The sequence continues at coordinate 434,773,577 of CM051234.1, read as the reverse complement.
ATCCTGAGTTGGGATGGGGCTACATTTTGACAGCAATCTGGATGCCCCCCCCCCCCCCCCGACCCTGTCACAATGTGGGCCCACGCCCCTTATGTAGAAAATGGGCGTAGAACCGCTTTAAATGCAGTAAAGTTGCATGGAAGATATTTCATGAAGATGGAAGCTGCAATGTGACCCTGCCACACACATAATTACTGCCTATATGCAACAAGTCTTTGACCAGCTTTAGAGGAAATGTGGAGGAGATAGTTTGCATTTACCAGCAGTCTCTAGTGTGACCTGGAACAAGAAAGCAGTCACCTTTGACATAGAATTAATAAAGACTGGTTTGGGTAGCTCCTGTAAGTACATGCTGTGTGGGTGGCAAAGCAGGTAAAAGTAGGGACTGAAAGAGGGATGTGGGTAGAGTTTTCTAGGCTGTCTCTTCTCAGACAGTGCTGCCAGTAATAGGCTTCCCAGCCCTAATGTTACCCGACTGTCCCGTTTTTTTTCCGTTGATGTTTTTTCCTGTAATTTTTCTGCATACCACCACATCTGGCAAAGAGATCAAAGTTTTCTCAAAAGCTTACTTTAAATATACTCGGTTAGCCTAAAGGGATTTACCCATTTCTTCAATGCTCTATTCAAAAAGCAGTCCTGGGTGTAGCATTAGCTACTAACTGGGGCAGACTTACCAAGCCTTGGTCTACAAAGCTACAGCACTTGCCGTGAACAGCCAGTTTCTTTTGCTGAAAGATAAATCAAATAGGTTGCTCAGAGCAACAGATTATCAGATTTACAGCAAAAATGTAGAGAGGAAATGGCTTTAAACTGACAATCAGTTGATATCAGCAGCAACACCCCCTCCCCTCCTCCTAATGGCACTGGTTGCCATGGCAATTCCAAGCTCTTCTTTCTGGTCACACAAGGCCTCTCTAGCCAACTTGGGCACTTATGCATTGACTCCATGCCAACGCTACAGGCCCTGGTCATGGTGGTGGAGGGCATGGCTTTTCTTTATTTTTTTGCTGTCAGTAGAAACATTTTCTTGTGCAGGTTGATTTTAAAGAAGACATCTTCCTTGTAGTAAATGAAATGCAAACCAGTAAAGGGGCAATCACAGCCCAAATAAAGCAACCAGACTTCTAGAATGACAGACATTAATCCGGATCGGCTCCCAGGAGTGGACGATTAAAGCCGAACAAAACAAGGGACTTTAACTATCCCAGATGTTCCTTGCTCAGCCCTAGTTCTAATGTGGATGTCAGATCAGAGCAGTTTGCTGTTCATGATAATGCACAAAAAATCTTTTTTTTTTTTTTTGAGAGGTGGGTCCCCAGCCTATCTGAAGTGGCTGGAGATGCGGCTGCTCTCGCTTACCATTGTTTACATTGTCGAGAGAGACACCAGAAAAGGAGAGCTTTGCATTGATCAGGGGGAAATTGGCTATGGGGTTTCATGCAGCAGGACTTCCTGATTTGGGATGCCCCAGGGGAAGGCCACCTGGTCCTGAAATCTTTTAGACCTACACTCTCTTTCAGCTGTGCCAGGGGGGGGGCCTGGGTTCACAAAGACACCAAACTAACCCAACCTGCGGCCTCAAGCCATCAGTGAGCCCTGCAAATGAAAGATACTTATGTTTGTTTATCAGTGCCCCATCCAAAAAGCTACATGGACCTGCAGCTCCTGCAATAGGAAATGTGCTTTAATGTAATACGCAGTTACTGCTCCCCCCCCCCCCCATCAATTTTGGCTTCCTAAGGATCAATAACTGTAGAGGCAACTAAATCAGTGGGGCAACTGTTAAAAGGGACCTAAAGTCTCTGTTGATTGCAGATCCACTTTATGTTCCCATCATACATGGAGAAGCCTTGGGGAATCACCTCACAACTGACGACAAGGACTTTTCCTGTAGTCATAATTAAGATAAATGGACTTGCTGCAATGTTCTTGCAGAAGCTATGCCAGTCGCCCCATTCTGAGAAAGGCAGCTGAATGACAAGTAAAATGTCTGCCAAGAAAAAAACAGCATGTCCAGTTGCCCTGATTTATTACCTCTGATATACAATGACCAGGATGAAGGAGAAACTCCAGGCACAAGGACGCTCCAATGCATTTATGGCTGGAATCAGGCAGTTCTTGCTTGTATGGCACTGTATCTGGGGCACAACCTCTTAGCCCTGTAGCTCAGGCCTATAATCCCAGAAGTGCCAGAGAGCAGTAATACTGCGGGAACCTAAAGCTCAGGGCTGATATGAGATGCTCTGGGTTAAAGAGGACCTACACTTTTTACTAAAATAATCTTCCTCATCATGACACTAGTGAGAGGTGCATATTCCTATCAGTGTTGCCTCTCATGGGGGACAAGAATCATGAGCACCCATACCTCCTACAGGAGGAGTTGTGCTTCACTGTTATGTGCAGTTATTTCCTGTCCCCTGTCATATAACGTTCCATGCTTGATTTTGCTCAATAAAGGGGTCCTAGTCAGACTGGAGCCCTTGCGGCGCACCTATGTGGGCTTTTTAACCAAAGACGCAATAGAAATGTTGGGTCTTCTCTGCTCCTTACGCTCTCAGTGTGTGAGCCGCCATTCGGGGCCTCGGAACACACTGTGGGTATAAAAGCAGCCCTCAGAGGCGCGGGGCGTGCGCGCTGTGTTGTTAGTACACGTGGGGGGGAGCGCCCTGGTGGGCGGGGCCCGGCATGTTTGTGAGGCCAGCGGGTCACGCCCCGTGGGCGGAGCCATGCAGCCTGTAAACGGTGTTGCTGTGTTTGTGGGCGGGAGCGCGCCCTGTTTATTGCAGGCGCTGTCCATATGCATGTGGGCACACAGAGTGTAGGTCGGGAGCGCGCATCCTGTATACATACATGACACCCCGGGTATAGGCTTGTGAGGAGGCCGAAGTTACGGGGCGCCATTTGGCGTGGAGAGGGGTTCGGCAGCCAGGGAGACCTGAAGGGCACCGGGGGGGAGGCACACAGACACCCTGAGGGGAGGGGGGGCACACGGCCGGATACTCACTGCGCTCAGGGCCGCTCCCGGTGCACCGCGTATTCTCTCCGCGCTCTGCAGCTGTCTGACCGATGTGAGAGACACCCAGACAAAGACAGCCAGACACTCCCCGAGAGAGAGACAGCCAGGGGCGGGGCTACGCAACCACGCCCACCGAGCCCCGCCCATCCCTGCGAGGGGGCTCTGGCACTACCCAGCCACACAGGCTGCCATTGCTGTAAACAGCCCGGTCACCCTGCCTCACCCTTGTCTATGCTTCCGCCCCACATCGGCATGAATAACGTGCTGTGCACCTGCCAGCGGGGTGCATACTGCGCTAAGCCTACAGCCAGTGCCATTATATTATGCATCGCCTGTGTATATGCACCCCGATGCTCCTTTCTACTGAACCTTTACTGTATTCACTTGGGATGGGATCAGTCACCCTGTGCCATCTTGCTGCTCTAGGGAAAGGCCATTGGGGGCACATTTATCCCACTCATCCTGCTTTTTGCAGCTGAATCAGGAGCCTTATCAGGCAAATCCCCCCATATTGGGATTCGTTGTGGTAAGGGGACAATGCCTGTCAGCCTGGCACATATCCTGGCAGCAGCACCATAAGCTGGATGAGGAGGGGGAGAAGTTTTTCCTTCCCACACTGAGCGCTATTTTGCCTAGAAACTGCTCTTCATGAACAAATTGCAAGATGGGGGGGGGGGGGGGGGGTAAGAAGACAGGGGGACATAAAATGAGAGGGTCAGAGGAAACTTGGAATAAGGAGCAAGTGGAGGTGGGAGAGCACAGCGAAAAGCTGAAATTATGAAATGAGGAGGCATAGGAAACATGGAAAACAGAGAAAGAGGATATGAGAGGGAAAAGAGGTGAAGGAAACGGGCAAAAGGGAGACGGGGAACAAGGAAAAAGAGAGAGCAAGATTGGGGGTCATAGAAAGAAGAGAAAAACAGGTGAATTCAGAACTGTGGAGGCTTAAGAAAATGGAAAACTAGATATATAGAGGATACAAGGGGAAAAAAGGGAGATGGAGAAAACATGGGCAAAAATGAGACGGGGAACAAGGAAATAGAGAGAGCAAGATTGGGGGTCATAGAAAGAAGAGAAAAACAGGTGAATTCAGAACTGTGGAGGCTTAGGAAACATGGAAAACTAGATATATAGAGGATACAAGGGAAAAAAAAGGGAGATGGAGAAAACATGGGCAAAAATGAGACGGGGAACAAGGAAATAGAGAGAGCAAGATTGGGGGTCATAGAAAGAAGAGAAAAACAGGTGAATTCAGGACTGCGGAGGCTTAAGAAAATGGAAAACTAGGTATATAGAGGATACAAGGGGAAAAAAGGGAGATGAAGAAAACATGGGCAAAAATGAGACGGGGAACAAGGAAATAGAGAGAGCAAGATTGGGGGTCATAGAAAGAAGAGAAAAACAGGTGAATTCAGAACTGTGGAGGCTTAGGAAACATGGAAAACTAGATATATAGAGGATACAAGGGAAAAAAAAGGGAGATGGAGAAAACATGGGCAAAAATGAGACGGGGAACAAGGAAATAGAGAGAGCAAGATTGGGGGTCATAGAAAGAAGAGAAAAACAGGTGAATTCAGGACTGCGGAGGCTTAAGAAAATGGAAAACTAGGTATATAGAGGATACAAGGGGAAAAAAGGGAGATGAAGAAAACATGGGCAAAAATGAGACGGGGAACAAGGAAATAGAGAGAGCAAGATTGGGGGTCATAGAAAGAAGAGAAAAACAGGTGAATTCAGAACTGTGGAGGCTTAGGAAACATGGAAAACAACATAGATAGAGGATACAAGGGAAAAAAAAAGAGAGATGAAGGAAACATGGGCAAAAGAGAGACAGGAAAAGAGAGAAGGCAAGACTAGAAAAGAGAGAGCAAGATCAAGGTATCATAGAAAAAAGAGGGAAACAAATGAAACAAAGAATTAGTAGCCATGGAACATGGAAAAAAGAAAGATAGAGGATACAATAGAAAAAAGAGAGATGATGGAAAAAAAGAGAGACGGAACATGCTAAAAGAGAGAGGGCAAGACTAGAAAAGAGAGAGCAAGATCAGGGGGTCATAAAAAAAAGAGGGAAACAAATGAAACTAGGAATGAGGTGTCACCGGTACATGGAAAACAGAGAGTGAGATATCAGAAGAAATGAGAGACAAAAGAGAGCTGGAGGAAACATAGGCAAAAGAGAGATGGAGAAAGAGAGAACACAATTGGAAAAGAGCACAACAAAAACAGAGAAAGACATAGAAAATGAATATGAAACGTGAACATAAGAATTATAGTAGTAAGTAAGATTGGGGGAATGGGGGGAGTATGAAAAGAAAGAGAGCAAGATGGGAGTGGAGTAAGGAGACAAAGGGAAACATTGAAAGGAAAGCCGCAGGGAAATGAAAGAGAGAAAAAGGTGAAACCAGGACTAAGGAGTTATAGGGAACATGGAAAATAGAGTAATTAGATTAAATGAGGGAAAACAGAGATGGAGGAAATATGGGCAAAAGAGAGACAGAGAATTGCAGAAAGAGAGCACACAACTGGAAAAGAGAGAACAAGATTGGGGGGGGTCATCGAAAAAAGAGAGAAATAGGTGAAACCAGGACTAAGGAGATATAGGGAACATGGGAAATAGAGTAAATGAGGGAAAACAGAGATGGAGGAAATATGGACAAAAGAGAGACAGGGAACATTGAAAAACAGAGAGCAAAATTGGGAAAGAGAGAGCCAAACAAGTGCGCTGTCAGCACTGAAGCTGACACAGCAAGAACAGGGACATTTAGCCCACAAGACTGAGGGATGAAGGCTGCAGATAGAAAGATAAGTTAAAGTGCTACAGGGAGACAGTGAGGTGTGTGTAAAATAACTAGTTATGATGATCATTTCTGCTGTCACAAACATTACAGGTATGGGCAAGCAGTGTCATAGATTTGTGTTTTTGAATTGAAAGTTTTTATTTAGGATGACACGAAACACAGGCCAACATCAACAGAAACAATCAGTAAGGCATCAGAAGTGAGCATGAGATTATATGACAACTGAGTTATTATATAATGTAGCCCAGAACAACATCACATAGTATATAATAAAGCTTTTCCGGACATAGGCTGCGTCCTGCCTCTCCTTATAACATTTTTAAAGGATAACGACACAAGCAAGAACTAAGAGCAGAAAGAGGACACACCAATGGTGCATCAGAAAAGAAAGAGAAGAAGGGAGGGGAGAAAGGGAGGAAAGGGACAAAAAGGCAGGAAAGGGACTCCCCCCACAGCCGCCCCCACGGTCACTCCTGGAGAAATTTAAGGTAATCTGCAGATAACGTGAACTGAGCCCAGGAACGCCAGGTTTCCCAGTGCTTCCCACTGTCATCCCTGAGAGAGGCCGTGAGCCCCTCCATCCTGCAGCCACATAGCCGTAGTGGGTGGATCCGACGATTTCCAGTAAGTGGGGATGCAAGTCTTAGCAGCGAGCAGAAGAGGGGCCAAGAGGGATTTCCCCCTAACCCGCAGGGAAGTGGGCGCAAGATTCAAGAGATAACTTGCCGGGTCTACCCCCAAATCAATACCTGTGAGGCGCTCTACAATCACCCTCACATTGGCCCAGAACCCCGATAGCCCAGGGCAGTCCCAGAATATATGGATCATAGTACCCCTATCCTGTGAGCACCTCCAGCAAAGGGGGGAGGCAGAGGGAAACATCCTCTCCGATTTAGATGGAGTCAGGTACCACCTGGAGAGAGTTTTATAGGAGGCTTCCTGATAGCGATTAGATATGGAGGATTTGTGGGTAAGCTGAAACATCGCTCGCCTCTCGTCGGACGAAAAGTTCCGTCCGAGTTCCCTCTCCCACCCCTCCATGAAGGAAGGAACAAAGGAGTCAGGGGGGTTCATCAACATCGCATATGTGCAGGACAGGGTACCTTTAATATGACCCACCCCCGTGCAGATTTTCTCAAATGGGGTTAGGGCTCTTGGTACCTGGAATGAACGTGAGATAGATTTTTAATAGTGGGAAAGTTGGAGAGCCTGCCATTCATTGAGGGGCCGCAAAGAAAGCCTCTCAGCCAGCTCCCCCAACCCGCACCACTCCCCTCCCACACTCAAATGATGAATTCTGAAGCAGTTTTGTTTTGCCCAGGCCTGGAAGGGAGCATCAGAGAGACTCATTGGGAAGTCAGGGTGGCCAATCACCGGAGTCAGGGGCGAGAGGGGCGGGGAGATATCTAACCCCGAGAAGAACCTTGCTGCTATCCTCCTAGTTGGGCCCATCATCGGATGCTTATTCAGCGCTGCGAAGTGATTGACCGGGATCCACGGGAGACCCGCAAGGACCGCAGGGGACTCGGCCTGTTCAATCAGGGTCCATTGCTTATAGCTAGCGTGCCTACACCAGTCTATAATGCGGACCAGGTGGGCCGCTGCCTGATAGAGTTTCCAATTCGGAAGACCGATGTTCACCGCCCCCTTCGGAAGAGCCAACAGGGAGGCGCCAGACGGTGAGATTTCCCCGCCCACACAAACCTGGTACACAGGCCCGAGAGCTTCTTAAAGTATGACCGTGGGACCCCCACCGGGAGGGCCTGGAACAGATATAATACTCTGAGCAAGATATTCATTTTTATAACATTCACTCTATCGAACCAAGTGAAGGTTCCCCGGGACCATCTCTGCAGGTCCTCCTCTACCCTCTTCAGCAGCGGGGGAAAGTTAGAACTATAAATTTTCTGGGGGAGTGCTGGAATTTGTGTGCCCAGGTATGTTATAGCCTCTCTCTCCCATGAGAAGGGGAAGTTCTCCATAATGCGCTCCAATCTTTTGGGTGGGATGTTGATATTGAGGGCCGAGGATTTATGGTGGTTTATTTTGTAATTTGATAGTGTTCGGTATGTTTTGAATTCAGCTAGAAGGACTGGGAGGGTCGTCTCGGGTTTTGTTAAAGTGGACCAACACCCAGGATTTTGACTATCCTGGGTCTTGATCCACTTCGGTGGGGCACCCCCGATCGGGGTGCCCCGCTGTGTGAAACCCCCCCAAACACCCGGAAAACTCACCTCTCCCCGCTCCCAGCGCCGACGGACAAGCGATCTGACAGCCGCTTGTCCGTGGCTCCTCCGCCGCCGCCTCCCGCGCGTCCCTCTTGACGCGCGCGCCCCCGCGCCGGCCATTCACAGACGGCCGGCGCGGGGGCGCGTACGCCTAGAGGGACGCGAGGGAGGCGGCGGCGGCCGGCCGCCGCCGAAACTAAGGTAAGGGGGTTTGGGGGTTTTGGGGGGGTTTCACCCCGCGGGACATCCCGATCTCGGATGTCCCGCGGGGAGGGAGGTGATCGGCCCGGGAATCTTATAGATTCCCGGGCCGATCACCCGAGGGTGATGGTCCACTTTAAGAAAAAAATTAGGTCATCCGCATAAGCTGCAACCTTGTGCTCCACCCGCCCAGCACGGATACCCGCAATATCAGGGTTGTTCCTGACAGTGCGGAGAAATGGTTCCAGGGACAGAATAAAGATCAAAGGGGAGAGTGGGCAGCCTTGCCTCGTACCGTTGGCCAGAGCGAAGGACCTGGAAGGGAGGCCGTTCACTCTGACCGAAGCAGAGGGGACTGTATAAGAGGCCGATATCCACCGATACATATTGTCCCCCAGGCCAATGTATCTGAGAACTGCAAATACAAAGTCCCAACTGACCCTGTCGAATGCCTTTTCTGCATCTGTCTGTCGAGAGGAGGACTGAAGCTATTTTATTTGAATGAGCCCAATGTATTAGGTTGATTACCCTTGTGGTATTATCCTTGCCCTCCCTTGATGGGACAAAGCCCACCTGGTCCCAGTGAATCAAAGAGGGGATAAATGGAGCCAATCTGTCTGCGATTATTTTGTTAAAGATTTTAAGGTCGCAATTTAATAGGGATATGGGTCTGTAACTGCCACACTGCGTCGGGTCTTTGCCCTCCTTAGGTATGACAGTTATGCTAGCCCTGAGAGTGGCGGAGCCAGCCCGTCCTTAAGGGAGTTAAAGGCAGCTACAAACTGGGGGCCAAGGGACCCCGCAAATCCTTTATAGTAGCTCAGGCCAAAGCCTTCAGGGCCTGGTGCCCTACCTGGCTTTGCGTTTTTAATGGCTCTCAGGAATTCGTCTGATTCGATCTCCCTATCGAGAGAATCTATCATCTCCTGGTTCAATCTGGGGAGACCCGACCCCCGGATGTAGGCGGCTATATTATCCTGACGGTCAGCGGTCAGGGTCTGGTGGAGGTTATAAAGGGCCCTGTAGTAGTCCCTAAATGAGTTGGCTATGTCTGCCGTCAAGCACTTCCTGTTCCCCCTTGCATTGAGAATGAGTGGGATGAAGTTCTTGCCTCGCTGAACTCTGAGGGATCTGGCCAATGCCCTACCGCATTTGTTACCAAATTCATAGAAAAATCGACGGCATCTAACTGCCAAGCCCCTCACCGCCCCGAAGCAGATGTCCCTGAGGGAGTCTCGTAGACTTGTTAACTTGGCTCCCACCTCCCCCGACACGGTCTGTTTGTGGAGGGCTTCCAATTTGATAATTTCTTGGGTTACCTTGACAATTTGTTCATTTCTCTCCCTTTTCAGTCGGGCACCGTGCTTAATTAGCACCCCTCTGATTACGCATTTGTGGGCCTCCCACAGGGACATCCGCGAGACCTCCCCATTGCCATTCAATTCAAAATATTCCCTAATGGCTTTCTGTACGTCCTCCCTGACCATGGCATCCTATAGCAGCGAATCATTAAGCCGCCACTGGCCCCTAAAGAGGGGAGCATCGGGGATGGACAGGGTGAGGATGATCGGGGCATGGTCCGAGAGAGTAATGTGTCCTATATCCGTGTTCACTATGAGATGCAAAAACTTGTGGGGGACTAGGAACCAATCTATGCGGGAATATGAGTTGTGTGGACTGGAGAAAAACGTGTAATCTCTACCTCTCGGATTAAAGGTCCACCAAACATCCATCAACTGATTGTTGAGGAGCAGATGCTTAACTTTTTTGAGAGTTGAGAAAGGGACATGAGAGGACCCCTTGGACGTGTCCAGGGATGGATCTAAGGTCTGATTGAAATCCCCCCCCAACACTAAGATCCCCTCCGTGAAAGTGGCCAATTTATCCAGGGTCAACTGTAGGAATTTGTACTGGCTGTCGTTGGGGCAATAACAGGTTGCCAGGGTCACTTTCTGGGAAAAGAGTGTCCCCTTCACACAGAGGAACCTCCCCTCGGCATCCTGAAGAGAATCAAGGTGAGACCAGGGCAAGGATCCGGCCACTAGGATCGCCACCCCCTGCAACTTAGAGTCTGGGGAGAGACTATGATACTGGGTCCTAAAGGTCTGATTGGTGAGGGGGAGGTTCTCTTAATTGGGGAGTTCAAACCTTTGACGTTGAGGGATGTGCACCTAACCGCGGACATAATGAGCGCTTGAGCGCAGGTTTACGGAGGATCAACGGAATAGCACCACGCGGAGAGTCACCCACGGGGCAGGGGTTTCACTGCTGGGGGGGGGAGAGGGGGAGGACTAGGGAGGAACACAGTGGGGAGAGAAGAGGGGAACGAAGCCCAAGGATAGGACTAAAGGGTGGAAGAGAGAACAGACAGACAGGTAAGACGTAAGAGAGCAACAACAGAAAATACAAAACAGGTATGAACAAATATAACGTTCCAACTAAGCGGAAAGGGGGACTTTCCAAAAACTTAGGTGCCCCCTTACCCCTGTACGAGGCCGGAGGAGAGGGAGACCCGACCTATTGTGGGAACGAGGCGGAGCAGAGGGGAGGCAGAGCCCCCTCCGGGCAGCCGCAACCCCCGGTCAATTGGCTCCACCGCAACCGTCAAGTCGCCGTAGAGAACTATAGTGTGGGGGGGCCACCCACCACCAACCCACAGTAAGCACAAAAGAGCACAGAGAGACCATCCCGAGGTCTCCCGCACTCCGACTGCCGCGAATCAAGAAAAACAGTGGATCCATCGCGAACCCCTGTGGCGAAAAGGCAGGAGGTCCTGGGAAGAACCTCCCGTACGGACCTCTCCCAGGCGGTCCGAGCGCGGGAGAATGCAGCGGAACGAACTACAGAATGGTCAACACTAAGCTCGGCAAGGCAAAGAGAGGAAGTTCACTTGTATAAAAGTAGAAGTCAATTTAAAGGATCTCAAGTGCCCGCTCTGGGAGCAGGGTTCCTAGACTTCATTATCCATGTGACGGCGAGTATCCCCCCTCCCTTGCGCCCCTCCTTCTATTGGGTGTGGCGGCCCCCCTGGCCTGGCGGGGTCCAGCCGGCTGCCACCTTCTGGGTTGCTGGAGTGACAGGAGTGGCGGCAAGTCCAGCCAATTAGGGACATCAATAGGCCCCGAGTCCAGGAAGGCAAAAAGTTCAGGGAGATCCGCTGGGGACCTCAGAGCAAAGACTTGTTGGATCCTGCGCACCAGGAGATGGAAGGGGTATCCCCAGCGGTAGGATGCTCCACATTCCTGTATCTTTCCCAAAAGGGGTCTAAGCATCTGGAGGGACCTCCTGGAAACATCAGGAAAAATCTGAATTTCAGCCCCGTCAAAACAGAGCCGACCTTTCTCCCAAGCCTTCTTGACAATCTCCTCCTTGACGGTGAAATAGTGGAGTCGACAGACCACGTCCCGCGGGCGGCTAGGGTCAGTTGGTTTGGGGCCGAGGGCCCTATGGATACGGTCCATCACAATCTCCGAATCCGGCGGATGGTTAAGGATGTCATTAAAGATGCCCGCGACTGTATGGCGGAGTTGCTCCGGGCCTGTTGCCTCAGGGAGGCCCCGGACTCGGATGTTGTTCCGGCAGCTCCTATTTTCAAGATCGTCCAGGTGCAAGACTGTCGCTTGTGAAATGGACTGCTGGTATGCCATGGTTTTCTCCAGGGCCTCTATTCTCCGAAAGGCCGAGCCATGTGAGTGTTCCAGCCCGGACATCTTAGTATCGAGGGTCTCCACTGAGTTTTGCAGAACAGAGATTTCCTTCTTGAAAGAATTTTCCACTCTTGTGATGAAGGCTTCTAGGTCCGCTTTAGAGGGGAGGGCTTTGATTTCAGCTCTAATGTCCGCCAAAACTGAGTTGTTATAATCTGATCGGGGCGGGTGAGTCTCGACCGCCTGGCGAGTCCCGGGACTCTTCTGCAGATCTCTCGAAGCAAACGGGGCGGGAGTCCCAAGTGGGGTGGACATCCGTTTGACGGCATCTCCCGACGCAGAGACTGGATGGTTCTCCACAGGCTGGGCTGGAATCAGTCGGGAAACAGGCACCGCACTCAAAGGTCTCAGGGGGCTTATCGTCGGGAAGGACAACTCTCCAGGCTCCCTGGGCGCACAAATCTTCTCAGGGCTGGCACGCCAAGGGCTCCCCCCAGCCCCACGCGAGGAAAACCAGGGGGGTGTGGGTGCGATAGGGATACTTCTACTGGGGGCACACCACTCAGCCACCAAATTCGGGGGAGCCTCCGAGGAGGCCAGGGATTTAGGGCTCGAGAGTGCCAGCCGAGAGGAGCCCGGACTGGGCATGGGATGCTGGGGATGATCCTCGGCTTCACTGGAGCTGGGGCTGTCCGCCCCTGATGTCGGGAGCTTTGGAGTATTGAGGGGTTGGGAGTGTGTGACCGGGCTCTCCCCCCATGGATCAATGCCCTGGAGCGTAGGGCTAGGGGACCCTCTCCCCCAGGAGGGACCAGGAGAGATCCTATTGCGGGTGGGGGGGCAAAGCCCACTCATGACCCCGGGCCCCCCACCTCCAGCCCTCCCCCCCATGTCAATCAGGGCTGCATTGCTGCTGTCAATCCAGGGGCCCTCCTGGACCTCCTGCCCAGGAGAGAGTATAAAAGTCTCACCTGATGGTGATGAGGGCTCCTGCCCAGTCTGTCTTCCAGCCCTGCCGAACTGCAAGGTTCTGTCTCCCGGGGGGGAGTCCATGCCCGCCTGCCGCCTCACGGAGCGGCGAGGCTGCTCTTCACTCCACTCACCGGCTGTCCCCACATGCAGGGAGCCGGGCGAAGTAGCGGTGACATCACCCGTGCCGTCGGCGGGAGCAGCCACTCGCCGCCTCTCGTCACACCCGCTGCTTGCTTCACCGGGGGGGCACGGAGCCCCCTGTCCCCCGGCGCAGACCTTCTCTGTACCGCATCTGTCAGGCGGCATTCTTCTGCGGGCCCACTGCCGCCATAGAACCGTCTCTCCCCTCTTCTCCCCTGGTCGCCGCCATCTTGGGTCTGGCCACCCTCGCCGCACCGGACCTGCCCGCAGCCAGGTAGGCACTAATTTTCTTATTTTGATGCGCTGGTGGGGTCCTCTGTCCTCTCCTCTTCCTTGCCATAATAAGTGGGTCGGTGTGGAGTCCCAACGTCCCTGGAAAAGATGGGGATTTTGTTCCGGCCGAAGGGAGCTCCGAAGAAATGCTGCCTCAGCCTCATGTCCGGCCACGCCCCCCATAGATTTGTGTTTTATCTGCTTTCCCACAAGGTTGCCATCAGAATGTTCTGAGTCCCATAGATGTTCTATCATTCTAACATGCACACATTACAGAAATATATACACAGAGGGGGGGGGGCAACATTGTAAGATATCAAAAGGCATAGCGCCACATAATGTGGGGTTGGTTTTCTCAGAAAATGTGTGAAGGAGCCAGAGGACTTTTGAAGAACCTTGAAGTGCTCTATCATCCAGTGACATAACTACTGGGATGCCCATCCTTTATACCTGCCCAGAAATCACTCACCCTTCCCATGTATCTTTGTGCAGCCTCCACTGCTGGAGTCATAGGAGCACAGGGGAAGGGGCGACATGAAGCCTGGTTTTGGGTTCCAGAGGAGTTTGTTGAATGGCAGGCATCCCCATTTGGCCACTTGATATATGCCTGCTTAACACAGCAGCATGCATTCGAGCAGGGTTGTTTCTAGAGTAGGGCGGGCATGGTGATCACTCTGGGCGCCAAGGCCATTGGGGGCGCCTTCATCCCAGCCATCCTGTTTTCTGCAGATGAGTCAGCCCCACTATTAGTGGTGCCGGGCAGAAGACAGATCCCTCATCTCACCATAATGGGATCAGTCATGGGGAGCAGGGACTGCTTGCTGCTAAGGAAGAGGTACAGCATGGCACTTACCTGTATGCGACAGCATCAGTACCATAGGATGGTGAGGGGTCAGAATGTATTCCTTTCCACACTGATATCTGGTTCAGAAATGACCCCGCATTTGATTGAGAGGAACTAGGAAATAGAGGAAAGAAGTACGGATCTCTCTATAACATCAGTGAACCATTCAGACCATCCATACTGTACATGCTAAAGGCCTCCTTTTTCAACCTATACAGTATACTACAGGTATTACTACAGGTACAGGTCACCAGCGTTGCTGTATGGTAACAGAAGCAAGATGTCTCACAATAATGAGACATCTTTTTTTAAAACCAAGCCACCCTGGCCCTGGAGTCTAAAGTCTCAACCCCTCCCCCCCACCCCCATGTATCTCAAATTAGGAAGCCCTACTTTGTGAGACCCTTTGGAATTGCCAGATTTTAATCTGCATCTGCAGAGACTGAGGTATGTCTCAGGTCTCTCACTCGATAAACTTGTATGGCTTAATAGCAGGTGTGTCTCACCCAGTGAGCGTGGCAGCCTCGGGCTCTGTATGCCTGATCTTGCTACTTTGGGACGCTCTCATGGGCATGCAACATGAAGTGTAGCGCTACATGTAGAATAGAGAAATAAACTACTACTTGGACATTTTCTTAGGTGTTTTATTTTCCTAATATGGCAGAGCACATCCACTTTATCTTTGTGTTGCAAAAGGGCACAATTATTCTCCCCCCCCCCCCCCCCCAAAACCCTAACAATCCCTATGCAAGGAAAGTTAAAGGTGAGAGAAAAGATATATATATTGTTGCTGGATGTGAAAAGGCTACTTCACTCAATGTTGCTGGATGGATACTGTGCAGGACTGGGTCTTGGAGCATGTGTGTGTTAATTTGTGAAAATAGGAAATCAGACAATTTTGCCACATTTTGTCCAAAACTGAGGTGGTGAAGATCCTTGTATAGAATGAAAAAGATTTCTACGTGAGGTGAAGAAGAGCTTCATATAAGGTGAAGATTTCCCTATGAAGATCTCCATGTGAGGTGGAGAAAATCCCCATACTATGTAGAGAAGAAGCCATGTAAGGTGGAAAGAATCCCTATGTTATGCAAGAAGATCTCCATGTGAAGTAAAGATCCCCCATATAAGGTGGAGAAGATTTTCACTTGAGGTGAAGAACATCCCCATATGATGTAGAGAAGATCTCCATGTGAGGTGTAGAACATCTCAATGTGATGCAGAGAAGATCCCCATGTGAGATTGATATAATCCCCATCTGAGGTGAGAAGGATCCCTATGTGAGGCGAAATGGATCCCCATTTGAGGTGAAGAACTCCATGTGAGGTGGAGAAGATCTCCATGTAAAGTGGAGAAGATCTCCATGTAAAGTGGAGAAGATCTCCATGTGAGGTGAAAAAGATCCCCATGTAAGGTGAAAAAGATCCCCATGTAAATTACAGAAGATCTCTGTAAGAAACTTACCTGAGCAAGGTGCTCCCATAAGACGGAACGTGCTGCAAGCCGCCCTGTCCGCCTCCCTCGCTCCCTTTCAGCAGTGCGGGCGTGTGCCCATGTGCACACACAGCCCTTTGCACAGTTTGCTCCAAGGAGATGCAGTCAGGGGCTGGTCAGCCTTACTGGCCAGAGCTGACCAGCCCCCAGAAATTGTGTGGCCAATCTGGCCAGTTATCCTAGCACCACTAATAACTCCTCAAAACCAGCCAGTGCTCCCGCAGCCTTCCATTGGCCAGCCACCCCTTAAAAAGAAATTAAGCCCTGACCTCAATGTCCGTTGTAAGGGCGTGCTAAATTCCATGTGTGTATCTGTTGCCGACTCTGCTGACCAAGCATCCCTCTCTGCTGCCTAAACTGAACTCTGCCTTTCTGAATACAATTCTGCCCACTCCTTCGGATACTTCGCTACCCCTGACCCCCAGTTTAGACCCCTTGGCATTCCTCGACCACCCTCCTGCTCCATCCCAGTGTTTGCCACATCTTCAGACTGATAACTCGTATATGACCTCGGCTCTCTTACTACCCTCTAGGTTCATCTGCCTTCACCGTAAGCTGACATCCATTGCGCCACATAAGACCTAGGGGCAACTGTGCCCGATGAGGCATATCTAGTGTCCCGGCAAATGGGGGCTTGGCTATAGGCTGAGTAGATTGGGGGTTGTCAGCTCACAGAAGGCGGATGTCCCGCAGGGCATCACAATCTCCATGTGAGTTGGATAAGACCCTGTGAGATTTCCACATGAGGTGAGAAAATACCCATATGAGGGGAAGAATATCTGCATATGATATAGAGAAGATCCCCATGTGATGTATAGAATATCTATATGTGAGGTGGAGAAGATCCCCATCTGAGGTAGAGAAAATCTCCATGTGATGTGAATAAGATCCCCATATGAGGTGGAGAACTTGCCTATGTGATGCAGAGAAGTCCTTGTGAAGGGGATAAGATCCCCATGTGAGGTGGAGAAAACCATTATGTGAAGTAGAGAAGATCTCCATGTACAGCGGTGACACATAAAGTATAAAATCTATTTAAATATGCTGGATGGTGGGAGGAGGTGTCACATCAAGAAATATCTGGGGGGCAGGTTTTGTCACCCCTAGTAAACCACAAGCTTGGCCGAAGTTTTATTCAGTTCAGGTGTATATGTGTCATTTCATTAGCTGTCACATTTATATGGATTTTTAATATTACACAGTTTTGCAGTACACAATAATCCTGATGCGAATAGCAAACTCATGTACTACTAGACCTAAGTATCCAGGTAGTACGTGTCACGGCTCTGGCAAACACTGTTCTTCACAGTAGCATGCATTATATGAATAAAGCGATTGTTCAAAATATCTAAAGCAAATATTTCCTTTGCTTTTCATCCTAGCGTGTTCTAATAACTGATAAGATGGCTAATGCTTTGCTAGCCCTCATTCAGAAATGTTAGGTGACCTGTGAAAAATGCTGCTCATATTTTTGATATGTTAGCCGCTGATCATTATTGGTCATTATTTGATCACAGTGTTAATGAGGTTCAGTAATCTGAAAACAGATATCACAGAACAGGTAAAACATTTGTTCTCGGTATACTGTGATGCTTTGTTCAGCTGCATGCTCGGCCTTAGAGCTCAGTACCTGGGAACCCTCATAACACATAAAAAAAGCTGTTTTTTATTGTCTATACACAGGTTTGTATCCTTGTGCTGGAACAGTGTACCAAGTGCCTGCCAGAAATGTTTCAAAACCTACCACAATCCAAAGCAGACAAATCGCAGCACAATGCAGAGTCCATCCCTCTATACTTGTACCTATGAGTCTTCAGAATACAGTTTGTAGCATTTCTATGATGTCTTCCGATCTATTCTTCATCAGCCAAACCCTTGACCTGCATTAGCTAGAAGGTTACAACCAGAATGACACCAGTGGCCCTAAACCTAATTTTACCACAGGGGCCTCTGTTATACCTACCCCAGATGTCTCCCCCTGGGAAATGTCTTAAATCTGGTGATATTATCAACCTGCTTAGTCCTCCAGAGCTCTGTTGACCTATTTGACCAATGGGGTACACCAGATAGGCATGTATGATGTTGTGCATAGGGCAAGGCACACCCATCTGGCAAACTCAATTGGCCACCGGCAGTCATGCAGACTGTCCGTGCTGCTGCTATACACACAAAGGGTGGAAACATGGGAATTTCTGGAGGTTCTCACATTGACAGTATCCCGAATCACTGATACCTGGGGGGAAGGGGGCACTGCTGCCCTAAAGTGTATTGTAGGGTTTAGGTGCACATTACTGGCCAAACTCTAGAATAAAATACACAAAGACCTATACTCACATCAACTAATTATTCTCCCTTGCAACCAAACTCCCAATATCTAGTATATTCTGTAATCGCACCTGCTGACTGTAAGATCCATGTGCCTGCCCCTCCTACTGAAGCAGCGCCTTGTGCTCCCCCTCTTATGCAATAAATTACCCTGAGGTCAGTGGTGGCAATGTTCCTTCAAAGGGTTTGCTTTAAACTGCAGAGGGAAGTTTAAGTCATCCTTTTGTCCTGCGCTGCTGCCATTGCAAGGTCCAGCACTCCGGACCTCACCCTATCCTGTCGCTTTATCAGGCCCCCGCTGCAGCGCAGAGGGCGTGGATAAACCCTGCTGATTGATGGCAAGACGCAAATCTGTCACGCCATCCATACCATCCCTGGGATCTGGCCCCGGAAGGCATGGGAGACGGTGCCTGCTGTGGCAGGGGCCCCCGATAAAGTGATCAGGTCAGGAGAAAAGGTATGTACCCTTTTGTTTTTTTCCCTGCTAAATCACTTTATCACGTTTTCTGAACCTGATTTGTCAAAACACCCGAAATAAAAAGGTGCACACAGCACTGACGCAGGACCACTATCAGGGCAATACAAGAGATCCAAGACTAAAATTATGTATCTGATTACAGAGTTTTCTGTAAGTTTGTTATGCATATACATTTCTTTTTTGGTTGATAATCATAGTCTTTTACATTTTGCAACAATCTGTGTTTTAGCTGAAGAATGGGTCCGAAAAAGGATTTCCTCTGGTGGGTCCCGAAAATTATTTTCCCTGGGGGCCCCTAAGAGTTATTTCCTAATGTGGGCCTCAAAAATTATTTCCTCCGGTGAGCCCCAAGAATATTTTCCTCTTGTGGGTCCAAAAATTATTTTCTCTGGTGGGAGCCAAGAATTATTTCCTTTGGTGGGCCCCCAAATTTTTTTTCTGGTGGGTCCAAGGTTCTACGACACTTTCTGACACTGGTGCACAAGATGCCTGCAGGGAGTGCTATTCCCGCCAAAGGTACACGGATTGCCCATTTCAGCACTATTGGCCACCCAGTGATAGCAACTGGGCAGGTCAATTGGTTCAAGCTCCTATTCTTCTCTCTTGGTCATTTCTATTAGTTAGAAAGACCACATGTAATATGGTGAGTACCAAGATGTGGGGGATGGAGCAGGTGATGTTGCGAGTAAGCAGGGTTGATTTTATAAATTCTTTATTTGTCCAAGTTTTGCAAGGCATACAAAGTTCGAATGCATTATATTACAAAAATGATGCGGGCATATAAATATCCAACATAGGACGAGCAGTTGCATCATACATAACTTTGCATCATGAAATCTCAATCGAAAACAACATAACTTACTAAGCTACGCCTCCCTGGAGAACTCTGGGGGCAGGGAAATAACAGGTACAATGAAGTCAAGCTATTACTAGACATCTATATAATAAATCTATCACTTAAACAAAACAGTGCACTTATTTTAATCAGTGAAAGAACAACCCGGGGGGAAGGTAAGGGAGAGAAGCAAGCAAGGGAAAGAGGGGGGGCACCTGGAAGGATATACCCCTCTTAATTGACAAGGCACATTCTCAGACGAATGCTGGTCTGGACCAGTGAAGTTCCCATCAATCCATAAGATCCCCCCTTATCAGCTACAATAAATACATCAAAGGTATATCATTACCCTTAGCCAAACATGTACCCCCTCTTTCCCCATACATATATCCTGGAATAGAAAGAATAAGGTTAGCGTGGGGCTAAATCCAGTGAAATAAAATTTGTTTAATACATTTGATTCCCTATGGTCACTATTTGTTGATGCCTAAATGGTTTCTTAATTTTATCTTACATTTGCTTAACATATGTATAAGAATCTGATTGAATATGTTGAGTAGAGCACTGAATGATACAGGGCCAGCCTGGATAAACCTGTTCTGTAAAGCTGGGAACTGGAAGCACTATGGCAGTGTTAGGCGTGTGTTGTAAGACTGGATTATATTGCTGTGCCTGTTTCCTCTACGTGTTTAATTTGGCTCGCGCTCCCTCCCTGAGGCTATCTACTGAGGCATGGGAGATGACTGTGGTCACATCCTTCCAATGAGACGCCACCTGTAACTTACATCTCCCATGTGTGGCAAGAGAACAAGTGTCATGAGGGTCTCTACAGAACCTTATCTTCCCTATTTCTTCATCATTTCACAACACAGTCTTGGAACATATCATACTTTGCTATTTTTGTCTTATATTTAAACTGTCCTAACTTAGTCTCAACTTTTATAACAGAAACATCGTGAATAGAGTGCCTGATTTATCAAGCAGAACTTCTACCAGACTAAGCCACACTGGTACAAATTAGAGTGGTATATAATATAATTGAAAACATTTTTTTTACACTGGTACATGTTTGGGATGGCCCACAGTTTGAAACCCCCCCTGGGTCCGCATATATCCTGAGCCAAGCAGCCAGAGACCTGTGTGCCAGAGCCAGGTTAGTATAATACATCCCATTCACACTGTGCATTCCAACCTTCATAATGTCTTTTACTTCCCCCTTCATAGTCTCACACTGTACTTGCCCTCCGTATTGAAAAAAAGAACCTTGTAAAGTGGGCCCCCAAGATGCAGTGGGCACAGCACGTTCCCAGTTTTGGCCTGTGGTGGCACCAGGCTGATCAAAGGCGAGTTACAAGTGGTGTGCCGCAAGGCTCTGTCCTGGGCCCTATTTGTAAGTGACATAGGAGAAGGCTTGGTAGGAAAAGTTTGTCTGTTTGCTGATGATACAAAGGTTAGTAATAGGGTGGATATTCCTGGAGGCATCTGCAACATGGAAAATGATTTAGCTTTACTGGATAGATGGTCAAAACTGTGGAAACTAGAGTTTAATGTCTCTAAATGTAAAATCATGCACTTGGGTAGAAGGAATACCTGCTCTGAGTACCGTATGGGCAGTACTGTGTTAGCCAGGACCTCGGAGGAGAGAGATTTAGGGGTACTGATTACTGATAGCTGCAAGATGAGTGGACAGTGTAGCCAGGCAGTGGGAAAAGCAAGCAGGATGCTCGGCTGCATAGCTCGAGGCATCACCAGCAGGAAGAGGGAGGTTGTGATGCCGCTGTATAGAGCCCTGGTAAGGCCACAGCTAGAATACTGTGTGCAGTTCTGGAGACCTTACCTGCAAAAAGACATTATTCAAATAGAACGTGTCCAAAGGCGGGCAACGAAAATGGTGGAAGGACTTAAACTTAAAACTTATCAGGAGAGACTTAAAGAACTTAATTTGTACAGTCTGGAGGAAAGAAGGGAGAGGGGGGACATGATTGAGACCTTTAAATATGTGAAAGGATTGAATAAGGTTCAGGAGGTAAGTGTTTTTAAGAAGAAACTTAATGATAGAACAAGGGGGCACAACCTGAAGCTAGTTGGGGGGGGGGGGGGGGATCAGGAGCAATGTTAGAAAATATTATTTTAAAGAGAGAGTAGTAGATGCTTGGAACAAACTTCCAGCAGAGGTAGTTGAAAAATCAACAGTCACTGAATTTAAACATGCCTGGGATAAGCACATATCTATCCTAAGGTAAAAAGGAACATACAGTTACATAAGGGCAGACTGGATGGACCGTATGGTCTCCTTCTGACGTCAACCTTCTATGTTTCTACATATACTTTTGGATACTCCAAGAGTTCCTTCCTCATATTCTGACAGAGCAGATTTGCACATATTAACTCCCTAGCCACCTCCACCTCCAACTTAAAAACATCTCGCGCATCCGTCCCTTCCTCTCACCTGACATCATTAAAATGTTAGTGCATGCACTGGACATTTCCCGACTGGACTACTGCAACACCCTTCTTTGTGGCTTACCAACTAACACCACTCCAATGTATCCTGAACTCGCCTCATCCATCTCTCCTCTCGCTCATCCAGCTCTGCTCCTCTCTGCCAGTCCCTACACTGGTTGCCAGCCTCACAGCGAATCCTGTTTAAAACTCCAACTCTCACCTACAAAGCTCTCTCCAGCCAGGCCCCTTCCTACATCTCATCTCTAATCCAACAATTTCAGCCTAGATGCTGCCTCCGCCAACCTTCTCCTGTCCTCCATCCTGGTCAGCTCCTATCATGCTCTCCTCCAGGACAGACGTGCCACTCCAATCTTCTGGAATGCCCTCCCTTGTCTAATCTGTGACTCCACAACCCTCAAAGCTTTCAAAGGTGTTCTTAAAACCCACCTATTTGACAAGCATGCAATCTGGCTTAATCAATTCACTAAAGGGCACATGCCATAAAGCTTAATACTGACTGTGATTGTTCCCCTTCATCTCCACCTTTTATCCTTTAGACTGTAAGCG
This sequence comes from Gastrophryne carolinensis, assembly GCA_027917425.1. Taxonomy (NCBI): domain Eukaryota; kingdom Metazoa; phylum Chordata; class Amphibia; order Anura; family Microhylidae; genus Gastrophryne; species Gastrophryne carolinensis. Next base: position 434,751,316 of record CM051234.1, on the reverse strand, counting down.
CACAAGGGCAGGACTCTCTCCTATTGTATCTTCTATTCAGAATATTCGTTGTGAACTCTGTAACACTGAATTTGTAATAATCTATGTACTCTATGTTTCTACCCTGTCTGTAATTACTACTTTATAGAATGCTACGAAAGATGATGGCTCTTTATAAATAGATAATAATAATAATAATAACCCTATATAATTCAACCTACTGCTCCTACATAAGGGTGCTCCCCAGGGGCAGGGACCAGTAACCAGATCAAAATCCTGGTGATTTTCCCATTTTAAGTTACTGTTAGTAAATTACCGTTTTTGATTTTCCCAACCCAAAGTAGTTTTAAAGGTGTAAGTGCACATGTATTTCCAAAGTTTAATGGTATTTGCAAGTTTTCTTTTAAATCTGAAACATTTAAAATGTGTTCAAGATACATATATGAGCCAATACAGCGCTTCCTTTGTGTGGTTTCGATTTTATCCAAATGGCCAACTAGTTGTGATGATGTGCTACTGTAGGTATACCCCTTCGGGAAAAAGGTTATTGGCCAAGTTCAATTATGAACAAGGAATTTCTTGTGGCATACTCTACACAGTGCAACAGGGATTAATGGCTGCTACATAGAGTTAAGATTATTCATATACAGTAAGCCACCCCCCCAGGATCATAAAACCTATAATTTCATTGGATTTATATTCAATAAAGGGATAGCAGTAGGGTAGAACCCATATCTAGATCTCAAGGTCCTGCAAGATGGATTTTTAAAGTTATAATTATTTTTCTGTGCAACTTCTGCATAGATACTAGTGGGATTATATTCATTTTTTCTATTCAAATATGACTAATTCACTAAAATAAACTTGTACACAGTGACCCAATTATTTTTTATGGATCAGATGAACATTTGTGAGCATAATACTAAATCTCGGGGTAATATCTGAATCCTGGAATCTTAGATTAGGCAAGAGACTGGAAGTATATGTGCTGAATCCTGGAATCTTAGATTAGGCAAGAGACTGGAAGTATATGTGCTGAATCCTGGAATCTTAGATTAGGCAAGAGACTGGAAGTATATGTGCTGAATCCTGGAATCTTAGATTAGGCAAGAGACTGGAAGTATATGTGTGAACGCTGCTAATCACTACTTGGTCTGGTTCCATGCTCTTTTAAATAAGTTATGAGTTTTTACTATGATACCCTAAGGTCATCAACTGAGAATACACAATTTCATTCTAGCTCTGTAATTACCCCAGATATGTGCACTTCATATTCAGCCCCTCCCTGCCCTCATACTTTGCTCTTTCTCTCCTTATCACTCCCTCCTTTCCATTTTCTGGCTGCATTCCCTCTTGTTATTTTCCTACTGTAGAATCCTGGCTCTAATACATGTCATAGATGGTTAGGAAAGAAGAGGAAGACATTATGTTAGAAGGAGGTTAGTAAAAGATAGTAATGGGAGAGGGAGCATTTTATAGGACTTCTTACCTGAGATACAAGTCTCTGTTTATGGGTTTTTCTTGATTTATCTTCTTATGGGGTGCTTTCCTATTCAGATGTAAAAACTCTTTCCAAGATATTACGATTACGAAGACCTTTTGCGAGTTTCCTGCATTATTGTTATTTTGGCCACACTTTTATTTACATCATCACAGCAAATTCAATGTCAATGTTTCCAGTGTCCATTTTCCAAAAGACAAAAACTAGGAAACGTGGCCGGAGAATTAGAATAACTCTCATTAACATCTTCTAGAGCTATGAGGCCACAGGGATTGGGGCATTGCTGGTATAGGGAGGATGGTTATTTGAATAACTAGGGCTGTTGTTGCCTCAAGGCCTACTAGTCATTGATTTACAATAGGACGATGATGTCCCCGCCATGGACAGAGAGTGACGTGCAGGAGCATGGTTGGTATATGGAAGACATCAGCAAAGCAGTGACCATGATTAACAGAGCAGCATTAGAGGACATCACAAGTCATAATCAGTAATTATCAGCACCAGAAGTAGAATTAATCTGTAAAAGCTTTTATTTATCCAGGCCTTTTAGTAGCTGGCTAAAAAAACTGGACATTTTCTCATCCAAGCTTATTCTGTCTCTGCTCATGCCAAAGTTTTATGGACTGTGTTATGTGTTTTTTTAAAATGTATGAACTGAGTGAAAAGAGGGCAAACACTCATGGCCTGTCAGAACATTTCAAATAGCTCTGTATTGCTATGTGAAACATCCCTCAATTAGTCTAAATTACTTTACCAGATGGCATATATGAGTAGTGTCATCATGATACACAGTGAGTCCAGTTATTTCAACATAGTGCTATTTTTTTATATAATAAATCAATTAAGATACCTATAGACAGTCATTCTGATTACCTAATAACTGTAGTAATAAAGTGGACCAAATCCCTGTAACATAACGTGGTCAAGCCCTATCCTTGTTCATAGTGACAGAAGGGACATCCTGTTTACCAGCGGTGCACTCTAGGTTTTTAGCTAGAAGGGTCTGCCTAACAAAACAGCCACTGTGACAATGTGGTCCTGAATGAAGCTTCAACTAATAGGCAAAGCAAAGCTCGGGGGGGGGGGGGGGTTGTCCAGATCCAGGGACCCACACCAGAACATTCTGCAGATCTGCTAAACCCAGACAGGGACCTTGACCTGATTTAAACACATTACACCATCTCCATTCAATTTAATGTTGCTTAAACTGCACAGCTTAAACAGCACAGCAAGAAAAAAGCACTGACTGATTTTGGTCTGGTAGTTTCTAGGGATGGGCCAGCAGGGTGATTGCTTATACGGGGGGGGGCACTTTATCCCTGCCTGTTTTCCGCAGATGGGTCACAGTTACTGTAAGTGTTGTCGGCCATATGCCAGGCACCTCACCCCCCTCATGTTGGGCTAAGTAATATGGAGGGAACACAGGTTGCTGCTATCTGGCCCATACTAGTATGGAATGAAAGCAGTATCAAAGGATGGGTGAGGAGTGGACACTGACAGCTTCTGCACCTAGAAACTGCCCTGGGCAACACAATAGTACAAATAATTGCATCTAAAACACCACTTACCAGGCTACACAAACTGTATCTGTCATGTATTGTTTTGAATTTTATAGGTAATAATAAAAAAAAGATTCTGTAGGCATTTTTGGGGTCAAGTTGGGTCACTAGGGAAGCAACAAATGCCTAAAGTCTCATATCTGGCAGCCGCATACGGAATACTTAAGGTAGCCCTTATCAGCAAATGACAGCGCAGTTTATGGGGAGGCAGTCAGTGGCAGTGTGTGCACGATGGGATTTTAGTTTATTCGGCTGCATAGCAGATCACTTGTCCTGTCTCTTTGGGTTTGCGGCCTCTACAGTCAATAGGCCTTTTTCTGTCTCTCTTAATTCCTCGCTCACCCAACATTCTCTCCCTTGACTTTCACAACAAGTAACACAGGGAATGATGCCAGAACTCTTAAATCTAGGACAGGGGAGGGTGTGAGGGGGTCAGTTAGGTGAGGGCAGAATAGAGAAGGGGAGGGGGTAGAACATAGAGAAAGGCTGCAGAGAGACAAACAGCTCACCCCCCACAGAACACTGTGTTCAAGCTCATCAGTGTGCTTGGATGTGTGCTGCTGAGTCTGTCCCCGGCATACTGAGCACCGGAATGTCAGCCTGTGTGCTACCCGACACACTGTCCTCTGCAGCCGCTGTGTACACACCACTTGTATCTGCAAGAATTTCCTAACTGTAACTGGCATATGCTTCACCCCACCAAGAAACAATGGCAACCCTTTTTTCATTGTGGCTATATTTTGCTGGGGCTATTGCCAACAAGCAGCTGCTAATTAAATTCATATCAGGAAATCTATAGTGAAAAATGTAAAATATTAAAAATCTTTATAAACATGCTAGATGGCAAGAGGACTAGTTGCTCTGCATCAGGGCCAGCTCCAGGTTTATGTGGGCCCTTGGACATCTGAGTTTGCTGCTTATCACCCTTCAGTCCTCACTGCCTTTTCCTATGCCATAAACTGTACTCTAGTCCTTGCCACCTGCTCCTTTGATGCTGATTGTCCTCTGGTCCTTGTTGCAGTCTCCACTGTGGTCAGTAAAGATGGGCAAACCCGAACCGCAAAGTTCGGGTTCATACCAAACTTTGCGAGTTCGGGTTCCCGAACACGAACTTCAGCCAGAAGTCTGTGTTTGAGTTTGGCATGGCCCGAAAAAAGGAAAAGTTGGTTGATCAACCAGCTTCCCACCAGGTTGCAGCCGCACCTCTGCCCGCGATCCTCTGTTAGTGAGGCGGGCACGGAGGCAGCAGCATTGGGCACGGAGGCAGCAGCATTGGAAATTCTGCCGCTCTGTAGTGCTGACAGAAGAGAAGGTACAGCAGCGCTTCTGCTGCACACTCTGCAGCCCCTACCACAACCCCCCCCCCCCCAAAGTTCTGGGTTCATTTATTCAAAGTTTGTCCGAACTTGCTTTCTCCACACCTACTAACAGTATTGCTGTTGTACCATGTTAGCCATTGTGAATAGTAGAAAAGTGAAGAAAAGAGGCGATACCATATGTAGGCTGAGTACATTTTAAGGTAGGATTTTGAGAACACCTTGTGCTCTTCATCAGACATTGATGTTATACAATGAAATAACAACATCACAGACATTTATACACACAAATCCAGCACACTTCAAAAAATGTAAAAAGAGAGATATCTCCTGATACTTTTTAAAGTTTTTTTTTACATTTTTTTGAAGTGTGCGGGTTTTGTGTGTGTAAATGTCTGTGATTTTGTAATTCCATTGTATAACATCATGTCTGGTGAAGAGAACGGGGAGGCCGATTCATTAATAGAGCCAGGTAGCGACAGGTGAGCGCCAGTAGCGTGATTTTCACAGCGCCCGCTAGTATTCGCTGTGCTTGGCCGTTGTTCGCTTGTTGACAGCGACTCAGTCGGTGTGCGGTAATGTTGAATACGGGGTTAGGAGTCGCTGTTTCACAGGTTCCGCGCTGTATGCGTGCGCCTGACAGCGAATGGCCAGAGCGAACGGCTCCCAGCATATTCATTAACAAATCACGCTCAAAAAATTCTTGCGCTGTGAAATGCTTGTTTAAACCCCAGAGCGCTGGCGGCGATGGGTTAAAAGTAGTTTTTAACCCCCAAACAACCATATTTTTGGATTATAAAATTAAACAAGTTTTTCTAAACATTTTGTAATATGAATACATTAATATCAGACCTGTAATATCAATTCTGCACAATTTTTTTTTTTTTTTTACCTTAAAAAAAATATCTAACATTGCTGAAGTGTTCACAGAATTTTTGACATTTAAAAAAAATTAAAAAAAACATTCATATCAATGAATTATGAATATTTAAAGATTGCTCCATTGAAATGCATTGGAGAGCGCCAGGTAGCGAGAGGTCATACCTGGCGCTGTGATGGGATTAGCAGCGGCGCTGTTCGTTGCAGTCCGCTACATGATGAATCCCGCGCTAGCTGACGCTCTCGCCGGTGCTAGCCTCATTTAGCGTGATAAATGCGTGATTGTGTTCACAGCCTGGCGTTCTGGAATCGGTAGCCGCCGATAGCTGGCGCTACCTGGCGCTAGTGAGACACTACCTGGCGCTATCCCTTGATAAATAAGGCCCTAGGTATTCTCGAAAGCTCACCTTAAAATATACATTATTTCTTCACCACTATACTGCTGCTAGTTATCCTCAAGTCCTCGCAGACTTTTTCACTGCCGCTAAAAAGTCTGCCATTGCTTCCAATGGTCCAACATGCTTTGCCACCTTCTCCACTGACTATCCTCTGGTAAATTTTGCCTTCTCCACTGATGCAATCTTCCTCCAGTCCCTACTGCTTTCTCTGCTGGTTATCCTCTAGTTCTCGCTGCCTTCTCATTCAGCCCAGCTCCAGTCCTGGGGGGCCCCTAAATATGTCATCAGCCCATGAATCTGGCACTTACATCGCTATACCTAGTGCTGCTACTGGCCCTGCTCTGCATAGAAAAATCAAAGTAAGTTATTTTTTTTCCACTGGAGTTTCCTTTACTGGAGGGTGGCTAGAATAACAGAAGAAAAACCTGGATCATGTAATCGCTGGTTATCGGTGCTCGCAAGCACATCGAATTTTGAGGGAGGTGTAAGCATGAGAACAGCCGACACATGGCTCTTCCATTGTGGACATGATGCGATGTGAGCACAAATACAGGAGCAAAAGGCCCTTCTAGGTGCTGTGAAAAAGGTCCTTCTAGGTGCTGCGGAAAGTGCCTTTATTATTTTTTCTTAGCCAGGGCCTTTTCACACTTTATTTCTCCTTGTTTAACGATGGTCCCTTTATTAGCAGGGTTATTGCGTAGGGCACTCAGCAGCAGCAGCTTAGTTGTCAGGTCCTGCGGCAGTATGGAGTCGCTTACGACGCTGGAGGACGACCTGACAATGGTCGGGAAGTGGTGGCAGGAGAGGTGGCTGTGAGTCCTGAGCTTTACTGCAGCACAGTACAGATATAGCACACTGTGTGTTTTACCTACACTACCCAATAAGCTATAAAAGCTGCCTTTCCTTTACATTGCAAGCAATTTAGTGCATACAACATTTCCAAAATGCAGCTCAGTGCATAGATGAGAAAGAGCTTATTGATTCTATGGGCACAATTATCTTTAAGTGGACCAAAACCTGTGAGGCTCAGCCCTGGAGTTTTAAAGTCTACAGGGCAAGTCGCTAGCCTTCCTCTGATTTTGGATGCCCCGCTGTTTGAAAACCCTGGGGACGCCTGAAAAATGTACCTTTACCAGGACTCTCACATGCTGACGCTGCCCACGGCCACATCCCAGCTCCCCTTTAGCTGAGTTGAGCCCCTGCGCCCAGCCATTCAGATAGGGAGAGATTCCCAGTCTAAAGGGAAGCTGGAGATGTGCCCATCGGACAGGTCCTGTCAGCCGGCATTTTTTAGATCAGCCAATCGGCACCACTACTACAAAACCAGATGGCCTGGATAAAGGCTGCTCGTCTGCCCCTAGAAAAGGCTCTGGTAAAGGCCCAGGTTTGCCAGGTGCTGACTCCAGCCATGCTGTAGACTGCCCATGTTGTCACATGTGTTTAATGATAGTTGTCTTTCATCTCAAGCCTCATAGACTTTAGGAAGACCTTTGCTGCTACACACTAACATTCCTTTTCTCCATTCTGATAATTTTGCTCACTCTGCTCTGTCCCTGACATTAGCACTAACACCAGAATTGGAATCTTCATCTGATCTAAACTGTAGTATGGGACTGCTTTTCTTTAGGAGGGATAGATCACCCCACGTCACAAGATGGCTGGCTTCTGAATTAGCATTCCAGGTAAAGCTGGAGCACATACAGTGGCTTTGTTATTTCTACTAGTCAATTACATCTTTTGTTTTCTCCCGCCGGGCAAACCCCATGGTTGCCATAAAAATATTTATAGTATTAAAAAAATCCTCTGATTGTTTCCTGTGTTACCTAGGCCTTACCATTACAGTATATCATTTTGAGAATAATAGCTCCTATGTTCCAGACCAGGTACAGGAGGGGATAGAGTTAATACACCCTATTATTGTGATTTCTTTTCTTCCGCCACTGTTATTTCAGAAGGAGTTAATGCCCACAAGTGAAAAACAGGCTGCTTTTATCTCTTTTGCATTATGTTGCAACAGAGGTCACTTCAAGGATCTCTGCTACCTAATGCACAGGGCCAAGCTACGCATACACAAGGAACAACTGTCACAGCATCACGTCTAAAGCGATAAAGCGAAGGTCACATAAAATCAACAATGCCATTTGTGCGCTCACACTATTTTAAGCCGGGTAGATATCTGTAGGATGTCCCATTGCTGTAATTGAAAATTGTTTTGGTGTAATCAGTGCCACTATCCTGCCCTTGACAGATGAATATGCTCTTGGCAGCATGCTAGCATGTGTCTGACAAAGCTTCTAATCTCAGCCATTTGACATAAAGCTTCCAATTAAGAAGCCTATCACAGATGATTCTGTGCTTCTAAATGGATATGATGTGTCTCGCATAAAGAGACACCCGTCTTTGCCGCAAACGAAGATGGAGTGCGTCTGATTTGCCGGGAGCTTGGAGCTGCACACAAGAGGCACTGGGTATGTATGAGAAGATGCCTTCCTGAGGTAATACTATTGTATTTAGCCTAAGGGAACATATAAAACTATTTCCCATGCATTTAAATAACCCAGCAATTGAATAAAAAATACATTTATTTTAATTCCAATATTGTGTCTGGGTCTATATCCATGCCGTCTTTTTTTAGAATGTTGTGCTGTATCCAAAGTATATATTTCTGTATGGCACAATTTACAGGAACAGGGTTTTGGCTTGTAATCATGTTGTCAAATCAAATTCAGCAGCCCCAATGTTGTACATGCCTTAATTCTGCATTTCCTGCATCCCCCAATCTTGTACATGCCCACATTTTTCATCCTCTGCAGCCCCAATCTTGTGCATGTCCAAATTCTGCATCCACAGCAGCCCCTATCATGTGCATGCCCAGATTCTGCATCCACAGCAGCCCCTATCATGTGCATGCCCAGATTCTGCATCCACAGCAGCCCCTATCATGTGCATGCCCAGATTCTGCATCCACAGCAGCCCCTATCATGTGCATGCCCAGATTCTGCATCCACAGCAGCCCCTATCATGTGCATGCCCAGATTCTGCATCCACAGCAGCCCCTATCATGTGCATGCCCAGATTCTGCATCCACAGCAGCCCCTATCATGTGCATGCCCAGATTCTGCATCCACAGCGGCCCCTATCATGTGCATGCCCAGATTCTGCATCCACAGCGGCCCCTATCATGTGTATGCCCAGATTCTGCATCCACAGCAGCCCCTATCATGTGCATGCCCAGATTCTGCATCCACAGCAGCCCCTATCATGTGCATGCCCAGATTCTGCATCCACAGCAGCCCCTATCATGTGCATGCCCAGATTCTGCATCCACAGCAGCCCCTATCATGTGCATGCCCAGATTCTGCATCCACAGCAGCCCCTATCATGTGCATGCCCAGATTCTGCATCCACAGCAGCCCCTATCATGTGCATGCCCAGATTCTGCATCCACAGCAGCCCCTATCATGTGCATGCCCAGATTCTGCATCCACAGCAGCCCCTATCATGTGCATGCCCAGATTCTGCATCCACAGCAGCCCCTATCATGTGCATGCCCAGATTCTGCATCCACAGCAGCCCCTATCATGTGCATGCCCAGATTCTGCATCCACAGCAGCCCCTATCATGTGCATGCCCAGATTCTGCATCCACAGCAGCCCCTATCATGTGCATGCCCAGATTCTGCATCCACAGCAGCCCCTATCATGTGCATGCCCAGATTCTGCATCCACAGCGGCCCCTATCATGTGCATGCCCAGATTCTGCATCCACAGCAGCCCCTATCATGTGCATGCCCAGATTCTGCATCCACAGCAGCCCCTATCATGTGCATGCCCAGATTCTGCATCCACAGCAGCCCCTATCATGTGCATGCCCAGATTCTGCATCCACAGCAGCCCCTAGCATGTGCATGCCCAGATTCTGCATCCACAGCAGCCCCTAGCATGTGCATGCCCAGATTCTGCATCCACAGCGGCCCCTATCATGTGTATGCCCAGATTCTGCATCCACAGCAGCCCCTATCATGTGCATACCCAGATTCTGCATCCACAGCGGCCCCTATCATGTGCATGCCCAGATTCTGCATCCACAGCAGCCCCTATCATGTGCATGCCCAGATTCTGCATCCACAGCAGCCCCTATCATGTGCATGCCCAGATTCTGCATCCACAGCAGCCCCTATCATGTGCATGCCCAGATTCTGCATCCACAGCGGCCCTTATCATGTGCATGCCCAGATTCTGCATCCACAGCAGCCCCTATCATATGCATGCCCAGATTCTGCATCCACAGCAGCCCCTATCATGTGCATGCCCAGATTCTGCATCCACAGCAGCCCCTAGCATGTGCATGCCCAGATTCTGCATCCACAGCAGCCCCTATCATGTGCATGCCCAGATTCTGCATCCACAGCAGCCCCTATCATGTGCATGCCCAGATTCTGCATCCACAGCAGCCCCTATCATGTGCATGCCCAGATTCTGCATCCACAGCAGCCCCTATCATGTGCATGCCCAGATTCTGCATCCACAGCGGCCCCTATCATGTGCATGCCCAGATTCTGCATCCACAGCGGCCCCTATCATGTGTATGCCCAGATTCTGCATCCACAGCAGCCCCTATCATGTGCATGCCCAGATTCTGCATCCACAGCGGCCCCTATCATGTGCATGCCCAGATTCTGCATCCACAGCGGCCCCTATCATGTGTATGCCCAGATTCTGCATCCACAGCAGCCCCTATCATGTGCATGCCCAGATTCTGCATCCACAGCAGCCCCTATCATGTGCATGCCCAGATTCTGCATCCACAGCAGCCCCTATCATGTGCATGCCCAGATTCTGCATCCACAGCAGCCCCTATCATGTGCATGCCCAGATTCTGCATCCACAGCGGCCCCTATCATGTGCATGCCCAGATTCTGCATCCACAGCGGCCCCTATCATGTGTATGCCCAGATTCTGCATCCACAGCAGCCCCTATCATGTGCATGCCCAGATTCTGCATCCACAGCAGCCCCTATCATGTGCATGCCCAGATTCTGCATCCACAGCAGCCCCTATCATGTGCATGCCCAGATTCTGCATCCACAGCAGCCCCTATCATGTGCATGCCCAGATTCTGCATCCACAGCAGCCCCTATCATGTGCATGCTCAGATTCTGCATCCACAGCAGCCCCTATCATGTGCATGCCCAGATTCTGCATCCACAGCAGCCCCTAGCATGTGCATGCCCAGATTCTGCATCCACAGCAGCCCCTAGCATGTGCATGCCCAGATTCTGCATCCACAGCGGCCCCTATCATGTGTATGCCCAGATTCTGCATCCACAGCAGCCCCTATCATGTGCATACCCAGATTCTGCATCCACAGCGGCCCCTATCATGTGCATGCCCAGATTCTGCATCCACAGCAGCCCCTATCATGTGCATGCCCAGATTCTGCATCCACAGCAGCCCCTATCATGTGCATGCCCAGATTCTGCATCCACAGCAGCCCCTATCATGTGCATACCCAGATTCTGCATCCACAGCAGCCCCTATCATGTGCATGCCCAGATTCTGCATCCACAGCAGCCCCTATCATGTGCATGCCCAGATTCTGCATCCACAGCAGCCCCTATCATGTGCATGCCCAGATTCTGCATCCACAGCGGCCCCTATCATGTGCATGCCCAGATTCTGCATCCACAGCAGCCCCTATCATAAAGTCTGCATCCTCCGCAGTCCCAATCTTGTACATGACTAAATTCTGCATCCCTGGCAGCCCCAATCTTGTGCATGCCAAAACTCTGCATCCTGTGCAGCCCCTATCTCGTACATGACCAAAGGCTGCATTCCTGCAGCCGTAATCTTGTACGTTGCCAAATTCTGCATTCCCTGTAGTCCCAATCTTGTACATGTCTAAATTCTGCATCCCTGGCAGCCCCAATCTTGTACATGCCCTAATTACAGCATAGTAATGCGGGTAGGGATGGTATCAGTAGGCTGCAGAGTTGGAGATTGGACAGTATGGGTGAGTCAGTGTGATAGACATGGTATATATACATGGTCATTCAGAAAGAATAATACAGAAAGAAAAAATAGCAACTGCTGTAATGATAGTATTTCACAGATACCAATATAACATAAAGGCTTCTTTCAAACATACAAAAACACAATACAAAAACCAACAAGTTAAAAACACTACAGATCCCCTAGTGCTTCCAGTGCTACCAGAATACTAATGAGTGATAATATCTGGGAAACTCCACAATTATAAGCATGATCTGTATTAAATAAAAATACTTTGTGCCGGCACAAAAACCTAATATAACAATGCAAAGAACTACCTAACTAATGTGCTAATTAATGATAAGGTGACAGTGCATAAATTGCAAAATTGTTATACCAAATAATCAATTAATCAAAAAATTACTATCTCTGCATCAGTGGTGGAACATGGAAATGAACACAGATATATACAAATAAATAAGTGTGACAATTTATACAGCTATAACCCAACTGGTCATGAGTACATATAAGTGCAAAAGTGCATACATCAGACTATAATATCAACCAAGTATACAAAACAAAAACATATAAGAACCGTAAGCCAGGCAACTGGAGCCGATCACGCATTTTTGGAGCAGGGGATTAGCAGGTGGGACACCTGCGCATGCGACTGCCTGTGCCGTTTCGCTGGGTGTAGATAGTTAGAAATCAGCACACTGGGTGGGGGGTATAGATTCCATAGGCAAAACTTAAAAAGGCTGCTTGCCCCCCCACCCCGAGAATCCTATTGGACACTGGGAAAAACCATAACCGGGGTGGCCTAAGGCTCCAAATGTTACTGGCAATAAGGTCTGGTAACAAGGATGGATAGATAGAGCTCAGGGGGAGGAATTTGGAGAGGAACTGTAAGGTAGAGGGATGAATAGACAGAACAGGAAACGCAGAGGGGATGGAGAGAGGCCTGGGAGAAGGGATGGATGAGTAGAACTAGGAGAAGAATGGTTGGCAGAGCTGGGGGGGGGGGGTAGATGGCCAGAGTTAGAAAAATAGGGGAAAAGCTGAGGGGACAGGGATGGATGATGAACAGCTGAGGGGACAGGGATGGATGGGGCAAAGATATAGGGACAGAAATAGATGTGGGATGAGATGGATGGAGCAAAGCTGGGGGGGGCAGGAATGAATGAGGCAAAGCTAGGGTGACAGAAAGGATGGGGCAGAGTTGGCGGAACAGGGGTGGATGGGGCTGAGCTGGGGTGGGGGGGGGGGGGGACAGGATTGGATGGGGCAAAGAAACCAAACAACAAAGTTTTTGTGCACTTCCCTCCTGTGCAGTAGTTCATTTTACAATGCTAGGCGCCAGGTGACACTAGCAGGGAGAATAAGCACTACATCACTGATTGAGTAAAGGGTCAGGGCTGTCAGGGCAGGGGTCCGGAAATCTGGCGATGAGGTCCGCATTTGGACCCTGGTCCGCCAGTTGAGTACTGCTGTCCTAGAGAATGCCATTTCAGATGCAGTGCAGGACTAGCAGCTGTTGATTCCCTATTGCTAGCAGTTTTGTCACTGGCCTTGAGTCAGTCAGAGAAGGGGAATAGAACCACTGACGCAGGTAAATGTGGTGGGAACGTGTGTTTCTCCCTTTTTTTCATATGACAATCAGCATTTTTTTGACTCAAGTTTGTATTCAAGTAAACTTCATTAAAACCATATGTTCCACATTTAACTTAGTGCGCCACTTATTTATCCCCATTTATCAGGTCTGTAATCCGTCTTGTTTTCCACAGGACATGGAGGCTTTTATATTCCAATTCTTTGTGTTTACAGAGAAACAAAGGGAAGGGTAGGGGGAATCTGCTGGTCCTCTTATGAAAAGGATAATGTTTGAAACATAAATGGATCCTTGAACCTATAGGATTCTTCAAAATCCTATAGGATTATAGGATTATTATAGGATTATATATACTGAATAATCTGCCGCGAACTCCCTGCCCTTACCATGTGACTGATTTACCACCAATATCATATGTAAATATGTTAAAATGTATAATAGTATAATAATATATGTATAATGTGTTAAAATGTTTAATTTTTATATTTAATGTTTATAGCTCTAACAGGGTACCTCTCTTCCAAGAAGCATTCCTTGTATGTATCCTGTACTTACTTTGCGGTCAATAAAGTATTCTATTCTATTCTATATATGGCCTAAGGCATTCTGAAGTGGAGCTCTGCAACAGTTACTCTTGAATTATCTGTTTCAGATTTTAGTAAGTATAAGGGTTGGGTTCTGTTGTAGGTAGCAAAGACAGGTTGCAAGTGAGGTTTGGGCTTTGAGGAATGGGTCTGCTAAAATACACTGGAGCTGGAAGGCAAGAGATAGTGGAAACGGACTGTCTGGACAAAGTGTAAAAAACATTTACCCTTCCTGTTTCCCCTAGCAGTAGACCACCAATCATAGGGCTCGACTGGTAGTCTATAACTTGCCTCCACCCCGTGGGTGCCTGTGTATCGCATCATTTTGATTAGGTGTCATATGTCAGTATACTGACATAAACACACTGTCTGCTGTTGTCCTGGAGTGGCCACACCCACTGGCTGAGAATTTAAAATAAAATAAACTTCAAAATATGCTTTCTCTGCTTCTGGATGGGGGAGAGGGGGTTCACTGGAAAAAAGTTAGAAGAAACCAGAGCTTTAGGGGTTTTAGGGCTACGTGATCATATGGTCTATATAGTTTCCTGGACAATCCCTTTAAAGTGCAGCAAAACCTGAACCCAATTCAGCCAACTGGCCCTCCCCAAATTAGAATGCCCCACTGTGTAAAACCCCTCTGATTGCCCTGTAAAACTCACTTCTTCCTTGTCCTACACTACATGTGTGAGTTCTCGTCCAATGAGAGCTGTTTGCCATGCATATGTCATTTGGCAAATGGCTCTTACCTTCTGCTAGTGGCTGCCAATTGCTAAAATCATGCTAAATTTTGCATAAATTATATCCAGCAAAACAGTGATAGAAAACAATGCCTGCACTTTTAAGGGACATTTGGATGCATTAACATTCACAGGTGTGAGTCCGGTCATGAACCCATGTGGAAATGTGTTCACATGATCCGGTCGTTAGTGAGAGTTGCTGCTTCCTGCGATTTATGTCGTTCGTGAAGCTGTATCATAGACTATTTAAATCGTCTCTATTACAATCTGCAGGACAAGAAAAGCTTTTGGGAAGCATTGAATGCTTTTTTCTTAGACTCTGTAGAAAAGGTTCTTGTGTATGTGTGTTAAGTCACTGAAGAGTTTACTTTGTGGGAGGAATGTAGCATAATTGCAGCTATGTTTGTATAAATGACTGGGAACTACAATAATATGTATGCATAGCTGTATAAAGTATTTAAAGTATTAAGGCTCTGGTTTGATTGTTAACATTGGAGCTGACAATATATTTATTCATAGAACAAATCCAACTTTGGATATTATATACAATGCAGATAATATCTGTACACAGAATGCACTCAGTACCCACTGTTTCGGTATCATTGTGACAGGGACATGGCAGGTTTGTGGCCCCCTAAAGGACTGTAAATGCATAGCTCACGCCTGCCAGTGCCCACGCACAGGGGGGGCTTGTCCTTAAAGGCCCCTCCACTGATAGGGTTCACACCTGAACAAGATGATGACATGATGACAGAAGGCCTATGGCTGATGCACCCTCTGCCTTCAAGCCTGCTCTGGCCACGTCACTTCAAACCGGACAGCCAGGCATCTGGACACCTCAAGGTTATGTGGAATTATGAAAATACCATCCATATTAAACATAACTTGACCATTTTCAGACCCGGGATACCTGTGCGGGTGTTGGTCTGCTTTAAGATTTAGCTAGCTACTGCTAAGAGGTAGAGATCGAGGCTCATCTGGGGGGGGGGGGGGGTGTTTAAATGTTCTGCCTGGGGGAGGTCACAACAAAATTTTGTGCTGGAAGAACCAGGAACTCTCAGGCTGCCTCACACCTCATACCTCACACAGCTGCCGCTCCAGGCCCCTACGTTAAAACAGGCCCAGCAGCCTGCAAACGCGGCCCGCATAGGCCGCCCGGCGCCCGCTATACAAAGGAAAATGCCCGTCTCCTTACCTAGGCCCCCAGTTCCGGCCGGCATAGACGTAGCCTCACGGTGACCTGCGTGCCCCATGTGATGTCAGGGCATGTAGGAGGCTTCTCCCCCCCAGCAGTCTGCCACTTGACGCAGGTCCCTCGGCAGTAGGAGCTTGAGTCTCACCAGACACCCCACAAAGGTACCACCGTCCACCAATCGAATTTGCCTTTCAGTTGTACAGGAAAGCTAGGTGACAATTCTCACCTAGCTTTTCTATGCTCCTGAATGGTATGTTTGCTTAGAAGAGCTATTATAAACAGACATGCCATTCAGGACCATGGAAAAGCTAGGTGAGAAATTGTTACCTAGCTTTTCTGGCCTCCAGAATGGCATATCTGCTTAAAGCTCAGCTATTCTAGACTGCTTTACCCAAAGCTTTTAGTCAAGTCTGTCTATAATAGCTGGGCTATGATCAGCAGATTTATGTTATATTTATAAAAAAAATGTCGTGAGTGTTGTATTTATTATGGTTTTATTTAATTAACCCGTTTTCTATTGTTTACAAAAAGAGAAATCTTTTTTTAATAGATTTCTGTTATGCCACTTTATTGGTTATTAAAGTTGTTGAAAGTGCATCTGTGATACGTTTTATGTATATTAAATTGCTAGCATAGCCAAAAAAGATGTTGGTATATGGATACTTTGTATATCTTCATAGATATTGTTTGATTCTTTATTTTGTTAAACAAAAATACACTTTTTAGGGGTGCATTGAGTGCCAAATAGGTGTGCTTGAGTGTGCTGTGCTACTTCTCGTGTTTCAGCCCTGTAGCAAGCCCTGTGTGTTAACCCAAAAAGCTGCGGTTGTGACGTCACATCGGATAGGTGTTACAGTCTGGGGGCATAGCGAACCCTCTACAACACCTCTTTGACACTCTGGGCCCCCCCAAAAGCGAGTTGATTCTTTTTTTTTTTTTTAGCTAAAGAACAAACTCTATGAAGATATGCACATTTTTCATACACTAACATGTATTCAGCTATCCTGGTAATTTAATGTACATTAGACATGTGACAAATGCACTTTGTCTTAAACAAAATTGCTTTGTGTTGCGTTTTTATTTTATATACTTCGATAAATAGGCCCGTCAAAATCTACAGCACCAGGCCTGGGATGCTCTTAATCCGGCCCTGCCTGCACCGAGACCTAACACCTCACAGTAACTGACATACACCTTAATTGTTAAATTCGGATTGTATCTAGCCATTGAAAATGCTCTTCTGTTGTGCATATGTATCTATTCATTGTATGTATATAGTTTGTCAACTGTGCTCAAGCAATTAAATATATAGCTTAATCGTTGGCTGCTCTGTTATCTTGATCCAGGAACTTTTACTAGTCTATGCTTCTTGATTATATTACATAAAACTGGGGATAACTTCTGGCCCAATATAGCCCTGTTAATGGACTGAGGTTATGTTAAACAGGTGGCCTTCCTACAGGGCTGACAGGGCTCTGTTCACTGCAGGTAGTGATAGGGCTCTGCAGCCTGTCAGGGTCTTGAAAGGCCAGTATCAAGGGACCATACCACGTGATCACAATGTCAGATGTCAGTCAGGGCTACGGGGTACAACTTTTTCCAGTGCTTATTTTACAGTAGCCGCACCCATAGAAGGCCCAGTTGGAATAAACAAATATTAAATTCTATTTACAACCCACCTGCAATCTGCTTCCCTCTCTTTTCCACATTCCCTCCTTCTTTTTCTCTCTTCTACACATTCCCCCTCCTCTTTTCCTAATGTCCACGGTCCATATGGCTGTTCTTTTTCGCTTTTCCGCATTTCCTCATTTTTTCCTCCTTTCTTCCTGTCTGGCTCTCTTTTTCTCATTTCCACAATCTCTTATTCTTCCACATTCACTCATCCTTTTATTTCTTTCCACATTTCTTCCTTTATCACTTTTCCAGATTTCCTCCTGCTTTTTCTGTTTTCCATATAGGAGGGAGGGATACCAGGGGATGCCCTGGGGTGGGGTATCCCGGGGATGATGGAAGCAGTGGGATGCTCGGGGATGATGGAAACAGAGGGGTGAAGGACAAAGACTGGAATTCTGCTTTAATTAATGGGTTATCTCAATACATTGCTCCAATAATCTAGTAAGATTTATGGGTATAGGTCAAACATTTCACTTATTTTTCCTAATCAAGCCTTGAAAAAGCATAAAGTGGTCCTTATTTGCACAGGATAGTGCAGCCAGTCTTTTTTTTTATAAAGTCACACACTGACCTTCATTAATGTAAATCAATCCAATGCCAACTTTAGCTATCACAGGGTTTGCCATTAAAATGTTCTGTGTCACAGGAACACTGAAGACCTTGTAGCAGAAATTCTTTTCATGCCTTTAGCTTACAACACAAGGAACATGGTTGAGCAGAGACTGTAACAGGATGTGATTCCAGCATTTTTTTTATTGAAATGTCAATAATTATCAACATAATTCTCAAGAGCATGGACAGAAGACCCTTACAGGGTTCTTCGTTAACAGGAATGCAGACCCTAAAGTAGAGGCAACCGTCTTGCAGGTGTGGTCCATCTCATATCAAAATGATTCCTTTAGGCAATACTGGCTCCAACTTCATAGAATATGTGACAATTAAAGAATAAGTGAACCTGTGCAGCTATTCACCTGAAAACTGATAAGGGATCACCAGCAAAATCTTGCAATGGCAGAAGTCCCTTGTAGGTCCTTTTTCAAAAGCTGTATGTCTGTAATAATACAAGGGAAATCTCCTGAATGGGGTCTTCCTTACAAAAATGAAAGTTTTAGCTGTTGGTCCAAGCAGTGTCCGGCAGCCTTGTGAGTGGAGGGTTGCAGGTTCGATTCCTGGCCATGGGACATGACTGCAATGTTCCCTGGGCAGCGTGATTAGAACAGCCCACCACTCCGGACAGGTGTACACTCACTGCACAAAAGAATTCCGATGTGCTAGCGATGTCCCCCCCGAAAAAATATCAATTCTACTGTTTTTCAGGTCATGGACAGGCCCATATTTGCCACAAGGCAAACATAGGCACATGCCTAAGGTGGATCTTACTGACAGGGACGAGGCATCGCCCAACAACAAATTAATTTTTTTCTATCACATTTTCTATTAACATAGCAGGCGATGCACGCTAGCCTGCTATTTATCTCATAAATGCATTGGTGGTTCAGGAGAACTCTCCGGCCCGTGTGTTTTTGCCACGACTACTAAGTCAGCAGTGCAATTGTGCAGGAAGTCGCCACCCAACCCTCCCCGCTCCTGTATTCACTCACCTTTCCCCGATCCAATGGTGCATGCGCAGGCTCTCGTCCAATCAGAGCCATTTGCCGTGCCTATATAATTCGGCAAATTACTCTGATTGTTTGCAAGAGCGGGCAAATCCTCTGCATCCTCAGAATATGCAAAAGCTGTTCAGATAGGCTGGGATGGGAGCGTGTGCTGCTGAGGATGCGCCCACTCTCGCTCCACAATTAAGGCCTATCAAAGCCATTTGTTAAATTACACATTTCGCAGGGGTGTAGTTAGGGGGGGGGGGGGCACATGCCCCGGGTGCAGCAGGTCAGGGGGGCGCCAAAGGGGGGCCTGAGCACAGGTGAGGGGCGCCATTTTAAATCTTTGCCCAGGATGCTAGAGAGCCTAGCAACACCTCTGTGTATTGGAAAAGGGCTCTTATTGGATGTGTCGTTGGACCAGGAAGAGGTGAGTTGTACTGGGTGATCTGGTGAGTTTCACACAGCAGGGGGAACGGAAAAAATACCGGGATAGTTAAGGTTTTGTTCTGCTTTAAAGTGGAACAAAATCCGTGAATTTGACATTCCTGTCATTCAATTTTTTTCTATGGGCTCTCATCCAATCAGAACTTTATGCATAATAATGCAGTTGTTTTGGACTGAGCATTGGCATATGGAGTGATGGCAGTTGCATCACCGGTATACCTATGGAATGCGTGTGTTCATGTGGCCATTCTATCTGAATGGCTGGGCGTGGAAGCAGCTTCATGGCGAGGGACCGGCGTAAAGGTAAGTGGTTTTGAGGTTCACTGCAGGGGGTTCACACAGTGGGGGCATCCTGAATCAGGGAGGCGGGGCGTAAGCATAAATAGTGCCTAGGGCAGCATGAACCTTAAATACGGCTCTGGTAATGGGTGCCATATTCTGGCCAAATAGGTTTGTTTGTTTGCTTTGTTCTGCTTTAAAGAGGAACAAAATCCATGAATTTGACATTCCTGTCATTCCATTTTTTTTTATGGGCTCTCATCCAATCAGAACTTTATGCATAATAATGCAGTTGTTTTGGACTGAGCGTTGCCATATGGAGTGATGGCAGTTGCATCACCGGTATACCTATGGAGTGCGTGTGTTCATGTGGCCATTCTATCTGAATGGCTGGGCGTGGAAGCAGCTTCATGGCGAGGGACCAGCGAAAAGGTAAGTGGTTTTGACGGCCACCGCAGGGGGTTCACACAGTGGGGGCATCGTGAATCAGGGAGGCGGGGGGGGGGGGGGCGTAAGCATAAATAGTGCCTAGGGCAGCATGAACCTTAAATTCGGCTCTGGTAATGGGTGGCATATTCTGGCCAAATAGGTTTGTTTGTTTGTTTGTAACCTTTTAATAGTTTTAGTGATATTAATAGGAATTAGTAGGACCTTCACAGTGCTTTGAAGCGTATTTTGAAGTCCTGGTCTAGCTTAACAGTTTTTCATGAGCAAAGGCAACATCACAGGCAAATGCTCTTTCTGAAAAGTAAGTTGTTTTCCTCCTTTACTGTTTTTTTATGGCAAGTTTCTATAAATCAGATTCAAATTAATAATATTTTAATAAGACAAATGTCACCTCTATATTTAATGATGCTTTGATTGGTATCCATCGATTGCCAAGACAAACACAATGCAGCATATTAGGCAGATAAGCAATTTTTTATCGGTTGGTTTGATAAAAGGCCTAGTAAATCCGCCACTGTGGCTTGTACTAATGTTTACCCAGCATTAGCATTTGCCATTTAAACAACCTGGATATTTGCAATTTAAAACAACCTGGATACAGTGCCGAGGAATCTGCTGTTTACAGCAGAAGTAGCTGGCACAGAGAAAGCAAAGTAGAATATGTCTATAGAGAATAAGAATCGCTGGTTACAGAGATGATTAAGGATTGCTACTAGGCCAGCACATTACCACAAATGAAGTTGTAAGGCGATGTTATTAAAAGTGGAAGTCCTGTGAAGTAATTACATCTCCCCCTGTCCTGCCTCCCTCCCCAGATACTGAGGCAGGACGAGGGGGTTACACCCAATATCCAGCCCCCCTCTCTCTCTGAGCTTCGACTCCTAGGTGCCACCATCTTGGAAGGAACACAGAGCAGCTTCCCCTGTTCAGTACTTGTCCCAACCACTCATTTAAAGTGTGGAGTGTTCACATGTTTCCATGTCCCCATCACATAGATCTCCATGAAGAAAAGGTGAGTATCTCTTAAATTTGTGGTTGACAGGCAGAGGGAGTAAGTGGGTTATGGTTGTTGCAAACTATTATCCTACCTGGCACATGTAGGGCTTAGGTCAGTTTATGGGCAGACCTGTTAGATCAATTCTGCAAATATTTTTTTTTTATTTTTTTTTTTACTTAAAAATAAATCCTAACATTGCAGAAGTGGTCTCCGATTTTTTGACATTAAAAAAAAAAAAAAAATTATTACCAATTAATCATGAATTATTATAGATTGCTCCATTGAAATGCATTGGACATCGCCAGGGAGCGACAGCTCATACCTGGCGCTGTGAGGGAATTTGCAGCGGCGCTGTTCGGTCCAGGCGGCTTCATGATGAATGCCGCGCTAGCTGTCGCTCTCGCCGGCGCTAGCCTCATTTTGCTTGATAAATGCGTCATTGTGACCGCCGCCGGGCGTACTTGAGTCGGTAGTCGCTGTTAGCTGCCGCTACCTGGCGCTCGTCGGACACTACCTGGCGCTATCGCTTGATGAATAAGGGCATTAGAATCACTCAGGAGGCTAATTTAAGACTAACACCACGTATTGCCATTTGAGTGTCTATGTTGCGGCACTTAGATCGTGTCTGGCGCTATAACCTAGCATAGCGGCCGGACAAGTGACGCTGTACTATCCCATCCAGCAGTGATAAATAGGTGGTCTGGAGCAGGGCCGTATTTAGGATTTGTGCTGCCCTTGGCACCCTTTGGTCATGCCCCCCCCCCCACACACACATACAATGATACATCTGCCAGCCCCCACCTAACACACAAACAAATACACACTCCATGATAACCATATTTTTGTGGAAGATGTGGATATTGCTAATTTTGTGTGACTTTTCAATGTTGCCTGTAATCAAAATTATCAATGCAGGACCAAAGAAAATCACATTAATAGAATAAGTATGGCCAAATATGTCCCCTTATATCACCTACCATCAGGGCTGTATTTAGGATTCATGCTGCCCTAGGCACCTCTTGGTAACATGCCCCCCCAACCATTGTTAAAGCGAAACAACCACAGAACATTTTAATTATCCCTGGTTCTGCTCCATGCCCCGGGGGCATCCCATTTTGGCTGTGTGATACCCTCCAGATCGCCCGTAATAACTGACCTTTTCCCTGTCCAATGGTGCATGCATGGGCTCTCGTCCTTGACTAGGTCATTTACCAAACGGCTGATTTGTTTCAATGGGGAGTGTAAGCAAGCGTATCCCTTGCGATGTGCATTCTCCCACTGAAGCCTATCTGAATGGCTGGGGCGGTAGTGCGCAGAGCCCTGAAGATGCAGGGGATGCAGTTGCTTCCACTTCCTAATGACAGTCATGACAAACAGCTCTGACTGGACAAGAGACCGCTCATGTGCTGTTGGACCGGGAAGAGGCGAGTAATTATGGATGATTTAGGGGGTTTCACACATCCCCAAAATGGAATGCCCAGGGGGGAAAAGCCACTCTGGATTTTGTCCTGTTTTATAGGGGACCTCAAGCCAAACAGACCTGAGGTCAATCTGGCCTCTAAGCACTTGGGCATCTTTATCTGGGATGCCCTGGTGTGCATCCCCCTGATAGTGTAGCCTTGTCCTCACCACCATGTTTGCCATCATTCCCTGCTGTTCTCAGGACTACAAGCATTCTAATAGGTTTGCCCAGTGGGCTTGAAACTGTATTGGCTGATGCCATGTGAATGGCATCTGTAAGTGTGCAAGTGGTAGGTATTTCAGCTTTTGGGTTGGGGGCTGTTAAAGACGGGAAAGGGGGCAGCAGATAGTGGGTACAGTGGGTAGTAGTAAGGTGCAGAATGAAAAAAAGTGAGAATCAAGACAAAAGCAGAGGGAGGCAGAAAGGAGGAAGCGGGCACAGTGGGCATGAATCAGGGAGGGACAATGGGAAGAGGAATAAAGACACAGCAGAGGGAGGCAGAAAGGAGGAAGCGGGCACAGTGGGCATGGATCAGGGAGGGACACTGGGAAGAGGAATAAAGACACAGCAGAGGGAGGCAGAAAGGAGGAAGCGGGCACAGTGGGCATGGATCAGGGAGGGACAATGGGAAGAGGAATAAAGACACAGCAGAGGGAGACAGAAAGGAGGAAGCGGGCACAGTGGGCATGGATCAGGGAGGGACACTGGGAAGAGGAATAAAGACACAGCAGAGGGAGGCAGAAAGGAGGAAGCGGGCACAGTGGGCATGGATCAGGGAGGGACACTGGAAAGAGGAATAAAGACACAGCAGAGGGAGGCAGAAAGGAGGAAGCGGGCACAGTGGGCATGGATCAGGGAGGGACACTGGGAAGAGGAATAAAGACACAGCAGAGGGAGGCAGAAAGGAGGAAGCGGGCACAGTGGGCATGGATCAGGGAGGGACACTGGGAAGAGGAATAAAGACACAGCAGAGGGAGGAAGAAAGGAGGAAGCGGGCACAGTGGGCATCGGGCAGGGGCAGAGCAGAAGGACATTTGTCAGCATGATAAATGCTGTCAGAGAAGAATGAGGGAACTACTAGCTGCAGGAATAGGGGAAAATAAGAAACAGCTGGCTGCATAAAAAAATGACAGGATGAAGGGCTAGAATGGAGTAAAATGGGCAGCTAGCAGTGGGCAGCAGGAAGGAGAAGGTACTGACTAGAATGAAAGGGCAGAAATCTTGGCTATGGAAAGGAAGAATGGCAGGTAGTGGTCACAGTAGGTATCAGGGAGGCACAGAGTGGGCAGGATGGGCAGAAAGGAGGAATAATGGGCAACCAGAAGGAAGCACAGAGGGCTACAGGAAGGAAAATGTCTCCAATGCTTATTTAAACAGCAGCAACAGCAACAGGCTCTATCGCACTACTGATCAGACTTACTGCAGAAATGTCCAGCTCCATCCCCTGCGCTGCCTTCCTGACACAGCCGAGACATGCTGGGAGGGGGGGTAACTCCAGGTAGCTACGACATGAACTCTGTTTTAGACAGAGTCATGCAAATTAGGCAGAGCAAGGTGGCAGGGCAGAGCGGGTTAACTCACTTGAATGGGAGGACGGGAGTGTGCACATAGCCGGACATGCAGTGTGTTATTGTTCGACGGCCACACAGAACTGGGAGAAAGGTGCTGGACAACAGGCAAGGTAAGGGTTTTTTATCTTTGTAACCCCCCACCCTGCCTCAGAGCCAGGGGAGCGTGGGGTGTTAGGGGTGACTGAAATTTCACTTTAATCTAGTGACCAGTATGGAGTTGCTGACAACAAGACTAGCACTGATGATCTGTGGGGAATAAAGGGATTTGCTTTTTTATTAAAATGAACAGTCCTTTAAAGATGAGCAACCAACAACCTAGATTCTATAAGACCTTGAAGCCAGTGGGTTCCCTCTTTATAGGGTAACCCTAGTTGGAATGCCCCGCTGTATGCATCCCTGGGGATCTCCCGGTAAACTCATCTAACCGGCAATTCCACGCCGCATCCTTGCTATACATTTATTGTGGACACGTACCCACACCAACTATTTCTAAATGGTTATGCGGGTATGTGGTAAAGTGGAGGTGTCGGCAGCGGGGCATGCTCCATTCAGCTTTTCTTTCAACTCTGAACAGTACAAAAATTTGAAATGGAATGCGAACCACTGATTGGCTGAATGTGATCGCAGGAAATGTTAGATTACATTTCCCCCACCCAATCCGCCACTCCCCAACCCTCGAAGCTTTTAAAGGTGCCCATAAACCCAAGTATTCAGATTCAATTCTCACACAGGAATGTGCAAGGGCACATTCCACAAAGCTCAATACTGAAAGTTTGTGATCCTTCCCCCTCGTCTCCACCCCTCATCTTTTAGACTGTAAGCTCCTCAGGGGCGGGGCTCTCTCCTATTGAATCTTGTATTCAGAATATTCATTGTGAACTTTATAACACTGCATTTGTAATAGTCTATGTACTGCAAGTTTCTACCCTGTCTGTAATGACTACTTTATACAGAAATAACAATTACATAGATTTGAAAGAAATCAGAGTTTAGTTCTTAACTATAAACAGACCTAGGCTGGCCCTGAAGTCTACAAGATTCCAGGCCGGGCCCACTAAGTGTCTCTAGGGCATCTTGATTCAGGATATTACACACCCCGTTTATGCACACATACACCAATATATATATACCCCCCAGGGCTGCCACTAGGATTTTTTTGCCCCAAACAGCCACCCTGTGTTCCCACCCTTCCCATATCTTCATGGGTACTGGAATGGGATGATCTAGTATGTGTTTAGGTCCCTGCGGAACCAGCCTTCCTCACTCCTTCTGCCACCCACAAGCCTTTCTCACCCCCTCTGCCATCCCTAAGCCTTCCTTCCCCCTCTGACATGCATAAGCCTTTCTCACCCCCTCCGCCATACATAAGCCTTCCTCACCCCCGCTGCCCCCCCATAAGCCTTACTTACCTCCCTCTGCAATCCTTATTCCTTCCTCACTTCCTCTGACACTCATAAGCCTTTCTCAACCTCCCGGTTCGCCATAAGCCATTCTTGCCCGCTCATAAACCCTTAAGTCTTTCTTGTCCCCTCTTAAGCTATTAAAGCTGAATAAAACCTGGAAATTTGACTTTCTCAGGTTTGTTCCATGTCAGTGTCCGGGCATCCCAAATGGAGTGTGAAATTCTCCTTTTTGCCCAGTAAAACTCATGTCTACTTAGTCCAACGTTGCATGCGTGGGCTCGAGTCCAATCAGATCCCTTTGCAGTGTTTACATCCTTCGGCAAAGGGCTCTGATCGACTTCAATAGAGAGCGTGCACTGCCGCATCCCTGGGGGCATGCGGCTCCTGCCCCAGCCATTCAGATAGGCTGGGCCAGGAGCGCACACGCCACCAGGGATGCACAGCAGTGCAAAAATTGTCAAAGATCTCTGATTAGATGAAAGCCTGTTCATAACCCCTTGAACTGGGTAAAGAGTTATTGCCGGCACCCAAGGGGATTTCACAAAGAAGGGCATCCAGCAAAGCCAGGAGACGACCCTGGAATCTTTTAGATTCTAGGCTGACTGCTGGTGGGTTTTGTTCTGCTTTAAAGAGGAACAACACTTTCCTGTGTGTTGCTCCTCTCTGCGGCAGCATCCCAAATTGGGATGCCCGCTGTGTGGACCCCTCAAGTCACCCTGTTTCACTCACTTTCACTCTTCTGCGGCGCAGACTTGGATGAGAGCGAGTGCGCTGATTTACTGAGCCAATCAGTGCACTCACTGTCACACGGCTCCCTTCAGCACATCCCCCGCCCACTTTGCAGCTGTGGCGTGACCGTGCTTCCTATTCCTATTGCATGACTAGAGGTGAGCGGGGATGCGGCCAGAGCACACAGGCGCGGCGAGGGCTCCAGGAGAGGGTGAGTGTTTCCGGGGTTCATGGGGGTTTCACACAGTGGGGCAATTCGACAGTTCCAGTCCTTGGAGTCTTTAATTCTTCCTCACCCCAACCCCCACCATTTGCCAACAAACAGCCTTTCTCCACAACACCCATATCAACCAGCCTTACATCTCCGGGGCCCTAAAGGCAGGGGGTTCTTTGTAATTGGGGACCCTGGGCATGTTTGTCAGATAGCTAGAGACTTGAGTTGCGAAGGGAGGCCCTGCCCCCAGCTGAACGACATGATCCTGGCCTGGGCCCCAAGCCAAGAGCAGGTATGTTGCAAAACACTGTGGCCTCTATCTTGCTTTGTCCTTCAGGGGTTAATAACTCGGTGCCCCTCCCTCCCTGCTGTACCTGTCTGAGACTGATGATTAGCAAACGGCTCCCGGCATCCGGGCATCCGTATTCACTTTTTCAATGGCTTCTGACAGTGACATCACTTACTTCCAGCCAACCCAGCGTGTCCAGGAGCCTGCCGATCATCAATCACAGATAGTACAGGGGGCGTGACAGATAGACACACACACACACACACACACACACACTCATACACTCATTAACCCCTAAATGACCAATGAAAAAAAGGGGCACAGTGTATTGCAGCAAGGGGGCCCTGATCTCAGCTATGGGGCCCGCTAGAGCTGAGGAGGAGCAAGGCAGCCCTTTTTTTTTTTTTACTGCTCCTCCCTTATACTTGTCTGGAGCCAGCGAACAGCCCCGGCAGCACAGTCACGTGTCTCCTGTTCTGGGAGGACTGTGTGAGATCAGGTGGGTGGAGCCGAGCCATTCTCACATTCTCCTGTATGTGAACTGGCCCGACCATGGGCAGAGTGACAGGCGGTACTGTGTGTATGCGCGAGCAGGCAGCTGGCCGCCGACCACAATTGTAGGAAAAATAAAAAAAAACATTGTAGTGCCGCAAAAAGACCGCCCCTCTGGGTTCCGCCTCTAGGCACATGCCTAGAATTGCCTTAGACAAAATATGCCCCTGGTCTGGAGAGCGCTGTAGAAGTGCTCTCCCTGATTCTCTACTTTGTAAAGCGCTATGGAAGATGATGGCGCTATATAAATAAACAATAATAATAATTTACTGCAGAGCCAATCGAGAATGCTAAGTGATGTCCCGAGGTCAAAGCGCCCAAGACGACGCTACATCTAACGACAGGACAATGCTGCAGCGAACGATAGGTAGCACCAGTTAAGTACGTCCGGCACTCTGCGCTAAAGCCCATATTTAAGAAAAAACTACACATAACCAGTGACGGTGCTCTAGCCTCGAATGTGATAAAAAGTCTGTTTTTAAACACATCAGTACCAGAGCGAAAACACATGGAATGACATTGTTTTTACACTGTGGCAATGGCACTGCAATGGCCGACCTGCACATACAATTTTGCAACAAAAAAAAAACACAATAAAAGTGTTTGGTTGCTGGGCAGGAGAGGCCACAAAATGATTTGAGCCAAAAATTTAGAACATTACTTTAAGAAAACGCTATTTATACACATCCAAATGAAACACCATTGAAATGTATGGGAGACTGCTACTGAGCGACAGGTGCTACATGGCGCTCCTGAACCTAGAGCGCCGGTGCAATACACTGAGCCATCGCTAGTAATACATGTGACACTACATAATGCTTTTAGAGGCGTTCACCAGATTGACTTTCATATATATGGTTTTCACATACTGCGCCCAGCTTTCACCTGAAGCTAGGTGGTACTACGTGGCGTTAGCGTTTCTTAAATAACCCCCTAAATGACTAAATCAAAGTGGAGGGGGGTATAGAAATGACCTCCAATGAGATTTGCTTTGAGCCTTATTTAAAAAAAAATCTTGCAGGCGCAGGATGAGCGTCTGTCTGCACCTGCACCTCAACGCTCTGTGCTCGAGCGATCCTGGCCGGGCGCTGGGCACGGTGCAAGTCTTGTATAAGCCTATGCGCTAGCGACCCTTAGCACCGGCTGGTAGCGCCAGAATTGCAGTAGTAGAGGGAAAGACAGGCATATAGCACCTGTTGCAATCCTCAGTTTTTGTTTTTTTGGGGGGTGGCTGCCAATTTTCACTGCGGAAACACCAGGAATTTCATTGGGGACACTTGAATGACACAGGTTTTGCATGGCCCATATTGCAAGCGCAATGCAAAAATGCAAAAAAGTCCTGTGGCACATGCACCAGTCCAAATAAATAAATAATTGGCAAATAAAAATAATAACCAACCCAGGATATTGAAATCTATGGGATAAGGCCACACAGTGCATGGTGTATACCTGGTCTTATATGGCACTTTAGGGAACACAGTGTCGGCACTCATATACTTGCCAGCACTGATGATAGATGGGGCACTACCTGGTACTATCAGAGGCGTTCTGGATTTTGACTTTCATATAGACACCATTTGCACTGGGACCTGACATTCACCTGACGTTCATCTAGCACTACCTGGCACTAGCGCTTCTTAAATAAACCCCTTTGTTTCTAGGAACTGGGAGACAGTCAATTAAGACGTGCAGAAAACTACGGATACAACTGGTTATCCATAATAGGAATGAACCTGGCTGTGTGGTAATGGGATGGTAAAATCATCCTAATAATCCATAAACCAAAGATGTCTTGATACATAGACCAAGGTCAGGGCAAGTGGCAGACAGGCATAACTATGTCAGGATTCAGTGTTATTTATTACCACCAGTTGTATGCTTTATAGGTTGACCACCTTTTATTACAGCAATCCCTAGTTATCATTTCCAAGTCACACATTGATTTTACAGTTGTTCTTCAAGAAAAAGATTTGACTTAAAGCAAGTCTGTTATCGATGGGATTTTTTTTGAAGTATATATTTTTGTGTCCCAGAATGTTCCTCGGTCCTCAATGTGCTAAACTGATTTAGAATTTTGTGTTTATTTTTCTTATTTTAGAAAATGTGTGTTTTATGGAAGTAGTTTTCATTATCTGAAACCTGTTGCCATTGGCAGTGTACACCAAGTCTGTACGCCAAGAAAAAAAATGTGAGTCCTGTACACATAAAACACTGCTGCTGGGCATGTGTAAGGTTGATTGAGCTCAGCAGCGGCCTTAACTGCTGTGTACGTTGACAGTGGCAACAGATTGCGAAAACTTCTTCCATAAGACATTTTTTAACATGAGAAAAAATTGAAAAATACTAGATACGCTCAGCACCTTGAGCATATCCTATATCCTTTTGGCACACTAAAATATACACTATACAAAAATTATATCGAAAGTGGACTTACTCTTTAAAGTCTAACTATGATGTCGATCATAGGCAATGGCTGTATATTTAACTGCTTTTATAGCTTACAGAGGTATTTGTGTTCCCCTAAATATGCTCCATGCTAACAATGCTGTCCACTGCACTTCTTGTGCTATGTATGCACTACTTAGTAGAACTGATACCCCGTGTATGACCCCGGCTAATATGGATTCTGCTCTCAGTGTGCCTGCAACCGTAAGTTGGCATCCTTTGCGATCTGGGGTCAACCATGTCCGCAGAGGCGTATACTTCGCCGACGAACAAGGTACTTGTCTAAAAGCAGAAGCAGCGATGAAGATTGGGGATTTCCAACTCACCTAAAGGCGGGTGTCCCACCAGGCCTTAGATTGAGAGCAGAGTCCAGACTAGCCGGGGTCATGCATGGGATATCTGTCCTACAGGCGTCAAGGCACAAGGACTGAGCAGATGGATGGTCGAGGATAGCCAAAGGGTCAGACCCATGGAGTCAGAGGTATCGAGGTATCTGGAGGGTCAAGCAGAAAGCAGCCAGAGGTCGGTCCAGGCGGCAAGCAGAGAGTAGTCGGACGTAGCAGAGGTAGGTAACAGATAAGTTGTCTTTAAATACAGAGAAAAGCCTAGCAGGAAATGCTATCACAGACAATGCATGCAAGGAGTGGCCTGGTTTTATGTGGCCATTGGCCAATCAGAGATGAAAAGCAGAGTCAGCCCACTAGCATTAACCCTCTGAAGTACCTGTGGAAATGCTGGCCTACAATGAACAGCAAGGCACAGCCAGAATGCATCCTAGGGAGACAGCACGTCTAGAGGTATACCAGAGACGAGCAGGTAAACAGACTGACACCAATATTCAAAAAGGTGTTTAAAGGGGAACCTACAGACCGGTGGGTTTAACATCTGTGGTGGGCAAGGTTTTCCAAGAGATGCCATTGTGAAGTATCTCTGTGAAGGTGACCTTATTAGTCCTTATCAGCATGGCTTTATGAGGAATCGCTCCTGCGACAAATCTCATCAGTTTTTATGAGGAAATAAGTTCAAGGCTGGATCGGGGGAGTCATTGGATATTATATATCTTGACTTTTCTAAAGCATTTTGATACTGTGCCACATAAGACTGGTACAAAAGATGAGAATGCTTGGGCTGGGAAATGTGCCTACATGGGTAGAAATTGGCTTAATGATAGGAAAGAGAGCGTGGTTATAAACGGTACATAGACTGGGTCACCATTATTAGCGGAGTAACGCAGGGGTCAGTGCTGGCCCCTATTCTTTTTAATACATATTGTCAGGGATTGGGGCGAACGGCAGTGACACGGACGACAGATCTTCAAAACAAAGGCAATTTTATTGAATAAAATAAAATATTCACCAGCAAAACTACCTTACATCAGAGATGGTTGCAGCACGCAATGCAATATAACAGGCGGTTACTTCACCAGCTCTGTGAAAGTCCAAGGTTTGATAGTCCAGTAAACTGCAAGTCCAGGTTATATCAAGTCCGCTTACAGGTCAAACAAGCCCACGCTGCTCATCCAGAAGTCCAAGTGCGGGGACACAAACAAAGTCCTTCGGCTGCATACAGTTCTGTTATTCACATTGAGCAGTACGGCCTGGGCTCCTTACTCCAGGCTGTTCAACAGCAAACTGAGAGCCTCTGCGGCTCCTTTTATTTAGGCTTCCCTGCAATCAGCCTCATCACCTGTGTGAGGCCTGGGATCAGGGAACAAACCTGTAGAGGACTGGGGAATGTGAACTGAGTCCTAAAAACCCAGCATGGATCGTGCCTGATAGAGCATAGCAGGGGAAAAATAGACACAATTTATTACTTTCCCATACACCTTACCGCATATCCCCCCCCCTCTTCTTCAGACCTGAGAGCTGACAATTTTCACCGACCATACAGTAAACTCTAGACAAAGCATCTGCATTCCCTTATAACTTCACCGGCCTATGTTCCACTTTAAACTTTTGCAAGGAGAGAAACCATCTGGTCACCCTTGTATTTCTCTTCTTATTTTGTTTCATCCAGGCCAGAGGAGCGTGATCTGTCATCAAGACAAATTCCCGACCCAACAGGTAATATTTTAGGGCTTCTAACGCCCACTTAATGGCGAGACACTCTTTCCACTAATCGAGAGAAAACCAGCACTCCAGTAGTAAGCACAAATAGAACTATATTAGTGAGTTTCAATCCAATCCAACGTTTCGGGGGGTTACAGCAGGCCCCCTTTATCAGGGTCAACGGTTGTGTGTTGACCCTGATAAAGGGGGCCTGCTGTAACCCCCGAAACGTTGGATTGGATTGAAACTCACTAATATAGTTCTATTTGTGCTTACTACTGGAGTGCTGGTTTTCTCTCGATTTCTGGATTTGCGGTGTCACCGCTAACCGTGCACCCCCTCTCCTATGCTCGATTGGTGTGCGGCGGCATACGATATAACACTCTTTCCACTATCGCGTAATTTCTTTCTGCCGGGGTCAGCTTCCTGCTCAGGTACAATACTGGGTGTTCTTCCCCATTCACCTCTTGTGATAGAACTGCACCCAAACCTGAATCAGACGCATCCGTCTGTACGCATCCGTCTGTGCTGAAATCCGGGGACCCCAGGACAGGCTGTTTACACAGGGCAGTTTTTAGGCTTTGAAAAGCCTTTTCTGCCTCTGGGGTCCATTCCACCATTACTGACTTACTACCCTTTGTTAAGTCAGTTAATGGGACAGCCATTTACGCGAAATTGGGCATAAACCAACGGTAGTAGCCGGTTATACCAAGGAAGGCTCTCACTTGTTTTTTTGGAAGTGGTCTGGGCCAGTTCTATACTGCCTCCACCTTATTGATCTGGGGTTTAACCAATCCTCTACCAATGACATAACCCAGGTATTTTGCCTCCTCCAGACCCACTGCACACTTCTCAGGGTTTATGGTTAAGCCAGCATTACTGATAGAGTCTAGGACGGCCTGTACCTTGCAGAGGTGACTCTTCCAATCAAGCGAAAAAGGGACCTCAACGTCCAGGTAAGCAGCGGCATAATTACAATGCGGTCTCAAGATCATGTCCATTAGCAGGGGCCCCATGTAACCCAAACAGCATTACCAAATAGTGAAACAGACCTTCTGGGGGGGCAAACGCGTTTTTTTCTTTAGCGTCCTCAGACAACAGTATCTGCCAATAACCTTTTGTGAGATCCAGGGTTGTGATGTATCTTGCCCTCCTGAGCTTCTCAATCAATTCCTCTACCCAGGGCATGGGATACGCATCAAATTTTGAGACCTCATTGATTTTTCTGAAATTGTTACAGAATCTCCTGCTTTCCAACTGCTTTCGGGTAGCTGGTAGCATAATCTAATACCACTAGTATGTATTGGTGTCCTCGGGCAGACTTCACAATGGGTCCCACCAAATCCATGGCAATTCTCTTGAAGGGAACCTCAATAATGGGAAGTGGCACCAAGGGGCTCCGGAAATGTGCTGTTGGGGCACTTAACTGGCACGTAGGGCAGGACTCACAGTATCTTTTTATTTTCTCATACACCCCAGGCCAAAAGAACCTTTGGAGAACTCTCTCCTGGGTCTTATTAGTCCCCAGATGCCCTCCAAGCACATGACTATGGACGATCTACAGCACCATGCGACGGTATGGCTTAGGTACCAGAAGCTGTTCCACAATTTCATTATTAATTTTGGAGACCCGATATACCAAAGTGTGGAAATTTCTGGTCAGCTTCTGGTTCCTGAGGTACACCACTCAACACTGTGACATTTGCTCTTGCGGTCCCCAGAGGGTGGTCTCTTAACTGTTCTGACCCAAAATTACCCCAAGCCACTTCTAGGTCTAAGACCCGCTGATCAGGGAGGGAAGTCTCATCATCCTCACCTGTAAACACCTGTAGTGGAAATCTGTCGTCACTGCACACCTCAGCGGTATACAGGTTCTGCCGTAGATTCTTCACTGCCGGCAGAAGTGTTACCCCTTTTGCACAACTCCCAGAACAAGGGAAAATCACGTCCGACTATTGCTTCGTACATAAGGCATTTTACCACGCCTACTTCATAGTTCAGTGTTCCAGCGGGGGTCTCAAACTTACCCACGGCTACAGGGTAAGCCACGATATCCCTGTGGATGCAAAGCACGCTAACATTTTTCTTTGGTATATAACCACCACCCACAAGGTTTGGCCCGGGCCAAGGTTACCAAGCTACCTGAGTCCAACAGCGCCTTCACTGAGCAACCATTCACTTTCAACATCACAATATGTGGCTCAGTCTCTGACCGCGGAATGGCGGTACACGCGGGTTCTGCGAACAGGGACCTTCGCCGACTGACGTCACATTCCATGAGCTCAGGGGAGAGGGGGCAATCAGCGGCCATGTGTCCACACTCATGGCACCTCCAACACTGGGGACCCCGGAACCTCCTTGCCCGGGCGCCCTCCCTAGGAATAGGGAGCCTCTGGGGCTCAGGGTCAGTCTTTTGCCCTTGTTCAAACTCTAGCGCCCTTCCCCCTCTTACACCCTTCCACACACCTCCAGCGGGAACTCGCTTACCCACAGTAGTCACAGGTCTGCTGGTCTTGGTGGGTGCTGGTGGGGCATCTCTAAGTCCTCAGTCGCGATAAATCTTTCAACCATGTTGACCAGCTTTTCAGCAGTCTGAGGGTAACCTTGTCCAACTCATCATTGTAGCTTTGACGGCAGGGTCCGGAAGAAATGGTCCAGCACAACTTTCTCGACCATCTGCGCAGGTGTAGAATGCTCTGGATCCAGCCATTTTTGGACTAGATGGATTAAGTCATACATCTGCGACCGGGCAGGCTTATCAATGGCAAAAGTCCAATTGTGTACTCTCCTGGCCTGGACCGCCGGCATAACACCTAGGCGAGCAAGAATTTCCATTTTAAGTTTGGCATAGTCCCGTATATCTTGCTCCCTGAGGTCATAATACGCTTTTTGGGGCTCACCTGTCAGGAACGGTACAATCACGTCGGCCCACTCAGCAACAGGCAACTGCTCTCTCTCAGCCACGTGCTGGAATACAGTGAGGTAGGCCTCGACATGATCCTCAGGGGTCATCTTTTGTAAGACCCGCTGCACGGCTCTACTCGCACTATCAGTCTCAAACGGGCTTCTCTCTGTTGTGAGACTTTTGTCAGTCAGAGTTGCAGCACGCAATGCAATATAATAAGCCGTTACTTCACCAGCTCTGTGAAAGTCCAAGGTTTGATAGTCCAGCAAACTGCAAGCCCAGGTTATATCACGTCCGCTTACAGGGCAAACAAGCCCACGCTGCTCATCCAGAAGTTCAAGTGCGGGGACACAAACAAAGTCCTTCGGCTGCATTTCTGTTATTCACATTAAGCAGTACAGCCTGGGCTCCTTACTCCAGGCTGTTCAACAGCAAACTGAGAGCCTCTGCGGCTCCTGCAATCAGCCTCATCACCTGTGCGAGGCCTGGGATCAGGGAACAAACCTGTAGAGGACTGGGGAATGTGAACTGGGTCCTGAAAACCCGGCATGGATCGTGCCTGATAGAGCATAGCAGGAGAAAAATAGACACCATTTATTACTTTCCCATACACCTTACCACAATATATTAATGATATAGGTAATGGGTTAAACAGTGAAATCTTAAGATTTGCAGATGATACTGAGCTGTGTAAAGTTATTGATGTTGCTGTTAACTGATTTAGATAAAATGAAAGTTTGGGCAGAAAAATGGCAAATTAAGTTTAATACACATAAATGTAAGGTTATGCACTTGGGCAGAGGAAATTGGTGCTATAATTATAAATAGGGAAACGCTGGATATAACAACAATGGAAAAAGACCTAGGGGTTTTAGTAAATAATAAACTAAACTGTAGTGTCCAATGCCAGGCAGCAGCTGCCAAGGCAAACAAGATCATGGGGTGCATCAAGAGGGGCATAGGTGCCCATGACCAGAGCATTATTTTACCCTTCTATCACTGACCAGTCACTGGTCAGACCCCATTTGGAATATTGTGTACAGTTTTTGGCACCAGTGCATAAGAAAGATATATCAGAACTTGAATGCGCTCTGTATGAAATACAATCAGACTATGGAATGAGCTGCACTTCATGCTTTCCCAAGGAGATGCAGTCCAGGTCAGTAGTCTAGATGTGGCCAGCCTTTGGGGTAAGCAAGGTGTGCGGTGGTACAGCCTGAAGAAGTGGGTTTAGTACCCACGGAACACGTGGCTCTTTTGATTGGTTATGTCAATATTTTCTATGGTTCACTTTTAAAGGCTAATTAATTCCTTTGTGATTGGTTTAACTATATTAACTGTAACTATATTGGTGGTTGATGGCTATTAATTCAAGGTGATTGCAAATCTATTGTATATTTATGCACTAGCACTTTATGCACATATATTAATTCTGTGAGGATCCGGATCATAGGCGGTAATTGCTTACTAGTTGGCACTATTGATCAGTTATAGCATAGTTTCACTTGGGTGGATGAATTTACTTATTTATTTATTGTTTTTTAACTTATAGTTTTGGTATGTATATCTCTCTCCCCACCGCCTACTCGTCTATTTATGTTGGTTTGTCTTGCGTGTCATTGTATCTATGTATTTTAATGGTTTTTATTAAGTTTTGGAGTATGCTGTTGTGGATACTATAAATAAATAAAATGATGTATTAATTGGGATACTGGTGTGCCTCCCTTCATATTTTTGTTTAAGATGGTACGGGGCACCATCTCAAGCTCTCTGTAAAGGGGTGCCAGGAGTCCCCATTCACATGCCCCTTTCTCACCGTTTTCCCTTTTCATAGCTTCTCCTGCCTGTTTTATCCTTCTCTCTGTCCTTATTACCCTGTTTTCCATCTCATTTCCACATTCCCTCCTCCTTCTCCTTTCTACATCTGTTCAGTCTTTTCTTTTTCAAATCCCCTCCTCCTTTTATTTACACCTTCCCTTCTATCTCTGTTTCCTCATTGCGTCCATCTCTTTCTCTTGTCATCTATCTACTATTTCTTTCAGCTTATCTGTATCCTTTCTTTTTACACATTCCCTGCTTCTTTCTTTTTTTTTATATTCACTCTTCTCCTTTTTTACACTTTCCATCCATCTATTTTCCACATTTTCCATATCTATTTATTTAGTCACCTTCCTTCCATCTCTTTTATCTTCTTTCACATGTCTCTCTCTCTTTTCCAGGTCCACACCTTCTCCCTTTAAGCCTTCCCATTCTGCTCAGCTCCTTCTTGTTTTCTCTTGTTTAGGTGTTTTCCCCATATTTTCCTTGTCTCTCTCTCGTTTTTCTACCTTACTTCAGTCTTTCTCTCTTATTTTGTGTTCCTTCCTTCTCTTTCTGAGCGTCATCCATCCCTGTCTGTCCCTTTTCTAGGTTCCTTTAATGTGAATGTACCATATGTATTGGGTAAGGGGGTATAATCCTGAACTTCTGCACAGGCTGCCTTTTCACCTAGGGCTTGCCCTGATTCTGGACATCGCTTAAATTAGCTTGCTTAATAAGATTGTATTTTGAAAGTAGAGTATACAAAATGGGAACTGTTTATCTGAAAAGCAGTGCCTACAGAGATGTCATAGGTCAGTACAAAGAGTTCTCTGGGCTCAGCTTTATCAACCTGACAGCTCAGGGTATACAAGGTCACTAGTAGTGCTGAGCTGAAAGGTGACTGTGGTATTGATGAGAAGCATTTAATAGCATTTTGTGGTTTGTTGAAGGTAGGGGGCATTCTTTAAAGCTTAATATGAGAAGTAAAAAGCAGTATAGCCAATGGCTGAATCATCAGCGAATGCAGATTTGAATACATCTAAATTGCCTTGGTCAAAATGCAGACATGAAAACAGGGACTTGTTTGATGTGGCAATGACCCACTATTGTTGAAGCCGACTTTGCCATAATAGAGGTTTGCAGGATAATATTAACGTGACTACAGAGTCTCAATGTTTTGCAAGGTTATTGGGAACCAATGGTCATCTCAGCAGAAGTTTTGAGAAAAAAACTTTAGTTGCGTATACATAACTATAATAGTTTGCGTTAATTATTACATTTCATCATTAAAAAGCTGCACCAAAAATAAGTACTGGTCCTCAAAGCATTTAAAAAAAAAACGCACCTTGCTTCCCACACAGTCCATTGCTCCAGGTCTCTCTATGTTTTGAAGGGCATCTTTAGTAATTTTACTTCTGGTCTGCTATGTCACATTTAGACCAGTGGCAGGGCTAAAGCTGTCTGGAGGCAAAGCACAGTACTACTCATTTGGAGAGGGGGCATGACCAAAGAAAGGAGCTGGGATCTATAGACAGAGACAGGTTTTACCTGGTTTGGAACTACATTTAAACTGGACTGTGGAGGAAATATCTAGTTTAATCATATAAAAATGACGGAATCCCCCTGAAACCAGTCTGGAGTTCCCCTTTATTTTCCCTTTAACATTCCCTTGGCCCCAACCATCTGCTAATATAGGTAACAACAAGCCTGTCCAGGCTGAATGGAGCCACAAGGGATCCCTGACTGGCAAGGCTTCAGGAGCGGGACCATGCACACTTGGCCCATCAGACTCCTTGAGGCCAACAGAAAATCAACAATAGCTGGGCCCAGCACCAAGCTAGATACAGAACCCGGAACAGGCCCAAATAAACGTATCCAGGCATAGGTTTCTCATTATAAGGCGGAACTCAGAACCTGCTAAAACCTGCTCTCAAGTTCTGATCCAGCCTACCCCCCAGTTCTTGGATCCCAAAGGTGCAGCACTAGCCCACCAGTTTGACACCAGAATCAGGCAGGCATCCAGCTAGGTTTAGGAATTATGCCCAAAAAATCATTGGTAGGTTGCTAGCTAGGTCCTAACAGAGGTGGAGCTAGATCCTCTTCCCATAAGGGCGTTGGGAGAGTCCAGCCTGAGGGTTAAATCCCAGACTTCAAACTAGGGCAAGCTGTTTCATTTTCTCAAGGGTTACCAACACGTGTGAGGAGCGGTTCCAGGTTCACGCAGGGCTTTGTAGTCTGCTAGGATGGTAAACGGATTTATTAAAGCGTGCTGCATGATCATAGGGGCTGGGTTGTTAG
The DNA here is from genome assembly GCA_027917425.1 of Gastrophryne carolinensis. NCBI lineage: Eukaryota > Metazoa > Chordata > Amphibia > Anura > Microhylidae > Gastrophryne > Gastrophryne carolinensis. The sequence goes on along the minus strand of CM051234.1, from coordinate 434,712,411 downwards.
CGTGATCATGTGATACGCATTTCCCTGACATGGACCAAAACTCATTTCCCACCCCCCTAATCTAAGTTTGGGTTCCTACCCAGGACATCTGTTTGAAATTACCATTTACTCATCTCAAGTCTCAATTTTACGGCACTTATGCGTCTTGCCTCCAGCTTACACGCTGTGCACCCTGTGTGTCCCCTGTAGATTTCAATGTCATTGGGTGCCAGTAAGTACAACAAGGATAGCAGGAGATGCCACAAGGTGTTGTGGCATACAGTAAGCTGTTTGCAAAGCATGCACAGCAAGGAAGCCAGGGCCGAGCAGCCAATACAGTGTGGGATCGAGGTTATTACAAGGCCATCCTAAATCAGTATGGGATTTATGTCCATCTCAAGGTAAATGGGAGAGAGAATACTTGCTGCAGAATACAGAAGAATTCAGAAGATGCAACAGAATACAGAAGAATGCAACAGTCGCTGCTAGAATCAGTTGTCCTGAGAGTAACATATACAGGTAAATTCAGCACCAGGTGGGAAAAGTCACTACTTTTTTAGGAGAGAAGACTGCCATTCACTTTCATTGTCTACCTTAGAGCTGATTCAGCACCAAGTAAAAATTCACATCTGGTTGATAAATCACCCTCAAGGTAGACAATGAAAGTGAATGGCAGTTTTCTCTCCTGAAAAATAGTAACTTTTCTCACCTGTTGCTTAACTGATCCTATAGTGTTTTTAGGCTTTAGATAGAACAGGGTGTACTAACTAACTGTAGGCAGCTTAGACCAAAGAAATATCTATCTAAATAGGATCTTGTGCATTTGATCTAGATCTGAAGATCGTAACACTAATACAAGTCTCTAAACAGTACAATCAATGTAACAGGTCACATGTGTGTAAAGCTTCAGTTAAACTGTTCCTTTCCTATACTAAATGCAGCATGGCATTGGTGGACCTTCTGTTATAGAACATGAATTGTAGCTAGCCCTGATAAACAGTTGAAATATTATCCCAGGTGAGCTGGCTAGGCAGAGGGCATCAGCTATGGCATGGTCAAACATAGCTAGTGGTCAGCAACAAGTAAGGTGATCAGACAGGGTCAAATGTGGCAATGGTCTGCATCTTGGCTTGGCACTTGATGCGATTAGATGTGGCAGTGATCACCAAAAGGGCTTGCAACTTGACATGGTCTAGGGTGGCAATGGTCAGCAACAGGACATGGCACTTGATGTGGTCAGATGTGGCAGTGGTTGCCAACAGGGTTTGGCACCTAAAGTTTTCAGATGTGGCTAAGGTTGACAATGGAGTATTTTGACATAGCAATCGAACTGAGACAGGTATTGGCTGAAACAGCATAGTGGCCCAGCAATACCATTAGTCCTTGTTACTGATGACGACTATTAAATTAGTCACCTTCAATCTGAGATTCCAAGGCTGGGATCTCCTGTTGCAGGAGCAGCAAGGAGATAAGTATTGGACCATGGCAAATATTGATTGAATGAGAATGGATATGTCAGTAATGGGGCCAGTGCACCTAAAATTTATGGCACATACTAGCAATGGTCAGCGTGAGCATGGTCAACCATTGCCCATATATTTACTGTTCTTTTGAGCATGAAAAGAAAAAAAAGTTTAAAGAAATAGTCAAAACAGAAAAGTTAGTGCTGTGTTGTAAACCTGTTGACATCACAATAGGAACAAAAAGATCGAACAGATCTGACTAGGGCATTGACAGCCTTTGTATTTAACAACCTAAGTTTAGTATCACTGCTTACAGCACAATATTTTTAGTATTATTATTATTGTTGTTATGGTTTATTTATATAGCTGTATCTTATTCAGTAGCGTTATACAGGGTATAATTACAGACAAAGTAGCATACTATACAGGGACAATATGAACTAGATGCTAGTTCAAACAAAATGTTGTGAGATATACAGGAGACAATAGGAAAGAGAGCTCTGCTCTTGCGAGCTTACAGTCTAAAGGATAGGGATGGAGGAGACAGAGGGATGCGCGAGAGGCGGCGGAGAAGGTAAGGTTTGTGGGCGTCCGGGGAGGTTTCACACAGCGGGGCATCCTGATTTCGGATGCCCTGCGGGGAGGGAGCTGATCGGCCCAGGAATCTTATAGATTCCCGGGCCAATCAGCGGTGGGTGTTGGTCCACTTTAATTCTACAGAATATTAGCTGCTACATTTGAATACAGTTAGTATTCCAGAAACAATGTATATCATCTATTTCACAGCATTCTATGCTTTGTTTTTCATAACTCTCCCTTTTTCCAGTAGGTTTGATGTGTAATTTTGCCATTAAGTTGCAAAGGCCAAATCATACAATCCTGTATAGGTTATGTAAACGGTAGTCTTTTGCAATGCTATCAAATGCTCAAGTAAACACATCCAAAGCAAATTAAATAAAGCCTGGAACTTGGAATAACTGTGTGTTCTTTGCATAGGTGGCAGTGAAAATATGTGTAAAGTTTCATGTACTACCAAATTGTTACTTGTGTCTGCACACGTAGAACACATTTCCCTTTAGGTTTTAATAGTTTATTGCTACAGAAAATGTTACGGTCATCTGTAATCTAGACAGCTCAATAGGTACTGCATGGGCAGTGCTTGGTAAACACCCCCCCCCCCCCCCCCGCACACAATGATTGGAGTTGCACACACCTACAACGTGACAGCACAAGTGAGTCACTGTGTCACAGGTGCTTTAAAGTGGGTCTAAACTCATTTTTTGGCCATTCAGAAAGGCTGGGAATGGGAGCGCACATGGCTGTAGACAGGGACGGACTGGGGTTAAAAAGCGTCCCGGGACTTTTATGGTCTCACCAGCCCTTCTGCAGCGTGCCCAGCCCAGTATAGTATATTACATCACATTTATTTATGTTACACACATTATATTTGCTTAGCCCAAATAACTCCTAGGACAGGGAGGGGCATCAAGCGGGCTATTTTTTACAGTGGAACATAACCCGGTAATTCAACTTTTTCATGTTTAGTTCCAACTCCCCGGTTCTCCCTGTCAAACTTACGGTACGTCTCCTGGGACCAATAGTGCAAGCGCAGCCTCTCGTCCAATCAGAGACCTTTGTCATGTTTACAGCCTTCGGAAAGGGCTCTGATTGGCTTGAATGGGGAACATGCGCTGCAGAAAAACTCTAGAGCTATGAAACCAGGCATAAAGTTATGTCCATTGAATGCGCAGGTATAGTGCATGGAAACAGTTCTGTGGCGGTTTAGTACTCACCATTGCTGGTCCCGCTTTTATCACAGGTCCCTGCTGAAGTCTCCAGATCATTATTTCTGCTGTCCTCCGGGTCCCTCTGGCTTCCCCCGGTCCTTCCGCTGTTGGTCCTGCCACATCCTGCACATCCATGCTGCTCACTGCAGGACTACATACCTGCAGCAGTAATGGTGCAAACGTACACAAATGTGACTGCACTGCACTACTGCAAGGTGTGGTGGTTAGAGATAGACAGAGTTGGGCATAAGTGAGATAGGTAGAAGAAGTAAGGATGCAAGGAGGAGAGAAAGAAAATATGATAAAAGGAAGGAAATAAAGATTAAAGAAAGAAAGGCAGTAGGGAAAGAAAGGAAGATGGGAAGAGAAAAGGCATTATAAAAAAGAAAGATGGAAGAACGGAAAGAAGTAGGAAAAATGGAGGAAAGAAAATAATGAAGCAAGAAGGAAAGACAAGGAAAAAAAAAGATCGAATGAAAGAAAGAAAAAATGATGGTAGGAATGAAAGGAAGATGGAAGGAAGAAAATAAGGAAAGGAAAAAAAAAAGAAAGAAAAGGGTAGAGGAAGGAAAGAAATATGTGAGGAACAAAGGCAGTATAAAAAGAAAGAGGAAAGGAAGGAAGGAAGAAAGATGGTAGGTATGAAAGAAAGATAAAAGGAAGAAAATAAGGAAAGGAAAAAAAAGAAAGAAGTAGGGGAAATAAAGAAAGATGTGAGGAACAAATACAATATTAAAAGAGGAAAAGGAAGAAAAAGAAAAATGTAGGAAGAAAATAATGAAGCAGGAAGGAAGGACAAGAAAAATAGAAAGATGGAAGGAAAGAAAAGAAAGAAAGGTGATAGGAATAAAAGAAAGATGAAAGGAATAAAAGAAGGAAACGAAGAAATAGAGGCAGGGGTAGGGAAGAGGCAAAAAGAAGGAGAAAGAAAGAGGCAGGAAAAAAAGCAGGCAAACAAGATGTAAGGAGAGAAAGAAACAGAGAAGACAGTTTCCTGGAGTGTGAAAGTATTCAGGGGCAGGGGCTGTGCTACCTGCTGCCAAACCCTCCCTCCCCCTCTAACCTTCTGGGCTGCCTGATGATGTTCGAGGCGCTGGTGCCGCGGCCAGTGTCCTCAACCATGGCGGCGGCCATCTTGCCGTAGCCCAACCAGGCAAGCATGGTTCTGCTGCAACCCTCATCCGGGAAACTAGGACGCCAGGCAAGCCCCGCTACCCACCATCTTTGCCCCGCTATTGACTGCTCGGGCCTCGCTGCTGCCGACTGGGTGCTGCCATTGATCCTGTTGCTGCCTGGTGGCCCACCGGAGGATCCCGCATAACAGGCCGCCGGCAGTTTCCAACAGCTCCCTTTCTCCGGCCACGCTTCCGAGATGCACTTCAGGGGCAGACTCTCAAGCCCACCGGACTGGCTGCCAGGAGGGGAGGCCGCAGCCTACCAGGATTTGTCCCGGTGCGCCCTATAGTCAGTCTGCCCTTGGCTGCAGATAAGCTGGCTATAAGGGATGTGGCGACGGGCCCTACTGGAAAAGGGTTTATCTGTGGTGGTGTCACACAGGAGTACACCTGGTATAGAATCTAAAAGATCCTGTCTCGTGGGTTTTCATCTGCCAAGAATCTGAGATACTGCCAGACTGTATATAAGCATTTATTTTAGGCGTAGACTACAGAAAGCTCTATTCTAGGTCTATGGTCAGGGCCATGGGTAAATTTTGAAGCTGCGAACAGATGTGGGGGTAATCTGTTTTCTGCTATATTGTTTTTACTAGCTTACATATATCCTTTACATTTTGCTTAACAATAGACTTTGAAAGCAAAAGAGTTTACAATTTATAGTTATTTCAAAAAGGTAAAGGCTCCAGAATAATTATATTTAAATAAATTGGAATAGTTAATAATTACCACAAAGTGTAACCTTCAAAGCCTGATGAGTAAATCAATTTAACATTTACCTGGGCTTTGCCTAACAGAACAGAAAGAATAGAGGACTAAGTTGAACATCTCTTTTTTTAATATTCATCCTGATAAAGAGTAACAAAACCCCCAAATTTTACTTAATTCGGTTTGGTTCCTCTTTGGCCGGGCATCCTGATTTATAATGCCCCACCAAGAAACACACCTCTTCCTGGTTCCCATGTAGGCCGCTCAGCCAATCAGTGGTGCTTGATCCATTCAGATTTCCTTGGCCAAACACGTTTTGGCTAATCTATATCCTGACAATTATATGGATACTGGCTTTCAGGCAAAACAAAAGTATAAGCAGATATCATTATGATTTGACCAATATACAAATATATAAGACCAGAGGGATCCCTTTGATTTGTTCATGTGAAGCAGGTGATATGACCTGTTGTTCTTTTAATTCATAAAGGTGCATTTTTTAAACTTTTCAAGGAAACTTCAGTCCCAGCACCTAATGTTTTATACCCACAAGTTTTATAATCCAAACAGTTTGTACAATTTTCCATTAAACTATCTGGCACATTATCAAGGATATAATGATAATTCTGTGCAACCATTTATGCTCTCACAAACAACGTGACCACTTTATGGCCAGCCCTGGAGTCTAAGGGGGTTATTTAAGAAAGGATAGCGCCAAGTAGCGGCACATAGTGGCAGGTAGCGGCAGGTGAACGCTGGGCGCTGTACGCAAAACCACATTTATAAAGGCGATTCTGGTGAGCAACTCTAACAGCGCCATGTAGCGTCCGATGTATTATTACAGGAGGCTCAGTGTATAGTGCCAGCGCTCTAGCTTCCAGAGCACCAGGTATTACCTCTCCCATACATTTCAATGGCCGTTCATTTGTTTGTGTTTAAACAGCGTGTTTTTTTTTTTTTTTTTGCTGAAATCATTGTGTGACCTCCCCTGGCTACACTTTTATAAATTTTTTTGACTTCTTATTTTTTTATGCAGAATTGTATTTACAGGTCTGGCACTAAAATGTTAATGTCCCAGTGTTAAAACAATGTCATTCCATGTGTTTTCGCTTTGTTACTAGTGTATATGTGTTCAAAAACAGACTTTAATTACACAGCGTCTGGCGCTCTATGCTAAAGCGACCAGATTTAGAGCGCCAAAGCTGTGTGTGTGTGTAGTTTTTTGTTAAACATGGTGTTGAGCGTCGAGTGACGAATGCACTGAGCTGGCGCTACCTATCCCTCGCTGCAGCATTATACTACGACCAGATTACTACAGCAACCACAACTAGGGATGAGCGAATCGATCCGGACGAACCCGGATTCGATCCGAATTTCAGGAAAAATTCGATTCGGATCGAATCCGAATTTCCCCGCGATTCGATCGCTCGAAGTTTTCCTTTAACATCCATTCATTTACATTACAGGCATTCTAAGATGGCGGACGGGACATGTCCAGACATCAACCCCGCGCCAGTGCAAGCTGGGACAGTCACATGCAGCCTATCAGCAGCCAGCAAGCCCGGTGACGTCACAGCGGTATTTAAGGCCGGCCATCTTGCTTTCCAGCCTCATTTCTCTATTGCATTCGTGAGAGACAGAACGCTGTGTAGCTGAGGGAGAGACAGACAGTTAGACAGGCAGGGACAGACAGGGACAGGCTGGAGACAGGCAGGAGACAGACAGGAGACAGACAGAAAGTAAGCGAAAAACAGGGAAAGGAAGGGAAAATCGGAGGCTGTCAGTTTTTTTTTTTTTTTTCATCCAGCCTGCTTTGTTAGCGTTTTCAGGCTGCTTATACTAACTAACTGTGCATATATACTGAACTGATCTTAAGTCTGCTGTGAGGCATCCCATTCTGTGACTACACCAGCCTCTATTTAATAGCATAATAACCATTTGCACTTATTCTCATAGAAATCAGGCCTGATAAAGACACTTTTGCTGTGCATGCTCTCTGGTTTTTGTGGCATCCCATTCTGTGACTACACCAGCCTCTATTTAATAGCATAATAACCATTTGCACTTATTCTCATAGAAATCAGGCCTGATAAAGACACTTTTGCTGTGCATGCTCTCTGGTTTTTGTGGCATCCCATTCTGTGACTACACCAGCCTCTATTTAATAGCATAATAACCATTTGCACTTATTCTCATAGAAATCAGGCCTGATAAAGACACTTTTGCTGTGCATGCTCTCTGGTTTTTGTGGCATCCCATTCTGTGACTACACCAGCCTCTATTTAATAGCATAATAACCATTTGCACTTATTCTCATAGAAATCAGGCCTGATAAAGACACTTTTGCTGTGCATGCTCTCTGGTTTTTGTGGCATCCCATTCTGTGACTACACCAGCCTCTATTTAATAGCATAATAACCATTTGCACTTATTCTCATAGAAATTAGGCCTGATAAAGACACTTTTGCTGTGCATGCTCTCTGGTTTTTGTGGCATCCCATTCTGTGACAACACCAGCCTCTATTTAATAGCATAATAACCATTTGCACTTATTCTCATAGAAATCAGGCCTGATAAAGACACTTTTGCTGTGCATGCTCTCTGGTTTTTGTGGCATCCCATTCTGTGACAACACCAGCCTCTATTTAATAGCATAATAACCATTTGCACTTATTCTCATAGAAATTAGGCCTGATAAAGACACTTTTGCTGTGCATGCTCTCTGGTTTTTGTGGCATCCCATTCTGTGACAACACCAGCCTCTATTTAATAGCATAATAACCATTTGCACTTATTCTCATAGAAATTAGGCCTGATAAAGACACTTTTGCTGTGCATGCTCTCTGGTTTTTGTGGCATCCCATTCTGTGACAACACCAGCCTCTATTTAATAGCATAATAACCATTTGCACTTATTCTCATAGAAATTAGGCCTGATAAAGACACTTTTGCTGTGCATGCTCTCTGGTTTTTGTGGCATCCCATTCTGTGACAACACCAGCCTCTATTTAATAGCATAATAACCATTTGCACTTATTCTCATAGAAATTAGGCCTGATAAAGACACTTTTGCTGTGCATGCTCTCTGGTTTTTGTGGCATCCCATTCTGTGACAACACCAGCCTCTATTTAATAGCATAATAACCATTTGCACTTATTCTCATAGAAATTAGGCCTGATAAAGACACTTTTGCTGTGCATGCTCTCTGGTTTTTGTGGCATCCCATTCTGTGACAACACCAGCCTCTATTTAATAGCATAATAACCATTTGCACTTATTCTCATAGAAATTAGGCCTGATAAAGACACTTTTGCTGTGCATGCTCTCTGGTTTTTGTGGCATCCCATTCTGTGACAACACCAGCCTCTATTTAATAGCATAATAACCATTTGCACTTATTCTCATAGAAATTAGGCCTGATAAAGACACTTTTGCTGTGCATGCTCTCTGGTTTTTGTGGCATCCCATTCTGTGACAACACCAGCCTCTATTTAATAGCATAATAACCATTTGCACTTATTCTCATAGAAATTAGGCCTGATAAAGACACTTTTGCTGTGCATGCTCTCTGGTTTTTGTGGCATCCCATTCTGTGACTACACCAGCCTCTATTTAATAGCATAATAACCATTTGCACTTATTCTCATAGAAATTAGGCCTGATAAAGACACTTTTGCTGTGCATGCTCTCTGGTTTTTGTGGCATCCCATTCTGTGACAACACCAGCCTCTATTTAATAGCATAATAACCATTTGCACTTATTCTCATAGAAATCAGGCCTGATAAAGACACTTTTGCTGTGCATGCTCTCTGGTTTTTGTGGCATCCCATTCTGTGACAACACCAGCCTCTATTTAATAGCATAATAACCATTTGCACTTATTCTCATAGAAATTAGGCCTGATAAAGACACTTTTGCTGTGCATGCTCTCTGGTTTTTGTGGCATCCCATTCTGTGACTACACCAGCCTCTATTTAATAGCATAATAACCATTTGCACTTATTCTCATAGAAATCAGGCCTGATAAAGACACTTTTGCTGTGCATGCTCTCTGGTTTTTGTGGCATCCCATTCTGTGACAACACCAGCCTCTATTTAATAGCATAATAACCATTTGCACTTATTCTCATAGAAATTAGGCCTGATAAAGACACTTTTGCTGTGCATGCTCTCTGGTTTTTGTGGCATCCCATTCTGTGACTACACCAGCCTCTATTTAATAGCATAATAACCATTTGCACTTATTCTCATAGAAATCAGGCCTGATAAAGACACTTTTGCTGTGCATGCTCTCTGGTTTTTGTGGCATCCCATTCTGTGACTACACCAGCCTCTATTTAATAGCATAATAACCATTTGCACTTATTCTCATAGAAATTAGGCCTGATAAAGACACTTTTGCTGTGCATGCTCTCTGGTTTTTGTGGCATCCCATTCTGTGACAACACCAGCCTCTATTTAATAGCATAATAACCATTTGCACTTATTCTCATAGAAATTAGGCCTGATAAAGACACTTTTGCTGTGCATGCTCTCTGGTTTTTGTGGCATCCCATTCTGTGACAACACCAGCCTCTATTTAATAGCATAATAACCATTTGCACTTATTCTCATAGAAATTAGGCCTGATAAAGACACTTTTGCTGTGCATGCTCTCTGGTTTTTGTGGCATCCCATTCTGTGACTACACCAGCCTCTATTTAATAGCATAATAACCATTTGCACTTATTCTCATAGAAATTAGGCCTGATAAAGACACTTTTGCTGTGCATGCTCTCTGGTTTTTGTGGCATCCCATTCTGTGACTACACCAGCCTCTATTTAATAGCATAATAACCATTTGCACTTATTCTCATAGAAATTAGGCCTGATAAAGACACTTTTGCTGTGCATGCTCTCTGGTTTTTGTGGCATCCCATTCTGTGACAACACCAGCCTCTATTTAATAGCATAATAACCATTTGCACTTATTCTCATAGAAATTAGGCCTGATAAAGACACTTTTGCTGTGCATGCTCTCTGGTTTTTGTGGCATCCCATTCTGTGACAACACCAGCCTCTATTTAATAGCATAATAACCATTTGCACTTATTCTCATAGAAATTAGGCCTGATAAAGACACTTTTGCTGTGCATGCTCTCTGGTTTTTGTGGCATCCCATTCTGTGACTACACCAGCATCTATTTAATAGCATAATAACCATTTGCACTTATTCTCATAGAAATTAGGCCTGATAAAGACACTTTTGCTGTGCATGCTCTCTGGTTTTTGTGGCATCCCATTCTGTGACAACACCAGCCTTTATTTAATAGCATAATAACCATTTGCACTTATTCTCATAGAAATCAGGCCTGATAAAGACACTTTTGCTGTGCATGCTCTCTGGTTTTTGTGGCATCCCATTCTGTGACAACACCAGCCTCTATTTAATAGCATAATAACCATTTGCACTTATTCTCATAGAAATTAGGCCTGATAAAGACACTTTTGCTGTGCATGCTCTCTGGTTTTTGTGGCATCCCATTCTGTGACAACACCAGCCTCTATTTAATAGCATAATAACCATTTGCACTTATTCTCATAGAAATTAGGCCTGATAAAGACACTTTTGCTGTGCATGCTCTCTGGTTTTTGTGGCATCCCATTCTGTGACAACACCAGCCTCTATTTAATAGCATAATAACCATTTGCACTTATTCTCATAGAAATCAGGCCTGATAAAGACACTTTTGCTGTGCATGCTCTCTGGTTTTTGTGGCATCCCATTCTGTGACTACACCAGCCTCTATTTAATAGCATAATAACCATTTGCACTTATTCTCATAGAAATCAGGCCTGATAAAGACACTTTTGCTGTGCATGCTCTCTGGTTTTTGTGGCATCCCATTCTGTGACAACACCAGCCTCTATTTAATAGCATAATAACCATTTGCACTTATTCTCATAGAAATCAGGCCTGATAAAGGCACTTTTGCTGTGCATGCTCTCTGGTTTTTGTGGCATCCCATTCTGTGACAACACCAGCCTCTATTTAATAGCATAATAACCATTTGCACTTATTCTCATAGAAATCAGGCCTGATAAAGACACTTTTGCTGTGCATGCTCTCTGGTTTTTGTGGCATCCCATTCTGTGACAACACCAGCCTCTATTTAATAGCATAATAACCATTTGCACTTATTCTCATAGAAATTAGGCCTGATAAAGACACTTTTGCTGTGCATGCTCTCTGGTTTTTGTGGCATCCCATTCTGTGACAACACCAGCCTCTATTTAATAGCATAATAACCATTTGCACTTATTCTCATAGAAATTACGCCTGATAAAGACACTTTTGCTGTGCATGCTCTCTGGTTTTTGTGGCATCCCATTCTGTGACTACACCAGCCTCTATTTAATAGCATAATAACCATTTGCACTTATTCTCATAGAAATTAGGCCTGATAAAGACACTTTTGCTGTGCATGCTCTCTGGTTTTTGTGGCATCCCATTCTGTGACAACACCAGCCTCTATTTAATAGCATAATAACCATTTGCACTTATTCTCATAGAAATCAGGCCTGATAAAGACACTTTTGCTGTGCATGCTCTCTGGTTTTTGTGGCATCCCATTCTGTGACAACACCAGCCTCTATTTAATAGCATAATAACCATTTGCACTTATTCTCATAGAAATTAGGCCTGATAAAGACACTTTTGCTGTGCATGCTCTCTGGTTTTTGTGGCATCCCATTCTGTGACAACACCAGCCTCTATTTAATAGCATAATAACCATTTGCACTTATTCTCATAGAAATCAGGCCTGATAAAGACACTTTTGCTGTGCATGCTCTCTGGTTTTTGTGGCATCCCATTCTGTGACTACACCAGCCTCTATTTAATAGCATAATAACCATTTGCACTTATTCTCATAGAAATTAGGCCTGATAAAGACACTTTTGCTGTGCATGCTCTCTGGTTTTTGTGGCATCCCATTCTGTGACAACACCAGCCTCTATTTAATAGCATAATAACCATTTGCACTTATTCTCATAGAAATCAGGCCTGATAAAGACACTTTTGCTGTGCATGCTCTCTGGTTTTTGTGGCATCCCATTCTGTGACAACACCAGCCTCTATTTAATAGCATAATAACCATTTGCACTTATTCTCATAGAAATTAGGCCTGATAAAGACACTTTTGCTGTGCATGCTCTCTGTTTTTTGTGGCATCCCATTCTGTGACAACACCAGCCTCTATTTAATAGCATAATAACCATTTGCACTTATTCTCATAGAAATTAGGCCTGATAAAGACACTTTTGCTGTGCATGCTCTCTGGTTTTTGTGGCATCCCATTCTGTGACTACACCAGCCTCTATTTAATAGCATAATAACCATTTGCACTTATTCTCATAGAAATCAGGCCTGATAAAGACACTTTTGCTGTGCATGCTCTCTGGTTTTTGTGGCATCCCATTCTGTGACTACACCAGCTTCTATTTAATAGCATAATAACCATTTGCACTTATTCTCATAGAAATCAGGCCTGATAAAGACACTTTTGCTGGGCATAGCACTACTGGTCCCAGCCAAGTCCACTTCTTTTTTTGGGGCATCCCATTCTGTGACTATAGCAGCCTCTGTTAAAGACCATATAACCATTTGCTCTTATTATATTTGAAATTAGCCTGATAAAGACACTTTTGCTGGGCATAGCACTACTGGACCCTGCAAGGGCATCCCATTCTGTGACTATAGCAGCCTCTGTTAAAGACCATATAACCATTTGCTCTTATTATATTTGAAATTAGCCTGATAAAGACACTTTTGCTCGGCATAGTACTTCTGGACCCTGCAAGGGCATCCCATTCTGTGACTATAGCAGCCTCTGTTTAAGACCATATAACCATTTGCTCTTATTATATTTGAAATTAGGCCTGATAAAGACACTTTTGACGGGCATAGCACTACTGGATCCTGCCAGGGCATCCCATTCTGTGACTATAGCAGCCTCTGTTTAAGATCATATAACCATTTGCTCTTATTATATTTGAAACTAGGCCTGATAAAGACACTTTTGCTGGGCATAGCACTACTTGTCCCTGCCAGGTGTACTTACTGCTGGTTTTTAGGGCATCCCATTCTGTGACTACACCAGCCTCTATTTAAGAACCTAACCATTTGCACCTATTCTAATTGAAATTAGGCATGATAAAGACACTTTTGCTGTGCATAGTCTTACTGCTGCCTGCCAGGTGTTCTCTGGTTTTTGGGACATCCCATTCTGTAACATACCATTAGCCTCTGCATTAACTGTAAGCTGCACAGTTATTTAAAGAAATTTGCCCTGTATGAGCCTGCTAACACACTGCTGCTGTGTGCATATATACTGATCTCAAGTCTGCTTGGGGCATCCCATTCTGTAACATACCATTAGCCTCTGCATTAACTGTAAGCTGCACAGTTATTTAAAGAAATTTGCCCTGTATGAGCCTGCTAACACACTGCTGCTGTGTGCATATATACTGATCTCAAGTCTGCTTGGGGCATCCCATTCTGTAACATACCATTAGCCTCTGCATTAACTGTAAGCTGCACAGTTATTTAAAGAAATTTGCCCTGTATGAGCCTGCTAACTCACTGCTGCTGTGTGCATATATACTGATCTCAAGTCTACTTGGGGCATCCCATTCTGTAACATACCATTAGCCTCTGCATTAACTGTAAGCTGCACAGTTATTTAAAGAAATTTGCCCTGTATGAGCCTGCTAACTCACTGCTGCTGTGTGCATATATACTGATCTCAAGTCTGCTTGGGGCATCCCATTCTGTAACATAACATAACCTACCTACCATACTAAGCAGCTCTCTTATTTAAACTAAGCAGGCCTCTTGGAGGCTGATTGTCCACTGTTGGGTGTGCATTTATATTCGGTTTCATATACAGTGGGGTATCCCAATTTGTAAGATAACCTACCCCAACCATGTAAACTAAATAGGCCTGTTGCAGCCTGAGTTTCTCTGCTTGCGTATGGCCTGCATTACAATCTGTCTCTTTCAATGACACTGCTGCCTGGGGTATCCCAATTTGTAAGATAACCTACCCCAACCATGTAAACTAAAGATTATGTCCTTCCAGAAGGAAAACTTATGCCGAACACTATTTTTGTTAGGGGCATTGACCTTTGGATTGATCGGCATGAAATTAAGGTTTTTTTTTCAAAGTATGGCGCTGTAAAGAAGGTCAAAATTATGTCTCATACTTGGATTATTGTTACTTTTTGTTCAGCTTGAAATATACCAGGCCACACGGGCATCCCAAGGCACATGCTATTTTAACCCTATCTGGTATACAACATAAGCGTTGATCAGGATCAGCTTCATTAAGCTACTTCAGTTTGCACTTCCTTTTGGACTGCTTTCATTTAACCAGGCCGCAGGGCACCCCAAAGCTGCACCTTGCACCCTACCTGTTTATACTAAATAAGCATCTACAGCCTCAGCTTTATTAAGTTATTGCATTTTGAATTGGTTTTGGACTGCTTTAAATACACCAGGCCGCAGGGCATCCCAAACCTGCATGTTGCACCCCATCTGTTATACTAAATAAGCGTTGATCAGCATCAGTTTTATTAAGCTATTGCATTTTGCATTGGTTTTTGTACTGCTGCCAAAACACTAGCCCATATGGGCATCCCAAACCAGCACATGTCACCCTATCTGTTATACAAAATAAGCTTCTACAGGCCCTTTTTTATTTATTTATTTTTATTTATATAGAGCTGTAATAGCTTATATTAATTTGTGAGGTAAATTTGCTATTTTGCAGCATAATATAGAGCAGCCCCTGTGTAAATCTGAGGGGCAATAGCTTATATAGTGAGGTAAATTTGCCATTTTGCTTCGTTATATAGAGCAGGCCCTGTGTAAATCTGAGGGGCAATAGCTTATATTGTGAGGTAAATTTGCCATTTTGCAGCATAATATAGAGCAGCCCCTGTGTAAATCTGAGGGGCAATAGTTTATATTATGAGGTAAATTCATGGTTTTGCACCATTATATGGAGCAGGCCCTGTGTAAATCTGAGGGGCAATAGCTTATATTGTGAGGTAAATTTGCCATTTTGCTTCATTATATAGAGCAGCCCAGTTGCCATCGAAATCAACTACTGTCCGGCCAGTACAGCTTTTCCAGGGCAAACTCTGCTAGTTGCGGACATAAGTCAAGTTTGGCTTCCCAGCAAATCCAGTGGATCCTGAAGGTGTGTTGGCATGGTCATGTCAAGGTATGACATGACCTGCTGTTTGAGGTCCAGCTCCAGGTCTTCCTGCTGCTCATGAGTAGACTAACTATGCGGGTGTAGAAAGCTACTCACTAGCGACTGAAGACTGAGGCTGCTGCTGATGGAGCTGCTGCTGCTCCTTCCACCCCCCCCAGCAGCCATGGCAGTGGAAGGTGATCGCAGAGGTCCCCCCGAGTCAGACCTGCGGGAGTATGGGCCATGGCACAGATAGACATCGCCCAACTGACTACGTGGGATGTCTCTGTAGTAGGTCAGTTTTTCCTCCCTCTCAGTGGGCGTAAAAAATGCCCCCATTTTGTGCCGGAAGCGAGGGTCCAATAAGTTGGAGAGCCAGAAGTCTTCCCGCTGACAAATGGAGACAATTCTGCGCTCACTAGTACGCAAGCATGTGAGCATGCATCGTGCCATTTGTGCAAGTGACTCGGAGGGACTACCTGTCTCCATCTCCACTGTAAACTGCCACGGTGTGTCTGGGTCCTCTGTCTCGCCTTCCTCACAACCCTCTAGCTCCTGTGGCTGCACCTCCTCTCCTGTCAGATGACTAGATAAAATGGTCATTTTGTGAAACCTAAACTGTGGTTTGCTGTGCCCCACCCCCTCCTCCTCCTCCACTTCAGCCCCCACAGGCTTCATGTGGCTGTGAAATGTATGTGCCATGTCTCCAGTGCCCTGACCAGCCATGCTTTCCAACATGTGTTGTAGTACATGAAGCAGTGGAATCTCATCGTTCATCTCATAGTCCTGGCAACTGACTAATAATGTAGCTTCCTCAAAGGGCCTGAGCAAACGGTCGGTGTCACGTATGAGCTGCCAATGGTTTACATTGAATTTACACAGGGGTGTCCCCCTATCCGTTTGGATCATCCAGAAATCCGTGATGGCTTTTCTCTGTTCCTATAGTGCAGTGGTCCTCAACCCTGTCCTCAAGGCCCACCAACATGTCATGTTTTTTTGATCTCCAAATAGCCAGCTCTATTGCTCTGCAGCTGCACTAATTACTCCACCTGAGCATCTTTGTGGAGATCTGCAAAGCCTGGCCTGTTGGTGGGCCTTGAGGACAGGGTTGGGGACCACTGCCATAGTGGATCCTGCATATGGAGGGTGGAATTCCAACGGGTGGAAACATCGCAAATCAGACTATGGTGGGGTACACCGTTGTGACGCTGAGGCTCAATAAGGTTGTGCTTGGTGGTGTAGGAGTGCCAGAAGTGCATGCTAACTTTCTTTCCTGTTGTTCGGATGTCTTTCAGATGGGGGCAAGACTTCAAAACTAGACTGAACACGTGTGCCATGTCAGGACACATGACTCTGGCTTCCTTGTCGCAGCGCAAACAAGATGTTCTTCCAAGTGTCAGTCACCATGGGTCCAAATTTGCAGTTTTCGTGGATTAAGCAATGCTTTCATGGATTGAGTTCTCATTTTTAGTAGTTCCTCCCATGTGTGACTCTGATGGTCAAGGAAAACCATGTGAAGAACAGCGTGAAACCACAATCACCAAGGGGGCCTAAAAGGATATATATTGTCCACCATGAGTCTATAGTTACAGCTCCAGGCGTAGACAACACTGTGCACTTTGGTACACACTGACAGGCTAAAGGACTGGCCCACCTTCTGTTCAACAACCATGCCATGTGACTCTCCACCTCGGCTCGGCACAAGCCATCAGTTCTCTGAAAGGTCCACCACTGGGTAATGCAGCAGGCTGGACTTATGGTGACGCTGTCTGAGAGGAGAAATCCCTCAGACATCAAGATTAAAAATTCCAAGAATTTTTGAGGGCTAATTATTCAGAGGCAAATGATAGCTAGTTGTTTCTGATTTAATTGCAAGGTGGAAACACACCCTCAAACAAAACTTCACTTTCGCAATACTATTGCATTTGTCTATTCATAATTTTATGTATATACACTAACTAACCTACTTTTTCTCCACAGGATGCTGCATGGAACACTGCCACATCGCTGAGTAGCTGATTTTTCCTACCAACAGTCCGCAATAATTCGCTGCTGCTGCCGCCGCCACCGCCGCAGACTCCAGGGACCCTCTTCCACTACCTCGGCTTGCAACACCTCCTCCCACGACACTCTCCTCATCACTAATTGCCGGATAGTGGAAGAAGAGGCGAGTGTCTCCTCCACTTCTTGGCTGGGCAGTAGCTGCTGAATTTTATGATTATCAGATCTTGGATATCAGATCAATGGATAGTGGAGCTGAACCCAAAGCATAACAGACAGACAGTTGACTGGGGGTGTCAGATGCCACTTGTGATGCAGTGGACTGCTTTTGCAGCACTTCGAGACAAAGTTGCTTCATTGGCTGACACAATGACTGGTAAAGCTGTGGAACATATGGTTGAAAAGCAAGAATAACCATTTGTTTTTATATGAAAAAGACCCTGGTTTATACAGACTTTTTTTTTCCAGAGACTGCCCTGCGTGGAAATGAATGGCGCATGGATCAGCCAAGCTTTCCTCCCAACAATGCCTGATGTATTCCAGTAGATTGATGACGGGGCCAGACCAAGAAAGATGGATCGTGCAAAACAGATTTAAGGCGCTGCTCTCCAGTTACAGACATTCCTCCGCATCGGACCACAAGTAAGTATTGATAAAAAATCCTTTACGTTACTCTTACTTTTTATTAATATTCTTCGGATAAGACGGATCAGACATGATTCCAGATTAAAAATTCCAAGAATTTTTGAGGGCTAATTAGTCAGAGGCAATGATACCTTCTTGTTTCTGATTTAATTAAAAGGTGGAAACACACCCTCAAACAAAACTTCACTTTGGCAAAATTTTGCATTTGTTTATTCATAATTTTATGTAGATATTACTAACTAAGCTACTTTTTCTCCACATGACTCTCCACAGGGTGTGATTCATCCAATTTTTGGGCTCCTGAAGCCAACTCCAGTGTCTCTTTAAAGTAATATTTGGGCTCCTGCTGCTGCTGCTGCCAACTCCAGGGTGTGATTCATCCAATTTTTGGGCTCCTGAAGCCAACCCCAGGGTCTCTTTAAAGTAATATTTGGGCTCCTGCTGCTGCTGCCAACTCCAGGGTGTGATTCATCCAATTTTTGGGCTCCTGAAGCCAACTCCAGTGTCTCTTTAAAGTAATATTTGGGCTCCTGCTGCTGCTGCTGCCAACTTCTGCCAACTCCAGGGTGTGATTCATCCAATTTTTGGGCTCCTGAAGCCAACCCCAGGGTCTCTTTAAAGTAATGTTTGGGCTCCTGCTGCTGCTGCCAACTCCAGGGTGTGATTCATCCAATTTTTGGGCTCCTGAAGCCAACCCCAGGGTCTCTTTAAAGTAATATTTGGGCTCCTGCTGCTGCTGCCAACTCCAGGGTGTGATTCATCCAATTTGTGGGCTCCTGAAGCCAACCCCAGGGTCTCTTTAAAGTAATATTTGGGCTCCTGCTGCTGCTGCTGTCAACTCCTGCCAACTCCAGGGTGTGATTCATCCAATTTTTGGGCTCCTGAAGCCAACCCCAGGGTCTCTTTAAAGTAATATTTGGGCTCCTGCTGCTGCTGCTGTCAACTCCTGCCAACTCCAGGGTGTGATTCATCCAATTTTTGGGCTCCTGAAGCCAACCCCAGGGTCTCTTTAAAGTAATATTTGGGCTCCTGCTGCTGCTACTGCCAACTTCTGCCAACTCCAGGGTGTGATTCATCCAATTTTTGGGCTCCTGAAGCCAACCCCAGGGTCTCTTTAAATTAATATTTGGGCTCCTGCTGCTGCTGCCAACTCCAGGGTGTGATTCATCCAATTTTTGGGCTCCTGAAGCCAACTCCAGTGTCTCTTTAAAGTAATATTTGGGCTCCTGCTGCTGCTGCTGCCAACTTCTGCCAACTCCAGGGTGTGATTCATCCAATTTTTGGGCTCCTGAAGCCAACCCCAGGGTCTCTTTAAAGTAATATTTGGGCTCCTGCTGCTGCTACTGCCAACTTCTGCCAACTCCAGGGTGTGATTCATCCAATTTTTGGGCTCCTGAAGCCAACCCCAGGGTCTCTTTAAAGTAATATTTGGGCTCAAGCTGCTGCAGCCAACTCCAGGGTGTGATTCATCCAATTTTTGGGCTCCTGAAGCCAACTCCAGTGTCTCTTTAAAGTAATATTTGGGCTCCTGCTGCTGCTGCTGCCAACTTCTGCCAACTCCAGGGTGTGATTCATCCAATTTTTGGGCTCCTGAAGCCAACCCCAGGGTCTGTTTAAAGTAATGTTTGGGCTCCTGCTGCTGCTGCCAACTCCAGGGTGTGATTCATCCAATTTTTGGGCTCCTGAAGCCAACCCCAGGGTCTCTTTAAAGTAATATTTGGGCTCCTGCTGCTGCTGCCAACTCCAGGGTGTGATTCATCCAATTTTTGGGCTCCTGAAGCCAACTCCAGTGTCTCTTTAAAGTAATATTTGGGCTCCTGCAGCTGCTGCTGCCAACTTCTGCCAACTCCAGGGTGTGATTCATCCAATTTTTGGGCTCCTGAAGCCAACCCCAGGGTCTCTTTAAAGTAATATTTGGGCTCCTGCTGCTGCTACTGCCAACTTCTGCCAACTCCAGGGTGTGATTCATCCAATTTTTGGGCTCCTGAAGCCAACCCCAGGGTCTCTTTAAAGTAATATTTGGGCTCCTGCTGCTGCTGCCAACTCCAGGGTGTGATTCATCCAATTTTTGGGCTCCTGAAGCCAACTCCAGTGTCTCTTTAAAGTAATATTTGGGCTCCTGCTGCTGCTGCTGCCAACTTCTGCCAACTCCAGGGTGTGATTCATCCAATTTTTGGGCTCCTGAAGCCAACCCCAGGGTCTCTTTAAAGTAATGTTTGGGCTCCTGCTGCTGCTGCCAACTCCAGGGTGTGATTCATCCAATTTTTGGGCTCCTGAAGCCAACCCCAGGGTCTCTTTAAAGTAATATTTGGGCTCCTGCTGCTGCTGCCAACTCCAGGGTGTGATTCATCCAATTTTTGGGCTCCTGAAGCCAACTCCAGTGTCTCTTTAAAGTAATATTTGGGCTCCTGCTGCTGCTGCTGCCAACTTCTGCCAACTCCAGGGTGTGATTCATCCAATTTTTGGGCTCCTGAAGCCAACCCCAGGGTCTCTTTAAAGTAATGTTTGGGCTCCTGCTGCTGCTGCCAACTCCAGGGTGTGATTCATCCAATTTTTGGGCTCCTGAAGCCAACCCCAGGGTCTCTTTAAAGTAATATTTGGGCTCCTGCTGCTGCTGCCAACTCCAGGGTGTGATTCATCCAATTTTTGGGCTCCTGAAGCCAACTCCAGTGTCTCTTTAAAGTAATATTTGGGCTCCTGCTGCTGCTGCTGCCAACTTCTGCCAACTCCAGGGTGTGATTCATCCAATTTTTGGGCTCCTGAAGCCAACCCCAGGGTCTCTTTAAAGTAATGTTTGGGCTCCTGCTGCTGCTGCCAACTCCAGGGTGTGATTCATCCAATTTTTGGGCTCCTGAAGCCAACCCCAGGGTCTCTTTAAAGTAATATTTGGGCTCCTGCTGCTGCTGCCAACTCCAGGGTGTGATTCATCCAATTTTTGGGCTCCTGAAGCCAACTCCAGTGTCTCTTTAAAGTAATATTTGGGCTCCTGCTGCTGCTGCTGCCAACTTCTGCCAACTCCAGGGTGTGATTCATCCAATTTTTGGGCTCCTGAAGCCAACCCCAGGGTCTCTTTAAAGTAATGTTTGGGCTCCTGCTGCTGCTGCCAACTCCAGGGTGTGATTTATCCAATTTTTGGGCTCCTGAAGCCAACCCCAGGGTCTCTTTAAAGTAATATTTGGGCTCCTGCTGCTGCTGCCAACTCCAGGGTGTGATTCATCCAATTTTTGGGCTCCTGAAGCCATCTCCAGTGTCTCTTTAAAGTAATATTTGGGCTCCTGCTGCTGCTGCTGCCAACTTCTGCCAACTCCAGGGTGTGATTCATCCAATTTTTGGGCTCCTGAAGCCAACCCCAGGGTCTCTTTAAAGTAATGTTTGGGCTCCTGCTGCTGCTGCTGCCAACTCCAGGGTGTGATTCATCCAATTTTTGGGCTCCTGCTGCTGCCAACTCCAGTGTCTCTTTAAAGCAATGTTTGGGCTCCTTCTGCCCCTCATAGTGATGCCACTTCAACTCTCTGCAATTGTGCCGCTCTGCGATTCTATTAGCGATGCCTCTGATCTGCATGTGATATTTCTTCAAAGTATTATTTAACTAACCCAGCACGCATCCTGTGCGTGTTACAGCAAGGCAGAATGGTTTACAACCCTATTGAGGCTCTAGGAGGCTCAGAAATAGCCGTTTTTAATAGCGATTCGTCGCGAATTTATTCGGGTCGAAACGATTTTTGTCGGAAAATTCGGCGAATCAGTCGAATCGAATTTTTCAAAAGTTCGCTCATCTCTAACCACAACGCTAGGTTACAGCGCCCGATACCCGCTTACAGCGTCTACTAGCGGTCGCTCTAAGCGCCGCTGGACAGGCGCTCATCTGGCAATACGTGGTGCTAGTAGTGAATCAGCCTCCACGTCTCTCCCAAGAGATCAATGCAGAATACACTTCTGCCTTGGGGCAATCAGCATTTGACATTAGACCTCTTATCTTCTCACATGTGGATTGTGATGGATCTTCCAAAGGGGGTAGGGTAGAGGCTGATAAATGTGGCTGAATGGCTTTATAATAAGAATCACCTGACCTCCATCCTGTGCCTCACTCCCTTTTCCATTACATCCTCTGTTATCCTTTCTTCTCCTAGTGTCCCCTAGAGTAGTTTCATAGCTTTATGTAGATATTTCCCTTGTAAATAAACAGCATATTATTATAATTCAAGGCTTACCAGATACAGTTAGGCCCTAAATGACATGGGGTGTAAAAGTAAGCCCCCTTGCTATCTAGCAATATAAGCTTAATCGATTTCTAATATTAGAACTATTTTTATGATGAATCTCTTTTAAGCTCTCATCGACACCTGTGCTTTTATTTTGCCAGTTACACCATTCTACTCCCAGTGACACCCTTACCGCTCTACACATTTTCTGAAAAAATTCACAATATCTAGCATTTGGCAGTTTTCCAATGCACTCTGGCTATACAGTATTTGCTGGCTTTAATAGATTTTCTGAAACACATCGCCAGCATTTTACCCTATAGATTTGTTGTTTAGATTCTGGGTTTGGCAAATTACAAACATTAGGACAAGGTTAACCAACCTGCCCTCAAACCAAACAACCAAATAGAAGCAACAATAGTGCCCTGGCTTAAGCTCCGAAACTGCCCAGTAGTAATAGCCATGTTGTCTGCGATACACTTATACTCTACATTCTATGCTCTGCTACCGGAAATCCTGCTCATCTCTGAAATGAAAGATATGAGATAAGGGAAAGGCCTTTTATGACAAGCAATATACTTCTCACCCAGCAATCCAGATTTCTATTAGGATGTAATGTTACATTGATGAGTATATAAGTTGCAATGCTTTGTACACTGAAAGCAAGACACATGAGTAATTCAGATCACCACTGTACATTCCTTGTCATTTTAGAGATAAGGCACAATGAAATAATATTACCAAGGACAAGTTTGAAAGTGGAAAAAACTTGCAACAATGTAATCATGTATCATTATTTTATTCCTACTTTTTTTCTAAAGAAAATAATAATAATAATAATAATCGGAGGACAAAACGGTGGGGGCAGGGGGGTTACACATTGGGTGATTGCTCTGCACAAAATGGGGTAGGGAAAGTACTCAAAGTAATAGATTAAACACAGCCTCTCCCTGCAGCACCAGCTCCATCACCACGACCATGTGTCTATCCCTTATTTGCTGCTGTTGAACACAGTATATATGCTGCCTGCCCCAGTAAGTGTAAGGTGGGCATAGGTGAGTAATTCTATCAGACCCCCAGTAAGTGTTATGCAAGGGGTGTCTGTTTCTAACACCCATTAAGCAGAATGCAACAAGTCAGTAGTCTTATTTGATCACCAGCAAGCCGTTATACAAGGTGCGCCAACAAGTGAGTAGTAATAACTAACCCCCAGTAAGCAGTTATGCAAGGGGTACCAGCAAGGGATTATTATCTAACCCCCAGTAAGCAGAATGTAAGGGGTACCAACAAGGAATAAGCATTATCTAACCCTCTGTAAACAGCTATGCAAGGGATGGCAACAAGTAAGTAGTATTATCTAATCCCCAGTAAACAGAATGCAAGGAGTGCCAACAAGTGAGTTGTATTATCTAACCCCCAGTAAGCAGTTATTCAAGTGGTCCCAACAAGTAAGTCATATTATTTAACCCCCAGTAAGCAGAATGTAAGGGGTGCCAACAAGTGAGTAGTATTGTCCAAGCCTCACTAAGTAGTCATGCAAGGGGTGTCAACAAGTGAGTAGTATTAGTTAAAAGGGTTAAAAGTAGCTAGGCATTTTGGGTATTGTTCTGTTCGGGGGCCTTACACTTTCAGATTTAACTTGTTTTTTCTTGTTTGCATAATGATATTTTTAGAAAATGTGTTTTTTTTTCTGCTTCTTTATACATATCTTTTAGGAAAACCCTGTGCCACCAAAGAATTCTTTGATGGATTACTTCCAGAGAGATGAAGCCACTACAACAAGCTGGGTACACCTAGAAAGCTTAACATGTGTACTTTAAGCGAATACAGGGTTTGTGGAGGGTATTCTAAATGTAAAGGGTTGTTTTGGTTGAAAAAGCGCAAGTTGTGCACTTTGTCTGCAAATTACCATGACACACATGCTTTACTTTGGAGTGTTTGGCAACCCTACCCTTGACAGGACCTATGCATGTTGGGTATTGTTCTGTTCGGGGGACCTTGCTATTTCTTGTATGAATATTGGGGGGGGTTAGGAAAATGGGGCTTTGATTCTGCTTTTTTATTATTTTAGGGAAACCCTGTGCAAGCAAAGATTTAATTGAGGGATTACTTCCAGAAGTGTGCCGACATCAACAAGCCTGGTATGCCTAGAAAGTATGAGGTGTGTACTTCCAGACAATATAACATTTGTTGGGGGTATTTCAAATGTAAGGGGTTTTTTTCTTGAAAAACTGCAAGATGTGCATATCAGTTGTATTTTAACTGAAAACCTCCTAAAGCTCTCTTCTGTTTAAGGGAGTCTCCTGGGCAGGAAAGGGTGTCTACCAATAAACATGTGGTATCGTAACTGGGAGAAATTAGGCTTTTAAATGCAATATAATATAATTATTATTAAATATAACATAATTTATTGAAAAAACTTTTTAATTACAAAAAAAAACACTATAAACACTGTAAAAAAATGATTTTTCAAATTTCCTTGCACATATTTCACCCAAAGAGAATATACTTAATACATGACAAACAAGACATTTCATGTTAAAGCCCAGATTCTGCTGAAAAAAAATTAATTTTCTTGGGAAATCCCTTTTAAAATCACAGTTGAACATGTGTAGCCCAAAATAGTAAAAAACAGAGACAAAATCTCTAGAAGGCTGACACTTAAAAGGTTAATACTTGGGGACATTGTTTTATCCCCGGGTACCGCGGAGAAGAATCCCACCAGTACTTATAGAGTCTGAGGGAATATTTCTCCTAATCTAAAAGTTATTTTATTGCATTACTAAATTTTTGGTTTCTTTTCTTCTTCTCCTGGTCTGGTTTCTTTCACTCCATCTCCTTTTCATTCCTTCCTTCCCCTCCCCTCCTCCTTATTTATTTACTTTCTCTCTCTAATCTTTATTCTTCTCCCCACTTCTTTTTCCCTTTCCTTTTAATATCAAGTTACAAGTTAAACAATGGCTACTGTATTCTCACTCAATGTACAAGGGTTTAATTCACCACAGAAAAGAAGTTTAGCATTCCGTAAAATTAGATAATTGCATCCTGATATACTGTGTCTCCAGGAGACACATTTCTCGAACATCTCCAAGCCCGAATTCTTTGACTCCTCATATCCCCAAATTTTCTTGGCATATGCCGACACCAAACAAAAGGGCATCCTAATAGGGTTTAGGAGGGGCTCCCAATTTCATTGCAAAAAAGAAATTAGTGATCTGGAAGGGAGATTTCTGATTTTAGTTGGTTCCCTGCAGGATGTGGACGTAACAGTTGCTGGTTATTATGCTCCAAATGTCAACCAGGTTAATTTTCTAAGTTTTTTGATGAAGTGGCGGCAGTAGCACAAGGTACGACCATAATCTGTGGGGATTCAAATATGGTTTTAAACCCCCATATAGACAGGCAGTCCCGGTCTGGCTCTCTAGTAACCCCCATATGACGACGTCTGCTAGATCTTTTAGAAAGTTGTTGGATAGATGTTGGCTGGTGGACTGCTGGAAAGAGGCACACCTGGGAACGCAAAATTTCACACATTACTCCCATCCACATGAAATTTATACGAGAATTGATCATATCTTCTTTTTTTTTTCTTCTTTATTTAATGCATAGTCACACAGATTAATATAGAAACAGATGACATATCAAGAGACCAAACCAGATGACAGTATTAGGTCAAATACAGCATAATAAAATATTGCAAGATAAGCTTCCGTGTGCTCTCGTTCTTTAGATAGTTGACCAGGTGTCTTCAACGACATGTCTTAAATTGCCAGCCGGGCCCCCCCCGCGCGCCCCCAACGCCCCCCCAAAGCGGGCCCCACCCCAACCACCAGGGCCCGCCTGTGGAGGGAGGCAATAAAGACCCGTGGGGTCCAACTCCCCCGCGGCACCCATCACTTTCTCGGGGTCAGATCACCCGTCCTCCAGACCCCGTCATGGATCACGGAAGTTATCTCTTGGAGAATGGAAAAGAAGAAATGGAAAGGGAAGAAGGAAAGGGGGAAGGGGGGAAGCACAGAGACGCGGTGCATCACTCCCCAACTATCTCTACTGGTTCGCTTCAACAAGTATCTTGTATTCAGCCGAGTAAGAAAATGCAATCCACCCCGCCCATCTAAGGTTATGTTCCTCTGACGTCTCGTTACGCTCAGCAATTATGCCCTCAAATCTCTCAATCCCCGAGACCTTGTTGAGCCAGAGCAAGACACTAGGTGATTCCGGTTTCTTCCACTGTACAGGGATGCATGCTCTCGCTGCGTTAATCAATTGAATCGATTTCCGGTATCTTTTGGTGGGTATCCCCGAGTGGCGGAGAAGGAACAAGGCCGGTCCCCCCGGGAGCGTCTCTCCCAAAACCTTCTCCATTGTGTCTTTGACCACTGACCAGAATCCTTGCACTCCTGGGCATGACCAGAAAATATGAAGGAGATCACCCCTCTCCTGCCCACATCGCCAGCATAGAGGTGATACCCCAGGAAACCACCTATGGAGTATGGTCGGAACCCTATACCACCGGGTTAGAATTTTGTAGTTACATTCTTTGTATTTGGTGCACCTTGCTGTCCCGTAGGCCAGTTTAGTCATTTTGGTCTATTGTTTTGTCGTGAAAGAGGTACCCAAAGTCTCCCCCCACTTCTGAATGAAAGACGGTATCTCCTCGTCTACTGGACTGATCAAGGTCTTGTAAGCGGAGGAGAGTACATGTCTAACTGAGCCTTCCTCTTCGCAAAGTCTCTCAAAAGGTGTGAGCCCTCTACTTTCTGGTACCAGCCGCTGGAGCGACAAGAGGAAGTGTCTTAGTTGCAGTTTTTGCCAGGCACCCCATCTAGGCAGACCCCGTGCATCTGCTATACCATCCAGTGGATCTCCCAACCCCTGGTAATGAAAGTGTCGCATCCTTCCCAGTCCACCCCCCAACCACCTCTCGACTGTCCCACCCGAGACTCCCGGCGGGAACTCCGGGTTTCCCAGGATCGGGTACACCGGAGAGAAGGCCGGAGATATATCCGTATGTGCCCTGCAACTGTGGAAGGCTTTTAACCCCCCTGGCGTTATGATAGAGGCAAATGTAATGGTAACGAAAGCGTTACCATTACATTTGTCTCTGACGCACGGCTCCGCCCCCATGAGCCTCTGCGGCTCACAGAGACGGAACCCGGAAGTGCGACGGACGCCGCAGCCGCGGCTCTCACCTGCGATCGCAGCGGGGACATTGAGAAGGTAAGGAGACTGCGCCGCCCTGCTCCTCTGCCAAATAGATCCCGAGCGTGACTCGGGGTTACCGCTACTTACAGCGCAAATTAACCCCGAGTCACGCTCGGGATCACCGCTAAGGAGGTTAAAGAGGCCCCAATTGTTGGATGTTTTGCTACGGGTCCTAAATGTTGCTTTGCCAGCCAGGGTAGAAACTGTAGTGGAAGTACTATTTTGCTCAATTTGTACCCATTGTTTTTCCTTTGAGTGTCTGCACCAGTCCACTATTCTGCCCAGATGTGCTGCGGTGTAGTACATACTAGGTACTAGGGTCCTGCAGGCCTATTCCCCCATTTTCTTTTGTCTTTTTCAATGTCTTCTTACTAACCCTGGGGCTCTTCCCAAGCCAGATATATCTGTGTTTTATTACACAATATTACACAATATTTTGTGTATTAGTGAACAAAGCTCCCACTTTTTGCAGGAAGGAGTTAGGAACTTCCAACGGCAGTGCTTGTATCAAGTACAGTAGGCGGGGGAGCAAGTTCATTTTAAGAGCATTGCACCTCCCAAACCACGATAATTTCTTTTGGGCCCATGTCTCCGTGTCTTTAACAAAGCTTCGTAGCAGTGGGGGGAAATTCAATGGAAAAATCTTATCTAATTATCTGCCAATCTTTGTCCCCAGGTACGTGATATGATCACTTGCCCATTTGAAAGAGAAAGCCCTTTGAAGAGCGGCCTCTCTGTTCTCCTTTGAATTGATTTTTAGTTTAGTGCCTCCGATTTTTGCAAGTTAATCTTGTAATTCGAGACCCCCCTGTAGGAGTCTAATTCTTGCATCAGGCTTGGTAGAGTGACCCCAGGGCAGGACACATAGAAAATTAGATCATCTGCATAGGCCCCGACCTTATAGTGGCCCGAAGGCAGGGAGACCCCCTGAATATTGGGGTTCGCTCTAATTTTACAGAGAAAGGGCTCCAAGGTCATGATAAAGAAGAGTGGCGAGAGAGGACATCCCTGCCTTGTCCCATTTCCGATGCTGAAAGGTTCCGACAGCAGACCATTAACTCTCACCACCGCCGACGGATGTTGGTAGAGACTCATGATCCACGATAGCATGTTTGGGCCTAGGCCTACATGGAGGAGGACCCCGACCATGAAGCCCCACTGTACCCTGTCGAAAGCCTTTTCAGCATCGGTAGCAAGGAAAACGGCAGGGAGCTTAGTCCTGTTGATCGTATCCATCAGGTTTAGGACCTTTGTCGTGTTATCTCTCGCCTCTCTGAATGGCATAAACCCCACTTGATCCAAGTGGATAATGTGGTGCAGATGCAGAGACAGACGAGTGGCGAGGACTTTAGCAAACTTAACATCTGTATTGAGTAGGGATATAGGCCTATAGCTCGCACTCTGCATTAGATCCTTGCCCTCTTTTGGAATAACTGAGATTTGCGCCCGGAGGCTATCTGTGGGAAAGGCCGTTCCCACGGCAAGGGAATTAAGTGTCCCCAAAAGATGAGGGGATAGGACCCCAGCGAAGACTTTGTAATAAAGCAATGGAAGCCCGTCTGGACCTGGCGTTTTCCCATTTGCTGAATCTTTGATGGCCCCCGCTAATTCTTCAGCGGAAATAGGATCTTCTAATTTTTCTAACAGGTCACATGGCAGTTTCGGGAGGCCTGACTGGGCTATGAACTTGTTAATTTCCACTAATTTATCTCCCTGAGAGTGAGAAGGGATGTTGTACAGATCTGCGTAGTATTTTCTGAACACCTCCGCAATTTCCTTACTTCTATGAACCACCTTCCCCCTCTGATCCAAGATTTTGGGAATGTATGTTTTGGCCCTTTCCCCCCTCAGAGCCGAGGCCAGTAGTCTTCCACACTTGTCCCCTGTTTCATAGAAGACCCTCCGTGACTTTATGAGTTGGATTTTAATCTTATCACTATATATCCTCCGGAGCCGGTCCCTGAGGGCAGTCAGGGAAGCCAGCTGTGCCCCTGCCAGTGTCTGTTTGTGGGCCCCTTCCAATTTTTTGATTTCCTCAAGTAGGTCAGTGATTTGCTTGCATCTTTCTCTCTTGACCCTCGCCTCCCTCTGTATCAAGGCTCCTCGAATAACACACTTATGAGCCTCCCACACTACCGGGGTGCTTATGTCTGGTGAGGCGTTTTCTTGGAAGTAATTCTGAAGAATTTGTGTCATCTCTTCCTTAATCAGGGGATCCTGGATCAAAGATTTGTTTAGCATCCACGACCATGGGCGAGGCCCGGAATCTTGGGCGACCAACCTGATGCTAACCGGGGCATGGTCAGATACCGTAATGCTGCCTATTGAAGCAGTGGAGACTAGGGGGAGAGAGTGATGCTGCATCAGGAATAAATCTATTCTGGAGTACATGTTGTGTGGGGGAGAAAAGTATGTGTAATCTCTAGTGTCAGGGTTTAAAATCCGCCATGGATCCACCAGCTGGTGTGAATGTAACACCTTCCTTATCTTTTTTAGTTTTGCGTAGGACAGGTAAGAATGTCCCTTATGTGTCTATTAAAGGGTCTAGGGGGAAGTTAAAGTCGCCCCCGATGATCAGCCTACCCTCCGCAAAACCCGTCAATCTCTCCAGGGTCTCCTCCAAGAATGTGATCTGCCCCGTGTTGGGAAGGTATAGGTTCACCAGGGTAAAAATTTCAGAGCGGATCTTCCCTTTAACGAAGAGCCATCTCCCCTCTCCACCACTCAGAGACCCCACCTCTTCCCATGGCACAGATCTGGAGATGAGTATGCTCACCCCCCTTGATCGCGAGTCAGGGGAGTAGCTGTGATAAGAAACCGGAAATACCTTATTTCTGATGATGGGTGGATTGGATACCTTGAAGTGGGTCTCCTGCAGGAGAGCTACATCTGCCTTCAATGACCTAAGGTTGTTCAGGATCATAGATCTTTTCTCCGGAGTGTTCAGCCCTTTTACATTGAAATAGATCAGATTAGTCTCGTGCATCGCAGCTGCCTATAGGGATCTCAGAGGCAATTCAATGATGGGGAAGAGAGACCAAGAAGGCAATGCTAGAGGGGCAGACAGGGATAAACAGCTATCTACAGCGGCCACCGACGGTCACCACCCCGCTTCACTGAGGTCAAGACAGGAGAGGGGGGTAGGGAGAGAAGGGCGGGGGAGGAAAAAGGATACAAGAAAAGAAAAGTGTGCAGGGAGAAGTACAGAGCAATGGAGCTCCAGAAAATATTAACAAAGACCTCCGATGGGACTCTCAACGGGGCTTCGCGCCCACCAAGCCGGACCCGGTCGAAAGCAGGCCCACCTAGAGGAAACTAAATTGTGTTATACGCTAAGTCTCGACTCGACACAGGAGTACTAGCACCTTGTTCCCCCGGGCAACGAGAATCAAACTGAGCAACAATACAACAATATAAAAACTTAACCTATAAAAAGGAGAGGCAAGAGCTAAAGCAACGTCTCTAAACACTATAACAGGAGAGAGCAATTACGGCTTCTTTTACTGAGCATCTCCGGCCGAACAACCCCCCCCCCCCCCCACGGACCCAGCAGAAAGAGGAAGGAAGGCAGCCCCGGGCAAGGACAGTGTGCAAACCTGCCTGCCAGCTAATCCAGAAACCTCCAGACCGGGCACCCCAAAAGCGCACAACCCCCCACCGGGCCCCGGCAAGGGCCCAACCGGAGACACCCAACAGATCGCTGCATATACTCATCCGCGGAGACAGTCCAACTCCTCAGGACTTAAGTAGCTTTGCGGCGACGGGGTCACATTTCCCTGTCGGTTGGACCGGGACGCCTCTCGTCTCATCTTCCATCTCACCTTTCACCTCTCATTCCGGGCCTGTGTGATCTTGCCCGCCTCTGGGGCAGGCCAATGCACCGCTGAGGGGGAAGTTCAGTGGTGAGTGTAAGCCAGTTGGGGACAGGAATCGGATTGCAGCCCAAGAAAGCGAAGAGGCCCTCCAGATCTTGATATGTCCTGAGCAGGTAGGTATTTCGTTCTTTAGCCACGATTAGATGGAACGGGTAGCCCCAGCGGTACGTCGCTCCCATACTTCTCGTCAGATCCAGCACAGGCTTCAACAGCTTTCTCATCTGTAACGTGCGCCTGGAAAGATCCGGCAAAATGGTGACCCTTGCCCCGTCGAAGTCTATCGGGCCATATCGCCATGTTCTGCGCGCTATTTCCTCCTTCACGTTGTAAAAATGTATCCTGCAGATTATGTCCCTAGGAAAGGCAGGATCAGGGTTGCGTGAGCCGAGGGCCCTGTGTGCTCTATCGATTTCAATAGGAGTATCCGCGTTCCTCCCCAAGAGCGTGTTAAAGATGGTAGTGATTATACGTTTCACGTCTTTCCCCGCGGTGGCTTCAGGAATACCCCTTAGTCGCAAGTTGTTCCTCCTGTGCCTGTTCTCCAGGTCATCATGCTGCAGTTGAAGTTGCAGGATTTGCGCGTTCTGTGCATCAACTCTTGCTGCCAACACTGCTATCGCTGCTTCATTTGACGACTGATTGGTTGTAATTTTAGAGTCCAGTACTTGGATTTGGCCTTTCACCTCTGCTAACTCTTTCTTGTATGCTGATTCATATCGGGTGATTAGTGCCTCAAAATCTGCTCTGGACGGAATGGTCTTCAGAAACGACAGGGGTTCCCTGTGTATATTATCGGTCGCTGGCATCTCCCCGTGGCCTGAGTTGCCTCTGGGAATCAGCAACGGGGTGGGGGAGTCTTCGGGAGGCGGGAATGCGATTGAGTTGGACTGGGAAAGCAGGATTCGTGGAGGTGAAGTCTCTGATAGAATGGTTTCCATCTGGGAGGAGCGCTCCGGAATCACTTCTTCCACTTGTGAGTGCCATGTGGTGCAGGAACTGTGCGGGGGGTCCAGAGCGCTTGTTCCCCAAGACATTTTTGATGATGTCTGCCAGGCGGTTGAATCCTGTTGGGCGCTCTCTCCCCTGCTCTCCTGCAGTCTCCAAGCGTGGAGGGAGTTACATGATTGCTGCCCACTTTGAGTCTGTCTGAGCCCCACTTCGTCTTTGGGGCCCCCAACGGTAGAGCCCCCACGGTCTGGGCTGCTGTGCCTAGGTGTGTAAGCATATTGCGTCAATCTGCTTGATGGTGCATCAATGGGTCTCCGGGGTCCACCCCCTTGTTTTATCAACAAATCTGCCGGTGTCCTGGGCGCTTCTGCCCTATTCTGGCTAATATGTGATCCCTCCTTTTCAGGGCTGTGGCTTTGTCCCTGGGTTCCTCTCATCTCTCCCCCCTCAGGTTCTGGCGTGTCCCTGACTTGCCCACCAGGTGGCACCCTTTCTCTCCTGATGTCCACTGTGGCATCTCCCTCCTCTCCCATCATCGACATTTTCACAGCTTGGACCTGGCTGTTTATATTCACAGCCCCCGTTTGCAGCCTCTGCATGCTGCCGCCCCTTACTCCGCGCAGGGCCGCCGCCGTTGAGCCCTCTGCCGCCTCCGTCACATCAACTGACAGAGCTGCTCGTCTGTGTCTAGGGGGCGGTACCTCTGAGCCTCCGGGACCGGGCACCATCTTGCCGCTCCTCGCCGCTCCGTCCTCCGCCTCCCGCCCTCTCAGCACCGCCGCCGCGTCGCCTTCAGCCTCCGGGCATGACTCTGCTCCTCGCTCCTCCACTCTGACGCTGTCCGAGGCACCGGAAGAGGACATCAGCTCCACCATCGCCTCCACTACTCGGCCGTCGCACAACCGGCCCAGCGATCTCCGCTCCTCTCCGCTCTGCCAGGTGCGCTCCTCTCTTCTGTTTATCTCCTTCCATTTCTGCTTTCTCCCTGCCATATCTCGGCTGTCTTTTCTTTCGCTTGTTGCCTTTTTTCTTATAGTTTCTGCCCGTGGGGACTTGGAGCCCGACCGCTCACGTCCTCCTCATCCAAGCGCCAGACCACGCCCGCCCAATCATATCTTCTTACCGCAGAGATCTTTAGCGTTTATGAGATCAGCTAAAATTATTCTCTTCTCGTGGACTGACCATGATGGCTTGCTGCTAAAACTGGGCTCCCTGATCAGCAGACCATCAGAATATTCCTGATCTCTTAATGAGTCCCTGTTATCAGATGACGCAATTGTTACCACTCTTAAGGAAGCGTTGCTTGATTACTTTGCAGTGAATGAAACCCCTGAGGTATCGGCAACATTATGTTGGGAGGCCCATAAAGCTAGAATTAGAGGGAAGCTGATTCAGGTGGCGGCTAGGAAGAAAAGAGATAGGAATGAGTATATTGACAGGCTAGAAAAAGAATATCTTCTGGTTTCGGAGGCAGCTAAGCGGGGTATGACTCCAGAATTGCGGGCCAAACTTCATAGAACGTCACAGGAGTTGAATCTGGCTAGCAGGAAGAGCAGAGAAAGCTTTGTGTTGGTTGAAGCATAAATGTTATTGTAAAGCGAATAAACCAAGCTCACTATTAGCTAAGAAATTAAAAGCTCCACCACAAAGTTACCCCCCCAATTAGATTGAAGGATCAGAGAGGGGTTGCCACAAGTAATCCAACTAAGGTAGTAAAATTGTTCAAACAACAGTTGCAGAAGTTGTACTCTAATCCTTCACCGCCGAGCTTGGAGACATTGGAGAGATTTTTTAGGGAAATCGACCTACCCAGCCTACCCGAAAAAAATGACGAAATTCAGCAACTGGAAGTTCAACAGATAGTGAAGAATTTGAAACATAATAAGAGACCAGGCCCAGATGGCTTCTCAGCAAGTTATTATAAAAAGTTTAGTGAAGTGTTAACTGCTAAGCTGACTGCAATGTTTAATAATATCAGAAATGGGGGTACTTTTACAGGAGAGTCACTCGGGGCTTCTATCAGTATGATCCCAAAACCAGATACAGACCACTCTCTTTGCTCTAATTTTAGACCCATTTCCCTAATTAATTTGGATGTCAAAATCCTAGCTAAGGTGCTAGCGGACAGGCTCTCAGGATTCTTACCAAAACTGATAAATAATGACCAGGTGGGCATTGTACCGGGGCAACAGGCAGGGGACAATATTAGAAGGATTGTACAGTTGTCCCATATAACAAAAGAGCGACAGATTCCAGCTATGCTATTGTCCCTAGACATTAAGAAAGCATTTGATTTGGTCTCCTGGGAGTATCTGTTTTTCCTTTTGGAGAGATGGGGGTTCGGACCAGTATTTATTAATGTCTTAAAGACTCTCTACTCGTCCCCTTTAGCGTATGTAAAGTATAGCGGGTATAAGTCTGAACCTTTTAAACTTTCTAGAGGGACAAGACAGGGATGCCTGCTTTCCCCCCTCTTGTTCGCCCTGGTTGTGGAATCTCTGGCCCAATTGATTAGAAAATCGGAGAACATATCGGGTCTGGAAGTAGCGGGTAAGCACCACAAATTGTGTCTGTTTGCGGATGATGTCCTTTTATTCATTACAAACCCAATGCTCTCTCTCCCTAAACTACTCCAAATTATGGGTAAGTTCACGACTGTATCTGGGCTTCAGGTGAACACGGCAAAATCCAAAGCGCTGAATATCACGATACCTAGGGAGTCCTGGACTCTAATTAAGACATCATTTGATTTTAGTTGGGAGGAAAAAAACATCAAATACCTTGGGATATATTTAACTGGCTCGTATGACTCCCTGGCTTCAGCAAATTACAGACCCCTCTTTCAGAAACTCTATAAGTTGTTAGAGCAATGGAAAGACTACAATGTGTCATGGCTGGGGAGGATTGCAGCAGTTAAAATGACGTTGTTGCCTAAGTTTCTGTATGTCGCCAGAGTCCTCCCAAGTAGAGTCCCCCCACAACAGCTAAAAACATTCCAAACAAGGTCATGTCCTTTGTCTGGGGTGGTAGGAGGCCTAGGGTCCCCAAGGGGGTCATGCTTAGATCTAGGAAGGAGGGCGGGCTGGGGGTGCCAAATTTTGCAAAGTATTACCAAGCAGCTCAGATTGCACAACTACTTGCCCTCCATTCCACTTCAGATGTGCCAAGCTGGGTGCAGATTGAATCAGATGTATGCGCGCCAATTTCAGTGAATAACCTTTTGTGGATTACGCCTAAATTTAGACGGTTATTACCGTCATTGTTAGACATTCGCTCCAAGTGTGGGATGTTAAATTCTCGGGCGGACTGGTGTCCCCGTACCTCCCTCTCCTTTCTTTGTGAAACAATCCAATGTTTCCTCCAGGGGCAGAGGACCCTGGTAGTTTTAATACATGGAAGGAGGCGGGCATATGGTGAGTTTCAGATTGTCTGCAATCTTCAGAGGTCAGTACATTCCAACAGATTCGGGATAAATTTCACCTGCCATCTAATGAGCTTTTTGGTTTTCTGCAAGTTCGCCATTTTGTGAGATCCACGGTGGGGAATTGGCAGGAGTTTGATAAACTAACTTTTTTTGAGAAGCGCTGCTGTAGGGATCCCAGAGGCAGAGGAGCAATCCCAGAGATATATCATAACTTGCCCTCAAGGGGTACGGATACATCCTATACCAAAAATTTGCCCACCATGAACTGGGTAGTGAGATGGATCAAGAAAAATGGCTGTGGAGGATGTGGAAAGCTTCCTTTGGTTGCTTGGCATCTGTGACTTTAATCGAGGCTAACGAAAAACTAATGGCAAGATGGTATTTGGTCCCAGAGAGAATGAAACACTTTTCCACTGAGTTCCAGGGGAACTGCTTCTGGGGGAGCCTCTCACTGGGGGCATAGCGGCATGTGTGGTGGGATTGCCCATTAGTTAGGGTATTTTGGTCAAGAATCTTTAGAGTTCTCAGCAAGGTATGTGGTACATCTGTGATCAGAGACCCTTGGGTAGCTCTCCTCAACGTGCCAATCCCCCACAGTTCTAGCATGAAAAAGCGGTTGATGTAGTATATCCTATCAGGGGTAAAGCTGGTGATAGCTGGGGTTTGGAGGTCCCCCACCTTGAGCTTCAACGCCTTTAAAAACAAGGTCAACTGCATTATGGCCATAGAAAAAATGTCAGCCATTCACAATGGGACTTTGTTCAGCGAGGTGTGGAAACCTTGGGTTCGGAATTTTCTGCCTACAGATTTTGATGTAAACCTTCCTTGACCCCTTCCTTTACTCCCCCCTCCCACTAGCTCCTCCCCCCCTCTTAGGGGTTGTTATTTTTCTTTAATTTATTTGAATTGAACTTTTTTTAGTAACTCTTTTCTTGTATGCAGTGTATAATCTTTTGATTGTTACTTAACTTGTCTGTAATCTTTAAATTCTGTGTATGAACAGTATTATACTTATAGCCCAATGTACACAATAAAAAGATTGATAAAGAAAAAAAAAGAAAAGGTTAATACTTATGGAGCAAGGTAGGCTTGGTTAAAGTGGACCAACACCGAGAGGTGATCGGCCCGGAAATCTATAAGATTCCCGGGCCGATCACCTCCCACCCCGCGGGACATCCGAGATCGGGATGTCCCGCGGGGTGAAACCCCCCAAAAAACCCCCAAACACCTTACCTCGCGCCCCTGTAGGCGTGCTCGCGCCCGCGCGCCGAAAGTGACGCGAGGGAGGCGGCGGCGGCGGCAGCCGCTTGGACGTTCCTGATCCCCGCCTGGACGTTGGCGGGGATTGGACCGTCCAGTCACGTGGGAGCGGGGACAGGTAAGATTTTGGGGCTTTCTGGGGGGTTTCACACAGCGGGGCACCCCCGATTGGGGTGCCCCGCCGAAGTGGACCAAAACCCAGGATAGTCAAAATCCTGGGTGTTGGTCCACTTTAAAGTATAGATGGAAGCATAGACTCTCATATACCACCAGCGTACTATATAAAATGTACTATACCACCTAGACCCTTTATTTGACCATTAGTTTATTCAAAGTTTGCCCTGCCACGATATCTCTTTCTATAACTATAACTTTCTTCTTTGGTGGTTCACATCTGTAAATGTCTTTATTTTCCCTAAAGAGAAATCAGCTGCATATTGTGTGTGTTCCTGTATTCTTGTATTTGGAACTAGTTTTATTAGTTTAGGGCAAAGTCCCATAATTAACGTGAATGAGTATTTGCTAAGCGATTGGCAGTTTAGGAAAGCAGCACGTGGGCATTTTTTCCTTTATATATTAGTATTAGTATATTTTAGCCCTGTCCGCTATCATTATTTTTTACTCCAATAATTAGGTAGGTGGCTGGGATGCCTTTCTTGTATGTTATAATATTACTTGCTATGGCTACTAAACCACTAATAAACAGGCTGTACAGCCTTACATACTGTGTTACTATGATGATTTAGGGCAAAGTCCCATAATTAACATGAATGAGTATTTGCTAAGTGATTTGCAGTTTAGGAAAGCAGCATGTGGGCATTTTTTCCTTTATATATTAGTATTAGTATATTTTAGCCCTGTCCGCTATCATTATTTTTTACTCCAATAATTAGGTAGGTGGCTGGGATGCCTTCCTTGTATGTTATAATATTACCTGCTATGGCTACTAGACCACTAATAAACAGGCTGTACAGCCTTACATACTGTGTTACTATGATGATTTGATTACACATGCTCCCCAGTCACAGCCTTTAGGTTTACCCTATCGATCATCTAACAACCACAAAGGGAACACCAAGGCCAGTTAGGCACAGACTGACAGACCTGTAGAAAAAGTCAGGAAACCTGGTAGGCTGGAGAAATGTCTGATATCTTAAAGTGGACCAAAACCCAGTTGGATCAGCCCGGGAATCTATAAGATGATCTACAGAATACACAGCTGAAAGGACAAGCTTTCCTTTGTTTTTGTGATGTCCAGTTAAGCCAAAAAGTTCAGTAAATGGGGCTGATTTACTAAGCACTATGACAGGCTGTACTAGCACACGCTGCAATGGTGCACATTGACACTCTGGGGCACGCAGCATAATTTCTCGAGTTTTTTTTACATATCTGCAATTACTAGACATATACATGCAGCGTCACATTTAGGCCAGTATGCCTGGTTTAACTGGCATATGGCTCACTGCGACCATAGGATATAATAGGCAAGTTAATGCCACTTTCGACGGAATTTCGAGTGTATATGTTTTTTGTGCCAAAATTATCTTCTCAAGGTGCTGAGCTGAGTAATTTATTTATTTTTTATGTTAGAAAATGTGTGTTTTATGGAAGCAGTTTTCATTTGCAGACTTGGCAACTGTACACCATGATCTACAAGCTGGACCTGGAACTTCGAGTTGCACGGCTGCTGCTTGAATTGGATTACTGCCCTGTCACCCAAGGTCCAATCATGGGTCCAGTCAGGTTAGTTTTTTTTTTTGGAGTAAGCACTGGGAGCGGGAGGGAGGGATGGAGTGGCTGGAATTCATCTTTAGAGTGCACTAAAGGTCTATTTGATAGGCTTCACTTCGTTGCATTACTTAATTGGATTGTAATCTAAATGCAAATGCAATAGTCAAACTCAATGGCAAAGTGTAGGAACAATAATGGTTTGACTGAGATGAAGATCAATGATCACCATTGATCCCAAGCCTATCACAGAGGCAACAGGAGCAGTGAGGGACTGGGAAGGGAGCAACTATGAGATTGGCCAAAGGGTCAATAGCACAAAAGCAACTCTATGTATGCACATGTGGTGTGATACAGTGAGTTAAAGCGGACCAACACTGTGCCGGCGCAGGTGTTGGCACCACGGCAATTAGGCAGGCTGGGTGGCCATTATTGGTGCTATATTCCCAGCGAGGATCATGGGTAATGTAAGGATATCAGGTGTTTTGGGGGATTATGTGCGGGGGCTTCAGCATTCTGGATGCGCCCCCCTGTCTTTTTGCGCCCATACGGGTGTTGAGCCATTTTAATATGATGTAGGTCTGCTTTTTATAAAAATTTTGTTGTTTAGTATAGTAGTTGTTCATATAAACCCGTTGGCTAATTAGGGGAGGAATCACTTATACATCCAAACTGAATAAAACTCCAGCCAGATGGGGGTGCCTGTGAGTGGCTTCTGGGTGAAATCTTCTGGAGCTTCATCAAACATGTAGTCTATATGTTATAATAATTCTTAAATTCTTCCATGTACAAGATGCAACCATGTGTTATACTAAATACAGGTCAGTAAGAGCAAGTTATTTACAATTAGCAAGGACATGAACTGCAAATTAGTAAGATGTGAAGAGGCCACATTAGTTGTAGTTATCTGTTCCCTGTCAGGGGATCTGTTCATGGATGTACAGACCAGCTAAACTCAGACACACTGAGACAAGAACTCTCGCAGACTGATCTCCAAATATACGTGCAGGCTGATTCATTACTAACGCCAGGTAGCGACAGATGAGCGTCTGTGGAGTGGATTTTAGAGCGCCCGCTAGTAGTCGCTGTGCTCTGCCATGGATCATTGTTTCAGAGCGCTTCAGTCGCTGTCCGGCATTGATGAATATGATATGTGAGTCGCTATACTACACTGTATGTGAGCGAACCATAAAGACAGCTCAGTGCGACTGACTCACACCACATTCATCAAAAAAAACAACCACAAACATCGCCGGCTCTCAAAATCATGTAATTGTAGCCCATAGCGCCAGAGGCTGTGTGATTAAAGGCTGTTTTTGTACATGTATCCACTAGTAACAAAGCAAAAACATATAGAATTACATTGTTATAACATTGTAACATGAACACTTTAATACCAGACATGTAAGGACAATTCTGCATAAAAATATTATTAATACAAAAATGTTTTTGCCCCGAATACATGTCAGAAGGTTTGTGTTTTTTTTAGGGAATAAAAGAAAATTGGGATCAGGAAAGGGATTTAAGGATCGTCCATAGAAATGTATGGGAGAGCGCCAGGTAACGACAGGTTAGACGTGGCGCTCTGCAAGGATGAACGCCGGTGCTGTACGCTGAGGCTGGGATAATGATGAATCGGACGCTACATGGCGTTGTTCTAGTCACTCACCAGATTTGGCTTCATAAATGTGTAATTGCGTGCCGTCTCCGGTGTTCACCTGCCGCTACCTGCTGCTGTACAGGCACTACCTGGCGCTATACCTTCATGAATAAGGCCCTTGGTTAGACATTCTCCAGGCCTGGTGTTAACTCTGGCTTATGTTTTGAACACAAATAAAAGTCTAGGAGCAAAGTGCTTTTAAACTTGCCATTGCACTATAACTATATCTAATTGCAAAATATCCGTCCTGCCCTTAAGCTTTGTCCTTTTTGGCTTTGCCTCACTTTTCAGCTCCCTTCTAATGTGTTTACAACAGCCAGATCATTTCAAAGGTTCACTTGTTCCCATTTTACCAAGAAGCATAAAGGTGTCAGCTATTTCATTGCTTGCTGGATTAAGTTACTTACAGTTAATAAAGGCCTGTTGATCTATAGAAGGAATTGTTGAGTGTAAATCAATGTTTACAGAAGCTAATTGTCACAGCTTTCATAACTGATTGCTGCCGTATGTATCTGCTGGGGTTGGTTACCAAATATTTACCAAAATCAGATGATGTTTATTTTTTGTTATTAAATCAAGATTGGAAAAAATCTGTTCTGACCAATGTAACTTTCAAAATGATTTTTACTTATTATTTTCTGCTTTAAGTCACTACAGTTGTATAGGTAAAGATGGTTTACCAATGAGTCAAGCACTGAGGACCAAGGGTTGGTAAAACCTTTTAGACACTAGAGAAAACTTTTAGACACTAGAGAAAACTTTTAGACACTAGAGAAAACTTTTAGACACTAGAGAAAGCTTTTAGACAGTGGGCTGTTGAGAATCTGGGCAATGATAGAACGGGGGGGAAGGGGGTGACTATATGGTCAATTCAGCAAGGGTTGAAAAAACTGTCTTCTGTGAATGAGAAAATTTCTCACATAAAAAATGTGTCTTTTCCCTTGCCGGGTTTTCTGCTCCATCACTGGGACTTCTTTCTTCATCTTCAGGGTCTTCTGAAAGGAGCAGCGGCATGCCTTAGGGCATAGGGTCGTTTTTCCCTTGAGCACTGGGATTACCAACTGCTATGCCTGGTGTCTGTGCTAGTTGGATCGGGGGGGGGGGGCACATCTTTTTCCTTCTTTTATTTTAAAACAATAAAAATATTTAAAACACAACTACATGTCATTTTTAGTGAAAAAAAAACATGCCACATTTACGGGCCAGTAGAGGTGTTAAACAATAGTTGTAAATAGCTTTAGGGCAATGCAGAGATGACAAAATGGGACAATATAGCTGCAGTTAAGGTCCACTTCAGTTAAGAGTCCAGTTGTGCATGTAATTACTGATCAGCATTCTTAACCAGTCAAAGAGCTAATAAGCTTTCCCCTTAACTGGCTCATGTGACATATAAGCAGTCCCATATATTATAGCGGTCTTTCAAGCTTCTGAAGTTTTTGGATGAGACAGCACTGACTGGGCTCATTTCAGGAGTAGACAAGTCTCATTACTGGTGAAAAATTTGATATACAAAATCTGGTGAAAAGGTGGTACTTAGCATGCTTAAGAAAGATTATAAATACAAATGTTTCACTCTAATATGACCTCAAGAAATCCCACAGCGTCAAAAAGGACCTAAAATACATATAACCATATACCCAAAATGTAGAGCACAGAGCAGAGTCCAGCCGGCAATTATTATGATTGATGATTAATGATTAAGCATAGAGTCTTACCAGAACATCTACCAGGATATCAGCTTATAAGATCCTGGTGGATGGAACTTATTAATTTAAGTAGAAAAGGAAGATTACATAGATTGATTTGGACTATCAAAAGTTACAGTGACCATTTTTACTGGTGGAAAATTGATCATCTGGGGACAAGAAACATCTTGAAGCTCAATGCCCCAAAACAGTGGAGATTATTGTGGAATTCAGGAAGAACCTAGTCCAACTCACAGAGATGGGGATCTGTGTAGCCTCCCAGTAATCACTGTGGAGTCCCTCTGCTTCCTGGACCATTATCAGCCAGGACCTTAAGTGGGAGCACAACATCAGCACCCTCACCAAGATGGCCCAGCAGAGGGTGTTCTTGCTTTGGCAGCTAAAAACATTCAACCAGCCTCAGTCAATAATCGTGATCTTCTACTCTTCCATGACTGAATATATTCTAGGCTATTCCTTTACAGTCTGCTATGTGTCCTCCGTCACAAAAGGCAAAAGCAGGCTTCAGTACATCATTTGCTCTGCTGAGAAGGTGTTCAGGTGCAATCCGACATCACGATGATCTGCATGATGCAAGGGCACTGAATCTGAATTCTGATCTGGATGTAGTAGGAAGAGTGGGAAAATGGTAAGGTGCTAGGTGCTGTATTATCTTACTGAAAGTGGAAACACCAAATGTTTGAAATAAATCATCTTTATTTTACTGTGGTCCTTACAAGAAAAACCTATTCACCTTGTGCCACAGTCACCTGTGAATGTGTGTGTTTCAAAACTTTCTAAATGTGGGGAAGCCCTTGGTCTTGATGTAAAATGTTTTCGTACAGAGACAGAGAATGAGTTCAGTAACCCATCTTCCCAGCCAGGTTGTTGATCAGGGAAGAATATTAATTAGCTGCTATGGATTACTGCACATTGCTCTTCGCCTTTTAGAACATGGTTGATACACTCCAAGTTCTTAAGCACAGGACCTATTGTACTACTGATATTCTTTTTGTGCGGTCAACAATCTGCAAGAGAACAATACAGCTTTATAACTGTGTTTTCAGCATTGCTAACCTCATCCTGAGGGATCCAAGAAGCCGGAACATCTCATCAACTGGTCCATTGTATGAAATGCCAAAACTCTGGGAGGGGTGGAGGGACAGGGGGTGGTCTTCTATCCACTTGTCTGCATTGGGGATTCAGCCTTGTTCAACTGGCTCTAAAACCTGTTATTGCACTTGTGTGGAAAATCAAGTTCCTTCAATTGGTAGGGGGGAATGTTTTCTTCTCGCAAACATCAAATGTGGAAATCATTACGGTAATCCTGTTTTCCCACGTCTGCAGTATTTATCTGTATGTATACAGCGTAACTTGATAACATCTCTTACCATAGACATTCTAATCAGGAAACAGAAGAAAACAAGAGAAATGTTACCTTTATTCTACACTGAATTACATGTTTTGTCTGGAGTTGGGTTTTAAAGGGTGAACTGAATAGCAGAACAGTTTGCAGTCACGTTCGTAAATGCGTCACACCTATCTTGCACATGAATGGTTTATTAGCAGAAAACTTTCACGTGGCTTTTTGGCTCTCCATATTAATGGAGTGTCTCTCCCACCTAAACTCACAGGGTTTCACTACAGATGCAACAAATCAAATATCACTGCTATATAGGGATTACGACTCCTATTCCTGGACAGGCTCTCCACATTTATATGAATTACCCATAAGGAGCTGGAAATGAAACAAAAGTGTAATATCAGATTACATAATCCTAATATCAATTATTTTTCTTTAAAAAAACACTCAATTTGTTCCAATCAAGGGTGATAGCAATGTGTTTCCTCTGATATATGTATGGGTTAGATTTACCAACCTGTTCAAATGAAAACAGTGTGATATATTCCTTACCCAAAAGGGATATTCTGTGGTCTGCTAGATTTTTCAATAGCAAAGCTGCCTACCACCATCTCTACCCACTGGAATACATTATTGCACATATACAGGCAAAAATCGCCAGCCTGGGTTTTCCGATACACAGTTTTTACCTGTATATGTATTGAATTCATTTATTCCAGTAGGTAGAGATGCTGGTGGGCAGCTT
This sequence comes from Gastrophryne carolinensis, assembly GCA_027917425.1. Taxonomy (NCBI): domain Eukaryota; kingdom Metazoa; phylum Chordata; class Amphibia; order Anura; family Microhylidae; genus Gastrophryne; species Gastrophryne carolinensis. The sequence continues at coordinate 434,668,318 of CM051234.1, read as the reverse complement.
TGATATTGAAAAACTAGCAGCCGAAGGGATGATATTGAAAAACTAGCAGCCACTAGACCAACTTTGGCCACTTTGGGTAAGGAATATGTCACACTGTTGTCAATTTGGACAGGGTGGTAAACCTAACCCAGTAAATTTAGTTGGGAGAGACTCATGAGAACACTGTTATTTCCCTTGATTGCAATTTGTATCTACTTGGAGCCTGTAACACAGTGCAGCATCTAAAGAACTATCAAACAGTCTGGTGCGGTGTTCCCTGTATATGAATTTATTAGTGAAAACTTATACAATAAGCCTGATTCTAAACCTCTTTCGAATTTCCGCGTGCAGGAGTGGTGGTTCTTGGCTCTCCACACTTACCCCTTAGTCTGTCCCAGGTATATTTTCTTCCACACCACCGCCATCAAGTCGTCAAATTTCTTTGAACCTGGCAAACATCCTTGGGCTCCAGCCCCACACTAGTAACCTGCCGTTAAATCTGGTGCGAGATCTCATCCCGCACAGCTTTGGGCATAGTGCTGGGCACTGCCCAAGAAGTGCCTCCAGCTTTGATGCATTGAATTGTCCACTCAGCTTCCACCGGGTAAGCTGACGGCCGTTCTGTGGGGCAGCAGCTGTTCCCTGCTGACTGGGTTGGGCAGGGGAGGATGACACACTGCGGCCACTTCCAGGCCTGGGCGGGGTGGTAGGGGAACACACTAACCAGCTGTTCTGCTGTGGGCTCTGCAGCGGGCACCGCAGTAGGGCCCGAACTGGGATGCACACTGGGCTCTGGTGTGCAGATAAATGACTGGAGCTAGAGTGTGTGTAACGTGACCCCTGGGGGGGCTATCCTGCTGCTGCTGGGCCACACTGCTGTGTGTAGTGTGGCTGGCAGTAGGGCAAAATCTGTGGCCCGAGTGGCTGAGGTTGTGGAGTCTTGTCCGGGTGCTGCATTCCCTTTGCTATGTCTGGCTTCTGGGGTCTGGGGGCTTTGGTGGCGGCAAGTTTGGGGCATCTTCCCCCACACCTGATGATGTGCTTGACGTAAGCCCTGCCATAAAACTACAGGGGTCTGGTGTGTACTTTTTTACACTAGTCAGTGGGTAACTGGGACTCAAGACTTTATTCAACAGGTGAGCACAGGCATTTGTAACCTAGAGGCTACAACATCATAGGCGTATGCACATCGGCCAGCACAACACTTCCGGGATCCGTAGGGGGGTGTCACGCTGCTGAATCAAGAGACATTTGGTACCATGGCATCCTCTCTGTTTACCTCAGACAAGCAGGAACACATCATGCTTATAAGTACCCATACTATGCCATGCTTCAGCTACGAATTGTTTGCCGCTATACCGCAAGGCAAATGGGTGGACAGGTAACAGAGTGTCCACCAGAGCGAAGGAATAGGAACAAAGACACATGGTGTGGTGTACTGTAATGGCGGATTTGGCCTGGATTTCCCAGGAGACATGGTTTGGGTCTGCTTTCCAGGCAGACATGGTTTGGGTCTGCTTCATAGCACAAACATGTGCCGATCACAACCCGTCGGAGCACTACATGTGAAACAGGCCACCACCATTAGTGTGCCACACCACATGTGCCTTAGGTAACATGCCTTCCGTCATACGCTCCGGCCACTTTAACATGTACCACCCTTATCTATTTTGCGGGGACACTGGGGAGGCTCAGATGTATGGATAACAAGGGGTATAGGACACAGTTACAATACATTTCAGTATTGGCAGCCTGGAGAGCTGTGTCAGCCAGTTTTCCTAGGTGTGTCCGTGATTCGCCGCAGTGGCAGTGAGCGATTTGGAGATGGCTATGCACATGCTGCTTTGGAGAAGCGACATGTGCCTACTAAGTGGTGCATATGCACATATTGGTGAGGTCAGTCGCCAGCCAAATCAGGTAGTTCAATACATGCATTGGCCTGCTGCACATGGGGGAGATGTGAGACAGGTATTTAAAGGGGAAACATTGCTGTGAGAAGTGTCACACCACAAGCTAGGGAAGGTTAGTGTGAGTGTGCAGCTAAACTAGGGCAATACATGATTGGAGCAGAAGCAGCAGATCCTGTGATAGACTTATGGGAACACTCGCACATGCAGTGATCTTTTTATTGTGTTTTTCTCAAAACATCCTTAGGGCAGCATGCCACTGAGGTATTAAGGCTCCGCCCCAAGGTAGATCATGACCACCAAAATACACAAAAGCTTTAGCTACTACTCCAGACACCAGTTCTCTATGTGTTCCTGTCTGGGGCAGGAGCCAGGCCACCAGATCCTCAACCACAGGTTTAGTTAAGTAGACTGGGTCACAGTGGGTCGTGTAAATCATCAGGGAGCCACTGCATGTGCTCCTGGCTTAAAGGGGAAGCACTCTGCTAGTGTTAAGTCTCTTTTTTGGGTCTTCCTCTCATTTTGCTTTAGAGGGTTAAAGGACTCAACCTCCCTGGTGTCTATTTATTGAGCTTGGGAAGGGACGCCTCTACCCCACACCAGACTTCCGAATTGCGGATCAGGCAGGGGAATCCTTGCATGTCCCTGCTCCTCTACCATCTGCTATGGGAGACTTTGCTTCTGATCAACATCCTTCCAACACGACTGATCCAATTTAATCAGAAACTCTGTCGCCCGCTTAGTCAAGAAGAAGGGGTCCAGCTCTGCTCAGATAAGTCACTTTTTTGTTTATGGGCATGATCTTACAGTTTTAAGGGCCACTTTGAATTATTGTTATGTTTTTGAAAGGTTATATAGTTAAATTATGGCCTACTACTCCTTTTTTTAGACCAAGCCCTCTAAGGAAGTGTTCAAGATTAAAACTGGCTCCAAGTCTAAGGATAAAAGTAGGAGATGCCCGATATGTGAAATCAAGCTACTAGATTCCTATAGGAAGCCTCTTTGCAAACCCTGTACTGATAAGGTCGAAAGTAAGGAACGTCAGCCGAGCATGACGGATATGATGAGAGTTCTGAAGGATCATATTTCCTCTTCCTTTGAGAATCTTAGGACCCCATGGGACTTGGCTTGGACGTAATGAGTTTGATGGTCATCCCCTAGACTCCTCTTTTTCTAGAAGGCAGGAGTCAGAGGTCTCTGATACCCCCATTTCTGAGTGAGAGGAGGAAGCGCCCTTGTTCAGGTTCTGATTCAGTTTCACCACTGAAATTCCTTTTTCTCCAAAGGATTTAACATATCTCCTGCATATGGTTCATCCTTCTGTGAGCATTGAGGATAGGGGTTGCACCCCTAAATCTAAACATAATGGGTTCTATCGCATTTTGTTCCTGATTCCCCGATGACCTTCCTTCATAACTCGCTTAAGGAGGCTATCCTTAATGAGTGGAAGAATCCAGTTAAGAAAGTTTTTTAGACCATAGGCATTATCCATTCATTGAACTGGAGATCTCCAAGGGGGTGGATTTAACCTTTGGTATCCTCAAAGAACCTTTAGACAAGTAGATGGATTTTCTCTTGAAGAAAGCATGGCAGACTGAATTTTGTACTCTTAAACCGATTCTAGCCTCTACTTAATTCAAGAATCTTAATTATTGGCTTCAGCAGCTTAAATCATGTCTCTTGAAGCAAACGGATATTAATGAGCTTATGAAGCCTTTACCGATTCTCTTCTCAGCAGCCTCCGTTCTGTCTGATGCCACAGCAGAATCGGTTAGATTTTTGGCGCGGGCCATGGCCCTCACCAGTTTGGTGCATAGGACTTTGCGGTTGCATACTTGGTCAGGGGATACAGGTTCAAAGTTGCACCTGTGTGCCATGCCCTTTAATGGGGAATTCCTCTTTGGCCCAGAACTAGAGATGGTGTTAGGCAGCTCTGCTGACAACAAATAAGTCTTTTCCCACTTAGCATAGGGATTTCAGCATTTAGATTGTAATTTTCTAGTCAGTCCTCTTATAGACAGTCCTTTCTTAGCAAGGACTCGTTTTGGGGGGCCCCTCCTAATTCTAGGAGAGGCAAGTTTAGAGGACGCACTCTGTTTGGTACTCAACAGTCAGTCCCTAAGAAACAATGACCCCCAGGTCCTTATTAGGTGCCCGGTTAAAGCAATTCCACATTTTGTGGAAGACTCTACTGGATTGCCCCTTAATTTCCAGGGGAATAAGGAATATATATATAGAATTCGTGTACGTCCCTCCCATGATCTTTTTTGTTACTCCTGTCCCAGGGGGCTGAGAGGAAAGACTGGCCATTCGCAGCAGTCTAGATTCTATGTTGGCTACGGGAGTGATTGTCCTGGTTCCCCGCCACTATCCAGAGGATTCTGCTTCATTCTCAACGAAGAAGCTGAATCTGTCAGTACGATACAGATGCTTCTGCATGGAGTTCATCTTCTCCGTGAGGAATCTGCTCCCGCCTGGCTCCTTCATGGTCTCAATAGACCTGAAGGATGCCTATTAGCAGGTACCGATGGGCCTATCGGCTCAAGCCCTTTTGAGATTTGCAGTAAAATTTGGGGGACCAAATACTCCACTTCCAATTTATGCCTACCCTTTGGAATGGCGTCAGCGCCAAGAATTTTTACCAAAGTTCTGGTAGAACCTCTAGCTGCACTAAAGCAGAAAGGAGTCAGGATCATAGCATATCTAGACTCTTTGTCCCAGATTAGGAGAGGTTCTCCAGGATCTGGAATTGACAAAGGATTTTTTGCTACAATTGGGTTGGATCCTGAATTACCAGCAGTCCAGTCTAGTTCCGTCACAGGTCATGACTTATCGAGATCAATACGATCCTTCAGAAAAACGTTCTGCCTCAGTCAAAGATAACGATCCTTCAGGAAGCAGTTCAGTCCCTGTGTTCCAGTCGGTTGATTTCGGTTCATCAAGCTATGCGGGTCTTGGAGCTAATGACCTCGTTCTTCCCTGCTGTAAGATGGGGTCAAGGACTCTACAGCTGCATATTCTTGGGACAGGTCTCAGAAATCCATAGACAGGATAATCAAAGTCCAAGATTTAGTAAAGGAATCTCTTGGTGGCGGGTCAGTAAGTGGCAAGGCAAGTACAGGTTTGTCAGTGGCCTATCTTGGTCTGACTCCAAGGACATGGTTCTTCATGCGGTTGGGGGACCCATTGCAGATCCCAGACCGCTCAAGGGAAATGGTCCAGAAGACTGAGCCTATCCTCATCGAATCTCAGAGAATTGATAGCTGTGAAGGAGGCATTGCTAGCCTTCTCTCCCCACCTGAAGGGTCATCACGTACAAATCAGAACAGACAATGTGACTGCTCATCCATCCCGCAACAAGCAGCAAAGGAAATTCTGATCTGGGCAGAACTGAACCTTTTATCCCTATCAGCCATCCACCTGAAAGATTGCTGGAATCAGGTGGCAGATTATTTCAGTTGCTCTCTGCTATCGGAAGCAGAATAGTTACTGAACCAGGAGGTATTCAATCAGATTTGTATCTTGACAGGAACTCAAGTAGAGATGGATCTTTTAATGTTGGTCAAAACAACAAGCTGAGGAAGTTCTTCTCCCTCGATCCCGCCGATCAAGCACTAGGAAACGATGCCCTGGCTCACCAGTCTGGCTCACGCTTTTCTTCCAGTTTGGATCCTCCCAGTCCTATCCTTCCAGTCAGCCATTATTCTATTGCTGGCCCCATGGTGGCTGAAGAGACCATGAAGATACTCTCGGTTCAGGAGCTTTGGGAACTCCTGGTGACACCAGATCTTTTATCCCAATATGAAGAGGAGGAGGCTAAGGTGTTGAGCTTGGAGTCCCAGCCAGAGTAGGATAACTCAGTGAGGACAACAGACAACCAACAGGCACCTCAAGGCATGGAACTCCCAATGACATGTCTGCTGTCTGCTCACAAACATGGTATGCCCCAAAGGGGGTGTTCAGCTACGGGAAAAAAAACCTGTATGTGTATGCCGGCATGCAAGCGAGATGGCCACAGAGCACCGAGAACAAAGGAAATAGTGTAATTGCTCTGCTAAAACTTTAGCTTACGCGAAACACTTGGCAGAGAAAATCATGGACGCGGCTGGGAATAATACAAGCGTTCACAACTTCCAGGTCTGCGAGTTTGCTTCCGCGCAAAACTGAGCAATCACAGCGAGCCTTAGAATAAGGCTTATGGTCTTTGTGTAACTCAATTTGTTTTACTTGCACTGCCATTTTTTATATATATTCTTTATTTAGTAAAAAAGGAAAATCCTTAGAAGAAAATAATATACTCATGAAACTAGAGCTATCATAGGAAGGAAATACAGAGAAAAACTCTCCCATGGCACAAATGTCAAGCGAGTGAAATACCACAAAAGCAAGAACTACCTAGCCCACATTAGGACTTTGTGGCAACTTCGATAACCATGTGCATCCTGAGCTGCATAACTTAAATAGGTTAAGTTTTGATAATGGATAAAAGAAAAAAGTAGAATGAGAAGCTAAAAAAAGGAGGTAAGAAAAACTGGCGTGGAGGGGAAATGCTAAGATGGGGGATAGTTATAGGGTAAGGGATAAACTGCCAGATAGAAAGCAGTATTTTGCTGAGAAGAACTACAATCATGGTAACCAAGTATAGGTTGTCCAAGGCTGTCCATTTTGTGTGATTTTGTGTGATTAATCCTCTTAATCCACATAGCAATGGTTGGTGGGTTTGGACTGCACCAAATTCCATGGCATACACTCCTGCATAAACAAGGTGGTTAAGAAACCCTGTCCAGTATAGCCGTACCCATCAGCTTGTGCATATATATGATTTGGCTAAACTCCAGAAACCCAGCAAGTTCAGACAGGATCAAAAGATGTGGAGGAGGGTGCCCTCTTCTTTTCCACACCGGCAACAGGTAGATGACAGCTCTGGGTACATTTTGCACTTCCATTTTAAAGTTTTCCAAAAACTTGCAATCTTTTCTTACTAGAGATGGTGACATAACCAACCACCCAATAGTTTCTTAGATAAGTTCTCAAATAAAATGACTCCACAGTCTCATATTTCTAAGATTGATTACAATCAGACATAATGGTGCCTCTCTGAGTTGTACTGCACCTGAAGTAGGTGAGTATTTTCGCCCATTCCTGAGTCTTCTTTGTAGTCTGACACATCCTATTGGGGTGCACCCTAGGGAGGATACTTACCAGACCTTAAGTCTAAAAATAATTCAGGTTTTGGTCTGCTTTAGAGGAACAAAACTGGCCATAGTGTCTGTAATCCCACTAGTGTGAGCGATATCTGCTGTATCCGGCTAGTGCACACTTGCACCTGGCATATCTGAATGACTGCCATGATCATCCCCTATGTCCCCTTTAAAAATGTTATATTTAATCTTGTTTTTATTGAATTTTAAGCGTATCACAGTTTTACAATTATACATGACACAAAACACAGTACAATACACATATCAATACAATACAGTGCAATACCCCCCACACCGCGAAACCCCCTTCTCCTCATTACCAGCCTCTTTCCTCCAACCCAGCCCGCGGGTCTGCTAACGCTAGCCGTCTGGCCAGACATTCCCCTTAGCCATTTCCCATGCACGGAAGATGAGGTGACAACCCACCCATACTATGACTCAAATGACGGGAGCCAGGCCCCCGTACCAACAAAGCGTCCCAGGGTAATTCCCCCCACGCCCTCCGGCCCGGGCCTGCAGTCATCCGGGGCTTACTGCCCCTTGGCCCTTATTCAATTTTAAGCCAGATAAAAGGTGAAAGACTCCAACACGAAAGGAAACACCTACATACACCTCGACAGGAACATATAGACACAAGGTTCCTACCCAAAGGGGGGGGCAAGAATCCCACACCCACCCCTACTACCTGTATGAACCCGCTACAGCCCTCTCCTCCTACTATTGTAATTCTAATACCCTCTTTTGACCGACATCCGAACCCTTGAACATTATCCAGGCTACCCATGTCTGCATGTACTCCTCCCCCTCCCCCCGAAGATCCGCCGTTAGTTCCTCCATCCTCATAATATTATTGAGTTCTTCATACCACTCCAGCAAAGGGGGGGCCGTCGTGCTTTTCCAGTATCTCGGGATCACCATCCTACCCGCTGTCAGAAAGTGTCTCAGGGTCCCTCTGCTCCCAGCCTCCTTACCACCGGGGAGCATGAACAACAACGTAATTTCTGGAGTATTTGGGATCCGTGTCCCGTTAAAAATTTTAATGGAAGATGATGTTTGAATGGAAGAGGGTGACACACATGGCGAGCATAAGAGCGACTGATGCCCAGGGCTTCCACCGCTGCCTCTTATGCTTTGGGTGTCTGGAGCCCAGAGCAGTGCTGGCTACCACTTGGCTTGTGCTCTAACTTGCTGCCACAGTTACTGGGAGGACAGATGGTGAGGTCAGCCCCCAGGGACACACCCAAATTAGGATGCAGTGGCAACGGGGGAAAAGTGAGAGCAGTTGGTGTATTTAGGCACTGAATGATGGCTCAAGAAGACCAAAACCATTTTTGGGAGTTTTAAAACCCGACAGTTCGCTAAACACTTAGAGTACAATCCCTCCTGACTGCAGGCTCGCACAGGGTGGAGAGATCCAGGATGCCACCAGGAGCTGCACCTACTCCATGTATCTAGGTTTGCCAGTGTAGTGAGCAAGCAGTGGATTGATGCCACTAGAGGGTCGTGCATATGATGTGGCATCAAGAAAGCTTTAACAGTGCAAGATGCGCCTAAGGCAAGTTTTCACGTGGCCCAGGTTAGAAAGTTTTTGGAGTGATTTAAAAAGGGCCTAGCAACAACTACTTCTTTAAACTGCTGTTGATCAGGGACACTTGCTTTGGAAAGATGTTTCTGCTCTTTGGATTCAGCAAAGACATTTTCCACAGTGTGGGCAACCCCCTGGGCGACTAACTACCCAGTAAGCATGACACAGGGGGCCCCACTATGATTTTGCTATGGGGCTCTGTGAAATCTATGTCGTCCCTCTCTAGAAAGACTCTTTAACTAGAAGTCTCACAAAATAGCAGAATGCATTTTAATTGTATCACGCCAGCCACTGTTACTATCCCATCATATCCTGTAGACCCAAATAATAGTCACTCCAGATGGAGAATTGACAAGTCTGGTGCACCCCAGATCAAAGCAGTACTGGCTGGTTAATGTACATGCCCGAGTCCTGACACTTATAATCAGGCCTGGCTCACTACCAGGCTGCTAGTCACATGAAAAAAACACATTGTTCTGCTAGAGACAGCATACTATTATACATTTCCAATGATTGCCTTTCCAAGGATAGTAAGTTCCATGTGACAGTCATAAGATACTTCAAAGAGATCAAAATCACAGAAACGCAGCTCCATATTTGTTTAGCGCAGGAGTGTGCGTCGGAAATAATGTTCTCAGACAGTTCAGGGTCAATCATTGCAATGTATATGGAAAAAGCACTATGAAATGTATTAGACGACAAACTTTTTATTGAAGCACCTCTTTCAATTTCCTAATTATCTCAGGTGCCACCTGGGTGGTAGGTATGGATTTTCAACAGGGCTGTTACTAGGGGATGACAAGCAGGGCAACTGTACTGACCACCAAGGCCATTGGAAGCACCTTTTTCCTAACCATCCTGTTTTCTTGGTTGGTCAGAGCCACTGTTAGACGTAGAAAAGTTCTTAGGCAAATCAAATAAGAAAGGGTAGTGGAGGGGAATCCAACTGAGGGAATGACTCTCTATATACCCTCAAGACCCTGATCCTGGTGCAGGTGCTTGCTGAGTCTGTTGTGCAGGTTTATACAGTGCCTCATTGGCTGCCGGGGGTCACCTTGGGCTGCGAACCAGCGTGAAACACACAGGTTGGTCATAATCGGGCACTGGGATTCAGATTTCAGTGCGATATGTTCGAAAGGGTAGTGACCAGCACAAAAAGGTGAGTTTCCTTACAAGAGACCCTAGACCCTTTGCTGTCTGAGTTTTTTTGTTTGATGAGCCTCCTGCTTGGATACCACTAACCTAAAGAAAAGTTAACTCTCTTTATCCTGACACGCCCATGCCAGGTCTGTGCTGGCCTATAGTTAGGAATGGATGGCATCCCTGGAATGCTGCAGCCTGAATGCTGATCTCACCTATGATGAGTTGAAGGAAGCATCGGGTCAGGTAAGTATTTTAATTCTGTGCAAAACGGATAAAGGTTTTGGCTGGATTTCAGATTATCATGAATTTGTCTCCAGGAAGATTCAGGATGGCAGTTGAAGTTTTCGGTTCATGATTCTGTGGGTAAGCTATTCCTATTAGACTCAACAGAATGGCTGAACTTTTTTCCAGAAGAAGTTGTGACACTAATAAAAATTAATTTGGATTGGTTGGTCCTATTGTCTGACCTTTACCCTGGCTGTCAGTTTAACAGTCAAATATTTAATCCAGCCCTGCCCCTGCTCAGACTTTGCCATGACCTTACCCTTGCCTAATTTGATAAAACTCAGTGCTCAATTAAGGGCCCTATTTATGATTTGCGCCTTTTAGCATCATTTTTGTGGCTATAGCGCCTGCTTTGGAACACTCCCATCTTATCTGGAGCCGTGCTGTGGACTACATTGGCGCTAGCAGTCACTGTGTTACCAATTTACATAGTAACATAGTAACATAGTATGTAAGGCTGAATAAAGACTTTAGTCCATCCAGTTCAGCCTGTTTAACTCCTTCCAGTGGTCTAGTAACCATAGCCGGAAATGTTATTACATGCCAGGAAGGCATCAAGGCCACTTTTGAACATTTTTAATGTATCCCTCATTACTACCTCCTCTGGCAGCGAGTTCCATAGTCTCACTGCTCTTACAGAGAAGAATCCCCTCCTATATCGGTGGAGAAAGCACCTTTCCTCTAACCTTAGTGGATGCCCCCGGGTTATGGTTACACTCCGGGGTATAAATAGATTGTGGGACAGATCCTTGTATTGACCCCGAATATATTTATACATAGTTATTAGATCACCCCTCAATCGTCTTTTTTCTAGACTAAATAAACCTAACTTGGACAATCTTTCCGGGTACTCTAGCCCCCGCACTCCTTTTATTAACTTTGTTGCCCTTCTTTGAACGCGCTCCAGTTCTGATATGTCCTTTTTAAGCACAGGTGCCCAGAACTGTACACAGTATTCCATATGGGGTCTGACCAGTGACTTGTACAGGGGTAAAATGATGCTCTGGTCATGAGCACCCATGCCCCTCCTGATGCACCCCATGATCCTGTTTGCCTTGGCAGCAGCTGCCTGGCATTGATTACTACAGTTGAGCTTATTGTCAACTAAAACCCCTAGGTCCTTTTCCATTGTTGTTTTACCAAGTGTTTCTTTATTTAGTGTGTAATCATGACACAGATTTCTCCTTCCCATGTGCATAACCTTACATTTATCTGTGTTAAACTTCATTTGCCATTTAACTGCCCATGCTTCCAATTTATCTAAATCTGTTTGTAGTTGCCTGTTGTCCTCCTTTGTTTTAATTACTTTACTCAGCTTAGTATCATCTGCAAAGATTGAGACTTTACTGTTTAATCCATACCCAATGTCATTTATATATATATTGAAGAGAATTGGTCCCAGAACTGACCCTTGTGGTACTCCACTGGTAACAGTGACCCAATCTGAGTGTGTACCATTGATAACCACCCTCTGCTTCCGATCACTAAGCCAATTTCCCACCCATCTGCACACGTTTTCCCCCAGTCCAAGCATTCTCATCTTTTGTACCAGCCTTTTATGTGGCACAGTATCAAATGCTTTAGAAAAGTCAAGATATATGATATCCAATGACTCCCCCTGATCCAATCTTGAACTTACCTCCTCATAAAAGCTGATCAGGTTTGTCTGGCAGGAGCGATTCCTCATAAATCCATGCTGATATGGAGTAATAAGGTCATTTTCCCCAAGGTGCTCCAGGATAGTATCCCTTAAGAAACCTTCAAACAGCTTGCCCACCACAGATGTTAAGCTTACCGGTCTGTAGTTCCCAGGTTGCTTTGATTGTTGCATAAGGTATTGGCCGGCCTATGTCAGTGCCTGTTGGACCCACCGTCCGACTACGCCAGAGACAGTGAGCGCCACTTTGTACTGCTGTTATTCCGGTGCTCCCCAGTATACAGTATTTATTTTTTTTTTTTCTCCCTAAAATCTTTGGTGCTGTTTTTTTACAGCACTGGTCAGCGTTTTTTCGATCATTGACAAGTCCCAATGCAAGTTCTGTACAAATAAACGTGTTTAATATTAATTATAAGCATTAAACACTTCAATCCAGTTCTGCCCATTGTGCTCTATGGGATCCTGAGCTACAGCACCAGGTTTCATCTGGCGCTGCTTCAACCAGAGCGCCCGGCGTGCAGCATTTTGGGCGCTATTGTTAAATAAGACGCTAGCTGGCAGTTGCATCGTCACTGACGTTTTCTTATTTCTTAAATCCCACGCTGAGTGCCGTTGAGGTAAAAAAAAAAAAAGTGACGCTATGTGGTGCTGACGCTTCATAAATAAGGCTTTATAGGGCATCATGAAAATGTTTTTCTCACTTTTTTTGTGAGATAAAAAAATCTTTTTTTTTCTGGATGCAACCCAGAATTGTTTATTTCCTCAGTGAAATACAGCACCATTTTTAACTGTGCAAATCTTAAATAATTTGCACAGCTAAAAATGGTGCTGTAATTTGCTGAGGAAAAAAATCAAGATACATTTTTTTTTTTTTACAAAAAAAATGCGTCGAATTAGCTCTTCTGTCTGAAAAGTTGTAACAGAACGCAAAGGTAAGGTTTTTGACACACTGGCCTGCATAGAAGTAAGTCGTGTGCAAATCCTCACAAAGGCCAAATTGTAACACGCTGAAGTGATATCATGTTTTTTCACCAAAATAAAATATATAAATATAGTGTGAGCGTATTGTAGCAATAAGGATTTTAATCCAGGAATGAAAGGAGCATCCAGCTTACTTGTTGCCAAAGATGTACAAACACAATGACACGCCAATTATACGTTTAATCGGTCTTAGACTTGGTGATAGCTGCACTGTCTAAACATGAATTCCAGTTTAAAGTGGACCAACACCCACGGGTGATCGGCCCGGGAATCTATAAGATTCCCGGGCCGATCACCCCCCACCCCGCGGGACAACCCCCCCCAAACACCCCAACTCACCTACCTTATCTTCGGCGGCGGCCGGCCGCCGCCGCCTCCCTCGCGCCCCTGTAGGCGTGCGCGCCTCCGCGCCGGCCGTCTGCGAATGGCCGGCGCGGGCGCGCGCCCGTCAAAAGTGACGCGAGGGAGGCGGCGGCCGCCGCCGCCGCTTAGACGTTCCAGATCTTCCCTTGTACGTCGGCGCTGGGAGCGGGGAGAGGTGAGTTTTTCGGGGGGTTAGGGGGGGTTTCACACAGCGGGGCACCCCGATCGGGGGTGCCCCACCGAAGTGGACCAAGACCCAGGATAGTCAAAATCCTGGGTGTTGGTCCACTTTAAACGTATTTTTATGAAGTGGAGTGGGGGGAGTTCTACTGTTCTTTTTGCTGTCCTGGATCTCTCCAAAGGCAAAAAAGTTCAAGATACACAGAAACCTGATAAACAGTAGAAAATGTTGTGCTGCTGACATCGTCCCAGTGTAAAGATACCCATAACATTTGTATTGGCTGAACTTTCTTTTTAATCTCCGTTGACAGGATGTTGTACTTAGAGGCTGATTTATTACTAACGCAAGGTATCGGCAGATGAGTGTCTGTATAGTGGCGCTTACAGCGGCCGCTAGTAGACGCTGTAACAGAGCGCCTCAGCCGCTGTAGTAACCTGGCTGGCATTGATGAATGTGATGTATGTTGGGCGCTCTAACACCAGTACAGCGCTGCAAAGAGCAAGAGATAGCGCCAGCTTAATGTGACCGACTCTCATCGCTCCACACCATACTTATCAAAAAAGACACACACACAGCGTTGGTGCTCCAAATCTGGTCGCTATAGCATAGGGCGCCAGACACTGTGTGATTAAAGTCTGTTTTTGAACACATTTCCACCTGTAACAAAGTGAAAACACATGCAATGACATTGTTGGAACACTGTGACACTTTAATGCCAGACCTGTAATGACAACTCTGCGTAAAAAAACAAAAATTCAAAAAAGTTTTCAAATATGACTTTTTCTGGGCCAGGAGAGGTCACGCAATGATTTGAGAGAAAAATGGAAAAAAAATGAAAAAAACCCTGTTTAAACAGAAGAAAAGCAACTTCCATTAAAATGTATGGGAGAGCGTAATACCTGGCGCTCTGGAAGCTAGAGCCCCGGCGCTATACGCTGAGCCGTCTGTAATGATGAATCGTACGCTACATGGCGCTGTTAGAGTGGCTCACCAGAATCGCCTTCATGAATGTGGTTTTGCCTACAGCACGCAGCGTTCACCAGGCGCTGCCTGCCGCTGCGAAGCACTACCTGCTGCTAGACCTTCATGAATAACCCCCATAATCTCCCAAATTGGTTTACAGACTGCAAGAAGAACATTACAGCAAATCTCCCCCACCCATAATCTATCCAAAAGAGAAGCAAAATGGCTGGTGTACTCAGATGGGGACAGAGAGCCACGGTACACACAGCAGCCAGGGCATTCTTTTGGAGAACTGCGTTAGACAGGATTTCTGTTTCAAAATAATAAATGAAACATAGTTAAAGAGCCTAAAATAAAATATCACCCCCTCATACCTGGCACTCACTGTAGGGGGTTTAAATAAAAAAAAAAAATAACTCATATAATCCCAGCAGCAAACATGTTGCCTTAGGCCCTTATTTAAGAAGGGATAGCGTCAGGTAGCGCCTGGTTAATGAGAGGTAGCGACAGATAGCGACTGGACAACGCCGGACACGGCACGCAGTTACACATTTATCAAGCAGAATCTGTTTAGCGACTGGGATAGCGGCATGTAGCGTCTGATTCATCATTTTCACAGCCTCAGCAAACAGCGCCAGCGTTCAGCCTTGCACAGCGCCAGGTATGATCTCTCGCCACCTGGCGCTCTCCCATACATTTCAATGGACGATCCTTTTCTTCTCTTAAAACGTTTTTTTTTTTTCAAAAAAATCTCAAATAATTCTGTGACCTCTTCTGGCATTGAAATAGCAGTTTTTTCATAATTTTTTCATTTTTTAAATATTTCCTCAGAAATGACATTACAGGTCTGGCATTAAAGTGTTCATGTTACAATGTTGTTACAATGTAATTCCATATGTTTTCGCTTTGTTACTAGTTAGATGCTTGAAAACAGTCTTTAAACACACCGCCTCCTGCGCTATGGGCTACAAACAACTATTTTTCAGCGCCAGAGATTTGTGAGGCTGTTTTTTTGCTGAATATGGTGTGAGTCGGTCGCTATGAAAAGTCGCTAACATGCGCTCCCATACAGCGCTGTACTGGTCAAATAGCGACTCCTCACAATGTATTCAACATTACTGAACAGCGACTGAGTCGCTACAATGTAGCGACCCACGGCCGAGCACTGCGACTACTAGCGGGCGCTCTGAAAATGCCGCTACAGACGCTCATCTGTCGCTACCTGCCGCTAATGATGAATCAGCCTGCCCGTGTTCCCAGCAGAGACCACTACGAGGCATAGGCAGATCCTTTATGTCCGGAGTCTGTCATGCACAGAGTGGGGATATCGCTAAGTTAAAGTGAAGCTAAACCCTCCCCAGTGAGGGTCCTGATGCAAAGGGACACTAATCTAATCCATCTTACACCATCAATCAGCTCTGCCTTAGAAAACTCACCTTTTCCTATTAGCACACTATCCCACAGGGGACAGGAAAACTGCATCTCCTATAATAGTAGCTGTTTCCTGGTCTCCTACCATACACAGCTCCAGGAGACAAAAGGTGAGTGCCTACTAAATACGGGGCTCATGGGGAGCAAGAGAAAGTGGGTTGTGCTCACTTTAAAGTGGAACAAAACCCTGGCCTTCCCCCTGGGGCATCCCAAATCGGGAGGCCTGCAAACTCTCCTGCAAAACTCACCTTTCCTGGTGGCTCCTTTGGGGATGTGAACATTGGCAGCGGCATCCCCAGCATCTCTGGGCTGAGACATGCTCCTTTACCCAGCCATTCGCCCCAATTTAAAGGGAACTGGCGATGCGCCTGCTTTCGCTCTCTTATTGCCGTGCGTCTAAAGAGCCCTATTGCTGATGAATCATTTGGACGGCATACAGCAATGATCGGACAAGAGCCCACGCATGTTCCGTAGGACCAGGGAAAGATACATTTTTTAGGGCAATCTGGGGGGTTCAATACAGTGGGGCATCCAAGATTGGGATGCCCCAGGGCAAGAAACAAAACTTGGGAAGTCAAAATCCTGGGTTTTGTTCCGCTTTAACCCCCCAGACCCCAACACAAGCCATAGCTCTGAATCTACATGACAGACCGGGCAAATTAATACACATGCACCCAATGCCCCTGTACATTCAGGGCTCTTTGTTGGATGCCCCTTTTATGCTGCTTTTACATATTGCCTCCCTAGAAGAAAACTAAAAGAATTGATGTCAAACGCATCCTTAGGCTATAGCAGCAGCCTAATAGTAAACTGATATTACTGGTAACTAAAAATAATCCTATTAGCTATATGTAATGGTTATATGGCTGTCATCATAAGTGGTGAGGCCTGAATATGAGCTCCGGGGTGATAAGACCATTGTTCATTGACAGAAAACATTTGGAGTGATAGATGACAATAGCAAGCCTTCAGTATGCGGCACAACTATGCAAAACATGACAACTACATTCACTAATGTACTTATCTGCTCAGCTACTCAACACTTACCGCACACACAAATACCACACTGGCCATAACAAGCTGGCGAGGAGGAGACATTGCTATGCTGCCTAAATCAGGGTCAGAGTTAGGATCGCCCCAAGCCTGGAGCCTGGACAACACTGTATAACACTTTATAATGTTTAGTACTTTACATTGAAACGCTTTGTAGAATAATTTCACCAACAGACTTTGCTATTAGCCAATGCTACAATTCATGACTGACCTGTAACTGTACCTGCATTTTGCAACAGCCATTTAGCAATTGTATTGCAGGGTTACTAGGGGCCTTATTTATGATGTTTTTTTCTTTTTTGTGGCTATAGGGTCAGTTCCAGGCAACTGGCATTTTGGTCATATCTGGCACTAGAAATCGCTGTGCAGAATGCTACTAATTAGCCTTGAATGTTGCAGTTAGGTATTGTGCGGCCTATGACAGCGCCTGTTGGACCCAGCTGTCGATTATCCAAGTGCCAGTGAGCACCACCAGCGCTCACCATCATATTTATGATTTTTTTCCACCTTGACATTTTTGGCGCTGGATTTTCCCGTTGCTTGTCAGCATCTCATCATTACAGTTACAAGAAATCACTGATGGGGAAAAAAAGGTCATTTTGTGACATCTTGGTCCTGTGTTTTAATTATTGACAAGTCCCAGTGGAAGTTCTGTACGAATAAATGTGTGTAATATGAATTAAAAGCATGAAACACTTCAATCCAGTTCTGCCCATTGTGCTCTATGGGATCTCAACCTACAGCACCAGGTTTCATCTGGTGCTGCTTCAACCAGAGCACCCGACGCTGCAACCGTTTTTGGCGATAGTGTTAAATATGCTAGCTGGCGGCTGCATCGGCGCTCCCATTTTTTAATTGGACGCTGAGTGCCGCTGAGGCCAATAAAGTGGTTCTGTGTGGCTCTGACGCATCTTAAATAAGGCTCCAAATAGGGTACAGTTAGGTATAGCCCACCACAGCTATACCTGTATAGTTGAGGCTGCAACATTGGGGGTAGAACATAGACTTGGGTTTTCTTAGCTAGGGGTCCGAGTACACAGGAACTGGGGGGGACTAAAGAATGATGACAGTGTGGCCCACTGGGAATGCTCTCAGGTCTTGCTATGGCCAGGTTTGCCCCTGTTAGTAGTAGTATCTACTGAAGGGAAAATGAAAAACCTTCACTACAACTTAAAGGACATTTATTATCAAAGGTAATAACAGGTACCTTAGCTCCAGCATAGCTGATAACTGGGCATACACTAAGAAAGGCGTTAGATTCTGAGAAATAGCCACACCCCTGGCCGCCCCTTTTTCTGTAAAAGGTTTCTGCTGCACTCTGGTAAAAGTAACAAACCCTCTATCTCTGTTATGGTATGTGAGCAATTCTCATCCAAAGGGGGTAAAAACTGTTGCATGAATGCAGCAGCCACAGCTCATTCAGCTGAAGGCGTGTGGAGCCGAAGTGTGCAGATATGGACACGTTTCCACAGCAGGTCCCCAGAGTGGCTGGAGGGGGTCCCTATAACCATAGTCTAGTCTGGAAAAGATTGAATTGAAGTGCGGAATACCTGAAACGCTCTCTAAATCAGTGGCACATGCAGTGCAATATTTCTATTCATAGTAAACGCTTTGCATCCCCTATTCTCCCAGCATTCCAAAATGGCAGATTCTGTAGAAAGGCGAAAAACAAGCCATAACCCATCGGGTCTGCACTTTACCACCATCATTCGTCCCACATGGCCACTGGTAACCAATTTGGTTTGGAGGGTGACAATGCATGCCCACCCGACTAACCTTGGCATAGTGGTAAATGTGCATTGTAGTTATTGCAGCCACGGGAATGCAAAATTATGTATTTTGCCCAATTTTCAGGTTTCCTAGAGGGTTTCCCAAATCAGCATGCCGAAGGAGTGGGAGATCCGCATTAATGTGGACCTAGAGGCCGATTCATCAATAGCGCCAGGTAGCGACAGATGAGCGACTGTAGCGTGATTTTTTCAGCGCCAGCCAGTATTCGCTGTGCTTGGCCGGCGTTAGCTTGATGACAGCGACTCAGTCGGTGTGCGGTAATGTTGAATACGGGCTGGGGGGTCGCTGTTTCACAGGTCCAGCGTTGTATGTGAGCGCCTGACAACGAATGGCCAGAGCGAACGGCTAGCTTCATATTCATCAAAAAATCACGCTCCGAATGTGCTGTCGCTGTCCATTCCTTGTTTAAACCCCAGAGCGCTGGCGGCGATCTGTATTAACTAGTTTTTAACCCCTAAACAACCATATTTTTTTAATGTAACATTATACATGTTTTTAGAATCATTTTGTT
Source organism: Gastrophryne carolinensis (assembly GCA_027917425.1). Taxonomy (NCBI): domain Eukaryota; kingdom Metazoa; phylum Chordata; class Amphibia; order Anura; family Microhylidae; genus Gastrophryne; species Gastrophryne carolinensis. The sequence goes on along the minus strand of CM051234.1, from coordinate 434,649,287 downwards.
ATATGAATACATTAATCTCAGACCTGTTAGATCAATTCTGCACATATTTTTTTTATATTTTTTTTTGACTTAAAAATAAATCCTAACATTGCAGAAGTGTTCTCCGATTTTTTGACATTAAAAAAAAAAATTTAAAAAAATAATACCAATTAATTATGATTAATTATAGCTTGCTCCATTGAAATGCATTGGACATCGCCAGGGAGCGACAGCTCATACCTGGCGCTGTGAGGGAATTTGCAGCGGCGCTGTTCGGTCCAGGCGGCTTCATGATGAATGCCGCACTAGCCGTCGCTCTCGCCGGCGCTAGCCTCATTTTGCTTGATAAATGCGTCATTGTGACCGCCGCGGGCGTACTTGAGTCGGTAGTCGCCGTTAGCTGCAGCTACCTGGCGCTCGTCAGACACTACCTGGCGCTATCGCTTGATGAATAAGGGCACTATACTTTATCTGCAAATCCCAGACTACTGGTACATTAACCCATCCTCTTATGCTTCTTGTGAGTCCCACATTTTTCCACAATGCTCTACCCGACGAGGAACCCAGAAATGGCAACATGCAGCGCATGCCTACTATTGAAGGAGGTCCTACATAGAATGGAGCACAGTATAAGATGAGAAAGATAAATGGGATGCAGCTTTTTCATACAAAGGTCTAGCTTAGATACTTGGTTTCCCAACTTTTTTCATAGAGTACCACTTTCCGTTTTGCAAATATATGAAGTACCACCACCACCACTGTCAGGGACCAGCGGGTCACAAGATCCAACTCGGGAGCCTGCTTTCCCAAAGCATGGTCCGTTCGCCCTCCTAGCGGGGCTACAAGGCCCAGAAAGGCCCCGGACACACAGATTCTTGGCTAAGGCAACAAGATTGCTCAAGTTAAATATAGGTTTTAATACAATAAACACACTAGGCAGTGATTACTAACATTTGGCTATGATGGAGTGAATACAAATGCCGTTCTGGGTAGTGGGTTACAGGTTACAGTGAGTTACACGCAGAGATACAACAGTTAGAGTTACCTTCAAATGCAGATGCAGAGTAATGATGATGGGCTCCCACAAGGAGGTGTGGGGAGAGCTGCTAGATGAATAGGGCACCCCAGCAAACATGTGACGCAACCTCCCCCACAAAGTGACCAAGTCCTGGTCTCCAAGGCCTACCTTTAAGCTCGATCTTTGCCCCTTCACCCTCCTCCCAGACACAGATTCTGGGAAATATATATCACACCTCCCCAGCTAAGGAGGATGCTGGCCACCTCGCTGTCTGACAAAGGTGTTAGGGGAGCCAAAGGGGGGCTTTCAACCTGGAACTGCCTTTTCTGAGTGTCAGAACCTCATGCCCATATATGGAGTTTATTTTCCTGCTAGGCTTGTAAGGGGGACATTTTTACTAAGAATCAGCAATAAAATTAAATATAATATTTGCCCTATTGCTCACAACCACTAAAATAAGACTTCAAGCATGACTAGGGGCGATTGGAGTTTTTTTTTTTATATATTCTTTATTTAGTTTTGTCATATACAACAAAGGGTAAATCAACAGGAAAGGAAGGGTAGGAGTAGAATTGTCCACGGATCCAAATCACATCTTACAGTCTTAACATGTTAGGGATGTCACCGTCATCAGACCAACAATTTACAAAAGCTTTATCACAAGTTCATTATCATACCAATTGTTGCATAGTCATCTAGGTCTTTTCGAAATCCTTTTATTGCCTGATGCTTATTATTGAGACTATGTGAGCACTTAATGCAGACTTTTTCCTTGTTGTGATCATATCCCATCTTTCTGTAGCAAACTGGGGCCCAATCCTCCCCTTATTAACTCTTGTTTGACTTTTCTCAAATCCGTTCGGACTATAGGGGGGAGGGGGTTGAGGGGGGGTAGGTTGTGGGGGTAAATGGTGAGGGAGGGTTACGGGGTGGGATAGCACAATATGGTAGTATTCCCCCTTGCTTACTGCCCTCTGGTTCCCGCCAGTATGTGGGCCTGCCCACCTCACATCTCTCCCCTCTATCGCCTGTAACTTGTCTCAAATTGCTGCTGATCCCGTCGGGCCATCCCCTGCCAACGTGCGAAAATTCCCCAGATTCCTGGAAGATTAGCCACGGGAGCCAGGTATTCCTAAATTGATCGTCTCTATCGTGTAGGGACAGAGTCAAATCCTCCATTTCCTTAGTGGATATAACCTTGTTAAACCAGTCCCTAAATAAAGGAGCCTTTCTTTGTTTCCAAAATCTAGGTATAACTTATTTAGCCGCGTTCAGCAAATGAATCAAGAGCGTTTTTTTGTATGCCACTACAGCCTATATGGAGTTTTAATGTTCATAAAGAAATGGTATGTTTAAAATTGGTGACCTGCCGGACCGTTCCAGTAATTAATACAGACTTTCCCAGGGATAGGGAAGTTCTATACTGGACCAACAATGCAAGCTCTTCTGGAAGCGATGCAGTCATCACAACATACTTCATTCCTTTGTGTTTGCAGCTTGTTTACTTGACTTGTTGACACCTGGCACATCCTATTGGAGCACTAGCCTGCCTGCAGTGCTTCATGTCCCCCCATTTACTCCCCCCCCAGTGGCCTTGAGTACCACCAGGGGGCAGCTCAAGTAACTCCAGTGGTACTAGTGACACTGGTTGGAAACCTCTGCTCTAGAACTTCTCTCTTGATGGGGAAAAAGGATAAGTATAAACATATTCATATTAATGGATCTCAGAAATGTTTGCAGCAGGATTTGCTACTTTGATCCCAGCCCTTCGATATATAATTTTCCTAAGTCCCCCTTTAACCTCCTGGTTTCTCAAACTATATATGAGAGGATTTAGCAGTGGGGTTACTACGCTATAGAGGAGGGACAGAAGCTTGTCATTGTCAGGTGTATCACTGGTTTTCACACGTACATAAGTAAAGGCTCCTGTCCCGAAGAACAAGGTAACGGAGATAAAGTGTGACGCACAGGTTGAGAAGACCTTTTTCCTCCCGGTATTAGTGCTGATACGCAGAATAGCTGAAATAATTCGGCCATAAGAATAGAGAACTAAAGCGAAAGGTAATGGTAGTACTAAGAAGCCAGTGACTGAAACGGCTATTTGATTAGCCCGGACATCAGTGCAGGCCAGCTTTAGCAATGGTGGTATGTCACAGAAAAAGTGGTTGATATGGTTTGGTCCACAGTACGGTAAGGAAAAGATGGAAGCTGTTTGACCAAGGGATATGAGATTGCCGGAAAGCCAAGAAATTAAAGCCATTTTCAGGCATGTTGCTTTGTTCATAACCGAAAAGTATCTCAAAGGATTGCAGATGGCCACATAGCGATCATACGCCATAACAGCCAGGAGGAAACACTCAGTGACACCCAGGGTGAAGAAGCAATACATCTGCATGCAGCATCCGTAAAAGGGAATGGTCTTCCTCTTGGCCACAAACGTTTGGAGAAGCTTTGGGAGGGTGACAGTTATGTAGCATATTTCCAGAAAAGAGAGGTTGCGGAGAAAATAATACATCGGTGTGTGGAGTAAAGCATCTACAGTGGCCACCGTGATTATTGTCACGTTACCCAGCAACGTAAAAATATAGATTAAGAGGAAGAGCAGGAAGAGGAATAGCTGAAGCCTCACATTAAAATTGGTAAATCCCACCAGGATAAATTCCTCAATGTGCGAGTAGTTAGTTAATGTCTTCTCATGTGTTGTTTGCATCTGGATACACAAAAAAAGATGCTTGAGGATTACTTCTTATTGTATATAGTATAGTTTGGGTCCATACGTGACTTCCTGTATTATTGCTTGCCTTGGCCAGCTTCAAAAAAGGAATGTCCTAAAGGGATATTCCAAGCAAAGGGTTAAATCGTCCTGCTTTCTGCTCTCCTATGCTGGTTGTCAGGGGCTACATATTTTATCCAGTTTGCTTTATATTTCTAAATAACTCCCAGTGAACTCTTTTTCTTCTGATGGGCCTCCTCAGCAGCAGATGATGGCTCAATGTGCCATGGTCAATGTGAGGGGTCCCTTCAGAATGCATTTTGGGGAACTTGAAGGTGGAAATGAGCCAGCAGAAGGAAGCACGTTCTATAGGGTTTAACAGGGAATAAATGCAGCCAGCATGGGGCAAGCAGACAGCAGGCGTATTTAAAGTGGACCAACACCAAGGATTTAGACTATCCTGGGTTTTGATCCACTTCCCCGGGGCACCCCCATCGGGATTTCCATAAAAAACTCACCTCACCCAGCTCCTACGGCGCATGCGCGGCCGCTCGTCCAATCAGCATGCTCGGAGCCGCTGTAGTATGCGGCGTGGAAAGCGTGAGATGTGGACGCGCCCCGCGCATGCGCCGTTGGACCGGGAGTAAGGTAAGGTTAACAGGCTTCCTGGGGGGTTTCACACAGCTGGGCATCCCGATTTTGGATGCCCCGCGGGGAGGGATCGGATCGGCCTGGGAATCTTATAGATTCCCAGGCCGATCCAGGAGGGTGTTGGTCCACGTTAATTCTTCGCCTGGAATCTCACTTTAAATAAAAATGGTTCTTTAATAATGTAAGAAGAAAAGCACCCAAGAAGCCATTTGTTTCTGCTTTGCAAGCTCACAAAAACAGAACTTTTAGCTGGTGTTGGGTGAGCAGTGAGATCTTTTCTCTCTGCAGAAACCATCTGGATACTTACAGGCAGGAAAACACTGAACATAGAAGGGGATTCAGTTACACAGAGCCTATCACATGCCTTTTCCTGGATTAGCTTTGGGCTTAAGAGAACATAGTGGAAGCCTACCTGTAACACAGAAATTAGATCAAGCACCAAATGTCTTCTTGCTGTATATATATATATATATATATATATATATATATATACTTGTATGTCCCATATCCACATTTTAACCTATAAGTAATAGGTATAGGGCAGAGTTTAGGTAATAGGTAAGGTCCAAAGTCCAGGAGATCCCCCTCCCAATTCTTAAAGTGGATGGTGGATGTCGAGTCTAAGTGTAACCTCTCTGCCCCGCCATCCTCCCCTGGTGCTTAGACAGGATGGGGGGGTTACAACACAAAAAAAACTCCTTATCTGTCACCACTATCACCAGTGCTCCTGCAACGGATGCACAGAGAGTGCACAGAGCAGCTTCACCTACTCTGTGTGCGTTTGAAGTGAATGGGCAGACAGGACACATGCCCAGACCTGGGAAAGCCACTCAGTGCATCAGATCCAAGTTTGCTCTGCCCAGAGTTGGAATCGGTGATGATCAGTGCTAGGACTCTGGGCGAGGTAAGGATTTTGTTTGTTTGTAATCGCCTGCCCTGCCTTAGCGCTAGGGGGCAGGGCATCGCAGGAGGGCGGATACGCAGACACTGGATGTCTACTAAATGTAGAGTGTAGAGAGCAGATGCCTTGGGGTAGGGTGTGTATAAATAATTTTATATGGGTATTAACTGACACAAATAAGTAGAATACGTAGCACAATTAATTCATAATGATTTTACACATTAATAAGAGCATTACACAATGTGATGTGTTTCTATTGAATGTAAATAAGTTAATAGCAAAATACACATGTACAACTTGTTCTGCACCACTTGACGTCTTTAGGTATAGTGCACCTATTGTTAAAAAATGGAATCATACCCCTGCTTTGGGGTGCATATTATGTGAAAACTATCCTATAGTTATAAGGGCTGAAATTCAAATCGGGGCAAAGGATAGGACTCACATGAGAAATTAGACTTCACAATACTTGCTAAAAGCACATATGCGAAAAATAAAAAGCTGAAGATGGGCTACTATGGTGTTAGATAACTGTGTGTCTGCTTGAACCCCCAGTTTTTCTACTCCTGGTCTCCTGAAACCGGACCAACACAGTTGGAAAAGAAAGGTAGCGGCTTTCTTGGAGCTTCATCTCCCTGCATCACAGCCATGCTTCTGCCTGGATTCAACTGACATAACTGACAATACACAGTAACGGGAAGCCCAGCAGCACATCCTGTTTGCAGGTGGCCTGCAAATGCATGAGCCGCCATTTTGTTTCTAAAATTTACTACAGTAGGAGTTAGAAAAAGGTAAATGAATGTTTAAGTGCAGCAATCTAAATTGCCCGGGGGAGGGATGCATATGAGCACTGTTTGTTGTGTTGGTCTGCTTTAAGTCATTTTTGACTGTTGGTCTGAACTGTACCTTTTGGGGGGAAATGGTGGGAGGGGCTTGACAAATCAGATGTTCTGTAGAGTAATTTCTATAGTAGTCACAAAACAGTGCTGCACCTTAAAACATATTCTATTTCCAGTGCTAGGTCCACTTTAATTTCTTCTGTAGCTATTCTTACTAAGTAGATATCCTTGTGGTGTCACATATTGGCAGACATGTTACATATCACACGGCCCAGAAGCAGGTTTCGTAACAGGCAGCCCCTAATCTCTGGCAGAATAGCACGTCTGATCCTTCCGGGTCCTCAGGACCCATTACTAAATGACATGCAGAATAAAATGCCTCACTTGCTGTTGGTCCTAATGCAATTTTCATTAAACTATTATCAAAGCTTTACCTAGGCGAGTTATTGGCGAGTTATTTGCCTGTTTTCAATGTACAACACACAAATCATGAATTAATAGACTGAGCTTGGTTTTGAATTTAACACCTATTTCATGTGATATAAATAAGTATGTACAGGATGTACACCTGATATTAACAGATCATATTCTAATAATAACAGCAGGAATACATGGCTGGATGACGGATGATCAGGCCAAGGGACACTGTGTGCAGTGAAATGCTGCCCACGTACCCAGCTGAACTCCTGCTAAGTGATCTATCATCATACGGATATCAGCAGCAAACTTCAGGCGCTTCCTGCTCCCTTCATTTCTATGGCCAGCTATTAGTAACAACATTTTACCTTGGTGCTTTATTACAAGGTTTTCCTGCTTTTATTTTTTCTTTAAAGACATGGCTTTGTTTTTATGTAATGTATTAATGATTGTAATAAGTTGTCAGCCACTTCTAATAACAATAGTCTCAAGTCTTCACTTGAAGTGAAAGTCTAGCCTCTGCCTAAAATGTGTGTGGCGCAAACTGATTTTCGATGCCCCCACCCTGCAAGCCCTGATTTCTCTTACCTGCTCCATGTTATCCTAATGGAAAACTCCCTTTTTGTCAGATTTTTGATGATTTCCTGGCATACTTTTTACTCACCCTACCTGCGTGTCGATTAAACTGATTTCCTGTGATATTAGAAAATAATTCAGCATCAGAAAAGGAAAAGCTCGCTCTTTACAAGTTACATTATAAGCTTGCACGGCCCATCTTGCTATCAATGTGTAATCTTGCATTTCTGTTCTGTAATATTTATGGATTATTTGTAATTAATGATTGCAAGTTGCAATTAGTTTAATTAATACCTTGCAGTGTGCAATAGTGATAGTCATAGTGCAATATTCACAAAAATACATTCAGTTGCAAATATGTAAATATATATATATATATATATATATATATTATATATATGATAAACCAATTGAAAAAGGAGAACTGATGCTGGTTTGAACTATACAATCAGGTGTACATGACTTAAAGTAACTGGATCTTCTGCCTGTTACTGCATGTATAATATAAATATAATCCTGCTTGGCTGTAAAAGAATACATAAAGTAAAGCCTTTGCCTTATACACATTGGCATGACTGATCATAAATGATCATTGCACCATAAGTCATAGATATGAGAAATCCCTCACCTCTGTTTCAGGTCTTGGTGGACTGATGTGCCACCTACTGGGGTTTAACAAAGGCACTGCAGCTTAAAAAGTCTAAGCCGCCTTCTTCAGCAATTTCTTCAGGGATATCTGATTCCCCCAGACATCTCATTACATATTTGCTATGTAACTTTTGCTTGCAACTAAAAAAGTTGGCTACTGAAACTTTCTTTTAATGAATTTAATAATCTGTGGAACAAGAAGTGGAACAGGACAGAAAATACACAAAATATTGTGGGCCAAGTTTGCAGCAATGTTTTGCCCGGCACAGGTCTTTTGGGGGGGGGGGGGGGGGGGTCCTGTACAGGAAACCACAGCAAAATTCAATGACATTCTGCGAATCAAACAGCGACCAGCAGTGCATCAGGCCATTCCTTCTATCTATCTATCCTCTGATAATGGCACACAATGCTCTGGCCAACTCATTACTAGTTGTGGCCGATAAGAAGGTGACTCTGTGTGTGAAGTGTTTATTCAGTTGAGACTGGTAAGCTTATAAAGATGTTGGGAACCACTGTCTGCTTGAGGATCACATTTGGTGGTGGAGTTTTAAGAAAACTTCTGAAATATCATGGATAAACACTGTTATTGAGCTTATATGATAATGCATCATTTTATACACTCTAGAAAGATGCATTAAGAATTTAGGTTGCTCTATGAATTGATCTTTGTTGACTGATTGGCTATGGTATATAGGTCTACTATGTGCCTGCAATGAAGGCTTAGCTCACTTACCTTCCCACCACTCCCATGCTGTTGCTGCAGCACTTAGCAGCATTTTTTGGCAACTGTTGGCAGCGTCAATTACCAAAAGCACATCTTCCTGTGCTGCTGCCCATCCTATCACCTATGAAACTAGTGTCCTTGGCATCCGTGTTGCCTAACAATAGCAGACATTGGTTCACCTGGCATCCTAACTTATCTGCACTCAAAAGCTGGCTATAGAAACAGCATGGGGTTGACTTTATTGTTAGGTTGCTGTACTGTTTCAACTGTCCCCACTGTCCCCTGAACCTCCAGTTGTTACCTTAATCCATGGATCCTTGTTGATGACCTTTATGATGTCTAGATACCCTCTGAGTTGTACTCTTCATTGCCACCCATGGTCTGACCATATCCGAGTTGTGCCCAAATTTCCTAGCTCTGCCATGCCCTGATCACATCTGAGTTGTGCTTCACATTGCCAGCCTCACCCTGTCCTGACCATGGATGACCATAGATGCTGGCAAACCTCTGCTATGTTTTTTAATCACTTCCAGCCTGACACCTGTCCATTACCTCGGCCAAGTCCAAGAGGCCGATTCATTAATAGCGCCAGGTAGCGACAGATGAGCGCCAGTAGCGTGATTTTCTCACGCGCCAGCTAGTATTCGCTGTGCTTGGCCGGGGTTTGCTTGTTGACAGCGACTCAGTCGGTGTGCGGTAATGTTGAATACGGGCTGGGGGGTCGCTGTTTCACAGGTTCAGCGTTGTATGGGTGCGCCTGACAACGAATGGCCAGAGCGAACGGCTTGCTGCTGATTCATTAACAAAACACGCTCCGAATTTTTTCGCGCTGTGAATTCCTTGTTTAAACCCCAGTGCGCTGGCAGCGATGGGTGTAAAATAGTTTTTAACCCCCAAACAACCATATTTTTTGATTGTAAAATTATACAAGTTTTTATAAACATTTTGTAATATGAATACATTAATATCAGACCTGTAATATCAATTCTGCACAAATTTTTTTTTTTTTTTTTTACCTTAAAAAAAAATCCTAACATTGCAGAAGTGGTCACAGAGTTTTTGACATAAAAAAAAAATAAAAAAACATTAATAGGAATTAATTATGATTAATTAAAGATTGCTCCATTGAAATGCATTGGACATCGCCAGGGAGCGACAGGTCATACCTGGCGCTGTGATGGGATTAGCAGCGGCGCTGTTCGTTGCAGTCGGCTACATGATGAATCCCGCGCTAGCTGTCGCTCTCGCCGGCGCTAGCCTCATTTAGCGTGATAAATGCGTCATTGTGACCGCCGCCGGGCGTACTTGAGTCGGTAGCCGCCGTTAGCTAGCGGTACCTGCCGCTCGTCAGACACTACCTGGCGCTAGCCCTTGATAAATAAGGGCCCAAGTCTAGGACCATGCAAGACCTGCCAACGGCCACCTCCACACCACTGCCATGGTCCCAAGCCACGAGATTCCAGCAAGACTACTTAATGACAGTACACACCCTTCTTTTGTGACTGTATTGCATGGACTCCTTATCTAGCGTTACTCTAGCAACATGTACAATATGATTAAGATTTCATGCATTATTCTCCACCCATCATCTTTACCAGCAGCTGCATCTTACAGTAGCTGATTATTTGCTATTTGAATCTGAGACACGTTTGCAGGTTTTTGGTTCAGAGTTGGGGTACTGCATCATCATGTGTCCTCTCTAGTGGGGAGTTAAAAAAAAATGACTGCCTATGTTATAACTCCTCACTGTAATGCCCAGGTGAGTTATATTGCTGGCCACTCAGGGCTCTGTGGAGTTTTCCTGGTTTGGGAATCAGGCCTGGGAAGCAGCTCTCAGCCAGGCAGCCAATTCCTCCCTTGCCTGGAGACAGGTGAGCAGAGTCAACGTCTGGGAACCGGAGTGCAGAGCAGCAGGCTGGGAACTGCAGAGCAGAGAAGCAGGCTGTGAACATACACACATAAGACAGTACAACCCATCCATGCGACCAAAGAGGCAAGCTGCTGGCAACCCAAGGTATAGGAGGTCCAGTATTTGACAGAGGGCTTGTAACCTTCCCACATATTCGGCAGCACCCCAAATAGAAGAGGGCACACTTGGCCCTAGACAGACCTTTGGTGGTCGCAAACCTGGCAAAGGGGAAACAGAGGTCATATAGTACACATGGATGGCCAAGATCCAGTACAATAGAGTACAGACAATGAAGGACCCGGTTAATGACTAAGAAGGGCAAGAGCCCAGAGGCTGATTGAGGACCCGAGGAGACTGTACAAACACAGCAGACACACGCAACAATACGTGTGGCTCAATGGGCTATGAGCAATAATACATGGCACATCGTAAGTTTAAGGCCCTATAGATGTCAGTCCTTACACTCTCCACTACTTTCTACCTCTGAGACATACATTTCTCTATATCATGATGTAGTTAAAAAGGATTTCTGAAGCTATTACACAACAACAAATGAGGCAGGGATGATTTTGGCACAGGGTTGTTGTCAGGGTTCGCCGGACACCCCTCTTTCATAAGCCAACAATCCCCAATCCCCAACCTCTTGTGCCTATAGTCAAGCCCCCGCTCACTGGAGACACGGGTTATGCCTCTCCAGACACTGTTGCCCCCAGGACTTACTGGCGCAAAGATTGCTGGCTTGTGAAGACAGGTGAACTGCGGGGTATCCCAAATCAGGAGTTCAAGCGGGCAGAGACCAAAACGTCAAATCCAGCAGTTTAGGCAAAGAATGGTCGAGATAAGCAGGGGTCAAAGCCGGGTGGTCACAGGGCGCGGTATCCAAGGGGTTTGGCGGAGAATAGTCGAGACTGGCAGGGGTCAAAGCCGGGTGGTCACCAAAGCGCAGTATCGAAGGGGTAAGGCAGAGACGAGGTCGGACAGGCAAAAGGTCGGTGCGGGCAGCGGACAGGAAAGGTCAAAGACGGAGCCGGATAAAAAGACACTAAACGCAATTCAAACAGCACACCCAAGCTAATTATGGCTATAACGGGCACTGGTGGATTGGACAGGAACATATTTAAAGGAGAACTGACCAATGGGATGGGGAATGTGGTGATTGGTGCAACTGTGAGGGTGATTGGTGTAACTTAAGAACTGGCTCCCTATAGGAGCAGCCCCAGGGACTGAACCGCCCCCTGGCAGTCAGGCTGTCCAGTCCCTGGGTTCATCCCAGCCCAGACCTAGGACCTGACTGGCCCATTCAAACTTGCCCCCGGCGAATGCGCTGGGAGCAGCACCGCCGGGGGGCATATGCGGAACGTGCTCGTGCGCGCGCGTGAGCACGTGACCACGGGCCGGGCGCGCTCCCCGAGAGGAGGGGTAGAGGGGGCGGCGGAGGCTGAAGCCCCAGCAGACGACGTGGAGGAGGCCGCCCGGCGCCGCCGCCGGAGGACCGGAGCCGGGCGCCGCCGCACAGAGGTGCCGCGGGATGGGGCCCCAGAGCCAGGTAAGTTCCTTACAGTTGTATTTGATTATGCACTTCTGTGCCACGTATATTTTTTAAATTAATATATTTTTTATTTTATTAATTTTGTCGATGAATGGTTTCAAAATAGAAGTTTAAAGGAGATATATTTTCTAACAGTCCACAACTTGTGAGATGCCCTGTTCAGTTACTGTATGACTAAATATCCTATCGTATACATTCTGAGAGGCTAAATATTTTCATCATTTTAATTTCTTTCCTCCTTGGATGCTGTGGTGGAGTCAGAACAGTCACAAGGCAGCATGCTAAAGCACTTGTCCCATAAACTACATTTATTTCTGTTTTCTCTAGAGATATGTGATGCTGGTATGGAAAATTTTGAACTGGCTTGGTAGCATTCCAAATGTATTTTTACCTGCACATGAAAATGTATAAGAAGATTTCCCCTCAGGGCGTAAAATCTTGATGCTGAAAGGTTTTAAACGATTTTCTTGTTTTTTTTCTGATTCATGCTGTATCAGATGCAAGGTGTAACTTTTCAGGTTTTAGGTGTGTTGACTTTAAGATGGATCTTGTGACACCTTGTGAACTTTGCCAGCCAGCAGAAGTTTCAAGCCATATATAAGCAAGTCGTGGAATGTACCATGCACAAAACATCTAAGGATATGACTTTTCCCAAAACAGCTCATATCAAAAATCTGTGGGGGGGGGGGGGCACCTCTTAGGATAAATGGTGTGAAAATCAGTTGTCCACGTCTATGTAAGGTCCGCTGTTGGCTGATAAAGCTGACCAAGGTAGAGAGACTCGGCCACAGAGGCTGCAAATTTGATTGGGGTTGGGCTTCTTGTGACCTGTTCTTCCTTGAGCTCCTCTTGTATTCTTATTATACAGCACTTCCTGTTCCAGAATATTCCTTACACATGAGTAATACATCCACAAGATGGCACTGGACTGCAGAAAACGTCTTGTGGCTCCTCCCGGCCCTATATAAGTCAGGGACCTCCCAGAAATTCCCCAGTTTTATCTGCAGTCTGGACTGCGAAGATAGAAGATGGCTCCCTATATACACAGACGAGCAGGGCTTACCAGCCTGCGGCCCTGCAGGACTATTTCCACCCATTCAAGACCCACTGCCTCCCGGCCTCGGCTGACTGGTTCGGGTGAAGGTAGGACAGCACTGGGTCAGGTGCTTGAGGAGCGCTGCTCCGACCGCAGTCAATGCTTTGACATGGGTAGGCGGTATAGGCCTGTGGTGAGCCTTGTGGGATGCCCCCTCCCGCTTCTGGGGTTCCCCCTTAATCCCTATCCCCCTTAGGTGTCTGCCCCCTCCTCTCCTTTTTATTTCACTTTGGGAGTTATGTGACTGCTGCTCCCTTGCCTCGTTTTCCCTGGGGAGATCTCGGGGGGGGGGGGGGTGTGCGGTATGTCAAGCAGCCTGAATTGCTTACTTTACTTGTGCTTAATGTGTTTTACTGTTAACCGCCACCGCGCGCTTGTACAGCGCTCCGCGGATGGCGGCGACATTACCTCAGGCGCTGCCGCACTGTCATTGGACGGCGGGATCACGTGGCTGCGTTTCGCGCTCTTCAGGGGGGGCGGGCTCTGCGGATGACGTTTTTCGCATCACTTCTCTGCGGCACGCCCCTCGAGGTATATGCGGACGCCATTTTACGCTTTCCTGTGCTGCGTGTCTGCTGTTTCCTATCGCAGTCCGTGAGTGCCCCTGCGGGGTGGCTTTGTTATATATCTTTTATTTATATATTTTATTGTTATATTCTTATGGGAATGTATTCTTATGTTTTTCAGGCGGGTAGACCTCATTGTGGTTTCTCCCGGTCCTTCCCCTTTTTTGTTAAAGGATATTGCTATTATATCTCCCACGTCCCTAGCCGGCTTTTGGGGCATCCCGGGTCGCTATCATTAGCGTTACCCTATATTGGCCTGTTGTGCCACTCTAATCACCATATGGAGGCTTCTGGGGATAATGTGCTTGGGGTTCCTTCCGGACAAGCCTGGCTATGTGTTGTGTGTGAAGTATCCCCCATAAGTGATGATGTCAGGGTATGTGTACCCTGTGCCCAACAAGTGCTTACGCTGCAGTCTGGGTTGCCTGTTACTGGGCCTGGTGCTGCACCCCCTCTTTTCGTCTACCTCCCCATGCTTACATCTGACCCCCACCGAGGGGCATACTAGTGGGGAGTCTCAACCTGATTAAGCTGCACGGGTGGCCAGCTTTGAAAAACATCTTGCTGGGTCTGCCCCGTGTAAGGCTTCTGCTAAGAAGCTGCATTTATCACCCGCGGTTTCCCTCTTCCCTGTAGAGGATGAGGGCCCTTTCTCACTCTCAGGTTCCTACCCCCTTGAGGAGGGGGAATTATTTTCTGATTCTGAATCCTCTGAGGAACAACCTAAGATTCACGGTGGTACTGGGACTCCCTTTGGGGAAGACCAGTGGTCCCAAATTGCTGAATCATATTTTTGAAGTGCTTTGTATTTCTCCCCCGGCAGTGGCTCCGCAGCAGCAGGGTGAGCTTTTTCATACGGTTAAGCCACGCTGGGAGTTCCCTGAGCAGTCTCACTTTAATAATCTAGTGCTCAAGGAATGGGAACGGCCTAGCAAGCTGCCAGGAGTGCCTAAGAGTTGGGACAAGAGGTATCCCTTTCCTGCCGATGTTGTTAAGCGTTGGTCATGTCCTCCTGAGGTGGATGCGCCCGTTCTCGGGTTGTCCAATACATCTGTCATGTACTCTCCTGATACTACTACCCTGCGGGATGGGGAGGACCGGCGCTTGGACCAACTGGCCTGTCACGCCTTTGCCTGTGTGGGGACGGCGCTGCACCCGATTTGTGCCTCTGCTATCATAGCTATTGCCATTAAAGGGGTGCTTAAGTCTCTCTTGGACAGGGCATCTGAGGATGCGGGTAGAGAAGAGTATAGAATTTATTGCATATATTCTTTCTGCCATGGATGATGCCATTAGAATGTGTGGTAGGACTTCTGCCCTGTTGGTGGCTATACGCTGCTCTGTCTGGCTACGTCAGTGGGTAGCTGATAATGCTGCTAAGAAGGCTCTCACTGGTTTCCCTTTCAAGGGCCTGCGCCTTTTTGGTGAACGTTTGGATTTGTTAGCCAGGGGTGGTAGGTTACCTCAACGTAGGAGGCCATCAAGGTCCTTTCAGGGGATGGGTGCCTTTCTCCCATTTTTCCGTGGTTCCAGAACTGCCCGAGGAGTCTCCTTTACTGGGGCCCGCGGAGATCACTGGGGAAGGGGCAGAGGACGTGGCCGTCCTGGCCTCTCCTGGGGTCCCAAGCCAAAATCCTCACCCAAGCCCCCTCAGGCATGAAGGGGCGCCCTCACCCATCCGGGTGGGGGGACGCCCCGGCTCTTCGCTGACGTCTGGAGGCTTCACGTCTCAGATCGGTGGATTCAGAAGGTAGTGTCCTCTGGTTACAAGATAGAGTTTGCAGCCTGCTCCTCCCCCCCCAAGATTCAGCAAATCCCGGAAGGCTCAAAACCCCCTGTCAGCTCAGGGTCTGTGCCTTGCTGTCCAAAACCTTCTGGAGTTGGGGGTCATCTGCCAGGTGCCTGAGGGAAAGGGGCAGAGGCTACTATTCCAATCTTTTCACTGTTCCCAAAAAAGACGGATCCATCAGACTTATCCTGGATTTAAAGTGCCTCAACAAATTTGTCAGATACAAACACTTTCGCATGGAGACTCTGCCCTCAGCTGTCAATTCACTACGCCCGGGCGACTTCATGACCTTTGTAGACATCAAGGACACTTACCTTCATGTACCAATCTTTCCAGGTCATCAGAGATTCCTCAGGTTCGCTCTGGAGGATCAGCACTACCAATTTGCGGCCTTGCCCTTCGGTATCACCTCGGCTCCCAGGGTATTCACCAAGGTGCTGGCGGGTGTAATGGCTCTGCTGAGATCTCAGGGCATCCGCATCCTTCCTTACTTGGATGACATTCTCATCACGTCTCAGTCCCTCCAGCAGGCCGAGAGGGATACCCAGCTGGTGGTGTCCACACTAGAGTCCTTCGGCTGGGTGATCAACCACCCCAAGTCTTTTCTGTCACCGTCAATGGTGAGGTCCTTTCTGGGCATGACTCTGGATACATCTCAGGTCAAGATTTTTCTCCCTCAGCAGAAGGTGGAGAGTCTCCAGGCCCAAGCCAGGCTCCTTATGTCTTGCCCTCATCCCTCCATCCGGCAGGGGATACAGCTGGTGGGCCTGATGGTGTCTTGCTTCGAGGCGGTTCCATACGCTCAGTTTCACATGAGACCTCTTCAACTTCACCTCTTGTCAGTATGGGATCGGGACCCTCGGTCCCTGGATCAGGTGTTGGTACTGTCACCTCTGGCCAGACGGTCTCTCTCGTGGTGGCTGGACTCAAGAAACCTGTTGGTGGGCAGATCCTTTCTGGCCCCCTTACTGGGAGACAGTCACCACAGATGCCAGTCTGACAGGTTGGGGGGGCTTCTGGAAATCCTTGAAATTCCAGGGTCAGTGGGGCCCTCAGGAGGCCCACACCCCTATCAACATTCTGGAATTGAGGGCAATAAGGTTGGTTCTCGCCCAATTGACTCCACACCTTCGGGGTCGGGCGTTTCAGGTCCGCTCGGACCACCAGAGGGCGATTGCCTACATCAATCATCAGGGAGGGACCCGGAGCAAGAGGGCCCTCAAGGAAGTGTCCCTGATACTATCTTGGGCGGAGGAGAATGTTCCCTGCATCTCAGCTGTGTACATCCCGGGGGTGGAGAATCTGGAGGCAGACTCCCTCAGCAGGGGGACTTCTCGTCTGGGAGAATGGTCCCTCAGCAGCAGGGTGTTTCGCTCCCTGTGTGGGGTCAGCCAGATGTGGATCTGTTTGCGTCCCGTCACAATCACAAGCTTCCAGTCTTTGTCTCTCTGTCCCAGGATCCTCTGGCCTTGGCCATGGATGCACTAGCAATGTCTTGGAAGAGCTTTCAGCTTCTCTATGTGTTCCAACCTTTTCCTCTGCTGGGCAAGGTGTTGCGGAAGATTGCCCAGGAAAAGTTGGCAACCATTCTGGTGGCCCCCTGTTGGCCAAGAAGGGTGTGGTTCGCAGACGTCGTGCAGTTGGCAGTAGATCAGTATGCTCTGCCCAAGGATCCAGACCTGCTCACACAGGGGCAGCTACGCCATCCCAATTTACAAACGCTGGCTTTAACGGCCTGGCTGCTGAAACCTCCATCTTGATGGAAAGGGTGGAGGGTCTGGCTCCAGCTAAGTCCACTATCAGCAAGTGGATCCGTCAGGCTGTGGTATGGGCCTATTCTACTAAGCGGAAGGAGCCTCCCTTCCGCCTTACTGCGCATTCTACTCGTGCTATTGGTGCCTGTTTCTTTTTCTAAGTTTTACAAGGTTGATGTTAGGGCCTCAGCTGATGCTGCTTTTGGTCGCAAAGTTTTGCAGGTGGCAGTGATTTAAACTGCCCGCTGTTACTTTTTGGGGGTCCCACCCTACCTTACGGACACTGCTATTGGATGTCCCATGTGTAAGGAATATTCTGGAACAGGACGTACTTAGAATAGTACAATTCTGTGATTATTCACCTGTAGAATTAGTATTATTTGTATACAGCACGTCCTGTTCCATCCCGCCCTTGTTATCATTATTCTTAGTTACATCTGTATGGTGTTCATACTGTATGATGTTCATTTTTGAATTCTTGTTATTATTGTTCTCCCGGCTTCTTGGTAACTGCTTGTCAATACTGGGGAATTTGTGGGAGGTCCCTGACTTATATAGGGCCGGGAGGAGCCACAAGACGTTTTCTGCAGTCCAGCGCCATCTTGTGGATGTATTACCCATGTGTAAGGAATATTCTGGAACAGGACATGCTGTATACATATAATACCAATTCTACAGGTTACAGAGTAATCACAGAATTGTATTTTTCAAAGCTGGTCCTCCAGCCATCCCCAAGTTGTGTAACTGCAGCAGGGACAGATCTTCCCCAACTGGCATGGTCAGCAGAAAGGGAGGAACACTTGTTGTAGTTGATGTTGCAGCCATTAAGGGAAGCCCTTCAGAGATCTTTGTATCTTTTCCACAGGTACCTCTGAGGACTGACATTAATGGGGCCTTGTACTGGCAATGTGCCGTCCGTTTTTGCTCTGCTCTCCCTGTTGAGCCATCTACTGTTGTGTTTATGTATGTCTGTTGTATGTATGTGGCTTTCCCAATGGATACCTGTGCTTCCAGCTCTCACACCAGAGTTTGTAATACTCTCCTGTGTCTTTCCTATACATACATGTGTGTAGTCCTGCCTCTGTGCTGGATCATCGCATCTCATGTACACATGGTCTCCATCCCTATATGACTTATGTTCCTTGTTTTACGTACTGGGGCTTAGTCCTTCATAGTCTGTACTGGGGCATGGGCCCTCCATTCTCTGTTCTGGTGCTTATCCCTTCTGTAGTCTGTACTGGGGCCTAGTCGTTTAAAGAAACTCTATCGCAAAATCACTCAATGTTTAAAATCCAGATAAACATGGATAGGGAAAGGAGAAGCTACTTATACAACCCAACAAATCTCACCAAACTTGTGGTTTTCTTCTCTCAAGACAAGATACAAATACAGGGGTGACTGATTTTTAGGGTAGAATTCCACTTTTACAGGGGTGATCTGCTTCATTCCAGAGCCAGCCTATGGGGAGCAGTAGCATTAATAAGTCTAAGTATCTGCCCAAATATTACATGATGGGTCAGAAGAAATACAATAGCAAGAATATTATATTCCAACACAAACTGGCTGAGGAAAAAGGTCATTAGAGTTAAGTAGATCTCCCCTGGTACATTCAAAACCTGTCACCCCATTTGCTTGGGTGTGATTGTTTTATACAGGGTATATAACTAACCATTTATCTTGCTATCTAGCATATTTATTCAGATTTTCATTATTGTTTTTATTATGTGTTCATGCTTCTGTTTCCCCATCGATTGATAGGGGCACCAGGATCCTCTCTGGTTTTTCTGTTCTATAAGAAAACAAGCTTGGTGGTCAAGTTGGTAACATAGGCTGTATACCCATTGTCTTACAACCTAGCATACTTATACAGATTTGTAATATTGGACTATTGTAAGCAGGTCAAAAACAATTGTGACTGTAAGCAGTGGCATAGCATTTACCTATTTTACATATATCTTACTTATGGTTTAAAGGTGACATACAGAGGTACCTAATCTTTCTACCTTTTTTCCCCTCTTACTGTAATGGGGAATTTTTACAGGTGATGTGGATCATTTTTCCTATGAGTTCTGGATATTTTTTTTAAAGTTTGGAAATAACAGCACCCTATGGGCTATGCTAAGGAATTCGCCATTTTTCCCCATAGCCCATAGGGCCCTGTTGTTTCCAAACTATAAAAAAATATCCTTACCTCATAGTAAAAATGAGGGACATTGCCTGTAAAAATTCCCCATCACAGCTAAAGGTCATTTGGGGGCAAAAAAGGTAGAAAAACTTTTTTTTTTGCACTCACCAAAATGCACCAAATAATTAGCATGACCCCCAAATTCTGTATATGACTATTCTCTATATTCTTACATATGACTGTTTAGAGTAGGTTACTTAAGGAGACTTAAGAGAACTAATTATTCTTGTTATCATATAGACAGGTTGATTTATTATCCCTACTACTCTCTTATGTATGCCTGATTCATGTCCCTACTGGTTGTGTTATTTTACAACATGGGGAGCTGGATTTCACCCAATACCACTGATAGAACTTGTTGGAGCATCTCAGATGTTATGTTCTGTGTCTCTGCCATATATTTAACATTGGGAAAATAGTGCTTCGTAGCTGTGCTTAGCTAACCTAACTAAGGAATATTAGTTCTATGATCTACTGCTATCTAAAGGCAAAATTCCTAGTGCCCCCCCCCCCCAAGAAACAGACCTAACCCACAGCATTAAGTAAATCACCTGCAGTGAAACACAGGGACTGCTGCCTCAGCTTGTGAACAGGAACTAGTGTCTGATTGCAATTCTAGGCAGTATCGGCATGCTGCGGGTCCTGGATCAGAAATAGTGGGGCCCACTGAAGTCAGCTTCTTCCCGCAGTATGGAGTGTTGATGCGCTGCATGCAGGGAACATTGGGGGCTTGAGCCATAGGTTCTGCAGAGTGGAACTAGACTCATTCCTGACAAGTGTAATTTATTGAGGGAACCTGCATGACCAAGTCAGCAGAAGTGAGCAAAGCTTATTGGGAAATGCAAAGCACTGATGAAATAAAGACATGGCCACTGACATTAAGCATATAGTCAGCAGTATGCAGACCAAAATAACCCTGGATGGCCCCTTTAAATACATAAGTATAGTCCCTTTAGATAAGTATATTTCATTTCATTTTTGTTTATATAAATTAATTGGCTTGTGCCTCCTGCCACCAGTCACATGGGCATTACCACTCCCTCCCCATTTACTACAATGGAGGGGGCGTGTCAGGCCTCAGCACATCCCCTCCATTGCAAGACGATCGTGTGAGTTGATGACTGCCGAATAACAAAAGGTGAGTACCCTTTTGTTTTTTGATTGGGTGGCCAATCACTTTAAGGCTTTATGTTTCTGTTGTGTCATAAAAGTCCTGTAACCAGACCTATGAGTATTACCAGCGATGACAGATAATTATTTAAAGCCAGTCACTAGACAACTTTGGGGCATTATTATTAACCCCCAGCCACTGTACAATGGAGGTGAATAAAAGTTGGCAAACACACACTGATTAGTGGATCCCCCCCCCAACAGGCTACAGAAGGCTGGCAGCTCCCACTGCCATGGGGCCCCGTTGTGTTTCATAGAAATTCAATTAAACTGGCACCTCTTTTTTCAGCTCATTTTGTCCAAAATCTCGCCTATCGCAAGATTTCAGTAGGCTTCCAAGCCACAGCCAGACATCATCCCCCCCCCCCCCCCCCACCTCTCCTGCAGTTAGGAAAGTCAGCAGGGGACAAAGTACTGAAAATAACGGCAGCAGGTCAGGCTTTTTGATTAATACTGAGCTCTGGGCTAGTATCATATATAGGGATTTAATTCCAAAAGTGTTGACTGGAATTCCACTTTAAACATTAACACTCAATGGTTCTTTCTAGGGCTGGATGTAGTTCACCTTACACTTCTTAACTGGACTGTAAAACGATTCATTAAAAAGGCGACATTGTAAGTAGCACTAAGGTCTTACAAAAGCTCCTGAAGCTCCTGAGTCCTGGTAACACTAGTTGAGGGGCAATGAGATCACATAACGAAATTTGGATCCTTCTTCTGGGCAATTTGTGTCTTGAGCAAGTTTCAAGTATTCATGTATTTCACAATAGACTGCTGGGCTACAAATACTTTATTGCTCCACTATGTGTAGTTTATTGTGTTGTCGCCATGTTACTGACATTTAGACAACAATAGTGAGAGCTCTTTGTCTTTATTTAGCAAATAAAACAAGAACTGATATTGTGGTGAAATCAGCTACTTGGAGTTGGTGCCAAATACTCAGGCTCATATAAGGGTCTGTGTGACTTTGTGATATACTGTTTCTTCCTTTATCATGCTTGCTTCTATGCTAAAGCTAATACACTGTAAGCACCATTCTTTCAAAGCCTTCCCCCTGTTTGGTTCATTCCAGGATGATTGGAGCTACACCATCCTTTTCACGCTTGCTGGATTAGATCAGTTCTTAAACAAAAAAGAATTGCCAATTCCACTGGCTTTGCAGAAAATCCAAGGAGGACAATGCAGATAGAAACGCCCATTGCAGGGCCTCCACCACTTGCTAACAAGCGCAGCATTTGATCTACGAGGGGCCTACACTAGACATCCTGCCTAGGGGCCTCCACCACACTGAACACAGTCCTAAGGGAAGTTAGTTGACTAAAATACTCCTGGCCCTGACAGGCAGTGATAGGTCCACTTTAAGTGCCTAAATAAAAATGTAGCCTAAGCAGCCTAAGCAGTATGGACATAGAAGAGGATGATGGCTTGGACAGTGGCCAGGAGGAGACAAAATGAAAGGGGTGAACTGCTCTCACGCTCCATAATGTGGCAACGCTTATTTACAATGGCAGTGTCCAGCCTGTTGTCCCCACTCTCAGCTATCCCTGCTCTCTGATGCCTCCAAACAGGAGGCATCAGCTGACAGCGGGGGCAGATGACAACAACGCTGGACACCGCCATTGTGAGTAATGCTTTTTGAATGACGGGCAGCACATGAATGGAGCCAGGGAGCAAGGGCGGGCAACACAAAGTCTGCTTACCTGTAGCCACTATCATTCTCCCCATGGCAAGCGTCTCTATGAGGTCTCCATAGTTCCTGTCTCTGGCCTCAAGGTGGGCATGCGTTGAGTACTTTGCCATTGACATTTGGTGAGGCCAAAACCAGAGAGGGATAGATGCTGCAGACGCAACTACAAAACAGGAGAACCCCAAACCTTTCTGTATTGGGGGCTGTTGGGGAAAGTCCTTCAAAAATACTCTTCATGCTGCTGGGATATTTATCACCAGCCGGGAGGAGGTGGGACAGACAGACAGTACAGGACTAGTCATGAACAGAGAAGAATAAGATGCTGTAGCAGTGTAGGTGACAAGAATGGTGCCAACCACTCCCAAGGTCAAGTGAGTTGGGGCTCTGTCTGCGTTCTCACCCCTAAACGATTCTTCTGCATTGAAAGCTTCATGATGTAAATCTGTATCTGGTAATGCACTGGTATGGAAACACAATGGAGCCCTTTCAATGTTATCAGCAAATAACATACAGAGAAACAATAACAGCCTGGCCATAATGACACAGAACAGGGCAGGTCTGGTGCACAATCTAATGAGATAAAATCTATAAATTAAAAACATGCGCATTTTACTTTACTGAAATATGGTGAAATGACGTTGGCAGTTTCACGGAAAAGTGTAATTTCAGCTTTTGCTTTGAAAGCAACCTAAACAGATATTCTTAATTTTCTCCCTCTTGCTTTTCTGTGGCTTAGAAACCATCATCACATCAACCCAACCTATATTCATTGTAAGCCACTTGGAAAATTAATCAGAGCCTTTGGTTTCAAATATCTGTATTCTGAACCTGCTGGCTCTTCAGTTATATCCCCTCTCTACCTGAACTTTATTCTTACAAGAAATTAGCTAAAGATGTATTTATATACAAATCCACTCATATTATGTTACCCAAGCTCATCTGTTATATTGAAAAAAACATTTCAGAAGGGTTTATAAAGCTCAGGGCTTGATCTAAAAAGGTTGGGGGTGATTCAAATATAGTGATCTTCTATTGTTATTTATACATTTATGGAAAATACTTCCAGCCTTCTGTTGATGAGGGGGGCTACAGGCCCAAAACACGAGTCCACGCACGTGCCTACTTGCTAAGAGTAGTGGATAATTCTGTTTTTAAGTTGTTGTTAAGGTGACAGTCCAGGCAGTGGCAAGAATAAGCCAGCAAGGAGCTCGTCTGCATTGTAGATGCTGTACTGGGTCTCCAAATGTCACCTCTTCTTTCAGTTATATTGCTCCTCAACATGCAATAAATCAATTTCAGGTAACATTGAATGATCCAAACCACATGTGGCAAAATTTTAAAAAAGAGTATTAAAATAGAATCCAGCTCACATTCGGAATAAAGAAAAAGGTTTTCCTTATCGTGTATTATTGAAACACTGCCATATTTATGCAATCCATAAATATAAAAAAAAATGAATTTTAAAAAATGTTTTTTTTTTTTTAAAAAAAGCCCATACAAACTTCCTTTGCTTCTCTCATGCCCCTTTACATTAAATGTAAACTGCTAGAATTTAAAACAAATGCTTACCTGGTAATCTAGACTTTTTTCGAGCATTGAGGCTATTTTGAAGATCTGGGTAATTTCCCAGCTTACTTGGGAGTGCAGCAAACTTGGTGCATGTGCTGTAGTACAACTACCATCAGACGGGCTAGAGCCCCCCTCTTGTCCTGGCTGTTGAAAGAACCATGCATGTGCCGACAGCTGTTTCTGGCTGGATCAACTGTATGGGTGGCACTGGGTGGCCTATCAGCCAATCAGTGCTGCCCCAGTGATTCAGCTCCCTGACGCTCACAAGCGCGACTTGCTGTTGCAAACCATATAGTAATGGACTTGCGGTAGGGCAGCAGCGATTGGCTTTGGGGAACTACCTGGGTTGCAGAATCCACAACCCACAAAGCCAGAAGTATTCCTGCCAACTCCAAATCTCAATCTCTAAAAGTTTATTTGCAGTTTTTTTTTAAGTGCAGTGTGGGAGGTTTATTTTTAAATGCTAAAAGACTGTTGGTCCACTTTAAGCAATGCATCCAGCTTTACTAGATAAACAGAAGACCACTTAATTGTGGTATTAGGTTTGAATAGGAAATAATGTTAATTATTTTATATACAGTCATAAAATACACTCTTAAATGTCAAACTTTTAAAAATCATTCAGTATATGTTGACTTGTATGTTCCCAGCTGGGCACAACACAGGGAATGGTTTTACTTTAACATACCCCTTGTAATTACTTTCTTCTATGTTATGAGTAGAATAGTTGCCAGCTAATATGCATGCTGGATTAAACTCCGTAATATCTTTAATCCTCTTTAGTAAACAGTATGGGGTATCTAATAAGTTTAGAAAAGATGGTGCTCTAAGGTCAGTTGGTGCCAACACCATGCTTAATGGCAAACTATACCTCAATACATTTAGTAAAAACCTAGATCATAGAAAGGCCTAATATTTCAAAGTTTTGGGGATAAAAAAGTAATGTACTTGACATGTGTGGCTTACTTACTTTTTGGGATTTTCTATCACCAGAGAGGAAATGTTGCACAAATGAGTAGAATTTGCAGAGCTGATGTGATGTCCCGTGACTTGACACACTTAGGGACCAGCATGTCACCTGCCACACCCAGTCTTGGAGTCATAGGGTGTACGGCAGAGCCTCGTGGCCATCTGTATGGCCACGGTTTGTTTTTTCTAACCCCAAATTAGCGACATGGCTTTTTTTTCAATAAAAAAAAAGCATGCCGGATAGTGAAATAATGCAGATAAGAACTGATGAGATGTTAAATCATGAGACATCAGTTTTCCATAAAAAAGGTGTGAAAATTAATTCTCGCACTGTTCTGAATCTACCATTAGATGGCTTCCCTAGAGACAGATTTCTTTTTCCAGCTGATACAAACAGAAATAGTTAAAAGTTACGGTATACATATACGCTCTATATGTTACATAATGCCTCTTGAAAACCTTTATTTTGTACTTTTAATTGAAAAATATTTGCAGAAATTGAAATCAGAACTGAAATTCATCAAATGAACTGGTCAACTGTCTTTAATAAATAATCAAATAATCAAATATAGTATTCTAACTATAAAAAATACTAGATAGGATTTTTTCATGTATATACATGTATAATATACATGTATAAATAAAAATACATTGTTAAATTATTCAGGTTACTAATACATTGAATTTTTTTAGATCCTCATCTATCCAGTGGGCATCTTGAATGTGCAATCTAAAGCAGTTCCTGAGTAAAATACCTCAATAGCATCACTCCATTGTTGTCATATTTCTCATTATCTACCTTGTTGAAGGTACAGTCCAAAAAAACAAATAAACATGAATACTCAACTTTTCTCCACCTCAGCTGAGTTGACTGATTAACTCTACTTGAAACTAGAATAAAATTTACCAGATATCAATTCCCACGATGTGCACGCCTGCAATTCCATTCATCAGCAACTATCCTGTTAAAGTGGACCATCACCCTCGGGTGATCGGCCTGGAATCTATAAGATTCCCGGGCCGATCACCTCCCTCCCCGCGGGACATCCGAGATCGGGATGTCCCGCGGGGTGAAACCCCCTCAAAACCCCCAAACCCCCTTACCTTAGCTTAGCCGCCGCCGCCTCCCTCGCGCCCCTCTAGGCGTGCGCGCGCCCGCCGTCTGTGAATGGCTGGCGCGCGCGCGCGTCAAGAGGAACGCGCGGGAGGCGGCGGCGGAGGAGCCACGGACAAGCGGCTGTCAAATCGCTTGTTCGTCGGCGCTGGGAGCGGGGAGAGGTGAGTTTTTCGGGGGGGTTTCACACAGCGGGGCACCCCGATCGGGGGTGCCCCACCGAAGTGGACCAAGACCCAGGATAGTCAAAATCCTGGGTGTTGGTCCACTTTAAACATCTGCTCCCACTTCTTCAGTCAGTGACTGGCTACACCCACTCCATCCACTACAATGGAGGGGATGTGCCAGGCCTCAACACACACACCCTCCATTGCAATAAATATCCCTGATGAGTGGGGAAGCTAGGGAGCTTAAAGTCAGTGTGATGATTGCACAGGTTGATCAGACCTCTTCATCAGTCATCATATCAAACCGGCCAATCGCACCCCACATGTGTCACCGCGCCATTAGACGTTGTTCAATTGGCAACACGCATGGTTATACAAGGCTGCCACCAGAACACAAACAGGGGCATATTCTCCATGTATCTAAGCCACACATGACACACGACCACTTCCGGGCACAGGCCGATCGACCGTCCTAGGCAAGTAATGTAGCCAGGCTAATCAGAACTAGTGTAAGATATTTTCAGAATGTATTTAAAAAAAAAAAGAAAAACACAAAACAATGAGAAAACGGTGCAAGGTGATAAAACAGGATTAACTATAAAACATGGTACAAATAAGTAGATAGCAATACCAATATAAAGGAGAAATATGGAAAGATACTTAGGAGTCTGTCTCGGCTGCGGTTCGATTGAATCAATTGTCTGTCAGTCCTCATACGTCTCCCAATGACCAACGGTTCCTGGTCTCCTCCTGCTTAGATGTTAAAATGGAGCGTGTGTCACCCTTGATGGTAAGACTCAACTGACCCCATTCTTGCTAGCCATGCTTAAAGGCCCCAGAAATAGGGTATCCCTGCTACCAGGGGGCTGGTGTTGGTATCACAGCCTGTCTCAGAATATTCCAATCTAATTTCTGCTATATGATATCGGCTGAACACATTCCAGGAGAGGGGGTGACACAAGCAGGAGAGGAACCTTGCCCTCTGATTTTGGAATCTGTTGATGTGATTTGTTTATTTTGCTTTCCAACCACTCTGGAGGTTTTATTACTCAAACCACTCTGTAGTTATTACTAGGTTGGGGGTGAATAGGTATGGACATGTTTGGGGGGTTATTACCACTGACCCTGCATGTAGGTCGGTGAGGGTGAGATGAAAGTGAAACCCATGTGGGAGGGGGGCAAGAAACGAGTGGTTTACGCTAAGCAGGCAGATCAGCCTAGGACCATATCAATATATATTACAAACACAGACACATTCATTACCAGTTTGGTCGCTGTCAGGGACCTGGTAAGTGGACTTTGATTCAGCTGCAGGGTAGAAAAGGTGAGTATGCATGTTTATTTATAGGTCAGTGTACAAGTTTATTTTTGCCTGGACATGGATTTTTGCTTCTTATTGTTACGGACTTCTTACTAAGGACCTTTTCCAACTTGAACTAGGCTATGTTTCTATCATCATTCAGAAGGTCCTGAACTTTTAGTTCTCAGGTTATAGTCAGGTTTGTGCCAACCAGATGTATTTCTCTTGTTTACTGGATACTGCCCAGTGCTTGCTGCTTGCAATCATGGCATTTGACTAATAATCTGACATTTGCAATCCTTACCACTACTCTACTGTTATAAAATGAGCAAGAGTAAGAGTGCATGTAAAAAGTTGGTGGTAGGAAAAGCAGTGATGCTGCTTTACTTTGGGTTACACTATACTGTGGACAAAAGCTGGGCCAGTGCCCCCGCTGAGCATACCCTGGCAAGTTAGGGGGCCCCTGACATCTTCAGGGTCCCACTAAGGCTCAGAATGGGCCGCATAATGTTTCTATAGTGCCCCCCCCCCTATTGTACCTAAGAGACATGTGTCAGGTGTGCAAACCTGCTCGGGCTTCAGGACTAGAGGATGATCAGGTAAAAGGGATGGAAGTAAGTTGCTGGCAGCTCAGACCAGAGAATGTTTGGACCCTGGCAGTGGCAGCAGAGAAAGCAGCAGGGACTGGAGGAGGATCAACATTATTGGATGTCCATATATATATAACATGTCCACTCAGAACTGTCACAATACTTATCCACTAACAACTTACTTGACCCATTACAATCAGGATTCCGCCGTAACCACTCCATTGAAACTGCCCTCACCAAAGTCACCAATGATCTGCTCACTGCCAAAAGCAAAGGTCACTACTCCATCCTCATCCTTCTTGACCTTTCCTCAGCCTTTGACACTGTCGACCACTCTCTGCTTCTTGATATTCTCTCCTCTCTTGGGGTTAAAGGTCTTGCACTCTCTTGGCTCACCTCTTACCTCTCTGACAGATCATTCAGTGTATCCTATTCTAACACAGTCTCATCCTCACGTTCCCTTTCTGTTGGTGTGCCACAAGGTTCTGTCCTAGGCCCCCTACTTTTCTCAGTCTACACCTATGGCCTTGGCAAACTTATAACTTCACTAGGCTTTCAATACCACTTCTATACGGATGACACTCAGATAGATCTCTCAGGCCCCAATCTCTCCTCTCTCCTATCTCACCTCCCCAACTGCCTCTCAGCTATTTCTTCATTCATGTCATCTCGCTACCTCAAGCTAAACATGGACAAGACAGAACTGGTCATTTTCCCACCATCTCACTCCCCTCCCCTCTCTAACACGTCTATTTCTGTCAACAATTACACAATAATAGCAACTCCCCAAGCTCGGTGCCTAGGAGTCATTCTAGTCTCTGCCCTCTCTTTCAAAGCACATATTCACTCCCTGGCCACCTCCTGTCGCCTCCAACTTAAAAACATCGCAGGCATCCGTCCTTTCCTCTCACCTGACACCACTAAAATGCTAGTGCATGCCCTGGTCATATCCCGACTGGATTTCTGCAACATCCTTCTTTGTGGCTTACCAACTAACAGACTGTTACCCCTCCAATCTATCCTGAACTCTGCTGCTCGCCTCACCCATCTCTCCTCTCGCTCTTCCAGTTCTGCGCCTCTCTGCCAATCCCTACACTGGCTGCCAGTCCCACAGCGAATCCAGTTCAAAACTCTAACTCTTGCATACAAAGCTCACTCCAACCAGGCCCCTCCCTACATCTCATCTCTAATCCTACAATATCAACCTAGGCGCAGTCTCCGCTCTGCTACCGACCTTCTCCTGTCCTCCACCCTGGTCATCTCCTCTCATGCCTGCCTCCAGGACTTCTCACGTGCAACTTCAATCTTCTGGAATGCCCTCCCCCACCCAATCCGCCACTCCACAACTCTAAAAACCTTCAAAGGTGCCCTTAAAACTCACTTATACAGACAAGCATATAATCTGGTTTAACCAGTTTTCAAAAGGGCACATGCCACAAAGCTCAATACTGACTGTTTGTGATCTTTCCCCCTCGTCTTCACCCCTCATCCTTTAGATTGTAAGCTCGCAAGGGCAGGGCTCTCTTTCCTATTGTATCTTGTACTCAGAATATCCATTGTCAACTCTGTAAAATATGATATATTATATGTACCGTATGTTTCTACCCTGTCTGTAACTTCTTCTTTGTAAAGCTCTACGGAAGATGATGGCGCTATATAAATAAACAATAATAATAATATTTGTTGGATAAAACTGCAAGGACTAGACAACTGGCTGCATTGGAGAAGACAGCATAGACCAGAGGGTGACTAGTGGCAGAGAAGAAGACATCATAGACCAGAGGGTGACTAGTGTCAGTGGAGAAGACAGCATAGACCAGAGGGTGACTAGTGGCAGTGGAGAAGACAGCATAGACCAAAGGATGACTAGAGGCAGCGGAGAAGACAGCATAGACCAGAGGGTGACTAGAGGAAGTGGAGAAGACAGCACAGACCAGAGGGTGACTAGTGGCAGTGGAGAAGACAGCATAGACCAGAGGGTGACTAGTGGCAGTGGAGAAGACAGCATAGACCAGAGGGTGACTAGTGGCAGCAGAGAAGACAGCACAGACCAGAGGGTGACTAGTGGCAGTGGAGAAGACAGCATAGACCAGAGGGTGACTAGTGACAGTGGAGAAGACAGCACAGACCAGAGGGTGACTAGTGGCAGCAGAGAAGACAGCACAGACCAGAGGGTGACTAGTGGCAGTGGAGAAGACAGCATAGACCAGAGGGTGACTAGTGACAGTGGAGAAGACAGCACAGACCAGAGGGTGACTAGTGGCAGTGGAGAAGACAGCATAGACCAGAGGGTGACTAGTGGCAGTGGAGAAGACAGCACAGACCAGAGGGTGACTAGAGGCAGTGGAGAAGACATCATAGACCAGAGGGTGACTAGTGGCAGTGGAGAAGACAGCATAGACCAGAGGGTAACTAGAGGAAGTGGAGAAGACAGCACAGACCAGAGGGTGACTAGAGGCAGTGGAGAAGACATCATAGACCAGAGGGTGACTAGTGGCAGTGGAGAAGACAGCATAGACCAGAGGGTAACTAGAGGAAGTGGAGAAGACAGCATAGACCAGAGGGTGACTAGTGGTAGTGGAGAAGACAGCATAGAGCACAGGGTGACTAGTGGCAGTGGAGAAGACAGCACAGACCAGAGGGTGACTAGTGGCAGTGGAGAAGACAGCACAAACCAGAGGGTGACTAGTGGCAGTGGAGAAGACAGCACAGACCAGAGGGTGACTAGTGGCAGTGCAGAAGACAGAATAGACCAGCGGGTGACTAGTGGCAGTGTAGAAGACAGCATAGACCAGAGGGTGACTAGTGGCAGTGTAGAAGACAGCATAGACCAGAGGGTGACTAGAGGCAGTGGAGAAGACAGCACAGACCAGAGGGTGACTAGTGGCAGTGTAGAAGACAGCATAGACCAGAGGGTGACTAGAGGCAGTGGAGAAGACAGCACAGACCAGAGGGTGACTAGTGGCAGTGCAGAAGACAGAATAGACCAGCGGGTGACTAGTGGCAGTGTAGAAGACAGCATAGACCAGAGGGTGACTAGTGGCAGTGTAGAAGACAGCATAGACCAGAGGGTGACTAGAGGCAGTGGAGAAGACAGCACAGACCAGAGGGTGACTAGTGGCAGTGTAGAAGACAGCATAGACCAGAGGGTGACTAGAGGCAGTGGAGAAGACAGCACAGACCAGAGGGTGACTAGTGGCAGTGGAGAGGACAGCATAGACCAGAGGGTGACTAGTGGCAGTGGAGAAGAAAGCAAAGACCAGAGGGTGACTAGAGGCAGTGTAGAAGACAGCATAGACCAGAGGGTGACTAGTGACAGTGTAGAAGACAGCATAGACCAGAGGGTGACTAGTGGCAGTGGAGAAGACAGCATAGACCAGAGGGTGACTAGAGGCAGTGGAGAAGACAGCACAGACCAGAGGGTGACTAGTGGCAGTGGAGAGGACAGCATAGACCAGAGGGTGACTAGTGGCAGTGGAGAAGAAAGCAAAGACCAGAGGGTGACTAGAGGCAGTGTAGAAGACAGCATAGACCAGAGGGTGACTAGTGACAGTGTAGAAGACAGCATAGACCAGAGGGTGACTAGTGGCAGTGGAGAAGACAGCATAGACCAGAGGGTGACTAGAGGAAGTGGAGAAGACAGCACAGACCAGAGGGTGACTAGTGGCAGTGCAGAAGACAGCATAGACCAGAGGGTGACTAGTGGCAGCAGAGAAGACAGCACAGACCAGAGGGTGACTAGTGGCAGTGGAGAAGACAGCATAGACCGGAGGGTGACTAGTGGCAGTGGAGAAGACAGCATAGACCAGAGGGTGACTAGTGACAGTGGAGAAGACAGCATAGACCAGAGGGTGACTAGTGGCAGTGGAGAAGACAGCATAGACCAGAGGGTGACTAGTGGTAGTGGAGAAGACAGCACAGACCAGAGGGTGACTAGTGGCAGTGGAGAAGACAGCACAGACCAGAGGGTGACTAGCGGCAGTGGAGAAGACATCATAGACCAGAGGGTGACTAGTGGCAGTGCAGAAGACAGCACAGACCAGAGGGTGACTAGTGGCAGTGGAGAAGACAGCATAGACCAGAGGGTGACTAGTGGCAGTGCAGAAGACAGCACAGACCAGAGGGTGACTAGTGGCAGTGGAGAAGACAGCATAGACCAGAGGGTGACTAGTGGTAGTGGAGAAGACAGCACAGACCAGAGGGTGACTAGTGGCAGTGCAGAAGACAGCACAGACCAGAGGGTGACTAGTGGCAGTGGAGAAGACAGCATAGACCAGAGGGTGACTAGTGGTAGTGGAGAAGACAGCACAGACCAGAGGGTGACTAGTGGCAGTGGAGAAGACAGCACAGACCAGAGGGTGACTAGCGGCAGTGGAGAAGACATCATAGACCAGAGGGTGACTAGTGGCAGTGGAGAAGACAGCACAGACCAGAGGGTGACTAGCGGCAGTGGAGAAGACATCATAGACCAGAGGGTGACTAGTGGCAGTGGAGAAGACAGCATAGACCAGAGGGTAACTAGAGGAAGTGGAGAAGACAGCACAGACCAGAGGGTGACTAGCGGCAGTGGAGAAGACATCATAGACCAGAGGGTGACTAGTGACAGTGGAGAAGACAGCATAGACCAGAGGGTAACTAGAGGAAGTGGAGAAGACAGCACAGACCAGAGGGTGACTAGTGGTAGTGGAGAAGACAGCATAGAGCACAGGGTGACTAGTGGCAGTGGAGAAGACAGCACAGACCAGAGGGTGACTAGTGGCAGTGGAGAAGACAGCACAAACCAGAGGGTGACTAGTGGCAGTGCAGAAGACAGAATAGACCAGCGGGTGACTAGTGGCAGTGGAGAAGACAGCACAGACCAGAGGGTGACTAGTGGCAGTGGAGAAGACAGCACAGACCAGAGGGTGACTAGAGGCAGTAGAGAAGACAGTATAGCCTGGAGGGTGACTAGTGGCAGTGGAGAAGACAGCATAGACCGGAGGGTGACTAGTGGTAGTGGAGAAGACAGCAAAGAGCAGAGGGTGACTAGTGGCTGTAGAGAAGACAGCATAGACCGGAGGGTGACTAGTGGCAGTGGAGAAGACAGCATAGACCGGAGGGTGACTAGTGGCAGTGGAGAAGACAGCATAGACCGGAGGGTGACTAGTGGCAGTGGAGAAGACAGCATAGACCAGAGGGTGACTAGTGGCAGTGGAGAAGACAGCATAGACCAGAGGGTGACTAGTGACAGTGGTGAAGACAGCAGTACCAGAGGGTGACTAGTGGCAGTGGAGAAGACAGCATAGACCAGAGGGTGACTAGTGGCAGTGGAGAAGACAGCATAGGGCAGAGGGTGACTAGTGGCAGTGGAGAAGACAGCATAGAGCAGAGGGCGACTAGTGGCAGTGGAGAAGACAGCATAGACCGGAGGGTGACTAGTGGCAGTGGAGAAGACTGCATATACCAGAGGGTGACTAGTGGCAGTAGAGAAGACAGCATAGACCAGAGGGTGACTAGTGGCAGTAGAGAAGACAGCACAGACCAGAGGGTGACTAGTGGCAGTGGAGAAGACAGCATAGACCAGAGGGTGACTAGTGGCAGTGGAGAAGACAGCACAGACCCGAGGGTGACTAGTGGCAGTGGAGAAGACAGCACAGACTAGAGGGTGACTAGTGGCAGTGGAGAACACAGCATAGACCAGAGGGTGACTAGTGGCAGTTGAGAAGACAGCACAGACCAGAGGGTGACTAGTGGCAGTGGAGAAGACAGCACGGACCAGAGGGTGACTAGTAGCAGTAGAGAAGACAGGACAGACCAGAGGGTGACAAGTGACAGTGGAGAAGACAGCATAGACCAGAGGGGGACTAGTGGCAGTGCAGAAGACAGCACACACCAGAGGGTGACTAGTGACAGCGGAGAAGACAGCATAGACCAGAGGGGGACTAGTGGCAGTGCAGAAGACAGCACAGACCAGAGGGTGACTAGTGGCAGTGTAGAAGATAGCACTGACCAGAGGGTGACTAGTGGCAGTGTAGAAGACAGCATAGACCAGAAGGTGACTAGTGGCAGTGGAGAAGACAGCATAGACCAGAGGGAGACTAGTGGCAGCAGAGAAGACAGCACAGACCAGAGGGTGACTAGTGGCAGTGTAGAAGACAGCATAGACCAGAGGGTGACTAGTGGCAGTGGAGAAGACAGCACAGACCAGAGGGTGACTAGTGGCAGTGGAGAAGACAGCACAGACCAGAGGGTGACTAGTGGCAGTGTAGAAGACAGCATAGACCAGAGGGTGACTAGTGGCAGTGGAGAAGACAGCATAGACCAGAGGGTGACTAGTGGCAGTGGAGAAGACAGCATAGACTGGAGGGTGACTAGTGGCAGTGGAGAAGACAGCATAGAGCAGAGGGTGACTAGTGGCAGTGGAGAAGACAGCATAGACCAGAGGGTGACTAGTGACAGTGGAGAAGACAGCATAGACCAGAGGGTGACTAGTGACAGTGGAGAAGACAGCATAGACCAGAGGGTGACTAGTGGCAGTGGAGAAGACAGCATAGACCAGAGGGTGACTAGTGACAGTGGAGAAGACAGCATAGACCAGAGGGTGACTAGTGACAGTGGAGAAGACGGCATAGACCAGAGGGTGACTAGTGGCAGTGGAGAAGACAGCAAAGAGCAGAAGGTGACTAGTGGCAGTGGAGAAGACAGCAAAGAGCAGAGGGTGACTAGTGGCAGTGGAGAAGACAGCATAGACCGGGGGGTGACTAGCGGCAGTGGAGAAGACAGCATAGACCAGAGGGTGACTAGTGGCAGTGGAGAAGACAGCATAGACCAGAGGGTGACTAGTGGCAGTGGAGAAGACAGCACAGACCAGAGGGTGACTAGTGGCAATGTAGAAGACAGCACAGACCAGAGGGTGACTAGTAGCAGTAGAGAAGACAGGACAGACCAGAGGGTGACTAGTGACAGTGGAGAAGACAGCATAGACCAGAGGGGGACTAGTGGCAGTGTAGAAGATAGCACTGACTGGAGGGTGACTAGTGGCAGTGTAGAAGACAGCATAGACCAGAAGGTGACTAGTGGCAGTGGAGAAGACAGCATAGAGCAGAGGGTGACTATTGGCTGTAGAGAAGACAGCAGTACCAGAGGGTGACTAGTGGCAGTGGAGAAGATAGCATAGACCAGAAGGTGACTAGTGGCAGTAGAGAAGACAGTATAGCCCGGAAGGTGACTAGTGGCAGAAGAGAAGACAGCACAGACCAGAGGGTGACTAGTGACAGTGGAGAAGACAGCACAGACCAGAGGGTGACTAGTGGCAGTGGAGAAGACAGCATAGACCAGAGGGTGGCTAGTGGCAATGGAGAAGAGAGCATAGACCAGAGGGTGACTAGTGGCAGTGGAGAAGACAGCATAGACCGGAGGGTGACTAGTGGAAATGTAGAAGACGGCACAGACCAGAGGGTGACTAGTGGCAGTGGAGAAGACGGCACAGACCAGAGGGTGACTAGTGGCAGTGGAGAAGACAGCATAGACCAGAAGGTGACTAGTGGCAGTGGAGAAGACAGCATAGAGCAGAGGGTGACTATTGGCTGTAGAGAAGACAGCAGTACCAGAGGGTGACTAGTGGCAGTGGAGAAGATAGCATAGACCAGAGGGTGACTAGTGGCAGTAGAGAAGACAGTATAGCCCGGAAGGTGACTAGTGGCAGTAGAGAAGACAGCACAAACCAGAGGGTGACTAGTGACAGTGGAGAAGACAGCATAGACCAGAGGGTGACTAGTGGCAGTGGAGAAGACAGCACAGACCAGAGGGTGACTAGAGGCAGTGGAGAAGACATCATAGACCAGAGGGTGACTAGTGGCAGTGGAGAAGACAGCATAGACCAGAGGGTAACTAGAGGAAGTGGAGAAGACAGCACAGACCAGAGGGTGACTAGAGGCAGTGGAGAAGACATCATAGACCAGAGGGTGACTAGTGGCAGTGGAGAAGACAGCATAGACCAGAGGGTAACTAGAGGAAGTGGAGAAGACAGCATAGACCAGAGGGTGACTAGTGGTAGTGGAGAAGACAGCATAGAGCACAGGGTGACTAGTGGCAGTGGAGAAGACAGCACAGACCAGAGGGTGACTAGTGGCAGTGGAGAAGACAGCACAAACCAGAGGGTGACTAGTGGCAGTGGAGAAGACAGCACAGACCAGAGGGTGACTAGTGGCAGTGCAGAAGACAGAATAGACCAGCGGGTGACTAGTGGCAGTGTAGAAGACAGCATAGACCAGAGGGTGACTAGTGGCAGTGTAGAAGACAGCATAGACCAGAGGGTGACTAGAGGCAGTGGAGAAGACAGCACAGACCAGAGGGTGACTAGTGGCAGTGTAGAAGACAGCATAGACCAGAGGGTGACTAGAGGCAGTGGAGAAGACAGCACAGACCAGAGGGTGACTAGTGGCAGTGGAGAAGACAGCACAGACCAGAGGGTGACTAGTGGCAGTGTAGAAGACAGCATAGACCAGAGGGTGACTAGAGGCAGTGGAGAAGACAGCACAGACCAGAGGGTGACTAGTGGCAGTGGAGAGGACAGCATAGACCAGAGGGTGACTAGTGGCAGTGGAGAAGAAAGCAAAGACCAGAGGGTGACTAGAGGCAGTGGAGAAGACAGCATAGACCAGAGGGTGACTAGTGACAGTGTAGAAGACAGCATAGACCAGAGGGTGACTAGTGGCAGTGGAGAAGACAGCATAGACCAGAGGGTGACTAGAGGAAGTGGAGAAGACAGCACAGACCAGAGGGTGACTAGTGGCAGTGGAGAAGACAGCATAGACCAGAGGGTGACTAGTGGCAGTGGAGAAGACAGCACAGACCAGAGGGTGACTAGTGGCAGTGCAGAAGACAGCATAGACCAGAGGGTGACTAGTGGCAGCAGAGAAGACAGCACAGACCAGAGGGTGACTAGTGGCAGTGGAGAAGACAGCATAGACCAGAGGGTGACTAGTGACAGTGGAGAAGATAGCACAGACCAGAGGGTGACTAGTGGCAGTGGAGAAGACAGCATAGACCAGAGGGTGACTAGTGGTAGTGGAGAAGACAGCACAGACCAGAGGGTGACTAGCGGCAGTGGAGAAGACATCATAGACCAGAGGGTGACTAGTGGCAGTGGAGAAGACAGCATAGACCAGAGGGTGACTAGTGGTAGTGGAGAAGACAGCACAGACCAGAGGGTGACTAGTGGCAGTGGAGAAGACAGCACAGACCAGAGGGTGACTAGCGGCAGTGGAGAAGACATCATAGACCAGAGGGTGACTAGTGGCAGTGGAGAAGACAGCACAGA
Organism: Gastrophryne carolinensis; assembly: GCA_027917425.1. Lineage (NCBI taxonomy): Eukaryota > Metazoa > Chordata > Amphibia > Anura > Microhylidae > Gastrophryne > Gastrophryne carolinensis. The sequence goes on along the minus strand of CM051234.1, from coordinate 434,612,106 downwards.
CCAGAGGGTGACTAGCGGCAGTGGAGAAGACATCATAGACCAGAGGGTGACTAGTGGCAGTGGAGAAGACAGCATAGACCAGAGGGTAACTAGAGGAAGTGGAGAAGACAGCACAGACCAGAGGGTGACTAGCGGCAGTGGAGAAGACATCATAGACCAGAGGGTGACTAGTGACAGTGGAGAAGACAGCATAGACCAGAGGGTAACTAGAGGAAGTGGAGAAGACAGCACAGACCAGAGGGTGACTAGTGACAGTGGAGAAGACAGCATAGACCAGAGGGTAACTAGAGGAAGTGGAGAAGACAGCACAGACCAGAGGGTGACTAGTGGTAGTGGAGAAGACAGCATAGAGCACAGGGTGACTAGTGGCAGTGGAGAAGACAGCACAGACCAGAGGGTGACTAGTGGCAGTGGAGAAGACAGCACAAACCAGAGGGTGACTAGTGGCAGTGCAGAAGACAGAATAGACCAGCGGGTGACTAGTGGCAGTGGAGAAGACAGCACAGACCAGAGGGTGACTAGTGGCAGTGGAGAAGACAGCACAGACCAGAGGGTGACTAGAGGCAGTAGAGAAGACAGTATAGCCTGGAGGGTGACTAGTGGCAGTGGAGAAGACAGCATAGACCGGAGGGTGACTAGTGGTAGTGGAGAAGACAGCAAAGAGCAGAGGGTGACTAGTGGCTGTAGAGAAGACAGCATAGACCGGAGGGTGACTAGTGGCAGTGGAGAAGACAGCATAGACCGGAGGGTGACTAGTGGCAGTGGAGAAGACAGCATAGACCGGAGGGTGACTAGTGGCAGTGGAGAAGACAGCATAGACCAGAGGGTGACTAGTGGCAGTGGAGAAGACAGCATAGACCAGAGGGTGACTAGTGGCAGTGGAGAAGACAGCATAGGGCAGAGGGTGACTAGTGGCAGTGGAGAAGAAAGCATAGACCAGAGGGTGACTAGTGGCAGTGGAGAAGACAACATAGAGCAGAGGGCGACTAGTGGCAGTGGAGAAGACAGTATAGACCGGAGGGTGACTAGTGGCAGTGGAGAAGACAGCATAGACCGGAGGGTGACTAGTGGCAGTGGAGAAGACAGCACAGACTAGAGGGTGACTAGTGGCAGTGGAGAACACAGCATAGACCAGAGGGTGACTAGTGGCAGTTGAGAAGACAGCACAGACCAGAGGGTGACTAGTGGCAGTGGAGAAGACAGCACGGACCAGAGGGTGACTAGTAGCAGTAGAGAAGACAGGACAGACCAGAGGGTGACAAGTGACAGTGGAGAAGACAGCATAGACCAGAGGGGGACTAGTGGCAGTGCAGAAGACAGCACAGACCAGAGGGTGACTAGTGGCAGTGTAGAAGATAGCACTGACCAGAGGGTGACTAGTGGCAGTGTAGAAGACAGCATAGACCAGAAGGTGACTAGTGGCAGTGGAGAAGACAGCATAGACCAGAGGGAGACTAGTGGCAGCAGAGAAGACAGAACAGACCAGAGGGTGACTAGTGGCAGTGTAGAAGACAGCATAGACCAGAGGGTGACTAGTGGCAGTGGAGAAGACAGCACAGACCAGAGGGTGACTAGTGGCAGTGTAGAAGACAGCATAGACCAGAGGGTGACTAGTGGCAGTGGAGAAGACAGCATAGACTGGAGGGTGACTAGTGGCAGTGGAGAAGACAGCATAGAGCAGAGGGTGACTAGTGGCAGTGGAGAAGACAGCATAGACCAGAGGGTGACTAGTGACAGTGGAGAAGACAGCATAGACCAGAGGGTGACTAGTGACAGTGGAGAAGACAGCATAGACCAGAGGGTGACTAGTGGCAGTGGAGAAGACAGCATAGACCAGAGGGTGACTAGTGACAGTGGAGAAGACAGCATAGACCAGAGGGTGACTAGTGACAGTGGAGAAGACGGCATAGACCAGAGGGTGACTAGTGGCAGTGGAGAAGACAGCAAAGAGCAGAAGGTGACTAGTGGCAGTGGAGAAGACAGCAAAGAGCAGAGGGTGACTAGTGGCAGTGGAGAAGACAGCATAGACCGGGGGGTGACTAGCGGCAGTGGAGAAGACAGCATAGACCAGAGGGTGACTAGTGGCAGTGGAGAAGACAGCACAGACCAGAGGGTGACTAGTGGCAATGTAGAAGACAGCACAGACCAGAGGGTGACTAGTAGCAGTAGAGAAGACAGGACAGACCAGAGGGTGACTAGTGACAGTGGAGAAGACAGCATAGACCAGAGGGGGACTAGTGGCAGTGTAGAAGATAGCACTGACTGGAGGGTGACTAGTGGCAGTGTAGAAGACAGCATAGACCAGAAGGTGACTAGTGGCAGTGGAGAAGACAGCATAGACCAGAGGGTGGCTAGTGGCAATGGAGAAGAGAGCATAGACCAGAGGGTGACTAGTGGCAGTGGAGAAGACAGCATAGACCGGAGGGTGACTAGTGGAAATGTAGAAGACGGCACAGACCAGAGGGTGACTAGTGGCAGTGGAGAAGACGGCACAGACCAGAGGGTGACTAGTGGCAGTGGAGAAGACAGCATAGACCAGAAGGTGACTAGTGGCAGTGGAGAAGACAGCATAGAGCAGAGGGTGACTATTGGCTGTAGAGAAGACAGCAGTACCAGAGGGTGACTAGTGGCAGTGGAGAAGATAGCATAGACCAGAGGGTGACTAGTGGCAGTAGAGAAGACAGTATAGCCCGGAAGGTGACTAGTGGCAGTAGAGAAGACAGCACAGACCAGAGGGTGACTAGTGACAGTGGAGAAGACAGCATAGACCAGAGGGTGACTAGTGGCAGTGGAGAAGACAGCACAGACCAGAGGGTGACTAGAGGCAGTGGAGAAGACATCATAGACCAGAAGGTGACTAGTGGCAGTGGAGAAGACAGCATAGACCAGAGGGTAACTAGAGGAAGTGGAGAAGACAGCACAGACCAGAGGGTGACTAGAGGCAGTGGAGAAGACATCATAGACCAGAGGGTGACTAGTGGCAGTGGAGAAGACAGCATAGACCAGAGGGTAACTAGAGGAAGTGGAGAAGACAGCATAGACCAGAGGGTGACTAGTGGTAGTGGAGAAGACAGCATAGAGCACAGGGTGACTAGTGGCAGTGGAGAAGACAGCACAGACCAGAGGGTGACTAGTGGCAGTGGAGAAGACAGCACAAACCAGAGGGTGACTAGTGGCAGTGGAGAAGACAGCACAGACCAGAGGGTGACTAGTGGCAGTGCAGAAGACAGAATAGACCAGCGGGTGACTAGTGGCAGTGTAGAAGACAGCATAGACCAGAGGGTGACTAGTGGCAGTGTAGAAGACAGCATAGACCAGAGGGTGACTAGAGGCAGTGGAGAAGACAGCACAGACCAGAGGGTGACTAGTGGCAGTGTAGAAGACAGCATAGACCAGAGGGTGACTAGAGGCAGTGGAGAAGACAGCACAGACCAGAGGGTGACTAGTGGCAGTGGAGAAGACAGCACAGACCAGAGGGTGACTAGTGGCAGTGTAGAAGACAGCATAGACCAGAGGGTGACTAGAGGCAGTGGAGAAGACAGCACAGACCAGAGGGTGACTAGTGGCAGTGGAGAGGACAGCATAGACCAGAGGGTGACTAGTGGCAGTGGAGAAGAAAGCAAAGACCAGAGGGTGACTAGAGGCAGTGGAGAAGACAGCATAGACCAGAGGGTGACTAGTGACAGTGTAGAAGACAGCATAGACCAGAGGGTGACTAGTGACAGTGGAGAAGACAGCATAGACCAGAGGGTGACTAGTGACAGTGTAGAAGACAGCATAGACCAGAGGGTGACTAGTGGCAGTGGAGAAGACAGCATAGACCAGAGGGTGACTAGAGGAAGTGGAGAAGACAGCACAGACCAGAGGGTGACTAGTGGCAGTGGAGAAGACAGCATAGACCAGAGGGTGACTAGTGGCAGTGGAGAAGACAGCACAGACCAGAGGGTGACTAGTGGCAGTGCAGAAGACAGCATAGACCAGAGGGTGACTAGTGGCAGCAGAGAAGACAGCACAGACCAGAGGGTGACTAGTGGCAGTGGAGAAGACAGCATAGACCAGAGGGTGACTAGTGACAGTGGAGAAGATAGCACAGACCAGAGGGTGACTAGTGGCAGTGGAGAAGACAGCATAGACCAGAGGGTGACTAGTGGTAGTGGAGAAGACAGCACAGACCAGAGGGTGACTAGCGGCAGTGGAGAAGACATCATAGACCAGAGGGTGACTAGTGGCAGTGGAGAAGACAGCATAGACCAGAGGGTGACTAGTGGTAGTGGAGAAGACAGCACAGACCAGAGGGTGACTAGCGGCAGTGGAGAAGACATCATAGACCAGAGGGTGACTAGTGGCAGTGGAGAAGACAGCACAGACCAGAGGGTGACTAGCGGCAGTGAAGAAGACATCATAGACCAGAGGGTGACTAGTGGCAGAGAAGAAGACATCATAGACCAGAGGGTGACTAGTGGCAGTGGAGAAGACAGCATAGACCAGAGGGTAACTAGAGGAAGTGGAGAAGACAGCACAGACCAGAGGGTGACTAGCGGCAGTGGAGAAGACATCATAGACCAGAGGGTGACTAGTGACAGTGGAGAAGACAGCATAGACCAGAGGGTAACTAGAGGAAGTGGAGAAGACAGCACAGACCAGAGGGTGACTAGTGGTAGTGGAGAAGACAGCATAGAGCACAGGGTGACTAGTGGCAGTGGAGAAGACAGCACAGACCAGAGGGTGACTAGTGGCAGTGGAGAAGACAGCACAAACCAGAGGGTGACTAGTGGCAGTGCAGAAGACAGAATAGACCAGCGGGTGACTAGTGGCAGTGGAGAAGACAGCACAGACCAGAGGGTGACTAGTGGCAGTGGAGAAGACAGCACAAACCAGAGGGTGACTAGTGGCAGTGCAGAAGACAGAATAGACCAGCGGGTGACTAGTGGCAGTGGAGAAGACAGCACAGACCAGAGGGTGACTAGAGGCAGTAGAGAAGACAGTATAGCCTGGAGGGTGACTAGTGGCAGTGGAGAAGACAGCATAGACCGGAGGGTGACTAGTGGTAGTGGAGAAGACAGCAAAGAGCAGAGGGTGACTAGTGGCTGTAGAGAAGACAGCATAGACCGGAGGGTGACTAGTGGCAGTGGAGAAGACAGCATAGACCGGAGGGTGACTAGTGGCAGTGGAGAAGACAGCATAGACCGGAGGGTGACTAGTGGCAGTGGAGAAGACAGCATAGACCAGAGGGTGACTAGTGGCAGTGGAGAAGACAGCATAGACCAGAGGGTGACTAGTGACAGTGGTGAAGACAGCAGTACCAGAGGGTGACTAGTGGCAGTGGAGAAGACAGCATAGGGCAGAGGGTGACTAGTGGCAGTGGAGAAGAAAGCATAGACCAGAGGGTGACTAGTGGCAGTGGAGAAGACAGCATAGAGCAGAGGGCGACTAGTGGCAGTGGAGAAGACAGTATAGACCGGAGGGTGACTAGTGGCAGTGGAGAAGACAGCATAGACCGGAGGGTGACTAGTGGCAGTGGAGAAGACTGCATATACCAGAGGGTGACTAGTGGCAGTAGAGAAGACAGCATAGACCAGAGGGTGACTAGTGGCAGTAGAGAAGACAGCACAGACCAGAGGGTGACTAGTGGCAGTGGAGAAGACAGCATAGACCAGAGGGTGACTAGTGGCAGTGGAGAAGACAGCACAGACCCGAGGGTGACTAGTGGCAGTGGAGAAGACAGCACAGACTAGAGGGTGACTAGTGGCAGTGGAGAACACAGCATAGACCAGAGGGTGACTAGTGGCAGTTGAGAAGACAGCACAGACCAGAGGGTGACTAGTGGCAGTGGAGAAGACAGCACGGACCAGAGGGTGACTAGTAGCAGTAGAGAAGACAGGACAGACCAGAGGGTGACAAGTGACAGTGGAGAAGACAGCATAGACCAGAGGGGGACTAGTGGCAGTGCAGAAGACAGCACACACCAGAGGGTGACTAGTGACAGTGGAGAAGACAGCATAGACCAGAGGGGGACTAGTGGCAGTGCAGAAGACAGCACAGACCAGAGGGTGACTAGTGGCAGTGTAGAAGATAGCACTGACCAGAGGGTGACTAGTGGCAGTGTAGAATACAGCATAGACCAGAAGGTGACTAGTGGCAGTGGAGAAGACAGCATAGACCAGAGGGAGACTAGTGGCAGCAGAGAAGACAGCACAGACCAGAGGGTGACTAGTGGCAGTGTAGAAGACAGCATAGACCAGAGGGTGACTAGTGGCAGTGGAGAAGACAGCACAGACCAGAGGGTGACTAGTGGCAGTGTAGAAGACAGCATAGACCAGAGGGTGACTAGTGGCAGTGGAGAAGACAGCATAGACTGGAGGGTGACTAGTGGCAGTGGAGAAGACAGCATAGAGCAGAGGGTGACTAGTGGCAGTGGAGAAGACAGCATAGACCAGAAGGTGACTAGTGGCAGTGGAGAAGACAGCATAGACCAGAGGGAGACTAGTGGCAGCAGAGAAGACAGCACAGACCAGAGGGTGACTAGTGGCAGTGTAGAAGACAGCATAGACCAGAGGGTGACTAGTGGCAGTGGAGAAGACAGCACAGACCAGAGGGTGACTAGTGGCAGTGTAGAAGACAGCATAGACCAGAGGGTGACTAGTGGCAGTGGAGAAGACAGCATAGACTGGAGGGTGACTAGTGGCAGTGGAGAAGACAGCATAGACCAGAGGGTGACTAGTGACAGTGGAGAAGACAGCATAGACCAGAGGGTGACTAGTGACAGTGGAGAAGACAGCATAGACCAGAGGGTGACTAGTGACAGTGGAGAAGACGGCATAGACCAGAGGGTGACTAGTGGCAGTGGAGAAGACAGCAAAGAGCAGAAGGTGACTAGTGGCAGTGGAGAAGACAGCAAAGAGCAGAGGGTGACTAGTGGCAGTGGAGAAGACAGCATAGACCGGGGGGTGACTAGCGGCAGTGGAGAAGACAGCATAGACCAGAGGGTGACTAGTGGCAGTGGAGAAGACAGCATAGACCAGAGGGTGACTAGTGGCAGTGGAGAAGACAGCACAGACCAGAGGGTGACTAGTGGCAATGTAGAAGACAGCACAGACCAGAGGGTGACTAGTAGCAGTAGAGAAGACAGGACAGACCAGAGGGTGACTAGTGACAGTGGAGAAGACAGCATAGACCAGAGGGGGACTAGTGGCAGTGTAGAAGATAGCACTGACTGGAGGGTGACTAGTGGCAGTGTAGAAGACAGCATAGACCAGAAGGTGACTAGTGGCAGTGGAGAAGACAGCATAGAGCAGAGGGTGACTATTGGCTGTAGAGAAGACAGCAGTACCAGAGGGTGACTAGTGGCAGTGGAGAAGATAGCATAGACCAGAGGGTGACTAGTGGCAGTAGAGAAGACAGTATAGCCCGGAAGGTGACTAGTGGCAGTAGAGAAGACAGCACAGACCAGAGGGTGACTAGTGACAGTGGAGAAGACAGCACAGACCAGAGGGTGACTAGTGGCAGTGGAGAAGACAGCATAGACCAGAGGGTGGCTAGTGGCAATGGAGAAGAGAGCATAGACCAGAGGGTGACTAGTGGCAGTGGAGAAGACAGCACAGACCCGAGGGTGACTAGTGGCAGTGGAGAAGACAGCACAGACTAGAGGGTGACTAGTGGCAGTGGAGAACACAGCATAGACCAGAGGGTGACTAGTGGCAGTTGAGAAGACAGCACAGACCAGAGGGTGACTAGTGGCAGTGGAGAAGACAGCACGGACCAGAGGGTGACTAGTAGCAGTAGAGAAGACAGGACAGACCAGAGGGTGACAAGTGACAGTGGAGAAGACAGCATAGACCAGAGGGGGACTAGTGGCAGTGCAGAAGACAGCACACACCAGAGGGTGACTAGTGACAGTGGAGAAGACAGCATAGACCAGAGGGGGACTAGTGGCAGTGCAGAAGACAGCACAGACCAGAGGGTGACTAGTGGCAGTGTAGAAGATAGCACTGACCAGAGGGTGACTAGTGGCAGTGTAGAATACAGCATAGACCAGAAGGTGACTAGTGGCAGTGGAGAAGACAGCATAGACCAGAGGGAGACTAGTGGCAGCAGAGAAGACAGCACAGACCAGAGGGTGACTAGTGGCAGTGTAGAAGACAGCATAGACCAGAGGGTGACTAGTGGCAGTGGAGAAGACAGCACAGACCAGAGGGTGACTAGTGGCAGTGTAGAAGACAGCATAGACCAGAGGGTGACTAGTGGCAGTGGAGAAGACAGCATAGACTGGAGGGTGACTAGTGGCAGTGGAGAAGACAGCATAGAGCAGAGGGTGACTAGTGGCAGTGGAGAAGACAGCATAGACCAGAAGGTGACTAGTGGCAGTGGAGAAGACAGCATAGACCAGAGGGAGACTAGTGGCAGCAGAGAAGACAGCACAGACCAGAGGGTGACTAGTGGCAGTGTAGAAGACAGCATAGACCAGAGGGTGACTAGTGGCAGTGGAGAAGACAGCACAGACCAGAGGGTGACTAGTGGCAGTGTAGAAGACAGCATAGACCAGAGGGTGACTAGTGGCAGTGGAGAAGACAGCATAGACTGGAGGGTGACTAGTGGCAGTGGAGAAGACAGCATAGACCAGAGGGTGACTAGTGACAGTGGAGAAGACAGCATAGACCAGAGGGTGACTAGTGACAGTGGAGAAGACAGCATAGACCAGAGGGTGACTAGTGACAGTGGAGAAGACGGCATAGACCAGAGGGTGACTAGTGGCAGTGGAGAAGACAGCAAAGAGCAGAAGGTGACTAGTGGCAGTGGAGAAGACAGCAAAGAGCAGAGGGTGACTAGTGGCAGTGGAGAAGACAGCATAGACCGGGGGGTGACTAGCGGCAGTGGAGAAGACAGCATAGACCAGAGGGTGACTAGTGGCAGTGGAGAAGACAGCATAGACCAGAGGGTGACTAGTGGCAGTGGAGAAGACAGCACAGACCAGAGGGTGACTAGTGGCAATGTAGAAGACAGCACAGACCAGAGGGTGACTAGTAGCAGTAGAGAAGACAGGACAGACCAGAGGGTGACTAGTGACAGTGGAGAAGACAGCATAGACCAGAGGGGGACTAGTGGCAGTGTAGAAGATAGCACTGACTGGAGGGTGACTAGTGGCAGTGTAGAAGACAGCATAGACCAGAAGGTGACTAGTGGCAGTGGAGAAGACAGCATAGAGCAGAGGGTGACTATTGGCTGTAGAGAAGACAGCAGTACCAGAGGGTGACTAGTGGCAGTGGAGAAGATAGCATAGACCAGAGGGTGACTAGTGGCAGTAGAGAAGACAGTATAGCCCGGAAGGTGACTAGTGGCAGTAGAGAAGACAGCACAGACCAGAGGGTGACTAGTGACAGTGGAGAAGACAGCACAGACCAGAGGGTGACTAGTGGCAGTGGAGAAGACAGCATAGACCAGAGGGTGGCTAGTGGCAATGGAGAAGAGAGCATAGACCAGAGGGTGACTAGTGGCAGTGGAGAAGACAGCATAGACCGGAGGGTGACTAGTGGAAATGTAGAAGACGGCACAGACCAGAGGGTGACTAGTGGCAGTGGAGAAGACGGCACAGACCAGAGGGTGACTAGTGGCAGTGGAGAAGACAGCATAGACCAGAAGGTGACTAGTGGCAGTGGAGAAGACAGCATAGACCAGAGGGTGACTAGTGGCAGTGGAGAAGACAGCATAGACCGGAGGGTGACTAGTGGAAATGTAGAAGACGGCACAGACCAGAGGGTGACTAGTGGCAGTGGAGAAGACGGCACAGACCAGAGGGTGACTAGTGGCAGTGGAGAAGACAGCATAGACCGGAGGGTGACTAGTGGAAATGTAGAAGACGGCACAGACCAGAGGGTGACTAGTGGCAGTGGAGAAGACGGCACAGACCAGAGGGTGGCTAGTGGCAGTGGAGAAGACAGCATAGACCGGAGGGTGACTAGTGGCAATGTAGAAGACGGCACAGACCAGAGGGTGACTAGTGGAAGTGGAGAAGACAGCATAGAGCAGAGGGTGACTAACAGCAGTGAAGAAGCCGATATGGACCAGAAGTTGACTAGTGGCAGCAGAGAAGATGTGAAGGACTACTAGAGGATGATTGGTGGCAGTGAAAAATGCAGTGAGGAATAGAAGGTGATCAATGGCAGAAGAGGACTCATTGGTGGCAGGAGAGTTATAGGGTGACATGACACATCGCAAAGAAGCCCATTAAGACTTTCTTGCCCAAAGATTCACATGAACCCGAAGCCAGCCCTGAACAAAAGGTTATTGAGCTCTTTTTCTGTGATACATGCATGTGTTTTAGGAACAAATGATGAGATTCAGTGCTCAGAAACACAAGCTTACAGCAGGCTTTGGTGCATTTTCATATGCTCTGAGCATTAAGCAAAACTGTCAAATCCTGGCAACTGATCTGAATTTACATAGTACATAAAAACAAGTGTTACATAATAAAACTGCAACAGGTTTGCTTTAGGAGCCCAACAAACAAGTTTCACTGTTGCACAGAAGTTCCTGTAACTCATTCCTCTACAATTATGGAGGGGTTCCTCATTGCAATGGAAGTGGAAGATACAATTAATTATGTTTTGCCTCTGTGCAGTACCCCTTACCCCCTCCCCACACTCTTGTCAGAATTAAATTAAACTGTTTACAAAGTTGTCCTTGCCAGGAGCTCTTTCATTTCTGAAACGATCAGGGTCCCACAACACCCTCACTGCTTTGGCACTGTGGGCTTTTTGTTTTCCTTGCCAAAGAGCTAGCAAGAGAATGCTCATTAACTGCTAATTAATGGCCTGGGACCCAAAGGTGGGGGATTTTCAAAAGCCAGAGGAGGCTTAGCTCTACGAGAAACTGACTTGACATTCAAAAATGTTTTTGCAACAATATTTAGGGGGTGCGTAGATACCCACAAAGCTATAACTAATCATGCCATTGCTTTGTCAATGTCATTGCTGGCCACTTTCTATTTAAAGAGGAAGTCCCACAATCTATTTATACCCCGGAGAGTAACCGTAACCTGAGGGTATCCACTAAGGTTAGAGGAAAGTTGCTTTCTCCACTTACATAGGAGGGGATTCTTCTCTATGAGAGCAGTGATACTATGGAATGAAGGATACAGTAAAAACGTTCAAAAGTCGCCTTGATGCCTTCCTGGCATGTAATAACATTTCCAGCTATGGCTACTAGACCACTGGAAGGGAATAAACAGGCTGAACTGGATGGACTAAAGTCTTTATTCAGCCTTACATACTATGTTACTATGTCCAAGCTTTTGTAACCCCCAGCCACTCATCCCGTCCGTTGTGTTAAGCCAGCTTTAGGTGATAAAATCATTTTTTTTAAAAGCTAACCTCATTGACGTAACCCTCCACCGATGCCATCGGGAGAGAATCTATGCACGTTATCCTTGCGCTTGAGTGACAGACCAGAGCAGTAACACTTCTTCACAGGATTGGGTGGCCACCCTGTCACTTAAATTCAACCAAAACCCATGATTTTCCTGGGTTTTGGTCCTTGCCCCCAGCTCACCCAAACAAACTCACCTCTTCTCGGCCCTATAACGCATGCTCGTCCAATCAGTGTGCTCAAGCCCCTTCATCCAGGAGCGCGTCTAATATGAGCGCTTTCAAGCGCATCCCCCACTACCTTCTAACAGGGAGCTTGCCCGTGCCGGACATTCATAAATGCCTGGTGCAGGCACGCACCTTGCTAAAGGGATAGCAGGGATGCGGCCGCTCCTTGCGCATGCGCCGTTGGGCCGAGAATGAAGGTGAGTTTTTGGGCGCCCTGGAGGGTTTCACACAGCGGGGCACCCCCGATCATGGTGCCCTGGGGGGGAGCAAGTATAGACTCCAGGGTGGGTTTTAGTCCCGTGTTAAGCTTTTGTGCGTATTGCAAACTCCACAGTCCAGGGGAAGTGAGGGATGGGTGGATTGTTACAAAATGCTTGGACTTGACAAACATGTCACTAATAAAATTGAAAAGGCAAAGTATTGGCTCTCCTGATCTGCACAACGATTTAAATTAGCTGATCAACAATTATTATAGGTGAAGAACAAACTACTCGCCACTAGGATTAATTTGTTGTAGTCAGTGACCAGCAAGAGAACAGCAGAACTGCAGGAGGTAGGCTGCATGCTGGGGGCTATGCCCAGTCCAGCTGGCCCCCAAAGCAGTGTGGGCCACTGGGATTTCCCTGCCCTCCCTGTGGCCAGTCCACCAATGGATGCTGGTATTGCTGAAAGGTCCACTTTTTCCTACAACTATTTCTTGCAATGCCCTGTTATTATAAAGACAAAGAGCAAACCTTCATGTAAAAAGGTGTTATGTATAGCTCTGAAATTCCTCTTAAAAAGGAACATCGGACCTAAAATAAGAAAGGTTCCCCCCCATTGGCCTCTACTTACCCTTTGGATGCCCCCGCTGCCTGCTGCGGTGACATCTGGCTGCTTCAGGGCCTGATACTCACCCCACCTCCCGCTTAGTTGTCCCTAAATGACAATGTCCCTTGGCGATCTTGCAGCTCAGCCAAGTCTCAGCGATGTTGCTCTTTAAAGGGGGGGTAGTTCCTGTTTTTGTATCTGAAACCCTCTAATGTTTATTCTGATTATTTTAACTCGTACTGATCTAAATACCTATCACATTAGTTTTTGCTCATTTTTATTTTTTTGGTCACAGTGTCCTATTTACTATTTTGAGAAACCAGGGACAAAATATCATCATATCTACATTACACAAAGGGTAGCTTACCCCATCATATGTGTGTGTGGGGGCATGTCAGGATCTTTTTCGGTCCTGCCCCTTACAGTACCTCCATCACCTAATTCAACCCTCTGAACAGGGCCAACCTGTTACCGTCCTCCTGATGACAGATCCACTTAAATGTTCTGTCATAAATGGGGTGCACATATATGCCCATGCATGCTAAGGTGTAGCAAACAATTGGCTGGCCCTTCTGGCCCTCTGACACCAGTATACAGTTCAGTCCAGTTCAAGCTAGGATTTGGTAGTTACCTACAGTTAGTTGTTGGGAAACCAAATGGCAGTGTTGAGGCATTCAGTGTATTAGTGTGAAGGTAGTACCTGAAGAGCACAGGAAATCATAGGATTGAGGACATCATAGGATTCAGATAGAGAGTAGGAGACTAAGCAGTAATCATAAAGCAGTCTAGACCGATTGGATCTTGTTCAGGTAGGCCTGAACTAAAGTTATGACACATGTTAAGTATGTAGGTGCATGTGATCCATGTGTCAGAACTACTACATTTTTCATAGAAGCAGGCCAAGACTGCCAAACCAGGGCAGAAGGAAAGTCTATTCTAGTCTATTCTATAGTCTAGTCTTACTTTTTTCTACAATAAAACTATAAAAAAAGGAAAGGTCATTAATAAGCATGCAAACTGCTGCATAGTCCCGGACCACTTGCTCTTGCGCCGTCATTTTGCTACACCTGGGAGTATCTGTCCCACAATCCTCCTGGGTGTAGCCTTTGCCCTCGCGTCTGTACCGGCCCCTCAGTGTGTGGTGGCTTTCTCGTCATTTCAGTAAGCCGGGAGCAGCAGCAATGGTGGCGGCAGCATGGTAAACGGGATGTGGGGGGAGCAGGTGGTGGTCATTGTGGCAGTCCTGTGGAAGAAGGCTGTGGATGTAGGTTCATGGAGCGTATTTACCATGCTTCATGAAACCGGAAGTGGCTAGCAGAAGCAGCAGCACAGCCGACAGTAGCTGGTTTTTGGTCCACTTTAAGGTCCAAGCACCTAGACAGGGCCAGAATGTGCTGCAGCCACATGCTTGAGTAAGAGTACCTGTCACCCACACATAGCATACAGTGGACACTCTGGTTCCCGGAGACACAGCCAACCACCAGGTGCGTGTACCTTGTCTTTTGTTTATTTTCCCCTGAGGCCCTGATGACTAAATACAGATCTTTGTTTTTTGACTCTTGCTTTTACTTACCAACTTCTAATATTAGACCTAGGATCCATATTTCTGATTATGATGGTGAACATCTAAAGGCCTTTCTTTATATTGATATATATTCTAAAAGTTTTTGGGGATTTGTTTACGGCAGCGTAAGTTGTTTCACTATCTCTCATTTAGCAAGTGCATAAATCTAATCTCCTTTTCCGGAAAGAACATACTTTGCTTGCCAGCGAGTTAATTGAACCTGTTGTCAACAAGTTGTAATTACAGTCCTCAGTCAGTAGATGGCAGCTGTGTTCCTTGCCATTATTTTCATGGTAAATACTTCTATTAACAAGACATTTATAATATAGCAATTGATTTGTTGAGTGCTCAAAAAGCTGACACCCCATAAACTGCGTACAACTTTTATTTTTGGCCAATTTAATTTAGGAAGATCAAGACAATAGGACAGCCATGATATGACTTAGTGGAGCAAACAGTGTATTGTATATTAATTCTTGTTCTTTTACTAATTAAAGCGGACCAAAACCCAGAATAATCAATATTTTTGACTATCCTTGGTTTTGGTCCTTTCCCCGGGCCACCCCGCTGTGTGAAACCCCCCAGACCGCCACAGTCAGCTCACCTCTTCCCGGTCCCACGGCGCGGCTAAGAGCAGTGGCTCTGATGGCTGCATCCTCCGCCTTCCTCTAACAGGGAGCCCCATTCGGGGTGACCCTGGGGAAAGGACCAAAACCCCAAAGTTTTGGTCCACTTTAAGTGCATAGAAAAGAGAAAAAAATCTGCTCTGATCAGAGCAGGATTATAGAAATACCTGCACTTCATTTTCATCTTTAGTTATCCCTGTACCAGAGTTATCCTCGGAAACTCATTTACATAGTGATGGGCATGGAAGGGGAGTGGTTTAGGGGAGTAGCTTATTTGCAGACTACTGAGAAATGTGTTTGTGCCAAGCCAAGGAACATTTGCTATAAATAATTCTTACATGGTGGAGGGTGAGTATATTAAGGTGGACCAAAACCCACCCTGGAGTCTATGACATTCAGTATCAGGTTTATTCCCAAACTCATATACCCCACTCTGTGAAATCCCCAAGTAGCCCAATAATCTTACCTTTCCTCTGAGCCCACGGCATATGAGCACCGAGCGCTGACATCACTCGTCTCCCTCCTCGACTGTGTGAGGCCCCGCCCACTGCAGCTGAATGGCTGTGTGGGGCTGTGCAGAGCAAAAGGGATCCGAGTGATGTCACTTCCTGAAGCTGATTGGAAAAGCGACTGTGCCGTGGGCTCGAGTAGAGGTGAGTGAGCTTGGCGTTCTGGGGAGTTTCACACAGCGGGGCACCCCAAACCAGGGGGAAGGACCAAAACACAGGATAGTGAAAATCACTTTAAAGAGGAACAACACACCCAATTTTTTCCTTTCGGGGTGTTGTTCCTATATGCGGGGGCATCCCGAATGCTCCTCTGCTGTAGAACTGCAACACCCAGCATAACCTGCTGCTTCCAACACAAAGCTACAATTTTTTTTTGCATAGTTCTTTACAAATGTCCCTTTCTCCTTCCGTCTATTACATGATTCCTCCATTGTCCTCCTTTCCGTACCTATGGCCTTATTCGTGTTGTATACACACGTTCCCTCTATCTTTCTCTTGTCACCTGTTCTGTCTGCCTCTCTTTTCAGCTTCTAAACATCTTCCTAATTATTTTATCTTCCCTCCTTCCTTCTTTCCAGGTCTCTCTCCCTCTTTCTTTCATTTTTCTCTCTCTTTCTTTCTCCCTTTTTTTTGTCCATCTTTCTCTCTATCTTTTGTCCTTTTTTCTTAATCTCTCTCTATTTTTTCCTCCCTCTTTTTCTAGCCCTATTCAACTTTCTAGCTTTCTCCCTCGTTATTTCTTTCTCTCTGTCTTCCTGTATTTCTTTCTTATTTTCCTCCCTCTTTTTCTAGTCCTATTCAACTTTCTAGCTCTCTTTCTCCTCCTAATTTTCCCACATTCTTCATTCACATCTTGCTTTCATTTTCACATTCTTTCTATCCTTCTCTTGTCACATTACTTCAGTCTCTGCCTCTCTTCATTTATGTCATCCTATCTTTTTTCTGTATTCTCTCATCCTTTCTCTTTTACGCATTCCCTCCGTCCTCTCTTTTTTTCAGATTCTCTTCATGTTACATTCCTTTTTTTTCTTCTTTCAATCTTCTAAGGGTTAAAAACCCTTAAAAAGCAAAAAAAAATGTAAGGGTTCCCCCTTACCCAGCATAACCAGCCCAAGGGCCAGATATGGGGGCTTGTAGAACAGGGCGCAGGGGCCAGCTTTTGTGGCCCCCACCCTGCCGGCTACAAACCCCAAAGCCTAATATCCCTGGGCTCTTCTGCCCCCCTTGGCCTTTGGGGAGGCAGGTAATGGGGGGCCAGGGGTTAAAGTCACCCACTAGCCACAGGTGACTTTCCAGCCCCCTAAGCCTTGTGAACTGGTATAGGGGTCTCATGGACCCCTTATAAGTTCACAAAGGGTTAAGTGTAAAAAAAAAAAAAAAAGACACTTGACACGACGATTCAGCTCCAGCTGACAGCTGTCAGGGCTGATCACTGGAGGAGGCTGGGGAGGCAGGGGACCACATCCCCTACCCTCCAACCTCCTCCGATCAGACCCGGCATCTGAAAGTCTAGAGCCCGCAGCGGGGCGGGGCCAGCGGCGAGAACATCGGAGGGGGCATGTTTTAAGGCCCCTCCTCACCGGGAAGAGTCGGGGGCGATTTGGGCCCCCCGCCCGGTGAAGAGGCCAGAAGGATCGGGCACGGAGGTGAGTGAATGTCATTTTTTTTTTTTTAGATGAAGTGGGGAGTATTTTTTGCCCCCTCCTGAAGACAGAAAAGTCCCTGGGGGTAATCGGATACCGAGGGGTCAGGTCAGTGTTAATTTACTTTATTTTTTACACTAGCAGGGGGACAAGCCAGTAGTACCTACGGGCTTGGCACTTAACGGTTGGGGAAGCAACCCTGTAGTACCTACGGGCTTAGCAAGCTGCGGGCGCCTCGCAGGCAGCATGAGCGGAGGGACTCCGCCAGCCAGCTCAGCCCGGGCCGGTAAGAGGCAATCAAAGGTCCGTACAATGCCCAGGTCTGGTCTATAGGTACATTTGTACACGTCCTTTTGGAGTGCCCAGTAGCTCTTTTTGGGACCACATCTATGACCTGACAGAAAGATGGGACCTTTAAGAGATTTTCCTTTCCTGGTGCACTCCATGGCGGCATATAGTCTTCACCCTTAACCCGAATAGGACCTACTTTACAAAAGCTTGGGCCTGCCCCTATCCCACATTCCTAATATATAGTCCACATGCTGCCATGGAGTGCGCCAGATAAATCTCCATCTAGGGGATGAGTGGCACTTTCCACTGAGTCGTCATGAAAATTAGGAATATTTAATTCCTTGTTGGAATGTAGACGAAACCTTTGTGATGAAGTCCCCAAGTGGTACAAGCTGAAATCTCTCTGGTAAAAATCTTAAAAAGGGTTCCCTGGATCCTAGATATCACTCTCTTGAGGGGCATCGATCTTGAGGACTGTGACGATTGCACAGGTTGATCAGACCTATTGATTGTTCATCTGATCAGACCGGCCAATCGTACCCCACGTGTGTCACTGCAATTCTTTAATTGGCAACACACGTGGCTATAAACTGCTGCCACCAGAGCACAACAGTGCTCAACTCTATAATATAATACAGGCCACACACAATACAATCAGATCAAACGTATCGATCGACCCACAACCACTTCCAGTGGTCGCCCCCGCCTGGAAGTGGTTGTGGGTCGATCGATACGTTTGATCTGATTGTATTGTGTGTGGCCTGTATTATATTATAGAGTTGAGCACTGTTGTGCTCTGGTGGCAGCAGTTTATAGCCACGTGTGTTGCCAATTAAAGAATTGCAGTAAAGAGCGTTCTAGGCAAGTAAGGTAGCCAGGCTCTTCAGAAATAGCGTGGGCTTTTTATATCAGATCAATTGAGAGCATCTGCTGTATTTTTAGAATTTATTTAAACAAACAGAAAAACACAAAACAACAAGAAACGCGATGCAAGGTGATAAAGCCAGAGTTAACTATAAAACACGGTAAAAAAGATAAATAGCAATGCAAAATAAAAGAAGGTGGAAAATATACTTAAAAGTCCGTCTGGGCTGCGTTCTCTTTGATCAAATCAATTGTCCTCACACGCTTTCTGGTCTTGTTCAGCTTGGATGTTAAAAGCCAGCGTGTGTCAATCTTGATGGTCAGATTGAGTGTCCTGTCCCCATTCTGCAGCTCACCTTTTTCCCTCTCACCAGGGGTCAGTTTCTTACCCCTCCTATGGGCAGAGCGATTGGAGACATCCACTGTCTGATTGGTTCATAGGGTATTCTCCATCTTTGGGTACCTGAAAGCTGGTCCACATGACATCCCCCATCTGTCCGGAGATTCCACGGGGAGGGGGATGAGGAGAACATTCCATGGAAGAGGACAGGATATGGACCTTGCATCTGCTCTCCATGGATGGTTGATCCTGATAACACTTTGTTTATGCTTTGCAGTTTTATGAGGGGAGATAGTCATTCAAGGCAACCATGTGTGCATGCAGGGGGAGTTTTATGGCATGCAGGGGGGGAAGTTATGCAGAGCAGAGGGGTCAGCCAAGGTATATATATATATATATATATATATATATATATATATATATACATATATACACACACACACACACACACACACACACACACACACACACTACACCAACCTACACACAGAGAAATTAACTACACCTAGGATGTTCTGTGACACCTTCCCCCCTATGATGCGAGGTGGGGACAGTGACCCACAGTCACTTTCCCCAAAGCGCACACTTAAGAGGAAAGGTGAGGTTCCCAGTTGCTCTCATTCCTAGTGCCACCGGGATCCACAGCAGTGGGTCCAGGCGGGCAGGGGCCTGCAGGGGGAGTCTTTCCAAGCAATGGGGTTTCTAGGCCTAATGTTGGCCTCTGGGGGGCTGTGCTCGAGGCAGGAACGTACACACCCTCATCAGGGAAGAAGCATAGGGGCCCAGGGGCATGACTCTGGTTTGCCATTAAATTATTGGGCAACACCGGTATTAGGCTGTCCAAGTTCCCAGGGAATCCATCTTTTCCAGAGCCTGGCGCAGGCATTGGAAGAGGGACTCCTGTGATAGGGACACCAGCAGCCATGTTTCCCACGGGTTGGCGAGTAAAATGAGGGGGCCCGAATGTGGCCGGAATGACCCTCATGTTAGACCAAGGCCTTGTTTGTCCCATCTCCCCTGATCTTTCTTGCCTCTCACTCAGCTTTGGTAGGGGTTGCCCTGGATCTGCGTAACATGGCAGATCCCAGGATCCAGGGATTGTTCCCTTCGCCACAGCCCCAGCTTTGGGATGATTCAGGAAGTCTGCGGTTAGACGTAGGCCCTCCCGATTCGGCCCAAATGCTTGGTCACCTTGCTTTCCCAGGGAGCTGGAAGCTAGGCTTCCAAACTGCCTCCCAGGGTTGTCCGTCTGCAGCGCTGGCTGCAAGGTGCGACTACAAGTCCCAGCCCACTGCCCCGGGGCGACCAGGAGCAGGGGTTGAGGCCTGCTAAGAGCGGAGTCAGTGGGCTCAGGGCAGGCCAAACCACCATCGGTGTTGGGGCTCTGCCTGACAACCCTAGACTCCGGCTCTGCAACCTTTGCAGCGCTGAAGAGGACAGTCAAGTTGGGAGTGATCCCTCCAGTATGATCAAATGTTCGATTATCTCCATCTATGTGACGGCTCTCCAGACTAATTCCAGCCTGAACAGCCTGTTCCAGGGCAGCTCCACACTTTCCAGCCACCCTATCAACACTCTCCTGAGGGCCAACCAGCACTGACACAGCTGGGGCCTCAGAACTACTCTGCACAATTTGATTACAGTTACGCTTAGGGGGTTCTACAGGCCTACTACCTACCCCTTTTCCATCCCCCTCTCTGGGAGATCTGGGTGTCCCAAACCCGGCTTCCATCCTCGGGCCACCCGCAAGGTACCCTGATGCCACACCTGCACCTTTGCTTAGTACCCTTACGTGCCCCGAAAGTTCGGTTGGTAACCCCAATGCACCTGCTGAGGGCTCAAAGTAAGAGACCAACCGACCCAGGTCCCTGCCCAACAGCACATCCATGGGAAACTCATCAGAGAGCCCCACTACTCTCATCCCTCTGCCCATTCCCCAATCCATATACACCTCAGCAAGGGGCACATGTGAACGGAGAAGCACAACAAATGTAACCGCAGCACGGGTCCAGAAGCGGGTGCAAGACCTGAGGGAGTCCCAAATCCCCACAGTCACTAGTATTGCAAGAAGGGGTATGGTCAGCACTCCTTAAAATCACAAAACTTTAATAGAAATTCATGTAAAAACATCCCATAATGAAAAAAGGCAGCTGTAAAAACCAGTAAACAGAACCCTGATGGAAAAAATTCTCACGTGCTCTAACGCGTTTCGGACGGGGGAGGGTCCTTATTCATAGAATTTTTTCATTATGGGATGTTTTTACATGAATTTCTATTAAAGTTTTGTGATTTTAAGGAGTGCTGACCATACCCCTTCTTGCAACACATGTGAACGGAGCCCTCCTACTCCGTTGAGGGTGAGGAATTTTCCAGGGATTATATTCTCTGGGCCCACCAGTTCAGGGTGAACCAACGTGACCTCAGCTCCTGTGTCACGAAATCCTGAGACCAGACGGTTGCCGACGACAACGGGCTGCACGTTTTCATCATCGCTCCGGACACTCTGACGGACAAACAGCACAGAGGTGCTCATCTGGCCAGCTGCAGCAGTCACTTTTCTCTCCGGACAGTTGGGTCGGAGGTGCCCGACCTTCCCACAATTGTAACAAGTGCGAGGTTCAGCAGGTGCTCGCTTTGCACCAGAGGCTTCCCGGAAGGGCTTCTGGGATGTCTGACTGGCAGATGGTGACTGGCAGGCAGGTGATGGTCTTTCTTCTTTCCAGTTACTAGGGAACGCACAACGGCCATCAGACACCTGAGTGTGCACATAGCTGTCGGCCAGTTCTGCTGCTTCTCTGGCCGAATTAGGTTTGCGCTCCAACACAAACTGCTTGAGGTCAGGGGGGCAGACGTGCATGAATTGGTCTTGCACCATCAAGTCCTCCAGGGTATCAAAAGTGTCCTTTTTGAGGCCATGGACCCACTGCCGGAAGGTGGTATGCAGTCGGGCCAACAGGTCTAGGTAACTGTCCGCGGGTCCCTTTTGCAGTGATCGGAACCGTCGGCGGTAGACCTCTGGGGTGAGCTGATATTTCTCAACAATGGAGTCTCTTATTGCCTCATAGTCCCCATCTTTCTCAGGAGGCAGCTCAATGAATGCTTCCAAAGCCTTGCCCTTCAGCCCTGGGGTTAGGTACAATGCCCACTGAGACCGGGGCAAATGATGCTGGCGGCAGATCTTCTCAAAGGACTGCAAGTACACGTCCACGTCACAGTCTGTGTCCATAACTGGGAACTTTGGGGCAGAACCCACAGTTAGAAATGCAGAGTCAGCTGAAGGTAAGCGAGGTGCAGGGTCAGGGGTGGTTAGTCGGATCTTAGCCATTTCCAGCTCATGACGGCGGGCAGCTTCCCGCTCTGCCTGGGCAGCCTCACGCTCTGCCTGGGCAGCCTCACGCTCTGCCTGGCGCTGTGCAGCTTCCCGATCTGCCTGACGCTGTGCAGCCTCCCGCTCTGCCTGACGCTCCAGGAACTGTAGATAGGCCTGCGGATCGGTGGCACTTAGCTGGGTCAGGACCGATTGGAGCTGGGGGTCCCTGCCAGAAGCAGAGAGGCTGGGGCTGGGAGACCCAATGGGAGCAGGCACTTCAGCAACCACCTCAGTCTGGGATGGATCAGCTGCACTGGAACATGCAAGTCTATCTGTTACAAGCTGCGTTGGTGCCTCCAGATCGGCTTCATAGAGCGATTGCACAAGCTGTGTTTTGGTTCGATCATAAACAGGCAACTGTCTGCGCTGGCATTCATTGATCAAATCTTCTTTGCTCATCCGCTTGTTTTGCGCCAGCCCAGACATTTCAGCAAAACAAAGCAATGGGACAGAAAAAAAAGAGGGGGCCAACAATTGCTATCTGCTTATTTACCGTCACAACTATTCACCAATAAAATAACTGATTCATTTAAATATAGTCCTTCAATACAGCGTTACTTAACACAACACTTATGCTCTAAATTGAAAGAAATAAAAAGGTGATCCCATGAGCTGCCAACCAATTTGTGACGATTGCACAGGTTGATCAGACCTATTGATCGTTCATCTGATCAGACCGGCCAATCGTACCCCACGTGTGTCACTGCAATTCTTTAATTGGCAACACACGTGGCTATAAACTGCTGCCACCAGAGCACAACAGTGCTCAACTCTATAATATAATACAGGCCACACACAATACAATCAGATCAAACGTATCGATCGACCCACAACCACTTCCAGGCAGGGGTCGATCGAGCATCCTAGGCAAGTAAGGTAGACAGGCTCTTCAGAAATAGCGTGGGCATTTTATATCAGATCAATTGAGAGCATCTGCTGTATTTTTAGAATTTATTTAAACAAACAGAAAAACACAAAACAACAAGAAACACGATGCAAGGTGATAAAGCCAGAGTTAACTATAAAACACGGTAAATAAGATAAATAGCAATGCAAAATAAAAGAAGATGGAAAATATACTTAAAAGTCCATCTGGGCTGCGTTCTCTTTGATCAAATCAATTGTCCTCACACGCTTTCTGGTCTTGTTCAGCTTGGATGTTAAAAGCCAGCGTGTGTCAATTTTGATATATATATATATATATATACAGACACACACACACACACACACACACACTACACCAACCTACAAGGACCACCCTCATAAACTGCATTACCAGTGGGTCCAAGGCCCACTTTATTCCGTCAATCACCCTGATTGCTGATATCTGGCCTTTCAAAATCCTGAGACCTAGACCTTTCTCTAGGCCAGACTGAAGAAAATATAGGATCTCCTTGACTCCTTGACATTAGATGAGCTGTCAGCTCTGCTTTGTTGTGGAAAAGAAAACAAAGGCTTTCTAGGCTTGCAAATACTTATTATTTGTGGAAGGTTTCCCGGCTCTTTGCAAGGTATTACTTGCATTATTATATTATTATTATTATTATATATTATTATTATTATATTATTATTCAAATGTTCAGCAAATCTAAAACCATTCGTTTATTGATTCATGTTAAAAGATACATATATGCCATCCATTACAAAGACTCACTTGTTCCAGGACATGGCATACTGTGTTTCGCGGCGCACATGGAGCCCTTAGTCATATCGCATGATGATGCAAGTTTTTCCTTATTTTTGGTTTTATGTTTAAGACCTTTTCATCTGGAAGAGCGATGGTTTCTTCTAAGGTGTTTATCCTTGTGCCTAGGTATATCAGGATTTGAGTAGGATATACCAGTAGCTGGCTCTTTCCCCAGTTTATTACCCAGACGAACCTCTGAAGATCTTGGATCAGTATTCATCTATGTTGAAGAAGATTTTCCTTGCTTTCTGCTATCAAGAGGAGGTCGCCCAGATAGTGGAAGAACCTTAGCCTTCTTGTTCTTGGTTTATTTTCTAAAGGTAAGCCTATTCGATCTCCACTGCCCATTGAAAGGCCTAGATGGTCTGGTCTATTTGAAGTCTCTGAACCTACTTAAAGTGGAACTACAGTTAAATATTTTTTGTTTCCGCAGTACTACTACTACTTGCCCGCACTGATAAGCTGCTCCCAGTAAAGTGGGAGCATCACTGCAAGCAGGCTATCAACGTGGCCAGCCGAAGAGCCTGTCAACGCTGGCCATGATTCTGATAGGCTGGGCAACGGCCGCCACAGAAGAGGCCTGGAAGTGGTGAGTATCCCAGCACCCGGTTTCTTATTTTATTGGCAGCAATATGCAGTGGGGCATGCGCTTCTAAGTAGTACTGCGGAACTACAGTCATTATTGATTGTAGTTCCGCTTTAAGGGAACTCTTGAGTCTCCTGACCTAAAGGGCTTCTTCTTATCCTGTGGGCAAGAAGCCCAACTTGCCTCTGGTGACTAGAGATTGCACTTTCCATCTTATTCCCAAAAAGCTGGGTACCATCATAAGCTATCTTTGGCCCATATTTTCTTTCCCGTGACCCAAACTTTTAACGTTCTGGACAGCTGCTAATGCCAAAACAGACATACAAGCAGTGACAACGGGCGTGTAAGTCTTCTTTAGATCCAGGTCAATTCTTCTTTCAATAGTATCCCGAAAGGAAATAATGTCTTCCATAGGCAATGTCAAATACCTTCCTAACGTGCTTACCGAGGCATTGACCAATGGTGCATTGTCCAGTATCCTAGTGTCTCCCGCCTTAAAGGGGTAGACTCTATTAATTCTGTTTTTGAAGGCTTGCGTTTTTTTACAGTAGAGATCAACTCCTTCTGAATAATCTTCCCTAGAGTACGCATAATAGGAAAAGTTGCTTTTGTTTTGCTTATCTGGGGAAAGTATTCATGCTCTTTTGGAGAATCCTGAGGCTGGTCTTTCCACTCAAGAGTCTGTTTAATAGCCTTAATTAATAACTCCAACAAGGTGGACTCCAACGCTGCATCCGAGGGGGGTGTTGCCTCCAACTCATCGTCTGCATGAAGATGATGCTCTGTCTGTTCCTGCAATTCCTTGGTTACACAAGGGGGAGTGGCAGAGTGGTCGCCCCTCTCCTCCCTGGCGTCAATTTCTGTTAGGACAATTTAATAGCAGACAGAGTCTCTACAGACTCAAGGTCATGAGTGATAGACTCCTTAAAGCAAGAGACCTTTTTCCCTGACATAACATTGTCGCACATCCTGCACTCCTGTCTTAAAGTGCGCCAATCCTTATGACTGTACCTACACCTATCACATCTATCACTGGAGTGGGATCTCGACCACCTGCTAGATCTTCTATCCCTTCTGGATCTTGAGCTCTCTCTCCTTTTCTACCTACAGTAATATCTGCTGGAAGAAGATCCAAATCTATTCTGCCTCCTGGGTTTCGTCCCCTTGTGCATCCTTGTAGCAGATACTGACAACCGACATCAGGTTCTCGTCTGGTACTAAAACTCAGAATACAATGAGCAATATAAAACACAAACATATTTAGGAGGAATGTCACTACCTTGTGTGCGCACTGCGCCCTCTAGTGGCATTGTCAGGTGGTTTCATGCTAAAAGAAAGTCTGAAAGGATTTCAGACTAATGGCCGGTTTAGATGGAGCGATTACCCAGCTATAACCGCTCCATGGAAATGGCCTCTGCGATCAAGCGATGAAAGAGAATTGGTTAATTAGTCGCCCATTGTATCGTGCTGGCTGACTAATAATTTCTCATTTAGTGCTTGATGGAGTGGGTAAACAGAAGTTGCCCTAAAAAAATGTGTTTCTCTATGAAAACAAGTAATCCCATTAGCAATCGCTCTAGTGACTGATTGACTAACATATATTTGGCATCTGAACACAGTCGCTCACTCAGATTTGTATGGCCGCTTTCTCGTTGAGCGAACAACCAACTGATCTGCTGGTGTAAACCCAGCATAAGATACCCCTAACGGCACAATAGATCCAATGCTCATTCTTCCAGTGTTTAGGGAAGCATGACAGCAAAACCTATTAAACTCAACCAATTTGGTAACTAGAAGCTTTTGATGCAAAGTTCTTCAGCAGATCTGTGTTCAATACACACCTTACTCAATAACGAGCAAACAAAGGTTGTTTTATGGACTTCCTCCAGAAAACATATGTGGATAAGACCTTTAACAGATATAAAAGTGGTCCAAATCAAAAACTTTGCCTGATTTGCTAATGACACCCTTGGAATAATTTTACCACATTTCCCATCTTGGGTACTTTTGACACCTTATCAGGCCATACCTGGTCAAAGTAACACCAAGGTTTGAGCCATGTTCAACTCCTATTTTGGAGGTAAGGGGCTCTCCACACCCAGGCTAGCTTTACCATGCAAGACTCCTGGTAAGCCAAGCAAAAAATGAGATATTATTGCAACAACCTTTTTTTATATTGCAACTGGTCAACTAAGACACAACTAGTTAGTGGTCCAGGTGCCAGCATATACAGGCTTCCTCCCATCAGAAATGACAATACGATACAAGAAAAGGGGAGGGGGTACACCCCATTCAGATAGGCAAGAGCATTCAAGGGGGTGACAAAACAAACAAAGTGAAAGTGAAACTGCCATAGAAAAAAGGGGAAAGATGGTGGTTGGTCATTAATATGGTGAACTCCTGAGGTGACCACATACAAACTTGAAAAAGGCTGCTACAGAAACCAAAGGGCAAAACCAAGGACATGGTTGACTATAGCATGATAGCAAAAAGACCAAAATGATTTTGAATGAATGAACGTTTTGGACACTTGCTCCAAGGCTCCATGTCCTGTTCATGGAACGGGAATTTTTTTAATGAGTTAGGCATAAAAAATATATATTCCCAGTATGTCACACACCCCGCTTCTGAATATTCATGACACTTGGGTAACTGTCCTGTAGAAGGCGATCTTGCAGAGATGACATGAAAAAAAAGGGAGCCCCTCCCGGTCCAATAATACCTTCCGCTCAGCAGGCCATAACGCAGCAGTCGGGGGCCCAGGCGTCTGGGTCCGTGGCCCTGGCCTCTTCCCCTACCCCACCCTGCCTTATCCGTACCCCCAGTGATGTTGTCACAGGCGAGGAGTCACAATTTGATGTGTGTGCCAGATTGGCTAATATTGAGAAATGTATTTCCGGCTCTGTTGCCAGAAAGGCCTCGGCTAAGAGAAAACATTTGTCTCCAGCCGCACCGGCTTTTGAGTTTGATGATTATGATTTTCTTGACTGGTCTGATTATTCCCCGCTAGAAGAGGGGGAATTATTTGAGGATTCTGATGGTTCTGACAATCAGCAATTTGTTGGCACTGATACTGAGCAGAAGGTCCTGGCTCACTTTTCTGAGGTTCTGGCGATTTCTTCTCAGAGGAGGCTGCTCCGCAAAAGGAGGAGTTCTTTGGGACTTCTAAAACGCGCCTGGAATTCCCAAATCAATAGCATTTTGATGGCATTATTCTTAAGGAATGGGAGAAGCCTACTCGGCTTCCAAGTATTCCTCAGGGTTGGGATAAGAAGTATCCCATCCGGGGGACGTGGTAAAACGATGGTCGTCCCCTCCCGAGGTGGACGTCCCGGTGCTCGGGTTAACTAATACTTCTATTTTGCATTCTCCTGACTCCACCACTCTCAAAGATGGTGAGGACAAACGCATTGATCAGATGGCTTGCCACGCTTTTGCTAGTGTCGGTTCAGCCTTGCGGCCTGTTTGTGCTTCGGCGCTTACGGCAGTGGCTACCAGGTCTGTTGTTAGGGACATGTTGAGTTCTTCCAGGCTTGACCCGGCCAGTGATGAGTTCGCCGCCCTTAAGCGGTGAGAATTGTTCACGTCCTTTGTGCTTGCCGCCCTGGATGACACCATGGTCATGTGTGGTAGAACCTCAGCCTTGCTTGTAGCTATTCGGCGGTCGGTGTGGTTGCGCCAGTGGGCGGCTGATTTTGTGGCCAAAAAGTTGCTTACAGCACTTCCCTTTGTGGGGTTGCGGCTTTTTGGAGAAAGATTAGATTCAGTCACGAAAGGTGGGAAGTTACCTTTAACCCTTCCTTTCGTGGTGCCAGAACTGGCAGAGTTTTGACCTTCTCTACCCTCAGAGGTGATTCCTGGAGTAGAGGCAGAGGTCGTGGCCGTCCAGGTCACAACTGGAGTTCCAAACCCAGGCCCGCTGCCAAGCCAGCTCAGCAATGAGGGGGCGCCCTCACCCTTGTGGGTGGGGGGACGGCTGCGACACTTCTTCCAGGTCTGGGACCAGGAGGTCTCAGACAAATGGATTCTGGAAGTGGTGTCTTCCGGTTACAAGCTGGAATTCGAGATCCGGCCTCCTCCCAGATTCTTCAGGTCTCGAGTGCCTTCGGATCCACTGGCCGCACAGGGGCTCCGGGCAGCAGTAAGTTATCTGCTGGACATGGCTGTCATTTGCCCAGTGCCTTCCGCGGAAAGGGGCTTGGGATTCTATTCCAATCTGTTCACGGTGCCCAAGAAGGACGGCTCCGTTCGACCCATTTTGGATCTGAAGCTCCTCGATCGGTTTATCCGCTTCAGGAAGTTTCGCATGGAAACCTTGCGTTCAGCCGTCGATTCTCTTCATCAGGGGGACTTCATGACGTCCATAGACATCAAGGATGCGTATCTACACCAGAGATTCCTCAGGTTCGTAGTGGAAGATCAGCATTTTCAGTTTGTGGCCCTTCCATTCGGGCTTACCTCGGCTCAGAGGGTGTTCACCAACGTACTGGCGGGGGTGATGGCCCTCCTCAGAGTCCAGGGCATTCGCATTGTACCATATCTGGACGACCTTCTCATTTTGGCTTCCTCTCTCAGCCAAGCGGAGCTAGACACCAGAGTTGTGCTATCCACGCTGGAGAGGTTCGGCTGGTTGATCAACTATCCCAAGTCCTCCCTCTCCCCTTTCAGGGAGGTTTTGTTTCTGGGCATGACTCTGGATGACTTTCAGGCCAGGGTGTTCCTTCCTCAGCCCAAGATTCTTCTGATCCAAGATTTGATTCGGCTTCTACTTTCCAATCCTCGCCCGTCTATCTGGCTAGGGATGAGATTGGTAGGTTTGATGGTGGCTTCCTTCGAGGCAGTCCCTTTTGCCCAGTTTCACATGAGGACGCTTCAGCTCCATCTCCTAGCGACTTGGGACAGGTGTCCGCTGTCATTAGATCAGTCTTGTCTGCTGTCTCCCCGGGCTCAGCAGTCCCTTCAGTGGTGGCTAGTGTCAAGCAATCTGTTGAAGGGCAGATCCTTTCTGGCCCCTTGTTGGGAAATGGTCACCACGGACGCCAGCCTGTCGGGCTGGGGGGGCTTCTGGAGGGAACATTAGTTCCAGGGGTTATGGAGGGCCTCAAGAGGCTCATACCCCCATCAGCTTTTTGGAGCTGCAGACCATTTGGTTGGTTCTGTCTCGCTTGACTCTTCTCTTGCAGGAATTGCCAGTTCAAGTCCGATCGGATAGTCGGACGTCGGTCGCTTACATCAATCACCAAGGAGGGACTCGCAGCAGGAGTGCCCTCAGGGAGGTATCTCTGATCCTTTTTTGGGCAGAGAGCAATGTCCCATGCATCTCAGCCATTTACATTCCGGGAGTTGAGAACATGAAGGCGGACTCCCTGAGCAGGAGATCCTCTCGCCGAGGAGAATGGTCTCTCAATTCCAAGGTATTCCAGTCCCTTTGTCACAAGTGGGGGACTGCCTCACGTCACAATCACAAGCTTCCTGCCTTTGTGTCTCTGTCTCAGGATCCTCTGGCCCTGGCAGTGGATGCCATGTCCCTGGCTAGGAGGGAACTGGGGTTTCTGTACCTGTTCCCCCCCTTCTCCATGGTGGGCAAGGTGGCGCACAAGCTAACTCTAGAAGGGGCACCAGCAATTCTGGTGGCTCCAAGGTGGGCAAGACGGGTGTGGTTCGCAGACGTCGTGCGGCTGGTAGTAGATCAGTTTTATCTGCCTCTTCTTCCGGATCTTATCACCCAGGGTCAGCTACGCTACCCCAATTTACCAACGCTGGCTTTGACGGCGTGGCTGCTGAAACCTCCATCTTAAAGGAGGAAGGTCTTTCTGATGCGGTGGTTCAGACTCTTGTTAGAGCTAGGAAGAGATCTTCCTCTAACGTCTACTATAGGACTATAGGAGGTCTTATATTAACTGGTGCGAGGCTAGGGCCTTGCCTTGTAGGGTGTTTTCTATTCCCAGAATTCTGGAGTTTCTTCAACATGGTCTGGACTTGGGGTTCCAGCTTAGTACTTTGAAAGGGCGTTTTTCTTTCAAAGGTCTTTTACCCTTCATCCCCTGGTTAAGACATTTTTCCAGGGGGTTACTCATGTGCGGCCTCCTAGAAAGCCCTTGCTGCCGGTTTGGGATTTAAACTTGGTTCTGTCGGCTCTCCAGGGGCCTCCTTTTGTGCATGATATTGCTCTTTCTCTGCTCACTCAGAAAGTTGCCTTTTTGGTGGCTATTACCTCTGTTCGGCCTGTCTCTGAGTTGGTGGCCTTGTCTATTCAGGCTCCTTACTTTGAGAGGCACCTGGACAAGGTAGTTTTCCGCTTTAAGCCGGATTTCCTCCCTAAGGTGGTTTCGGTCTTCCACCTCAATCAGGATGTAGTTCTCCCTTCCTTGTGTCCTAAGCCTAGCAATGACAAGGAGAGGACCTTACATTCTTTGGATGTGGTTCGATGTGTGAAATATTATTTGGTGGCTACTTCTCCTTTTCGTAAGACGGACGCTAAGTCCTCCATTAGTAAATGGATTCGACAGGCCATTGTTGGGGCCTATTCTGCCAAGGGGAAGGTTCCCCCTTTTCGTGTTACTGCTCATTCTACTCGTGCTGTTGGAGCATCTTGGGCTTTTCAGCATCAGGCTTCTGTTGAACAAGTTTGCAAAGCTGCTACTTGGTCTTCTGTTCATACTTTTTCTAAGTTTTATAGGTAGATGTGCGGGCATCAGCGGGTGCTGTTTTTGGCCACAAAGTTCTGCAAGCTGCAGTAGTTTAAGTTTGCATTATTGCCTTTTTGGGATCCCCACCCATTTTGGACACTGCTATTGGATGTCCCAAGTGTCATGAATATTCGGAAGCGGGGTGTGTGACATACTGGGAATAATACCATTTTGTGATTATTCACCTGTAAAATGGTTATTACAAGTATGTCACACACCCCGCTTCATCCCGCCCTTTTTTGGTTTTCTGGGATCCTTTATATGGTGAACCTTTTTTCTTTGCTGTTTACATTTGGCTCTTCCTGGTCTCCTTACTGCTGTGTTATACTGGGGAATGGTGGGAGGTCCCAGGTATTTATGGACCGGGAGGGGCTCCCTTTTTTTTTATGTCATCTCTGCAAGATCGCCCTCTACAGGACAGTTACCCAAGTGTCGGAAGCGGGGTGTGTGACATACTTGTAATAACCATTTTACAGGTGAGTAATCACAAAATGGTATTTTTCCTATTGCATGGCACGGCCTGTTTCATGTAGTCCTTACATCTGGGACATCCAAAAGCAGTGCCCGTAAGGTAGAGTGGGATCCCCAAAGAGTAACGGCAGGCAGGTCAAACCACTACCGCCTGCAGTACCTTGCGGCCAAAAGCAGCATCAGCTGAGGCCTTAACATCAACCTTGTTGATGAAAAAGTATGAAGAGAAGACCAAGTAGCGGCCTTACAAACTTAGTGTAATAAAGCAGAGCTGGAAGTTAGTTTTCAATGGCAAAAGCGTGTTGATCCAATGCGCATACTCCACCACCAAACCAATCGCACACCAAATAGAGCGTCAAAACTCTTACCAGAGCTAGATCAAATTAATCGCATTGATTCCACACTCAGGTCTCTAGATAACTGCTTGTATCCAACAGTCTTCAAGTCAAGGATTCCAAAGTTGTCAAGCTCAAAAGGCATATGTTTATAGCAAGAGCCATGCAAAGCAGCAAAGAGACAAATAATAGTGCAATACGTCTCACCATAAAAACAATCTATTTAATAAAAATGCACTCACAAACAACAACAGTAAAAAAACATTTGAAACATCTCATGTACTCAGCAATTCTCACCGCCGACCTCCAGATCCAATCAGGCTTCAAATTATAAAAGTCCAATCCTATGTAAAACCTCCAAACAATCAACGCATTTCATCGCCGCAGCGACTTCTGCCAGGATGTTTGGAGAATGAAGCTGCCTGCTTTTTAAACAGGAAGTCAGGTGACGTCCAAATCACGTGAGCATAGTCACGTGATACGTTAAGCAAACAGGAAGCATCAGCTGCTAAAGCCGGCTTTGATTATGTCAAAATCACATGATCACGTGATATACAAAGAAAACAGGAAGCATCGGCTCATAAAGCCAGCTTCTTATGCGGACGCGCACGCCAGTAATCAAAGGCCCTGCTCTACATCAGCGCACATGCGCATAAGCAAACAAAGTTTCCCTAGTAACCGGAGCGGCGCGTCTTCTTGTTAAAAAGGAGGCACCTATATTCAACAGCGGGCACCATATATAACAGCGCACAGTAAGCACTAGCAGAGACAAAGGTTACACATCTTCATATTAAAAAGAACACATATAGGGGGTGTGGCCTACGCATGGTGGAGTGAGAACGCTCAGAAGAGGGGCTCCAGCGACTTACCCGTCCCGCAGTTACCCAGCAGCGCAGAGAGCCCACCGAGACCCTTGCCATGCGAGGCAGCAAGAAGAAAAGAAGCCAGAGAGGTGGAGGAGGCCAGATGGAGTGCGGCATCACACGCTACATGGTTCAGGAAGCTTCGCCCCGGGAGTCGCCAGCAATCAAGATGGCGCAGGAGATGAGAGGAGAGAGCCTCCCGCAGCGTGCAGCGGGGAGACAGAGATCCGCCGAGAGACAGCAGCGCCGGCAGATGGAGGCGAGAAGCTGCCCGAGGGACACCGGCGCGATGGCGGAGGCGG
The DNA here is from genome assembly GCA_027917425.1 of Gastrophryne carolinensis. Classification (NCBI taxonomy): domain Eukaryota; kingdom Metazoa; phylum Chordata; class Amphibia; order Anura; family Microhylidae; genus Gastrophryne; species Gastrophryne carolinensis. Next base: position 434,579,568 of record CM051234.1, on the reverse strand, counting down.
CGGTGCCTGCGGAGGTGGGTCTGGGCGTTCTCCCGCACTGCCATTCCCCAGCCGATACAGAGGAGGGAGGGAGCCATATGACTGCCACACGTGCGGCGGCGGCGGCATCACTAGCAGCGGAGGCGAGGGAGGGAGACCTCCCGCAGTGCAGCCCCGCGATCGCTGCTGACAAGAACGAGGAGGAGGGGAGCCCAACGATGCAGCAGTTGGAGCCCCTGTCCCGGCGGCGGCGGCATCACTAGCAGCGGAGGCGAGGGAGGGAGACCTCCCGCAGTGCAGCCCCGCGATCGCTGCTGACAAGAACGAGGAGGAGGGGAGCCCAACGATGCAGCAGTTGGAGCCCCTGTCGCCTCGTGGTGCGGAGGGACGTGAGGTCACAGGAGAGGGGATCTCCTCTCCACAATTAAGCCCCACTACAAACATAAATAAAAATGGAGAATGAGCAGTACAGCAAACAGCACCCTCACCAATAACAGTGGGGAATGCTACATCCTATTTAAATGCACACATTACAAGGGCTGAATGTACAGTACACCAACCACCCCCCTCAGGCAGCCTGCTGAATGAATCCCTTCCCCCTGCAGATGCCATATTTACAGAGCAGGATCCCCATACTGGCAGCGACGGAGCAGGGTGGTCGCCGATTCATAGCCCCTCATTGCCGCCAGACCACACACCGCCACTGGCCTGGTACTCGAGCCCTGAGAGAGATCCATGGGAGAAAACAAACCCAAGAGAGGGATATTGGGGCATCCCAGACACGGAAGAGAGACCTTTGGCCATCCCAGGGGGTCAGCCTTATCCCAGCCTTCACTTACCCCAAGCAACATGGGGCATTCCCACTGAGCTGGATCCCAGCCTCAGGCTTCTCCTCCAGTTTCTCCCCACGAAAGCGGATCTAAAGGAAGATCTGGAGGCAGTCGCACTGAGGATCGAGCGAGCGGTCAGGAAAGAGTTAGAGGATCTTCAACAGCAAACATCGGCTCTGGATTCCAGGGTGGCCTCCTTAGAGAGCTCCAGCACAAACCATGAAAATAGAATTGCGGAGCTGGAACGGGTAAACCGCGTCCATAATCAACGACTCATAGATGTCATACTTCAAGCTGATGACCTAGAAAACCGGAACAGGCGCAATAACCTGAACCTGCGGGGCATCCCTGAGTCAATACCCTCAAGCCAGTTACGGTCAGCCGCCTCTGACATCTTTAATGAGATACTGGGAAGCCCAAAAGACACAGAGATAACCATAGATCGGATCCATAGAGTGACCAGTCGGCCAGCAGGGGAAGCTGACGCGCCGCGGGATGTCCTATGCCGCATCCACTTCTTCACAGTCAAAGAGGACATTCTGCGCAAAGCCTGGGAGAAGCGGCAGGTAGAGTGGAATGGCCGCAGGATTCAAATCCTTCCAGATTTTTCCCGACACACGTTACACATGCGGAGAGTGATGCGCCCACTCCTGGACAAACTCCGGGAGCTTAATGCTTCTTACAAATGGGGACACCCATTCCACCTTATTGTCCGCAGAGATAATGGCACATTCATCCTACGACGCAAAGAAGACCTCCCTGACCTGTTTAGATTCCTGGACACCGACCCCGTTGAAGTCCCGGACTGGTTGGACTTTGGAGCAGACCCGCCCCCACGGAGAGATCATTGGGACAGAAGGGACCGCCGTAGAGGTCGTGGTGGAGCGGGGATCATTCGCCCGGGCCCACGGAGATAGGGTGTTGAGCCTTCGGTCGTAGATTCTTTGATGACATAGTCAAACACCTGTTGTAATTGTATCCTTTTGAGAAATAGCTACTACTCGCTGAGTTGTGACTACTCAAAGCCTGCGAAAGGATGTGATCATACTACATTATGATATATGTTTTTTTTCCCTGCCTTTGGTTGTTAAATGTTTAGCTATTTCTTAGAAGTTATATTGTTCGCTAGATGCTTCGAACAAACTTGGCTTCTCACTAAGAGTTCTTAAGTTGCCCCCTCTCTAAACTGATTACCGGAGGCCTAAATGCTCCCTAAGCACTGGTCTCAAAGGTTAGTAGATTAGAGATGGAGTTGCTGGAGCCCCGCCCGAGATGCGAGGTCGCTTTACCCCCTTATAGTTTTCTGCTCTCTCTCACCGAGCTTTCGCCTGGTGGGACTAAGCAGAACTTGGAACAGTAGTTTCGCTACTAGAACCCGCCCTCTTCCCTTATTAGGGGATTTTTTTTCTATTTCTCGGATCTCTTTCTTCCTCCCTTTTCTTTCTTCCCCCCCCCCCCCCCCCCCAATCTTACCCCTACTCCTTGATACCCGGGGATTGGGACGTCTTGGTGCATTGGACTGGTATCTCATCTATTTGCCCGCTCGCTAACTTGGCCCCCGGGACTGCCCCCCTGCCCCTAAGATCCCTTGTCTACCACTTGGGGCTTGCTTGGGAGGGGGGAGGGTCTGGCGGTATGGCTAATTTGAAGATATGCTCCCTAAACTCCAAAGGTTTAAATATACCTGACAAAAGAGCTAAGATTGTATATGGCCTGCACAAAGAAAGGGTAGATATAATACTTCTTCAGGAGACCCACTTCCGTAGCGGGAGAATTCCAGAAATCAAAAATAAATACTACACGAGATGGTATCACTCCCCGAATCCAGATGCCAAATCCAAAGGGGTATCGACTGCTATCCATAAAAATACTCAGTTGGAGCCATTGGATATAAAAGTCGATCCCCGGGGGAGATACATTTTTCTGAAATTCTCAACAGACCTGTACTATAGCAAACATATACCTGCCCAACCTAGAACAAACGGGGGTGGGAGTGCGTTTCCTCCGCCTACTGGAGAATTTTGCAGAGGGGATCATAATCCTTGGTGGGGACTTTAACATGGCATTGGACCCAAGGCTAGACACCTCCCAGGGCAGGTCAGCGATCCCGCAAGCTAAACTAGCGATCTTTAAAAAGGCGCTGAGTGACCTTCAGGTGGGCAAGAGACTATACGTTTTTCTCGCACACCCACGCCTCCTACAGCAGGTTGGACTACATATTCGTCAGTCATCACGCCCTGGCTCGGGACCTGGGTGCCTCGATTGGCCCTATCATTTGGTCAGACCACTCCCCGGTATAACTTAACCTACCGGTCACGGGTGGTGCCAGACGACAGTTCAATTGGAGACTTAACGACAACTTACTTAAGGACCCTATATGTATGGCAGAAGTAGACAGCGCTATAACACACTTCATCGCAGACCACGTAAATGACAGCACCCCCCTGCCGGTGCAGTGAGAAGCGATGAAGTGTGTTCTTAGAGGGATATTTTAGAAACATGGCTCTAGGTTGAAGAGAGAGAGGACGCAGCAGATACGATCCACTTTGGACCGTATCCGAGCACTCGAGCAATTGCATAAAAATACCCACTCCAAAGGGGAGTTGTTAGTGGAACTGATTGCGGCTAGAGAGACGCTTAAAAGATTATACGACCAATGCTATTTAAAATATCGGGATAGGTGTAGAGCCAAGTTTTATGAATTCTCAGACAAATGGGGGAGATTACTGGCCAGGTCTCTGCACCCTAGACAGGACCTAACATATATACCAGTCGTTAGAGATAAGGAGGGGAGGGAAGTCCATAAACCTACCCATATTGTGGAGGAATTCCAGAAATATTACACAGGACTATACAACATAAAAGGTAGAGGGGACACTCTCCCCCCTGAGGAATTAGTTTACCCTCCCCAATCTTAATCCATACCCTTCTCCTCGTTCTCGGGTGCTTCGCCTATCGGAGGCCCCCTTTTCACCGCCACCTCCTGAACCGGTCAAAGAGCAGCATTCCCCCCCCTCCTCCCCACCCTTTCTTCCTGTTCTCCCCTCCCCTCTCCCCTATCTTGTTCTTTCTTCCTCCTGCCTTTTCTTTCTTAACCCCCTATTATAAATAAAATAAAAGAAGGGAAGAATACAGGGCTGACAGGGCTAGGCCTCGGGCCGACTAAGGGCGCCTCCTTGGGAATCTTTTCTAGTGGTTCCCGACTAGACCTAAACTGGAGGAGTCCAATAAAGGAGGTACTAGTGTTCGGCATTAAGGGGTGAGCCTCGTGAAATGTAGTTACCTATCTTCATTTTGTTTTCTCTCGCCTATTTGATCTAAGATGTAGATTACAAATGTTATTTGACAAATCAGTATGCTCTGTATTTCGATTCCTTTCCAATAAAGATATATTGAACAAAAAAAAAAATTAACCCCTGGCCCCCCAAATTACCTGCCTCCCCAAAGCCCAGGGGGGGGCAGAAGAGCCGTGGCCCTAGGCTATGACGGCTTGTAGCCGCAGGGCCAGGGGCCACTAAAGCTGGCCCCTGCGCCCTGTTCTACAAGCCCCCATAGCTGGTCACAGGCTGGTTATGCTGGGTAGGGGGGACCTCACGCCATTTTTGGGGGGGATTTTTAAGGGTTTTAACCCTTAAAAATCCAAAAAAAAAATGGGGTCCCCCTCCCTGGGAGGGGGGACCCTATGTCATTTTTTTTTTTAAATTAACCCTATGTTACCTGTAACCCAGTAGGTATAAAAGGCCTCCAGCAGCAGCAGGAGAGCAGAAGCCTAAGTGATCAGCGTGGGACACAGGGATAGATGGGAGGTAAGTATTAAAAAATATATATTTTTTTTAATAAAGTAATTTTTAAAAAGTGTGTCTTTGTGTTTTTCTTACTTTTAACCCTTTGTGAACTGGTAAGGGGTCCATGTGACCCCTATACCAGTTCACAAGGCTCGGGGGTCTGGCAAGTCACTTCCAGCTAGCGGGTGACTTGCCATTAACCCCTGGCCACCCAAATTACCTGCCTCCCCAAAGCCCAGGGGGGGCAGAAGAGCCGTGGCCCTAGGCTATGACGGCTTGTAGCCGGCAGGGCCAGGGGCCACTAAAGCTGGCCTCTGCGCCCTGTTCTACAAGCCCCCATAGCTGGTCACAGGCTGGTTACGCTGGGTACGGGGGACCTCATGCCATTTTTTTTTTTTTTTTTAAGGGTTTTAACCCTTAAAAATCCCAAAAAAAATGGGGTCCCCCTCCCTGGGAGGGGGGACCCTATGTCATTTTTTTTTAATTAACCCTATGTTACCTGTAACCCAGTAGGTATAAAAGGCTTCCAGCAGCAGAAGCCTAAGTGATCAGCGTGGGACACAGGGATGGATGGGAGGTAAGTATTAAAAAAAAATAATAAAAAAATATATATATTTTTTAATAAAGTTATTTTGAAAAAAGTGTGTCTGTGTGTTTTTTTTACTTTTAACCCTTTGTGAACTGGTAAGGGGTCCATGTGACCCCTATACCAGTTCACAAGGCTCGGGGGTCTGGCAAGTCACCTGCGGCTAGTGGGTGACTTGCCATTAACCCCGAGACCCCCCATTACCTGCCTCCCAAAAAAACCCTTATATTCCCCCAAGAAATGGTGCCCCCCTCCCCCCCCCCCCGTGAAGGGGGACCCCACACCAATTTTTTTTATTTAACCCTTTATTATGTGAATAGTAGTTGTATTTTATTTGTAAATGTTATAAAGTGCTCTTCTAAGTTTAGGGGATCTCCTGGACAGGAACGGGGGGCTACCGATACATATGTGGTATCATTGTAATCGGGAGAAATGGGGCTTTCACGTGCAATATGGTTTTCTTTAATAAAATAAATGTTTTTGTTAAAATAAAGGAGACAATTTAAAAAATATATTTATTTTTTTATTTTTATTTACTTATTTACTTAAAAATATATAAAAAAAAGTAGAAAAAATATATTAAAAAAATTTAAAAAAATACAAACAAGACATTTCATGTTAAAGTCTAAACTCTGCCACAAAAAGAAAATATGCCATTTTCTTGGAAATTCCTGCAAAAATCACACTTAAACATGGCGCAAAATGGTGAAAAATTACCTGTCAGCAGAGGGTGACAAAATTACCGTTATGCGCATGCTTTACTTTGGGGTGTTTGGCAACTCTCTCCTTGACAGAACCTATGCATGCTGGGTATTGTTCTGTTTGGGGGATGTTGCTTTTTCAGATTTTCAGTTTTTTTCTGGTTTGCATATAGATTTTTTAAGGAAAATGTGGTTTTGATTCAGCTTTTTTATTCATTTTTAGGGAAACCCTGTGTAACCAAAGAATACATTGAGGGATTACTTCCAGAAAACTGCACCTATGTTAACAAGCCTGGTACGCCTAGAAAGCCTGAGGTGTATACTTCTAGGGAATATAAGATTTTATTGACAAACTTACATTTTTTATTACAAAAAAACACTACAAATTGTAAAAAATAGTTTTTTTTGATTTTTTTGCACAATTTTCACCCCAAAATATTGGGAATACACTTAGAAAATGACAAACAAGACATTTCATGTTAAAGCCCAGGCTCGGCTGGAAAAAAAACAATGTATCATTTTCCTGGGAAATCCCTGGAAATCCCTTAAAAAATCACAGTTGAACATGGGGAGTGCAAAATAGTGCAAAATGGTCTTACAACAGAGTGTGACAAAATCTCCAGGAAGGCTGGCACTTAAAGGGTTAATTCTATATCGGTCTGGCAACAGTGATAAAGCTGATGCCAGACAAACAAAAAAGCACAATTATTTGCCCTGAAAGGTCAAAATATTTAAAAACAAGCCCAATAAGAGCTAGAAGCGGCTGGTGAGAGTTGCCTCACAAAAGTTAGCAGCAATAATAAAATTCTCACAAAAATTAGCAACAACAATAATATTCATCAATACTCAACATAGAAAGCTAAAGGAAAAAAAAATCAATTTAGAATACAACATGCTGATCTTAAATCATGAAGTATCTATGAAGCAATTGAGGTCATATTCAATATTAAGACCCCCTGGGGCTAATGTATCTAACTGATAGATCCATTTACTTTCACATTGAGAAAGCTCCCTAACTAAATGAGAGCCTCTCCAATGGTAAACGATTTTATCCAATCCCATGAATGAGAGATGTTTCGGATCAGATGTGTGAACCAATTTAAAATGGGCAGACAAACTGTGTCCTTCAAACCCCCTCTTGATATTATAAATGTGTTCACGCACTCTGATCCTAAGTTCCCTAGTAGTTCTGCCTATATAAACAAGCCCACATTTACACCATATGGCATAGACCACCCCCTTTGAACAACAAGTAATGAATTTCCGAACCTTATAAGATCTCCCTGTTCGAGTATTATTAAAGAATTTTTTTGGCTTCTCAATCTTAACACTTGTTCTACATCCACAGCATTTGCCGCATCTGTAGAAGCCAACCGGGGGGACTTCAACAAGTGAAACAGGCTTTGGAGGGTCTATAAAACTACGCACTAGCTTATCCCTCAAATTTGGTGCTTTCCTGAAAATACAAACGGGTTTTGGGGGTAAGGCCGGGCCTAATACAGGATCCTCCCTCAGAATATGCCAGTGCTTGTTAAAAATGTTCTTTACCTTCCGATGTCGAATATTGAAACTAGAGATGAAGGCAAATTCCATGCCTGCACACTGTCTCTCACTATCCTCTTGTTTTTTAATTAAAGTAGAACGGTCAGTGGCCCGAACAGACATCAATTGGGTAGCAATTAGACTTTCCTCATAGCCTTTTTCCAAAAATCTCTTTGTCAAATCTGCTGCCTGTTTATCAAAGATAGTAACATCACTACAATTTCGTCTAAGGCGCATGAATTGTCCCCTGGGAATCGCACGCAACCAATTAGGATGATGACAGCTATCCCAGGGGACATATCCATTTCTGTCCGTAGCTTTAACCCTTTCGCTGCCAGCCTACCTGGAGTTTTTGTCACCCTTGGTGCCAGACCATTTTGCACTATTTTGCGCTCCCCATGTTCAAATGTGATTTTTGAAGGGATTTCCCAGGAAAATGATATATTGTCTGGGCTTTAACATGAAATGTCTTGTTTGTAATTTTTTAGGTGTATTCTCAATACTTTTGGGTGAAATATGTGCAAGAAAATAAAAAAAAATCAATTTTTTGCAATTTGTAGTGTTTTTTGTAATAAAAAATGTAAGTTTGTCAATAAAATCTTATTGCATGTGAAACCCCAATTAATCCTGGTAACAGCGTTACCACATATGTATTGGTAGACACCCTTTCCTGCCCAGGAAACAGCGCTTTAGGAGATTTTCAGATAAAATACAACTATGCACCGTGCTAAGCGCACCTTGCTGTCTTTCCAGAAAAAGAACCCTTTAAATTTGAAATTCCCCCACAAACTATATATTCTCTGGAAGTATACACCTCAGGCTTTCTAGGCGTACCAGGTTTGTTGACATGGGCGCAATTTTCTGGAAGTAATCCCTTCTTTGGTTGCACAGAGTTTCCCTAAAAAAGAATAAAAAAGAAGAATCAAAGCCACATTTTCCTAAAAAAAACTATATGCAAACAGAAAAAAACAAGTAAAATCTGAAAAAGAAACATCCCCCGAACAGAACAATACCCAACATGCATAGGTACTGTCAAGGGAAGAGTTGCCAAACACCCCAAAGTAAAGCATGCGCATAACAGTAATTTTACTTAAAAATTTCAGCTCTGCAGACAAAGTGCGCACCTTGCGATTTTTCAACCAAAACAACCCTTTAAATTTAGAATATCCCCATAAACCATATATTCCCTGAAAGTACACATGTTAAGCTTTCTAAGAGTACTGAGCTTGTTGTAGTGGGCTCATCTTTCTGGAAGTAATACATTGAAGAATTCTTAGGTTGCACAGGAAAGTGTAATTGCTACCCAATTGATGTCTGTTCGGGCCACTGACCGTTCTACTTTAATTAAAAAACAAGAGGATAGTGAGAGACAGTGTGCAGGCATGGAATTTGCCTTCATCTCTGGTTTCAATATTCGACATCGGAAGGTAAAGAACATTTTTAACAAGCACTGGCATATTCTGAGGGAGGATCCTGTTTTATGCCCGGCCTTACCCCCAAAACCCGTTTGTATTTTCAGGAAAGCACCAAATTTGAGGGATAAGCTAGTGCGTAGTTTTATAGACCCTCCGAAGCCTGTTTCACTTGTTGAAGTCCCCCCGGTTGGCTTCTACAGATGCGGCAAATGCTGTGGATGTAGAACAAGTGTTAAGATTGAGAAGCCAAAAAAATTCTTTAATAATACTCGAACAGGGAGATCTTATAAGGTTCGGAAATTCATTACTTGTTGTTCAAAGGGGGTGGTCTATGCCATATGGTGTAAATGTGGGCTTGTTTATATAGGCAGAACTACTAGGGAACTTAGGATCAGAGTGCGTGAACACATTTATAATATCAAGAGGGGGTTTGAAGGACACAGTTTGTCTGCCCATTTTAAATTGGTTCACACATCTGATCCGAAACATCTCTCATTCATGGGATTGGATAAAATCGATTACCATTGGAGAGGCTCTCATTTAGTTAGGGAGCTTTCTCAATGTGAAAGTAAATGGATCTACCAGTTAGATACATTAGCCCCAGGGGGTCTTAATATTGAATATGACCTCAATTGCTTCATAGATACTTCATGATTTAAGATCAGCATGTTGTATTGTAAATTGATTTTTTTTCTTTAACTTTCTATGTTGAGTATTGATGAATATTATTGTTGTTGCTAATTTTTGTGAGAATTTTATTATTGCTGCTAAGTTTGTGAGGCAACTCTCACCACCCGCTTCTAGCTCTTATTGGGCTTGTTTTTAAATATTTTGACCTTTCAGGGCAAATAATTGTGTTTTTTTGTTTGTCTGGCATCAGCTTTATCGCTGTTGCCAGACCGATATAGAATTAAAGAGAATTTAAATTTTGTATCATTTTCTAATCTTTTTGTATTAGCTGAGATATAGTGTGCGCTCGGATATGGTGTGCACTGACAGCTGCGCTTTAATGTTGTTGTGCGGCGGTTTGGTTCCCCTTTATTATGGCTGCCGCTTCCTAAGTAGTGTGTGCACATTATATGTAGATTGTGCGCTGTTTTTACATGTATGAGGCGCGCTTTATATATATGTGTTCTTTTTAATATGAAGATGTGTAACCTTTGTCTCTGCTAGTGCTTACTGTGCGCTGTTATTTTATATATGGTGCGCGCTGTTGAATATAGGTGCCTCCTTTTTAACAAGAAGACGTGCCGCTCCGGTTACTAGGGAAACTTTGTTTGCTTTTGCGCATGTCCGCTGATGTGAGCAGGGGCGCGCGCGTTTGATTACTGGCATGCGCGTCCGCATAAGAAGCTGGCTTTATGAGCCGATGCTTCCTGTTTTCTTTGTATATCACGTGACTCTGCTCATGTGATTTTGACATAATCAAAGCCGGCTTTAGCAGCTGATGCTTCCTGTTTGCTTAACGTATCACGTGACTATGCTCACGTGATTTGGACATCACCTGACTTCCTGTTTAAAAAGCAGGCAGCTTCATTCTCCAAACATCCTGGCAGAAGTCGCTGCGGCGACGAAACACGTTGATTGTTTGGAGGTTTTACATAGGATTGGACTTTTATAACTTGAAGCCTGATTGGATCTGGAGGTCGGCGGTGAGAATTGCTGAGTACCTGAGATGTTTCAAATGTTTTTTTACTGTTGTTGTTTGTGAGTGCATTTTTATTAAATAGATTGTTTTTATGGTGAGACGTATTGCACTATTATTTGTCTCTTTGCTGCTTTGCATGGCTCTTGCTATAAACATATGCCTTTTGAGCTGGACAACTTTGGAATCCTTGACTTGAAGACTGTTGGATACAAGCAGTTATCTAGAGACCTGAGTGTGGAATCAATGCGATTAATTTGATCTAGCTCTGGTAAGAGTTTTGACGCTCTATTTGGTGTGCGATTGGTTTGGTGGTGGAGTATGCGCATTGGATCAACACGCTTTTGCCATTGAAAACTAACTTCCAGCTCTGTGCTTTATTACACTATTTTTTGGGACTAAGTTGGAAGGACTTTATGCACGTTGAGCTTTAATCTTATCTTGTTAGCGCAGTATTTACATTGTATTTTCTGTGTATATTCTGGCCTTACAAACTTGTTCAACAGAAGCTTGGTGCTGAAAAGCCCAAGAAGCACCAATAGCCCGAGTGGAATGAGCAGTAACCCGGAAAGGATCCTTCCCTTTAGCAGAATAGGCTTGTACCACCGCCTGACGGATCCACTTGCTAATAGTAGATTTAGCCGGAGGCCAACCCTTCCTAGGTCCAGCAGGAAGAACAAAAAGAGCATCAGATTTCCTGAAAGACTCAGTAGCAACCAAATAAAACTTTAGTGCCCTGACAACATCCAGAGAATGAATGGTCCGTTCCTTGGAATTAGCAGGGTTAGGACACAAGGAAGGCAAGACAATGTCCTGATTGAGATGGAAAGCAGACACAACCTTGGGCAAGAAATCCGGTTTAAGCCGAAACACTACCTTATCCTGATGGCGCTCAAAATAAGGCGGTTTCATGGAGAGCGCCGCCAGCTCAGAAACTCGCCTGACCGAAGTAATGGCCACAAAAAAGGCCACCTTAAGAGTCAGAATGGGCAACGCAGCCCCACGCATAGGTTCAAAGGGAGGACCCTGTAGAGCTGACAACACCAAATTTAAGTCTTAAACCGGTAGCATAGGCTTACGTGGTGGACGCACATGAGTAACTCCCTGGAAGAAAGTCTTAACCAGCCTGTGATTGGCAAAGGATCTTTGGAAAAAAATTGCCAGAGCTTAGTATTTAGAGAGTACTAAGTTGAATGCCCGAATCCAAACCATGTTGTAAAAACTCCAGGATCCTGGGGATAGAAAACACCCCACAAGGAATAGACTTGGACTCACCAGGCAATGTAAGCATGCCAGACCCTGTAGTAGATAAAAGAGGAAGACTTGTTCCGGGCCTGAATCATGGTGTCAACAACAGAAGGCGGCAACCCCTTGTCCATCAAGATGGAGGTTTCAGAAGCCAAGCCGTTAAAGCCAGCGTTTGTAAATTGGGATGACGCAGCTGTCCCTGAGTGAGAAGTCCTTGGGCAAAACGCACCGATCTACCGCTAACTGCACGACGTCTGCGAACCATATCCTCCTCGGCCAACAGGGGGCCACCAGAATGGCCGGAACCCCCTCCTGGGCTATCTTGCGCAGCACCTGGCCCAGCAGAGGAAAGGGAGGGAATACATAGAGGAGTCGAAACTCCGTCCAAGGAATTGCTAGCGCATCCGTGGCGAAGGCCAGAGGATCCTGTGATAGGGAAACAAATCTTGGAAGCTGTGATTGTGACGGGACGCAAACAGGTCCACATCCGGCTGACCCCAGCGGCGACACAGGGAGTGAAATACCTTGTTGCTGAGAGACCATTCCCCCAGCCGGGACATCCCCCTGCTCAGGGAGTCTGCCTCCTGGTTCTCCACCCCCCGGAATGTAGACCGCCGAGATTCAGGGAACATTCTCTTTTGCCCAAGACAGCTCCGAGTCCCTCCCTGATGATTAATGTAGGCTACCGCCGTCTGGTTGCCTGGGCGGGTCTGAACCGCCCGACCCCGAAGGTGTGGAGTCAACTGGGAGAGAACCAACCTGATCGCCTGCAGTTCTAGAATGTTGATGGGTGCATGGGCTTCCTGGGAGCCCCACTGACCCTGGAATTTTAGAGACTTCCAAACTCCCCCCCAACCGGTCAGACTGGCATCTGTGGTGACAATCTCCCAGCACTGAGGCAGGAAGGTCCTGCCCACTAGAAGATTTCTCAAGTCCAACCACCACGAGAGGGACTGCCTGGCCAGAGGGGACAGAACAAATTCCTGATCCAGGGACACAGGGTCCCGATCCCAAACTGACAGGAGATGCAACTGAAAAGACCTCATGTGAAACTGAGCAAAGGGAACCGCCTCGAAGCAGGACACCATCAGGCCCACTAACTGCATCCCCAGTGCATGACCTGGAAAGATTGGTACATGTAGATAGGCATCCTTGATGTCCACAGTGGTCATGAAGTCGCCCGGCCGAAGGGTACTGACAGCCGAGCGTAGCGTCTCCATGCGAAAGTGCTTCAACCGGAAAAGCCTGTTGAGACCCTTCAAGTCCAGGATGGGCCTCAGAGAACCGTCCTTTTTGGGAACTGTGAAAAGATTGGAGTAGTAACCCTGACCCTGTTCTTGGTAAGGTACCGGACAGATGACGCCTGAATCCAACAGGCGTTGAACTGCTAGGCGCAAACCCTGAGCCGAGGATCTTGAGATATCCGGGATCTGAGAAATCTTGGGGGTGGCCAGGCTGCAAACTCTATCTTGTAACCGGAGGACACTACCTCCTGAATCCACCGGACTGAGACGCAAAGCCTCCAGACGTAAGCAAAGAGGACGGGTGAGGGGGCCTCCTCATGCCTGAGGGGCCTTGGGAGGGGGTTTGGGCTTGGATCCCCATGAGAGACCAGGACGACCACGGGATCTGCCACGGCCCCAAGAATCTCTGCGGCTACCCGAGAAGAAGGACCCACAACCTCCTCTGGAGGCACGAAAGGAGGAGAAGGACCCCGAAAGGGCCGAGGCTGCTTCCTACGCTGTGGGAGCCTACCATCCTTGGCCAGAACATCCAGACGCTCACCAAAAAGACGAAGCCCCGTGAAGGGAAGCCCGGTGAGGGACTTCTTGGCTGCAGAGTCAGCTGCCCACTGGCGCAACCAAACAGACAGGTGCATAGCCACAGCCACAGCATCATCCATGGCAGCCAGCACAAAGGCAACAAAATCAGAGCAAAGCAAGAGGTCCCTATAATCCTCCCTTCTCCTACAAGACATGGCGCCATCAGCGAGAGGCTTGAGCAGACCGGACGCAGGCCTGCCCCTACAAAGGTGAAAGCATGACAAGCCAGCTGATCCATACGCCGGTCCGCGCTGTCCCTCAGTGTAGTAGTGTCAGGGGACGGCATGACCGAGCCGTTAGACAAACTTAGAACCGGAGCGTCCACCTCAGGAGGGCAAGACCGGCACTTGACCAGATCAGCCGAAAAGGGATACCTTCTGTCCAATCCCTTGGGCACCGTGGGCAATCTGTTAGGACGTTCCCACTCCTTGAGCACCATATTGGGGAAATGGCCCTGCTCCGGGAACGCCAAGCATTGTTTGCCAGGGCGAAAGTGCTCACCCTGCTTCCCTTTTCGCCGCCTTAGGGGGGGCGGTGTGTAATGTCTCAAAGATGGCCGACAACAGTCTGTCAGTGTCATCAGGGAGCCTTGTGGCGGAATACCCAGATGTAAGAACTACATGAAACATGCTGTGCACTAGGAAAAAGATACAATTCTGTGAAATACTCACCTGTAGAATTGATATTATTTGTATACAGTACGTCCTGCTCCAGATATAGTACTTACACTTGGGTTATCCTCCGCCAGATGGCGCTGCACTGCAGAGACATGCAAAACAGGCTCCTCCTGGCCCCTCAAATACCCGGGGACCTCCCACAAATCCCCAGCATTGAAAAGCAGTGAATAAGAAGCCGGGAGAATAAACCACCGAAACTGGTAACTATAACAATGGTAAAAATCACCATACAGAGAATCCAGAAGAATGCAAAAACCAGGGTGGGGTGGAGCAGGACGTACTGTATACAAATAATATCAATTCTACAGGTGAGTATTTCACAGAATTGTATTATTCTTAGTATACAGTACGTCCTGCTCCAGATATAGTACTTACACTTGGGACATCCAATAGCAGTGTCCATAAAGTAGGGTGGGATCCCCAACAAAAACGGCAACAGCAGACAGTTAAAACCACTGTCACCTGCATAACCATGTGGCCAAGACAGCATGAACTGAGGCCCATACATCAGCCTTGTAAACTTTGAAAAAGGTATGAATCAGAAGACCAAACAGCGGCCTAACAAACCAGTTCAACGGAAGCCTAGTGCTGAAAAGCCCAAGAGGCACCAAAGCACGAGTAAAATAAGAAGCAAAGTGAAAAGGAAGATTCTTCCCCTTGTTGGAATAGGCCTGAGTAACAGCCTGATGAATCCAATCGCTAACAGTAAACTTGGCAGAAGCCAAAGAACCCTTTCCTAGGACCCGAAGGAACATCCCATTCAAGTAATAACCAAGGCCAAGGCCGCCCAACTCCCCGAGAGCAGACGAGATCGGCACATTCAGGATGTATTGACCGTAGGCCCAAAGGAACATCAGTTCTCCTAAAGGACACAGTGACTACCAAGGAAAAAAACTTCCAACACCTGTACAAGGAATGCAGAATCCTTTCCTCAGCGTTGCTAGGAATAAGGCACAGAAGGAGAACAATATCTCGAATCAATGAACATAAGACACCACCTGAGGCAGAGAGTCCGGCTTCAGGCGGAATACCACCTTATCCTGGTGTATCTCGAAGAATGGGGGCTAGGTAGACAGAGCTGCCCGCCAACACACGGCTGACCGAAGTAACAGTCACCAGAAGGACAACCTTGAGGGTAAGAACAGCCAGACAGCATCCTGAATAGGACCAAAGGGAAAAACCCTGCAAGGCAGACAGAATCAAATTCAAATCCCAACAGGGACCATAGGATTACATGGGGGACGCACATGAGTACCCCCTGAAAGTGTCTTAACCAAGGAAGACTGAACAAAAGACTTCGAAAGCAATGCAGACAGGGCAGAACCTGACCCATTAGAGTACTGAGTTGGAGAACCAACTCCAACTCATGCTGAAACAACTCTAGAATCCTGGGAACCGAGAACGCCCGACAGGGAAGAGACCTAGACTCACACCAATCCATAAGGGTAAACCGAACCCTATAACAGATGGAGGAAGGAGAAGAAGCTTGCACCAAGTCTTCCCATAGTCTCAACCACCGCGACAGATAAGACTGTCTCCAGCATGATAGATGTTTCAGCAGTCAGGCCATCTAGGCCAGAGTCTGTAGATTGGGGCGACGTAGAGGGGCCCTGAGTGAGCAGAGCTGGCACTCCTGGCAGAACGTACAGAACTACTGCCCTCGGTACCACGTCTGCAAACCACACTCTACTAGGCCACCCGGGGACCACCAGAGTCACTGGTCCCCCTTCCAGAGCAATCTTGCGCAGAACCCTGCCTAGCAGGGGGAATGGAGAAAGGACATACAGACAGAATGTCCAGCCATAATGATACCAAGGCATCCTGACCACGGCCAGAGGATCCTGGGACAGGGAAACAAGGGCCGAGAGCTTGTGAAAGTGACGGGACACAAACAGATCCACAACTGGTTGGACCCCATAGTGATACAGGGATTAGCACATCCTGTCGCAGAGGGACCCCCACCGGAGCGAATACCACTGATATGCAGGGAACATTGTCCTCCGCCCAGATTAGTAGCATAGACACTTCCTGGAGGACCCTCCTGCTCCAGGTCCCTCCCAGATGATTAATGTAGGCCACTGTCGTCAGACAGACCGAGCGCCCCCGAACAGGCAGGCCCTGAAGAGTAGTCAAACAAGATAGAATCAACCTGAACGCTCACCGTTTCAAACATCGATAGGAGTATGGACCTTCTAAGGGCCCCACCTCCCCCAGAACCGCAGGGAGTTTCAAAGAAAACCCCCCCTTCAACCTGATAGATTGGCATCCATGGTGACCGTGGAAGGGGCAAGAAGGGAACTGCCCCCAGACAGGCTCCTTGAGTTCATCCACTCCAAGAGGGACCTCCTCTCAGTGGAGAAGGCACACAGGCCCTGCTCCAGGGATACTGAATCCCTGTCCTGTACTAACTATAGGAGTTATAGAAGGGTCCAAGGGGAACTGAGCATAAGGGATCTCTTCTGAGCAAGCCACCAACGGGCACACCAGCAGCAACCTTGCCTGGCAAAGGGACGGGGACAGCAACGAGGGACTAAGCCCATGCAACCAGATTGTCTACCTTATTGCTGAGGAAGGAAGGTTCTTGCCTGAACCGAATCCAGATTCATTCCAAGTAGTGGAGTACCAATCAAGGGGACAATGAGTACTCGGGACCTGATAATCTTGGGGAAGCCCGTGCAGCAAACTCTATCTTGTATCCGGAGGACACTACCTCCTGAATCCACCAGCATGAGGCGTAATGCCTCCTGACAAGAGCAAAGCGCCGCAGCCATCCCCTCACCCAGACGGACGAGGGCGCCCCATCATGCTTGAGGGGGTTTGGTGGAAGATTTAGGCGCCCTGCCGGAGGGACCAGAGCATTGTCTGCTGCTCCCGGGGCAGGAGTCTGCGCGAGCCCCCACGAAGGACACCCCTGGTTCTTGTTTAACACTGTGGTAGGGAGGGGGAGGGGTGCCCCTGCCCCGAGGGGGCCGAGACGGCCGCCTACGTTGGGGTGATTTGCCCTTTTTACCAAACAGGTCCAGACGGCCCCAAACAGGCGTTGCCCTCTAAAGGGAAGCCCAGTAAGAGTCTTTTTAGTAGCATCGTCTCAGCCAAACCAAGCGACGTATAGTCACCACAAGGGCAGAGGTTCTTGCACACATTCTAATGGTGTCATCCAGCGCTAATAGAATGAATTTTACAAATACATCACAACTGGAGAGTGCATTAAACACCTCCCAGGGGAGATCCTCAGGATGATGATCAAGCATCTTCCTGATGAGGGTTCTAGCGGCCACTGCAGTAATAGCCGCGGCACAGACCGGGCGCAGCGCCGTCCCTGCACAAGAAAAGGCGTGGGAGGCCAGCAGATCAATGCGCCGGTCCTCGGCATCTCGAAGGGAACTATAAGCAGGGGCTGTAATAAAGGGGGGATTAGGGACCCCTATGATCGGCGCATCCACCATGGGGGGTGATGACCAGCAATTAACCACCTCAGGGGGAAAAGGGTATTTCCTATCCCAGTCCCCCCGGAACCCCTGGAAGTTTACTGGGGCACTCCCATTCCTTGAGCACGAGAGCATGGAAATAAGCCTGCTCTAGAAATTCCAAGCGTGCTGTCACAGTATGGAAACGCTCCCCTCTAGGCTTGGGGACCTCACCGGGGAGAGAGATAGACAGTGCCTTAAAGACCTTAATCAACAAATCGTCAGTGTCACACTGACCCCAGTAGTCAGGGCCAGAATCGTCAGGACTCCTCGGCCTCTCATCAGCTGAGCCTGAGTCAGAGAACAACTCCCCTTCATCAGAAGGGGTATAGTCACACAGAGTAGTAAACTCCTCGGTTCCCATAGAAAATACAGAAACATGAGGCGACAGGTGCCGCTACCAGGGCCCATGCGCTCTGACAACCTAGCAATAATCTGTTCAGCCGTAGGCAGTCTGGAAGGCCCAGCAGGCTGCAATTCCCCACTTGTATGCGACTCAGCAGGAGTGAGATTTAAGCCTGGGGTGATAGGTGAATTGAAGCGAGGTGCAGCCACTGGCAGACCTGAATGCAGAGCCAGTGCTTGCTCGGCACAGGGTCCGCAGACCCGTGCCCTGTCCGCATCAGCGTGGGGTTGTCCACACGCTCTACACAGCCGGTCTTGTCCCAGAGGGACCCCGGTCACATAGTTCTGAGATGCCTCCATATGGTGATTATTTAGACACAATATGCCAGCAGGGATTTACGCAATAGGCAACCCTGGATGCCCCAAGACCCGCTAGGAAAGTGGGAGTAGATTTACAAGGCCCGCTATAATTACACCGGGCCGGCAGAAGCCAATGGTGTTCACCAGTCTGAAAGACATAATGGGAATAAAGGGTGTAAGAACCATGCGCAGTAATCAAGGATCATGAAAATCGCCCGCGAGGGCACTTACAGACCAAGGGAGGAGGGGGACCGCTACCACGCGTGCGTGCGACTAGCATCAAAATGGCGCCAAGCGAACCTCGAAGGGCGGGCCAG
Source organism: Gastrophryne carolinensis (assembly GCA_027917425.1). Lineage (NCBI taxonomy): Eukaryota > Metazoa > Chordata > Amphibia > Anura > Microhylidae > Gastrophryne > Gastrophryne carolinensis. Next base: position 434,560,848 of record CM051234.1, on the reverse strand, counting down.
AGCGTGCAGTGACGCGGAGCGCGCCAAACCAGGTCCCCGCCCCCCCCCGAAGAGCGCGAAGCTCTGAGATAGATTCAGCGTTGTCATGAGGAGCGAAGTGTGTGACACACTTAGAAAAATGATTTGCCAATGAGGACGCCGCCGCCTGGTGCAGCACATCCAGTAAAGGAAAGAGGTGCACGGCGCCAGATACACAATACAAATGCAAACAGCGCGGCTCTGACACCAGGAATACAGTCAAAGGACAATACTAAGGCCATAAGCATGTAAACACCATACGCTGAGACCACCACACACACCCCCCCCTTTCTTTCCCCCCAAGCTACGGGGGAATGAGGGAGGATGGCGACCCTTTGTACAGGGCCCACCGCTACACGGGGCATGGGGCAATAGTGCGGGAGGGGCATCCCCTAGAGGCTCACCATCAGCCTAAACCGCTTACCCTTTGGTGGGGGACTGCGGTGGAGCATGGCTCCATAAGCACGCATGGTGCTGCCTACCTTCACCCGACCAGCGCAGCCCAGGCTGGGAGGCACATCACAGGGAGGACGGGTGGGAATAGTCCAACAGGGCCGCATGCTTTGATAGCCCCGCTCACCTGCGAGAGAGTGATACTTCATGTCTTCGCAGTCAGCACTGCAGAGAAATCTGGGGATTTGTGGGAGGTCCCTGGGTATTTGAGGGGCCGGGAGGAGCCTGTTTTGCATGTCTCTGCAGTGCAGCGCCATCTGGCGGAGGATAACCCAAGTGTAAGTACTATATCTTGAGCAGGACGTACTGTATGCTAAGAATAAGATAATTCTGTGAGTACTCCCCTGTAGAATGGATTTCTTTTTCATTATTACTTCAGGACATTAGAGTAATTCAGTCACGATTGGGTTAACATCTCGGCTAAAGGGCGTGACCTGCAAGAACAAAGGCGTGGCTCCTTCTCCCGGGCTTATATCCTTCCAGGTGACTTCCTCCAATCCAGTTTAATTGAAAAGCAGTAGAACCAGCTGCCTTGTTGGAGACAAAAGGCTGGAGACGAAATAAGACAATTCTGTGAGTACTCACCTGTAGAATTGCTTTTACCATGCATGGCACGGCCTGCTTCATGAAGTCATTACATCTGGGTTATTCCGCCACAAGGTGGGGCAGTGTACTGCAGTAGAGTTGTGGATCCTCCCGGTACCATATAAAAAAGAAATCACCATAGACTTACCCAGTGTTGACAAATAGTTATTCAAGAAACCGGGAGATAATAAAGGTAAAAAGAGTAACAAAACCCCAACTAACTTGGAACAATCACCATAAAGAGGCAACCAAGAATAACGATAACAAGGTTGGGGTGAAGCAGGCCATGCCATGCATGGTAAAAGCAATTCTACAGGTGAGTACTCACAGAATTGTCTTTTTCCCATTGCATGGCACGGCCTGCTTCATGAAGTCATTACATCTGGGACTTCCAAAAGCAGTGTCCATAAGTAGGGTGGGATCCCAAAAGAGTAACAACAAGCAGTTTAAACCACTACCGCCTGAAGTACCTTGCGGCCAAAAGCAGCATCAGCTGAGGCCTTAACATCAACCTTGTAAAACTTGGAAAAAGTATGAACAGAAGACCAAGTAGCGGCCTTACAAACTTTTTAAACAGAAGCTTGGTGCTGAAAAGCCCAAGACGGAATGAGCAGTAACCCTGAAAGGAGGATCCTTCCCCCTGGCAGAATAGGCCTGCTCCACCGCCTGACGGATCCACTTGCTGATAGTGGATTTAGCAGGAGGTAAACCCTTCCTAGGTCCAGTAGGAAGAACAAAAAGCGTCAGACTTCCTGAAAGACTCAGTAGCAACAAAATAAAACTTCAGAGCCCTGACAACATCCAAAGAGTGAAGGGTCCACTCCTTGGAATTAGCAGGGTTAAACATAGAAACATAGAAGGTTGACGGCAGAAGGAGACCATACGGTCCATCTAGTCTGCCCTTATGTGTATACTGTATGTACTCTTTATCTTAGGATAGATGTGTGCTTTTCCCAGGCATGTTTAAATTCAGTGACTGTTGATTTTTCAGCTACCTCTGCTGGAAGTTTGTTCCAAGCATCTACTACTCTTTCTGTAAAATAATATTTTATAACATTGCTCCTGATCTTCCCCCCGACTAGCTTCAGGTTGTGCCCCCTTGTCCTATCATTAAGTTTCTTCTTAAAAACACTTCCTTCCTGAACCTTATTCAATCCTTTCACATATTTAAAGGTCTCAATCATGTCCCCCCTCTCCCTTCTTTCCTCCAGACTGTACAAATTAAGTTCTTTAACCCTTTCGCTGCCAGCCTACCTGCAGCATTTGCCACTCCCTGTTGCCAGACTGAGTTTGACTGTTTCGCGCTACACATGTTCAACTGTCATTTTTGAAAGGATTTCCAGGGATTTCCCAGGAAAATTATATATTGTTTTTTTCAACAGAGTCTGGGCTTTAACATGAAATGTCTTGTTTGTATTTTTTAGGTGTATTCTCAACATTTTTGGGTGAAATGTGTGAAAAAAATTAAAAAAAATATATTTTTTTACAATTTGTCGAGTTTTTTGTAATAAAAAATGTAAGTTTGTCAATAAAATCTTATTGCGTGAGAAACCCCAATTTCTCCCGGTTACAGCGATACCACATATGTATAGGTAGACACCCTTTCCTGCCCAGAAGCCTTTTATAGCTGCTGGATGACAAATGGTTAATTCAAAAAAAAAAATGACATAGGGTCCCCCTTCCCGGGGAGGGAGACCCCATTTTTTTTTGGATTTTTAAGGGTTAAAAACCCTTAAAAATCCAAAAAAAAAAATGACGTGGGGTCCCCCTTACCCAAAGTAACCAGCCCGGGACCAGCTATGGGGGCTTGTAGGCACAGAGTGGGGGGGCCAGCTTTGGTGCCCCCCCCACCCTGCAGCCTACGAGCCCACATAGCCTATGTGGGCCCGGGCTCTTCTGCCCCCCCCTGGCCTTTGGGGAGGCAGGTAATGGGGGTGCGGGGGTTAATGGCAAGCCACCCGCTAGGGCAGGTGACTTGCCACCCCCCCAGCCTTGTGAACTGGTATAAGGGGTCTCATGGACCCCTTACCAGCTCACAAAGGGTTAATGTGAAAAAAAAACACCACACAATAATAAAAAGTATTTTATTAGAAAAAAAAAAAATTTTTTTTTACTGTACTTACCTTCGATTGCAAGCTCTTGTCCCTCGCCGCTCAGCTGACAGATGCCGGTGATCGGCATCCAGAGAAGGAGAAGGCAGGAGATCAGAGGATCTCCTGTCACCTCCTTCCAGGGCACCGATCACCGGCATCTGAGAAGCTGAGAAAGCTGAAGCCGGTGATCGGGACCGGGATGACGTCATAAGCCCCGCCCCCAAGGGGGCGGGGCTTAGAGGCAAGATGGCGGCCGCCATCTTGAAGAAGAGAGGAGAGAGCCTCCCAGGCTCTCTCCTGAAGAACGGTAAGTCCTGGGGGGGGATCGGAGGCCCCCCAGGTGAAGAGGAGGGACAGCGGGAGCCAGCGCACACACAGGTAAGTGAATGTCATTTTTATTTTTTTTTTTTTTTTACAGTTAGCAGCTGCTGCTGCAGAAGCGGGGGGGGGGGCGGCCTATTCCGGGGGCTCTCCTGGAGCCATCCGACCCCCCACGGGGGATCGGATGGCACCAAATTAAAGAGGAGACCCGGCCGGATCCAACAAGGGGTCAGGTGAGTATTTTTGATTTTTATTTTTTAAACTAGAAGCGAGGAAAGTCAAGCACGTAACACCTACGGGCTTGGCACTTAAGGCCCAGCCAAGCCAGCACGTAGGTGTTACGTGCTTGGCACCAAAAGGGTTAAGTCTCTCCTGGGTTAGGACACAATGAAGGCAAAACAAATGTCCTGATTGAGATGAAAAGCAGACACAACCATAGGCAAGAAATCCGGCTTAAGGCGAAACACCACCTTATCCTGATGCCGCTCAAAATAAGGAGGTTTGATGGAAAGCGCCGCCAGCTCAGAAACTCGCCTGACCGAAGTAATGGCCACCAAAAAGGCCACCTTAAGAGTCAGAATAGGCAAGGCAGCCCCACGGATAGGCTCAAAGGAAGGACCCTGCAGAGCAGACACCAGATTCAGGTCCCAAACTGGTAGCATAGGCTTACATGGTGGACGCACATGAGTAACTCCCTGGAAAAAGTCTTAACCAACCGGTGATTGGCAAAGGATCTTTGGAAAAAAAATTGCCAGAGCCGACACCTGTCCCTTGAGGGTACTCAAGTTAAAGGCCCGAATCCAAACCATATTGCAAAAATTCCAGAATCCTGGGGATAGAAAACACCCGACAAGGAAGAGACTTGGACTCACACCAGGCAATGTAAGCATGCCAGATCCTGTAGTAAAGGATGAGGACTTCTTCCGAGCCCTAATCATGGTCTCAACAACAGAGGCCGGCAAATCCTTATCCATCAAGATGGAGGTTTCAGCAGCCAAGCCGTTAAAGCCAGCGTTTGTAAATTGGGATGGCACAGTTGTCCTAGAGTGAGCAGATCTGGGTCCTTGGGCAGGGCATACTGATCTACTGCCAACTGCATGATGTCTGCGAACCACACCCTCCTTGGCCAACAGGGGGCCACCAACTGGGCTATCTTGCGCAGCACCCTGCCCAGCGGAGGGAATGGAGCGAAACTCCGTCCAAGGCATTGCTAGCGCATCCGTGGCGAAGGCCAGAGGGTCCTGTGACAGGGAGACAAGCCTGGGAAGCTTGTGATTGTGGCGGGATGCAAACAGGTCCACATCCGGCTGACCCCATCAGGACACAGGGAGTGAAATACCTTGTTGCTGAGGGACCATTCCCCCAGCTGAGACGTCCCCCTGCTCAGGGAGTCTGCCTCCTGGTTCTCTACCCCCAGAATGTAAACTGCCAATATGCAGGGGACATTCTCTTCCGCCCAAGACAGAATCAGGGACACTTCCTTGAGGGCTCGCTTGATTCGAGTCCCTTCCTGATGATTGATGTAGGCAACTGCCGTCTGGTTGTCCGAGCGGATCTGAACAGCCCGACCCCGAAGGTGTGTGGTCAGCTGAGACAGAACCAACATGATCCCCCTCAGTTCCAGGACATTAATGGGAGCATGGGCCTCCTGAGGGCCCCACCGACCATGGAACTTCAGAGACTTCCAAAAGCCCCCCCAACCAGTCAGACTGGCATCTGTGGTGACAGTCTCCCAGCATGGGGGCAGAAAGGTCCAGCCAACTAGAAGGTTCCCTGAGTCCAGCCACCAAAAGAGGGACTGTCTGGCCAGGGGGGACAGAGCAAACTCCTGATCCAGGGACACAGGGTCCCGATCCCAAACTGACAAGAGGTGCAACTGAAGAGGTCTCATGTGGAACTGAGCAAAGGGGACCGCCTCGGAACAGGACACCATCAGGCCCACCAACTGCATCCCTTGCCGGATGGAAGGATGGGGACACAAGAGCAGAGCCTGTGCCTGCTTCTGCAGGCCCTCCACCTTCTGCTGAGGCAGGAACACCTTGACCTGGGAGGTATCCAGAGTCATGCCCAGAAAGGACCTCACCAAAGACGGAGACAGTGAAGACATTGGAATAGTTGATCACCCAGCCAAAGGACTCGAGAGTGGAGGTCACCACCTGAGTATCCTCGGCCTGATGAAGAGACTGAGCCGCAATCAGAATGTCGTCCAGGTAAGGAAGGATGCGAATGCCCTGATTCCGCAGCAACGACATCACACCCGTCAGCAAACTTGGTGAACACCAGAGGTGATATCGAATGGTAAGGCCACAAACTGGTAGTGCTGATCCTCTAGAGCGTACCTGAGAAATTTTTGATGACCTGGGAAGATAGGTACGTGAAGATAGGCATCCTTGATGTCCACTGAGGTCATGAAGTCGCCCAGAAGCAGGTTACTGACCGCAGAGCATAGAGTCTCCATGCGAAAATGCTTGAACCTGACAAACTTGTTGAGACCCTTCAAGTCCAGGATGAGCCTCAGGGACCCGTCCTTTTTGGGGACCGTGAACAGATTGGAGTAGAACCCTGGACCCGGTTCCTAGGAAGGCACCAGGCAAATGACTCCTGACTCCAACAGACGTTGAACCGCAAGGCGCAAACCATGAACTTACAGAGGGTTTTGAGACATCCGGGATCTGATGAATCTTGGGGGCGGCCAGGCTGCAAACTATCTTGTAACCGGAAGACACCACCTACTGAATCCACCGGACTGAGACGTGTAGCCTTCAGACGTGAGCAAAGAGCCGAAGCCGTCCCCCCACCCGGATGGGTGAGGGCACCTCCTCATGCCTGAGGGGGCTTGTGGGAAGGTTTGGGCTTGGGGCCCCATGAGAGACCGGGACGACCACGGGACCTGCCACGGCCCCAAGAGTCCCTGCGGGTAACCGAGAAGAGGGACCCACGACCTCCTCTAGGAGCACGAAAGGAGGGGAAGGAAGAGGAGTGCCCCGGAAAAGGCTGAGGCTGCCTCCTACGTTGAGGCAGCCTACCATCCTTGGCTAAAACATCCAGACACTCACCAAAGAGCCGTAGCCCCGGCTCTCGCTAGGGAGACCAGCAAGAGCCTTCTTAGCGGCAGCATCAGCCGCCCACTGACGCAGCCAAATAGAGCGGCGCATAGCCACCAAAAGGGCAGATGTCCTACTACACATCTGTACCGCATCATCCATGGCAGTAAGGAAAAATACCATTTTGTGAATACTCACCTGTAAAATGGGTATTATAAGTATGTCACACACCCCGCTTCAAGACAATCATTACATGTGGGTATACTGACCTGTAGATGGCGATCTTGCAGAGATGATAATAAAAAAGGTAAGACCCTCCCGCCCCATAAATACCTGGGACCTCCCACTCATTCCCCAGTATAAAGATAGCAGTAAGATCAAGGGACCAGGAAAGCCAATTAAAACTAACAAAGGTTCACCATATAAAGGATCCAGAATACAAAAGGGCAGGGTGAAGCCGGGTGTGTGACATACTTATAATACCCAATTTTCAGGTGAGTATTCACAAAATGGTATTATTCTAAGTATGTCACACACCCCGCTTCAAGACAATCATTACATGTGGGACATCCAATAGCAGTGTCCATAAAGGGCGGGGATCCAAAAACAAGGCAACAAGGCACAAACTTAAACCACTGCAGCTTGCAGAACCTTGCGGCCAAAAACAGCATCCGCTGAGGCCCGAACATCAGCCTTGTAAAACTTGGAAAAAGTGTGAACCGAAGACCAAGTAGCAGCCTTACAAACCTGCTCAACAGAAGCCTGGTGGTGGAAGGCCCAGGACGCCCCAACAGCACGAGTAGAATGAGCAGTAACACGAAAAGGGGGAACCTTCCCCTTGGCAGAATAGTCCCCAACAATGGCCTGGCGAATCCATTTACTAATGGAAGACTTGGCAGGAGCCAAACCCTTCCTGAGGACACCACAAAAAGGGCGTCAGTCCTACGAAAAGGAGAAGTAGCCACCAAATAATACTTCCCACAGCGAACCACATCCAAAGAATGCAAAACCCTCTCCTTGTCATTGCTAGGCTTAGGACACCAGGAGGGAAGAACAATATCCTGATTAAGATGAAAAGTAGAGACCACCTTAGGAAGGAAATCTGGCTTGAAGCGGAAAACAACCTTGTCCTGATGCCTCTTAAAGTAAAGGGCCTTAATAGACAAGGCTGCCAACTCCGAAACACGCCGAACAGAAGTGATGGCAACCAGAAAAACAACCTTCTGAGTAAGTGTAGAAAGTGCAATATCCTGCAAAGGTTCAAAGGGAGGACCCTGCAAGGCAGACAAAACCAAATTCAAATCCCAAACTGGGAGCAAAGGCTTCCTAGGAGGCCGCACATGCGTAACCCCCTGGAAAAAGGTCTTAACCAGAGGATGAAGAGCAAAAAGACTTTTGAAAGAAAACCGCCAGGGCAGAAACCTGCCCTTTTAGCGTACTGAGCTTCAAACCTAGGTCCAGACCATGTTGCAAAAATTCCAAGAACCTAGGGATAGAAAACGCCCTGCAAGGCAAGGCCCTGACCTCACACCAATCAATATAAGACCTCCAAATCCTATAGTAGATGGCAGAGGAAGACTTCTTTCTAGCCCTAACCAGAGTCTGAATGACAGCATCAGAAAGATCTTCCTCCTTCAAGATGGAGGTTTCAGCAACCATGCCGTCAAAGCCAGCGTTGGTAAATTGGGGTAGAACAGTGGACTCTGAGTGAGTAGATCCGGCAGAAGGGGCAGAACCAACTGATCCTCTGCCAACCTTACCACGTCTGCGAACCAAACCTGTCTTGGTTCGCAGGCACCTGACAGATGGCCACCTTGGAGCCACCAGAATTGCTGACGCGCCTTCCAGGGCCAGCTTGCGCACCACTTTGCCCACCATGGGAAACGGAGGGAACAGGTATAGGAACCCCAGATCCCTCCAGTTCAGAGACATGGCATCTGCCGCCAGAGCCAGAGCCCGCGAGAGAGACACAAATGCCAGAAGCTTGTGATTATGACGAGAGGCAAAGAGGTCCACCACCGGAGTCCCCCACCAGTGGCAAAGCGGCCGAAACACCTTGGGGCAGAGCGACCATTCCCCCCGGCGAGATGACCCCCTGCTCAGGGAGTCCGCCTCCGTGTTCTCCACTCCCAGAATGTACACTGCCGAGATGCATGGGACATTGCCCTCTGCCCAATCCAGTATCAAAGACACTTCCCTGAGGGCCCGCCTGCTGCAAGTCCCTCCCTGGTGATTGATGTAGGCGACCGCCGTCCGATTGTCCGACCGAACCTGAACCGGTAGTCCCCGTAACTGATGAGTCAAGTGAGCCAGAACCAACCTGATGGCTCTCAGCTCCAGGACATTGATGGGATTGTGAGCTTCCTGAGGCCCCTACAGCCCCTGAAACTGAAGATCCTTCCAAAATCCCCCCCAACCTGACAGGCTGGCATCCGTGGCATCCCAACGAGGGGTCAGAAAGGACCTGCCCCTCGTCAGATTGCTCGGTTTCAGACACCCCCGAAGGGAATGCCGCACCCGGGGGGACATCAGAAAGGACTGATCCAATGACAGCGGGGACCCGTCCCAAGCCGCCAAGAGATGGAGCTGGAGTGTCCTTGTGTGAAACTGTGCAAAGGGAACCGCCTTGAACGACGCCACCATCAATCCCACCAGTCTCATCCCTAGCCGGATGGACGGGCGGGGGATGGATAGGAGACGCTGAGTCAATTCCCGAATCAGAAGAACCTTGGCTCGGGGAAGGAACACCCTGGCCTGAGAAGTATCCAGAGACATTCCCAGGAACTCCACCACCCTGGAGGGAGTAAGGCAGGACTTGGGATAGTTGATCACCCAACCGAAACTCTCCAGAGTGGACACCACTTTCCCGGTATCCAGCTGCGCCTGACTGAGGGAAGACACCATGATGAGAAGATCGTCCGGATAGGGCACGATGCGGATACCTCTGGCTCTGAGGATGGCCATCACTCCTGCCAACACCTTGGTAAAGACCCTTGGAGCCGAGGTAAGGCCAAACGGAAGAGCCACAAACTGAAAATGTCGATTGTCCACGACAAACCTGAGGAATCTCTGGTGTGCCGGAAATATTGGAATATGCAGGTAAGCATCCTTGATGTCTATGGACGTCATGAAGTCCCCCTGACGAAGTGAGTGGATGGCTGATCTCAGAGTTTCCATACGGAACTTCCAGGGACGAACGAACCTGTTGAGCAGCTTCAGATCCAGAATGGGACGAACGGATCCGTCCTTCTTGGGCACCGTGAATAAATTGGAATAGAAACCCAGGCCCCGGTCTGAGCGAGGCACCTGACAGATGACAGCCATGTCCAAGAGACTTGCTACTGCCGCCTGAAGCCCCTGGGTGGCCAGAGGATCTGACGGCACCCGAGAACTGAATAATCTGTGAGGGGGCCGGAACTCGAACTCCAGCTTGTAACCGGAAGACACCACTTCCTGAATCCACCTGTCCGAGACCTCTTGGACCCAGAGCTGGGAGAAGAGTTGCAGCCGCCCCCCCACCCGCAAGGGTGAGGGCGCCCCCTCATTGCTGAGCTGGCTTGGCAGCGGCTCTAGGCTTGGAGCCCCAACTGTGTCCTGGACGGGCCCGACCCCTGCCCCTGGTTCAGGAATCACCTCTGGACGAGGGGAAAGCCGAACCCCTGCCGACTCTAGCCCCACGAAAGGACTGAGAGAAGGAAGCCGCCACCCGAAAGGGGCGACGCTGCGTTTTACGCTGAGGTAACTTACCTCCCTTTGCCACCGAATCCAATCTTTCTCCAAAGAGTCGCAACCCCACAAAGGGAAGGACCGTAAGCGACTTTTTGGACACAAAATCAGCCGCCCACTGGCGTAACCAAACCGACCGCCGGATAGCCACAAGCAGGGCCGCAGCTCTGCTACACATCACCAATGTGTCGTCCAAGGCGGACAGCACAAAAGACAAAAATAACTCACAGCGCTTAAGGTCGGCAAACTCCTCACTAGCCGGGTCAAGCCCGGAAGAGGTCAACGGTCCTCTAACAACCGACCTGGCAGCTACCAATAAAAGCACAGAAGCACAAACCGGCCGCAAGGCCGGTCCAACACTGGCAAAACCATGACAAGCCATTTGGTCAATGTGTTTATCCTCACCATCCTTGAGAGTAGTGCACTCCGGAGAATGGAGGACTGAGGAGCTGGACAACCCCAAAACAGGGGCATCCACCTCGGAGGGGGGGGGGGGGGGACGACCAAGGGATATTTCCTGTCCCAACCCGGTGGGACACCCGGAAGCCGAGTCGGCCTCTCCCATTCCTTGAGAATGATACCATCAAAATGCTTTTGATAAGGAAATTCCAAGCGCGGCTTGGTCACTTCAAAGAACTCCCCCTTCAGCGGAGGAGCCGCCTCAGGGGGAGAAATAGCCAGGACCACAAACATATGAGCCAGGACCCTAGAGGTATCCAAGGAGTCCCCCTGGCCCTGCTCGATATCAGCGCCCACAAACTGCTGATCATCGGAGCCCTCAGACTCCTCATACAGCTCCCCTTCCTCACGCGGGGAACAATCAGACCAATCCAGGGAGTCAAAATCCTCCCTATCAAGGCCCTGCGCGGCCGCATACAAATGCTTTCTCTTTGCCATGGCCTTTTTAGCAACGGCACTGGAAAACAATTTTTCAAGATTGGCCAATCTGGCACACACCTCAGATTGCGACTCCCCGCCAATGACCACATCACACGGGGTACGTGTCAAGCAAGGGGGAGACGGCAGAGCAGAACCGGACGCCTGAGATCCGGTCTGCCACGTAATAGACCGCTGCGCACAGGGTACACATAGAAATACATCATCCCCCAAAAGGGATACCCCACACCCCAAACACAGCCTGGATAGCCCCGAGGGGGGCACAAGCCCAGTATCCGGGGAAGCCTCCATATGGTGATTTTATAATTATATATATATATATATATATATATATATATGTACAATGTTCCGAGGGATTTACGCAATAATGCAACCCGGGATGCCCCTTTAAGTCCCGAGTGGGAGGATTTGAAGCCAACTAAAATTTAACCAGGGACCCTGGACCGGGAGAACCCCCATTTAATAAGATCAATGGTCCACCTGGAACACACAAACAAAACACACGCTCAGAATGCTAGCAATGCATAAGGGGTTAACAATAGATGCATCTGATGGGCCACAGGCCACTCACCCGACCTTCACCCAAGCACCGCAAGCCAGGCAGGAGGGGAAGTGGAAGACGCTCAGTGTGCAGAAGGAGGGCGGGCCGGCTTAACTGATAAAGCTAATTCAGAAACCCACCTTATTGAGGTTATAGCCACTAATGAGATAATCTTAAGAGTCAAACTTAATGACACCTGCTAATGGTACAAAAGGAGGATCCTGAAGAGCTGATAAAACCAAGTTCAGGTCCCAAACCAGCAGAAGTGGCTTACAAGGCGGCCGCACATGAGCGACTCCCTGTACAGAAGTTTTGACAAATTTATTCCCAGCAATAGGTTTCTGAAAAAAGATAGATAAAGCCGATATCTGTCCCTGTAAAGTACTCAATTGAAGAACTTCATCAAGACCTTACTGCAAAAAATCCCAAATTCTGGAAACAAAGTTCTACAAGCGAACCCCTCTAGATTTGCGATAAATGCTCGCCAGACTCTATAGTAGATCTTTGATGAAGACTTCTTCCTGGCCTGAATCATAATTTGGATGACTGGCAGAAGAAAACAAAAAACACTATTCTTAGTATACAGTACGTCCTGCTCCAGATAGATTACTTACACTTGGGTTATCCTCCGCCAGATGGCGCTGCACTGCAGAGACATGTAAAACAGGCTCCTCCCGGCCCCTCAAATACCCGGGGACCTCCCACAAATCCCCAGATTTTTCTGTAGTGCTTACTGCGAAGACATGAAATTATCACTCTCTCGCGGGGAGCGGGGCTATTAGCCTGCGGCCCTGTTGGACTATTCCCACCCGTTCCTCGTGTAATGTGCCTCCCAGCCTGGGCTGCGCTGGTCGGGTGAAGGTAGGCAGCACCGCAATCCCCCACCAAAGGGTAGGAGGTATAGGCTGATGGTGAGCCTTTATGGGATGCCCCTCCCGCATTATTGTCCCATGCCCTGTGTAGCGGTGGGTCCTGTACAGAGGGCCGCCATACTCCCTCATTCTCCCTGTAGCCTTCGGGGGGGAAAGAAGGGGGGGTGTGGGTGAGCGTGTATCGTGATTCGTGCATACGGCGTTTTGTCATGTTTTTTGACTAGTATATGGTGTCAGCCGCCACGCTGACTTGTCTTTTTTACTATTGCAAATGCTGCTGCCGCCGCCGTGCGCATCTTTTCCTTCATTTGGATGTTCCGTGCCAGACGGCGGCGTTACCTCAGACGCTTCTGCGTTCTCATTGGCTGCTTGTCTGTGGGCTTTGCGCTCTTCGGGGGGGGGGGCGGGGCCTGGCTTGGCACGCTCTGCGTCACGGCTCGCTCTGGCCTGCCCTTCGAGGTACTCTCGGCGCCATTTTGTCAGGTCGCGCGCGCGTGTGTGACGGTTCTACTTACCGCGGTCCGTAAGTGCCCTCGCGGGCGGCTTTATACTCATTTTAGTGTGTTTGGTTCTGACACCCCTTCTTCCCATTGTGTCTTTCAGATGGGTGAATCCATTGGCTTCTCCCGGCCCTGTGTAATTGATAGTTGGGCCTTGTAAAATTACTCCCACTTCCCTAGTGGGTCATTGGGGCATCCAGGGTTGCTTTATAGCGTCAATCCCTACTGGCATATTTTGCCTAATAATCACCATATGGAGGCATCCCAGGATAATGTTACCAGGGTCCCTTTGGGACAAACCCGGCTGTGTGTAGCGTGTGGGCAGCCTCATGCTGACGCTGACAAGGCGCGGGTCTGTGTACCCTGTGCTCAGCAGGTGCTTGCATTGCAATCTGGCCTGCCAGTGGCTGCACCTCGTTTCACTTCACCTACTCCCCCAAGCTTAAATCTCACTCCTATTGAGTGGCATACTAGTAGGGATTCTCAGCCTGATGTGTCTCCTAGACTGGCTACTGTTGAACAGATTATTGCGAGGTCTTTAGCGCGTAAGGGCCCTGGTAAGAAGCGGCACTTGACGCCTAATGTTATTGTTTTCCCTATGGGAACTGAGGAGTTTATGAATCTGTGTGGCTATACCCCGTCTGATGAAGGGGAGCTCTTTTCTGATTCAGGCTCATCTGATGAGAGACCAAGGGGTCATGACGATTCTGGATCTGACCCCTGTGCCCCGGATGACACTGACAGATTATTGACCCAGATCTTTGAGGTTCTGTCTATCTCTCTCCCTGTTGAGGCTCCCAGGCAAAGAGGGGAGCTTTTCCATACAGCAAAATCACGTTTGGAATTTCCAGAGCAGGCACATTTCCATAACCTTGTGCTCAAGGAATGGGAGCACCCCAGTAAACTTCCCGGGGTTCCAAAGAGTTGGGATAGGAAGTATCCCTTTCCTGCTGAGGTGGTTAAATGCCCCGATCCTAGGGCTATCTAACACCTCTGTCATGCATTCCCCTGATTCTACTACCCTGCGGGATGCTGAGGACCGGCGCATTGACCAGCTGGCCTCCCACGCCTTTGCATGTGCGGGTATGGCGCTGCGCCCGGTCTGTGCCTCTGCTATTACTGCTGTGGCTACTAGAACCCTTATCAGAAATATGCTTGATAGTGCCCCTGATTATTTCCCTTGTGAGGTGTTTAATGCACTCTCCAGTTGTGATGTTTTTGTAAATTTTGTCCCATCAGCATTGGATGACACCATCACAATGTGTGCCAGAACTTCTGCCTTTGTGGTGGCTATACGCCGCTCGGTTTGGCTGCACCAGCGGGCTGCTGACAATGCTGCAAAGAAGGCCCTCACTGGGCTTCCATTTAAGGGGCTACGTCTGTTTGGGGACCACCTAGACTTTTTTGCTAAGGGAGGTAAGCTACTCCAGCGCAGACGGCAGTCTCGGCCCTTTCAGGGCCAGGGCTCCTTTCACTCCCCTACCGTGGTGCTAAACAAGGAAAAGGGGTGTCCTTTGCGGGGGCTCGTGCAGATTCCTGGCACAGGAGCAGAGGACGACGTTCTGGCTCCTCCTGGGGGGGCTAAGCCCAAATCCTCACCCAAGCTCCCCAGGCATGATGGGGCGCCCTCGCCCATCAGGTTGGGGGGACGGCTACAGCACTTTGCACACGTCTGGAGGCATCACGTCTCAGACCGGTGGATTCAGAAGGTAGTGTCCTCTGGTTACAAGATAGAGTTTGCTGTTCGGTCCCCCCCAAGATTCATCAGGTACCGGATCCCCCAGGACCCTGTCTCAGCTCAGGTATTGGCGCAGGCCGTGCAAGGCCTTCTGGGTCTGGGGGTCATTTGCAGGGTCCCTTTACGAGAAAGAAGCAAGGGGTGCTATTCCAACCTCTTCACAGTTCCCAAAAAAGATGGGTCAGTCAGGCCCATTCTGGATTTAAAGATCCTCAACAAATTTGTCAAGAACAGGCCTTTTCGCATGGAAACTCTTCGCTCTGCCATCATCTCCCTGCGCCCAGGGGACTTCATGACGTCTGTGGACATCAAAGACGCTTACCTTCACATCCCTGTGTTTCCAGGACACCAAAGGTTCCTCAGATTCGCGTTGGAAGATCAACATTACCAATTTGTGGCCTTGCCATTTGGTCTCACTTCAGCTCCCAGAGTGTTTACCAAGGTGTTGGCTGGGGTGATGTCTCTGATCAGGTCAAGGGGCATCCGGGTGCTGCCCTACCTAGACGACATACTCATCACCTCTCAGTCTCTACGGCAGACAGAGTTGGACACTCAGCTGGTGGTGTCCACCCTGGAGTCCTTCGGCTGGGTGATCAATCACCCCAAGTCCTCTCTGTCCCCTTCCTTGGTGACCCCGTTCCTGGGAATGATTCTGGATACGGTTCAGTCAAGGATATTCCTTCCTCAACAGAAGGTGGAAGCTCTAATTGCACAGGCGAGGACCCTGCTGTCGTGTCACCATCCCTCCCTCATGCAGGGAATGCAGTTGGTGGGCCTGATGGTGGCGTGCTTCAAGGCGGTGCCTTTTGCTCAGTTCATTTTGAGGCCATTACAACTTCACCTTCTGTCAGTTTGGGACAAGGACCCAACGTCCCTGGACGGTCTCTGTGTGCCCCCCCCCTCCTGGTCAGGCGGTCCCTTTCGTGGTGGCTGGACTCCAGGAACTTGCTGGGGGGCAGATCCTTTCTGGCCCCCTCCTGGGAGACGGTCACCACGGATGGCAGTCTGTCAGGATGGGGGGGATTCTGGAAGTCCCTGCGGTTCCAGGGGAGGTGGGGCCGTCAGGAGGCCCACATACCTATCAACATTTTGGAACTACGGGCGATCAGGTTGGTACTGGATCAGTTGACCGATCACCTGCGTGGTCTGTCTGTGCAGGTGCGCTCAGACAACAGGACGGCGGTTGCCTACATCAACCATCAGGGAGGCCCTCCAGGAGGTGTCACGGATTCTGACATGGGCAGAGGCCAATGTTCAATGCATTTCGGCTGTGTACATCCCGGGGGCAGAGAATCTACTGGCAGACTCTCTGAGCAGGGGGACCTCTCGTCAGGGAGAGTGGTCCCTCTGCAACAGGGTATTCCACTCCCTGTGTCACCGTTGGGGTCTACCAGATGTGGATCTGTTTGCATCCTGTCACAATCACATGCTCCCGGCCTTTGTCTCCGTCTCAGGATCCTCTGGCCTTGACCACGGATGCTCGGTCCATGACATGACAGGAATTTCGGCTCCTGTATGTCTTTCCTCCATTCCCCCTGCTGGGCAGGGTTTGGCGCAAGATTGCTCTGGAAGGGGTACCAGCGATTCTGGTGGCCAAGAAGAGTGTGGTTCGCAGACGTGGTGCAGATGGCAGTAGACCAGTACGTCCTGCCAGGGGGGCCAGATCTGCTCACTCAGGGCCCCTTACGCCATCCCAATTTACAAACTCTGGCTTTGACGGCCTGGCTGCTGAAACCTCCATCTTGATGGAGAAAGGCTTGTCCGCCTCGGTGGTTGATACCATGGTGAAGGCTAGGAAGAAAACCTCTTCTTCCATCTATTACAGGGTATGGCATACCTACATTGACTGGTGTGAGTCTAGGTCCCTTCCCTGTCAGGTGTTTTCAGTTCCCAGGGTTCTGGAGTTCTTACAGCATGGGTTGGAGTCGGGACTCCAACTCAGTACTCTGAAGGGTCCGGTTTCTGCCGTCTGTTTTCTTTCAGAAGTCTTTTGCTCAGCATTCTATGGTTAAAACCTTCTTCCAGGGGGTTACTCATGTGCGTCCCCCACGTAAACCTATGGTCCCCGTTTGGGATTTGAACTTTGTTTTGTCTGCCTTGCAGGGTGCTTCCTTTGAGCCTATACAGGATGCTGCTCTGGCTGTACTTACCCTCAAGGCTGTCTTTCTGGTGGCCATTACTTTGGTCAGGCGTGTGTCTGAGTTGGCGGCTCTGTCTATTCAGCCCCCATAATATGAGAGACACCAGGACAAGGTGGTGTTCCGCTTTAAGCCAGACTTTCTGCCTAAGGTGGTGTCTGCTTTTCATTTAAATCAAGATATTGTTCTTTCTTCATTGTGCCCTAATCCTAGCAACGCTAAGGAAAGGGTTCTGCATTCCTTGGATGTGGTCAGGTGTCTGAAGTATTACCTGGTAGTCACTGCGTCATTCAGGAAAACGGATGCTCTTTTTGTGGTCCATTCTGGGCCCAGGAAGTAGACTGCCAAGTCTACGATTGCAAATGGATTCGCCAGGATGTGATTCAGGCCTATTCTGCTAAGGGGAAGAAGCCTCCCTTCCGCCTTACTGCTCATTCTACTTGTGCTATTGGTGCCTCTTGGGCCTTCCAGCAACAGGCTTCTGTTGAACAAGTCGCAAGGCCGCTACTTGGTCTTCTGTTCATACCTTTTCAAAGTTTTACAAGGTTGATGTTAGGGCCTCAGCTGATGCTGCTTTTGGCCGCAAGGTTTTGCAGGCGGCAGTGGTTTAAACTGTCTGCTGTTACCTTTTTTGTTGGGGATCCCACCCTACTTTATGGACACTGCTATTGGATGTCCCAAGTGTAAGTAATCTATCTGGAGCAGGAAGTACTGTATACTAAGAATAATACAATTCTGTGAAATACTCACCTGTAGAATTGGTATTATAAGTATACAGTACGTCCTGCTCCACCCCACCCTGGTTGTTGCATTATTCTGGATCCCCTGTATGGTGGTTGTTATTGTTATAGTTACCAGTTTGGGTGGTTAAATTCTCCCGGCTTCTCGTTCACTGCTTTTCAATGCTGGGGATTTGTGGGAGGTCCCTGGGTATTTGAGGGGCCGGGAGGAGCCTGTTTTACATGCCTCTGCAGTGCAGCACCATCTGGCGGAGGATAACCCAAGTGTAAGTAATCTATCTGGAGCAGGACGTACTGTATACTTATAATACCAATTCTACAGGCGAGTATTTCACAGAATTGTATTTTCTGCCAAGATGAAGGATTCAATAGCCAGGCCGTCAAAACCAGAACTTTGAGTTGGGATGCCGTAGAGGCCCCTGTGAGAATATCTGGATAGTCGGGTAACCTCCAAGGGTCACCCTCTGACATCCTTACTATGTCTAAAAACTGGCTTCTCCTTGGCCACCGAGGAGCCACCAGGATGGTTGGCACTCCCTCGCGAGCTAACTTTCATAGTACTCGACCCAGGAACGGAGGCGGAGGGAATGCATAAAAAAGCTTGAATGCTGACCACTGAAGAATCAGGGCATCTGTTGCTATTGCTAGAGGATTTGTCCATACAAGATAACTGCATATCTACAAATATACTTTTGTAACTAGCAATAAAACAGAACAATGAGTCAGGAAATGCTGGAATAAGGATAGAAAGGAGGCAATGATCAATACTCTTGATGATTGCATTCACTCAGTTGACTTAAGGAATAAAGGCCTATCTTCTGAAACTTGTTACCTATCCTGGCCGATTGGTAAACCTTGGCTTAAACAAGCTAATAGCTCTGAAATAAATCAGGTCTGCTACTTCTATAAGACAACTAAACAATGCTAACCAAGTCCTGTACACACAGAACACTGCTGCTGGGCGTGTGTAAGGCTGAATGAGCTCCCTCACCTCAGCAATGGCCATAGCAGAGGTATTCTTTGTTTACAAGACTCATTTCTCTCTTCTTGTAGATCTTGGTTGTCAATAGCAACGAACTGCAGGTAGTGAAAACTGCTTCCATAAAACAGAAAGCATATTAGAAATTCCTCTGAAAGGACTTCACCTTAAATTTCAACACAAAGCATTAGCTTCAAGAAAATTGGTTACAATCACTGTAATAAAGTCAACAGTGCAGCAAAATAAATATTAAAATAACCAGAGTTTTTATTCTGCAGTCAGGCATGTAACAAATGTTAGCAATTACTTATTCCGTCACTTTACATACATAATTAGCAATTAAAAACAACATTGAACAGCCGTTCTGCAAATTGGGAACTTTTTTTTCTCTTTACAGTGGGGAGCGAATAGTTCATCGGAATGACAAATAAATGTCCTAAAAGTATGTCAGTACATTGCACTTGCATCTTGTTTCTTATAATCTTTAAAGATTTAGTATTGGTGGGAAAAACCAGGGTCAGCACTGTGAACGTTTCTTGGACAAGAAACATGCTCTTACTTCCTTAAAAGTATTATTCAGAAATGACCCAGCTAGAATCCAAACAGCCACAGCATTTACATGGAATACACTTCTCTTCCAAACAGAGAACATATTAACAAAAATTGCTGAATATTTCTAGCACTTCAGGGCACCTGCCTGCAAACAAAAGTTTAAACATAGAAGTACACCCTAATCATTGCTATCTACAGAGGTGCATAATGTGCACCCAACTGAAATGCTGCCAAAGGAATCCATTAGGCAAAAAGACTGCAAGACAGGTAAAAACAATACACTTTTATTCTAGAAGTCGCAAATGAGTATCAAAATGAAGAGGCGGCAAACGAAATGTAGGGTGCCTAATGAGCTGGTGGCATGGTGGATATTAAGAGGAATAGAGCTATCAACCGACTATACACAAGAGGCTCAAGGAAAAGTGAGTGAATTAAGACACTTAAGAGTCTTCTTCATTTGCACTGTCCCCCTCATCTTCTCCCTCTTCTGTTTCTTTGTCACCGTCTTTAATTTCTTCAAGCTGATAGGGAAACAAAGACCATTGAAACAAGGTTTATAAAATTCATTTTTCCATCTTATTCAGGAATCTAGACAACCTGGCAGAAATAGGAGCCAGGGTAGGCTAGTCAAAAAAAAAAAAAAAAAAAAAAAAAAAACCAAATGATTACATATTTAACATAAAACCTTTTGGTAACTAAGGAAACTGTTGAAACTCGTCTGATGAGATGTTTAGCCTACATTAAAACCTAAAATCTAGCCATGGGGCATCAGGATCCAGCCAGACTGGCAATTTAATGTTTACCCTTTAGATTACCATAATACTGGTAGACTAGTACGTGGGATTTATTGTATTACAATTTATATAACCCCATCAAAATAAAGTCCAAAAAATGTACGAAAAAAAAAAAAGTGAAAACTAGGTTAAAGCATCCATTAATCTCAATTTCCTTGCTTAGTAAACCAATTCCCCTATGCCTCAGTAACCTCTCACTTGGTACTGCAATGTCATCAATGCATCTGGTTTACTAGTTTAGGCTGAAGCAAGAACATGATGCCCTTTGGTATCAGATAATTTGCCAGTATTTACCGTGTCCTCTCCCTGATCATCATCATCAAGCAGGTCACCTTCCTCCGCAGAATCTCCTCCTTCTTCTGCAACCATCTTTACATTTTCTTCCTTCTTTACAGAGCTACTGCCCTGTTCTTCATCTACCTTTGTTTCTAATACAAAATCAACACAATTAAATTACAGGTCAACAAATTAAACATTATAGCTTTGTGTAGCTAGTAATATTGTATAGGCGACATTTAGAAAAAGACATTGAAAAGCATCATATGACACTCCCCACACATGATCTCTGGGATCCAGTGGTGCACCCTGAACTCTGCCCCAACCCTTTAGACACGTAGTCAACTATTAGCTATGGAAACCTCTTCTGAGGCAGGATCTTAGGGACAGAGCAGGCTCAGTGCAGAAAATTTAACCCAATTCTATGTTCAAGTTTACAGGAATCTGCTGCAACCTCGATTTGGGATGCCAGACTACCCAAATCCTTATAAATTCTGAGTAATAACAATCCTTTACACACCCGGATATGGGCAGTATAAGCATCTGAACAGTACATGTGCAACATTCAAGCCCCCAGTATTGGATGTCCACCTGCATATAGTTATCTAGAAATGCATAAAATAGGTATTGTGGGTCCTTTGAGGTTTCTTTGGTATTTAGCAAGACTGTACACCAAATACACTATGAACAATACACGAAAATTGCGCATTTGAAAAAAACACTGAAAGAAGAGTGAACTAGGGGGACAAAAGCAACCTATAATTTGAAAGGAGAAAAAGAAAACCAACTTAAGAACTTTAAATTTGAATGAAGGCAAATCTTGTTGACCTGGACATATCCTCACCTTGTTTAGTCTGTTCACGTTCAATTCGTTCTAAGCTTTCCAGAAGGGAATCTACTCTTTGTTTAATTTGACTAAGCTCCTTTTTAATGGTCTGAAGATCATCTCCCTTCACTAAAAAAAAAAAAAAAAAAAAATTAAATTAAAAACTAAAATTGTTGCAGGGAAACATTTACAATTTGATAATTTAGCGTTTACTAATCATGTAACCACTGGAGATAGTTCTAGTGCTGATAAAAGCAGTCATGTTTAAGCATTGCCATAAAATCCACTGCAAAAAAAAAAGTATATAAAAAACAATAAAATTGGTCAGCAGGACTGTGCAAGGGTGACCAAGGATTCTGTTCATGTGGCACCAGGTGGGTCCCTACTGGAGTCAATGTGGTTCTCACTTTAAAAAAATTAAAAAAAAAAAAAGACAATTCTGTGAGTACTCACCTGTAGAATTGACTTTGCCATGCATGGCACGGCCTGCTTCTCAAAGTCATTACATCTGGGTATTCCGCCACAAGGTAGCGCAGTGCAAGAGTTGTGGCTCCTCCCGGTACCATAAAAAAAATGGAATCACCATAGACTTATCCAGTGTTGACAAGCAGTTATTCAAGAAACTGGGAGATAATAAAGTAAAAAAAGGTAACAAAAATACCATTTTGTGAATACTCACCTGTAAAATAGGTATTATAAGTATGTCACACATCCCACTTCAATAATTATTACACTTGGGTAACTCCACCAGCAGGTGGCGACGTGCAGAGAAGTCATGAAAAACAAGCCCCTCCTGGTCTATACATTCCTGGCACCTCTCACTCATTCCCCAGTATTCAAACAGCAGTAAAGACAAGGTACCAGGAAAAAACCCAAACTGTAAACGAAAACTTCACCCCATAAAGAATCCGGGATACCAAAAGGGCGGGTGAAGTGGGGTGTGTGACATACTTATAATACCCATTTTACAGGTGAGTATTCACAAAATGGTATTATTCTAAGTATGTCACACACCCCACTTCAATCATTAATTATTACACTTGGGACATCCAACAGCAGTGTCCAAAAAAGGGCGGGTATCCAACCAGGCAATAATGCAGAAAACTCAAACCACTGCAGCCTGCAGAACCTTGCAGCCAAAAACAGCATCCGCTGAGGCCCGCACATCAACCTTATAAAACTTGGAAAAAGTGTGAACCGAAGACCAAGTAGCAGCCTTACAAACTTGCTCAACAGAAGCCTGGTGCTGAAAAGCAACCACTTTAGGGAGAAAGTCTGGCTTGAAACGAAAAACCACTTTGTCCTGATGTTTCTCAAAATAAGGAGCCTGAATCGACAAAGCTGCCAACTCTGAAACACGCCGAACCGAAGTGATGGCCACCAGAAAGGCAACCTTCTGAGTCAGAGTGGACAGAGCAATATCCTGCAAAGGCTCAAAGGGAGGAGCCTGAAACGCAGAGAGAACCAAATTCAAATCCCAAACTGGGAGCAAAGGCTTCCTAGGAAGCCGCAGATGCGAACCCCCTGGAAAAAAGTCTTGACCAAGGAATGGCTTGCAAAAGACCTCTGAAAAAAAAAAAAAAAAGATAGATAAGGCAGAAACCTGCCCCTTCAAAGTACTCAGCTGAAGACCAGAGTCCAGCCCAGATTGAAGGAATTCCAAAATCCTAGAAATAGAAAAGACCCGGCAGGGCAAAGATCTAGCCTCACACCAATTAATATAAGATCTCCAAACCCTATAATAGATGGAAGAGGAGGATCTCTTCCTAGCACTAATAAGAGTCCGAATGACCGAATCCGAAAGACCCTCCTCCTTCAAGATGGAGGTTTCAGCAGCCAAGCCGTCAAAGCCAGCGTTGGTAAACTGGGGTAACACAGTTGACCCTGAGTGAGAAGATCTGGCCGAAGAGGCAGATCGAACTGATCCACTGCCAGACGAACGATGTCTGCGAACCACACCCGCCTTGGCCACCTTGGAGCCACGAGAATGGCGGGAACTCCTTCCAGAACCAACTTTCGCAGCACCCTGCCTAGCATGGGAATCGGAGGAAACAGATAAAGAAACCCCAGGTCCCTCCAGCTCAGGGCCATGGCATCCGCCGCCAGAGGATCCTGAGACAGCGACACGAATGTCGGAAGCTTGTGATTGTGACGAGAGGCAAACAGATCCACCTCCGGCATCCCCCACAGACACATCGACCGAAACACCTGGGGATGGAGAGACCATTCCCCCCGGCGGGACGAACTCCGGCTCAGAAAGTCCGCCTCCGTGTTCTCCACTCCTGGAATGTACACTGCCGAGATGCAAGGGACACGAGTCTCTGCCCAAACTAGAATCAGAGACACCTCTCTGTGGGCACCCAGACTGCGAGTCCCTCCTTGGTGATTGATGTAAGCAACCGCCGTCCGATTGTCCGAACGAACCTGAACCGGCAGGCCCTGTAAATGATGTGTCAAGTGAGACAGAACCAACCTGATGGCTCGCAACTCCAGAACATTGATGGGCAAGTGGGCTTCCGGAGGGTCCCACTGCCCCCGAAACTGAAGATCCTTCCAGAAACCTCCCCATCCTGACAAACTGGCATCCGTGGGGACAGTTTCCCAAAGCGGGGTCAGAAACGACCTGCCCTTCAGAAGATTGTCCAAGACCATCCACCACAGAAGAGACTGCCAAACCCGAGGGGATATCCGGAAGGACCGATCCAACGACCGCGGTCGCCGGTCCCAAGACACCAAAAGATGAAGCTGAAGCGTCCTCGTGCGAAACTGCGCGAAGGGAACTGTCTCGAACGAGGCCACCATCAACCCCACCAGTCTCATCCCTAGCCGGATGGACGGGCGAGGATTGGAAAGAAGAAGCTGAGCCAATTCCTGAATCAAAAGAACCTTGGCCTGAGGGAGAAAAACTATGTGCTGGCAAGAGTCCAAGGACATCCCCAGAAAGGTCACCACCCTGGCCGGAACCAGAGAGGACTTGGGGTAATTGATCACCCAGCTGAACCTTTCCAGCATAGACACCACCATGCTGGTGTCCCCTTCCGCTTGACTGAAGGAAGGTGCCATGATGAGAAGATCGTCCAGGTAAGGCACAATGCGAATCCCCTGAGCTCTGAGCAAGGCCATCACTCCCACCAACACCTTGGTGAACACTCTCGGAGCCAAGGTGAGGCCAAATGGAAGAGCTACAAACTGGAAATGCCGATCCTCCACCACAAAGCGAAGAAACCTCTGATGAGCCGGAAAAATCGGAATGTGAAGGTAAGCATCCTTGATGTCTATGGACGTCATAAAGTCCCCCTGCCGAAGCGAACCGATCGCAGACCGCAGGGTTTCCATGCGGAACTTCCGGGGACGAATAAACCGGTTGAGAAACTTCAAATCCAGGATGGGACGGAACGACCCATCCTTTTTGGGTACAGTGAAGAGATTGGAATAATACCCGCGCCCCACCTCCGAAAGAGGGACCGGGCAGATGACTGCCAATTCCAGAAGATTCCTTAACCGCCGCCAGGAGCCCCTGCGCGGCCAAAGGATCTGAAGGTACCCGAGATCTGAAAAACCTTGAAGGAGGGCGGGACTCGAACTCCAGCTTGTAACCGGCCGACACCACCTCCCGGATCCACCTGTCCGAGACCTCCTGGTCCCAAACCCGGGAGAAGAGTCGCAACCGTCCCCCCACCCGTACGGGTGAGGGCGCCCCCTCATTGCTGAGCAGGCTTGGCAGCTGACTTGGGCTTGGCGCCCCAGGCGTGAACGGGACGGCCACGGCCTCTACCCCTATTCCAACCTGCGCCCCTGGAAGCCGAGAAGCCCGCACCCCTGCCGGCTCTGGCTCCCCGAAAGGACGGATTGAAGGGGGCCGCCCCCCGAAAAGAACGGCGAAATTTCTTGTGCTGAGGTAACTTACCTCCCTTGGCAACAGAATCCAGCTTTTCACCGAAAAGCCTCAAACCCAAAAAGGGAAGAGCCGTGAGCGATCTTTTAGAATTAAAGTCAGCCATCCACTGTCTCAACCACACAGAGCGGCGAATAGCCACCAACAGAGCAGAAGCCCTGCCACACATCAACATGGCATCATCCTGAGCGGCCAGAATAAACGACAAGAAGGATTCACAACGCTTAAGAGCAAGAAACTCATCACCGGTAGGATCAAGATCCACACACAAGTCCCTGACAATAGACCTAACCGCCAAAGTCAAAAGAGCCGAAGCACAAACAGGCCTCAAAACCGAACCCGCACAGACAAAACCATGGCGGGCCAGCTGATCAAGCCGGCGATCCTCGCCGTCCTTGAGAGAAGTCGTGTCAGGAGAATGTACAACCGCCGTATTAGACAGTCCCAAGACCGGAGCATCCACCTCGGGAGGGACAGACCAACGCTTCATCAAGTCCGCCGGAAAAGGATATTTTCTATCCCAGCTAGGCGGTACCCCGACGAGCCGCGTAGGTTGCTCCCATTGCTTAAGGACAACGTCCTCGAAATGCTGTTGACTGGGAAACTCCAAGCACTGCTTGGACCCCCCAAAAAGCTGGCCCTTAGGCCGAGGAGCAGCCTCGGGAGGGTCCAAATCCAAAACCTCAAACATTTGGGCCAAAATGGAAGACGTATCAGGAGTGGGACCTTCAACCTGGTCCCCCTCAGCGCCCAGCACCTGCTAGCCCTCTGAATCATCTAATTCCTCCACGAGCTCACCCTCTTCAAGGGGACGATCTGACCAATCCAGATCCTCAACAACCTCCTCATCAGAGTCCGGCGGAGATAGGTGTTTACGCTTAGCCGAAGCCTTCTGAGCGGACATAGCGGAAAACATTTTCTCGAGGTTGGCCAAGCCGGCGCACACCTCAGATTGCGAATCCCCACCCATGACAACGTCACACGGGGTCCGGAACAGGCGAGGAGGAGAGGGAGATGGCGCGGCCGATGAAGTACCAGGTACCGGAGTGCCGGACTGGCGCTCAATGTTCCGCTGTGCACATGGAATACATATAATGACATCATCCCCCGGGAGTCCCACAACCCCCACACAGCCTGGATTGTCCCGAAGGACCGTTTCCGGTATCTTTGGCAGCCTCCATATGGTGAAATTTATGGTATTCGCAGAACCCAGGGATTTGCGCAGTAAGCGACCCGGGATGCCCCTTTAATTTCTATGTGTCTACTGTAATTCTATAAAACCCTGACCCTGGGAATTTAGCATAAAAACATCCCAACAAATGGAGAAATGGCCACAGAAAAACCCCCACTAGCCAGGTATATAAGACCGGGAGAGCCCTGTAAGATGGGGTCCCAGGATCTGAAAGACAAAACGAGGACAACAATCATTCCAGGCACAACAGCACACATGGAAAATACAGTGCTTATAAACCATAAAGGCCATCTCCCCCCCTTTAACCACAAGCCCTAGGATGCTGGTCAAATAGCCCCCCAAACAGTGGGAGCGAAGTGGGGTGGGGGGGGACGGGAAGGGGGGAAGAAAAGGGGAAAGAATAGCCATCCCCCCTCTCATAATACTATTAAAGTATATATTTAGAATACCATTATCAAGTATACTATTAACACTATTAATACCGCAGGGCTACTGCAGCCCCGAACATCAAAGACAAAAAACGAGCCTATTGAGAAAAAGGCTACCTCAGCAGCTCCTACCAACCGCGGATCACCGCAGGGCTACCTCAAACCGAAATGGCGGCCCCAGCCAGTAAACGGCAGCACCGTCCAGGAGAGGGGAGAAGGAAGGCGGGCCCATGGAAGCGCGGGAGCCGCAATAGCCCCGCCCCTCCCCAAACGGCCAACCACGGCGCGGGCCAAGCAAAACGCGGCCCCGCCCCTTCTCCTGTGCTGCCGAGCCGTAGGCGCCAGTGAAGATGGCGCCTGCTTCCCCCATGATCAGACCGGCGGTGCAACCGCCCGCCCCCCCCCCCCCCCCCCCCGAGCACATGTAACAGACTTCCCCCGGGAGACACGCGCCGCGAGCGCCGACCTCGGCGCTCCACATCCAGGCGGGCCCGCGGCGCAGAGCGCCCGGCACCGCCCACCAAAAAACCCCTGACAGGAATTCCAAAGCAAACGGCGCCACATGACACCCTGAAGTAACACAAGCGGCGGGGCGGCGACACACGCCCGACCCGCCCGATAGTAAGGCAGAGGCCACAAGAACAAATAAAGTATAGCAGCCCCTACCACCCGTCCCAGCGCGCACACACACACACACACACACACACACACACTAAGGGGCTAAAGTAAGCTGGGAAGGAAAAGGCATCACCTCATGTGCAGAACTGACAGGCTCACTCGATAAGCCGGTACCTAACTGCTATGGAAATAGGGGCATCCCACGTCCGGATAACCACTCCGGAACACCGCTCTGCCCCATAATATGGGGACGAGCGGAGGAGCTAATCTCCTAGGCACCCAAGGTGCCATCTACCCTTGCCCGGCCAACAGCCTAAGCTGGGAGGCTGCCAGTTACACAGGGGGATAAAACCAAACGGAGCTGGGCAGAAATAGACCATATGGGGGGGGGGGGGGGGCGGGGTGATACCAGGAGACTTCTTCTGTCTTGTCGCCATCTTGCAGAGAAGAAAAACTGGGGAATGAGTGAGAGGTGCCAGGAATATATAGACCAGGAGGGGCTTGTTTTTCATGACTTCTCTGCACGTCGCCACCTGCTGGTGGAGTTACCCAAGTGTAATAATTAATGATTGAAGTGGGGTGTGTGACATACTTAGAATAAAACCCCAACTAACTTGGAACAATCACCATAAAGGAGGCAACCAAGAACAACGATAAGGGTGGGGTGAAGCAGGCCGTGCCATGCATGGCAAAAGCAATTCTACAGGTGAGTACTCACAGAATTGTCTTTTTCCCCATTGCATGGCACGGCCTGCTTCACGAAGTCATTACATCTGGGACATCCAAAAGCAGTGTCCATAAAGCAGGGTGGGATCCCCAAAGAGTAACAGGCAGTTTAAACCACTACCGCCTGAAGTACCTTTGCGGCCAAAAGCAGCGTCAGCTGAGGCCTTAACATCAACCTTGTAAAACTGGGAAAAAGTATGAACAAACTTGTTCAACAGAAGCTTGGTGCTGAAAAGCCCAAGACGCACCAATAGCATGAGTAGAATGAGCAGTAATCCTAAAAGGAGGTTCCTTCCCTTCAGCAGAATAGGCTTGTACCACCGCCTGACGGATCCACTTGTCGATAGTGGATTTAGCAGGAGGCCAACCCTTCCTAGGTCCAGCAGGAACAACAGAGCGTCAGATTTCCTTAAAGGCTCAGTAGCAACCAAACAAAACTTCAGAGCCCTAACATCCAAAGAGTGAAGGGTCCGCTCCTTGGAATTAGCAGGGTTAGGACACAAAGAAGGCAAAACAATGTCCTGATTGAGATGAAAGGCAGACACAACCTTAGGCAAGAAATGGGGCTTAAGCCGAGACACCACCATATCCTGATGCCTCTCAAAATAAGGAGGGGGTTTGATGGAAAGCGCCGCCAGCTCAGACAGAAGTAATGGCCACCTTAAGAGCCATAATGGGCAAGGCAGCCCCACGGATAGGCTCAAAGGGAGGACCCTGCAGAGCAGACAACACCAGATTCAGGTCCCAAACTGGTAACATAGGCTTACGTGGCAGACGCACATGAGTAACTCCCTGGAAAAAATACCATTTTGTGAAGACTCACCTGTAAAAATACCATTTTGTGAAATACTCACCTGTAAAATGGGTATTCTAAGTATGTCACACACCCCGCTTCAAGATATCCATAACATGTGGGTAATACCGACCTGAAGGGGCGTTCCTGCAGAGATGATAGCAAAAAAGAAAGCCCCTCCCTGATCCATAAATACCTGGGACCTCCCACTCATCACCCAGTATATAGAAGCAGTAAGGTAAGGGACCAGGAAGAGGCAAATATAAGTCATAACAACGCAAAGTTCACAAAATAAAGGATCCAGAATACAAGAAGGGCGGGTGAAGCGGGGTGTGTGACATACTTATAATACCCATTTTACAGGTGAGTATTTCACAAAATGGTATTATTCTAAGTATGTCACACACCCCGCTTCAAGATATCCATAACATGTGGGACATCCAATAGCAGTGTCCATAAAAAGGGCGGGGATCCAAAACAAGGCAACAAAGCACATCTTAAACCACAACAGCTTGCAGAACTTTGCGGCCAAAAACAGCATCCGCTGAGGCCCGAACATCAACCTTGTAAAACTTGGAAAAAGTGTGAACAGAGGACCAAGTAGCGGCCTTACAAACTTGCTCAACAGAGGCCTGGTGCTGGAAAGCCCAGGACGCTCCAACCGCACGAGTAGAATGAGCAGTAACACGAAAAGGGGGACTCCTCCCCTTGGCAGAATAGGCCCCAATGATGGCCTGACGAATCCATTTACTAATGGAAGATTTGGCAGGAGCCAAACCTTTCCTAGGCCCAAAGGGCACCACAAAAAAAGCATCAGTCTTACGAAAGGAAGACGTAACCACCAGATTATTTCACAACACGAACCACATCCAAGGAATGCAGCGCCCTTTCCTTGTCGTTGCTGGGATTAGGACATAGAGAAGGCAGAACAATGTCCTGATTCAGATGAAAGGCAGAGACCACCTTAGGAAGAAAATCCGGCTTGAAACGAAAGACCACCTTGTCCTGATGCCTTTCGAAGTACGGAGCTTTAATGGATAAGGCTGCCAACTCAGAAACACGCCTAACTGAAGTGATAGCCACCAAAAAGGCCACCTTTTGAGTAAGTGAAGACAAAGCAATCTCATTCAAGGGCTCAAACGGAGGACCCTGAAGAGCAGAAAGAACCAGGTTCAAATCCCAAACAGGAACAAAAGGCTTCCTAGGAGGCCGAACATGCGTAACTCCTTGGAAAAAGGTCTTGACTAAGGGATGAAGTGCAAAGGACCTTTGAAAGAACACCGCCAGGGCAGAAACCTGCCCCTTCAAGGTACTAAGTTGAAGCCCCAGATCCAGACCATGTTGAAGAAACTCCAAGATTCTGGAAATGGAGAACTCCCGACAAGAGAAAGACCTACTTTCACACCAGTCAATATAGGACCTCCAAGTCCTATAGTAAATAGTAGAAGAAGAGCGCTTTCTGGCGCTAATAAGAGTCTGAACCACCGCGTCAGAAAGACCCTCCTCCTTCAAGATGGCGGTTTCAGCAGCCACGCCGTCAAAGCCAGCGAAGGTAAATTGGGATAACGCAGCCGACCCTGGGTGAGCAGATCCGGCAGTAGAGGCAGAACGAACTGATCCTCTGCCAGTCTTACCAGGTCTGCGAACCAAACCTGCCTTGGCCACCTTGGTGCCACCAGAATCGCCGACGCGCCCTCCAGGGCCAGCTTGCGCACCACTCTGGCTACCATTGGAAATGGAGGGAACAGGTAAAGAAACCCCAGATCCCTCCAGTTCAGAGACATGGCATCCACTGCCAGAGCCAGAGGATCCTGCGAGAGAGACACAAAGACTGGAAGCTTGTGATTGTGATGAGAGGCAAAGAGGTCCACCGCTGGGAACCCCCACCTGAGAAAGATCGAACGAAACACCGCGGGACTGAGAGACCACTCCCCCTGACGAGAGGAGGCTCTGCTCAGAGAGTCCGCCTCCGTGTTCTCCACTCCCGGAATGTAGACTGCTGAGATACACGGGACGTGGCTCTCCGCCCAGTCCAGAATCAAAGACACTTCCCTGAGGGCACTCCTGCTGCGAGTCCCTCCCTGGTGATTGATGTAAGCAACCGCCGTCCGGTTGTCCGACCGGACCTGGACAGGCAGGCCCCGCAACTGATGAGTCAAGGGAAACAGAACCAGCCTGATAGCTCTCAACTCCAGAACATTGATGGGCTCGTGAGCCTCCTGCGGGCCCCACAGACCCTGAAACTGGAGGTCCTTCCAAACACCCCCCCAACCTGACAGACTGGCATCCGTGGTGACTGTTTCCCAACACGGAGCCAGAAAAGATCTGCCCTTCAACAGATTGACCGACCCCAGCCACCATTGCAGGGATCGACGAACTCGGGGTGTCATCAGGAAGTACTGATCCAACGATAGAGGAGACTTGTCCCAAACCTTCAACAGATGAAGCTGAAGCGTCCTTGTATGAAACTGCGCAAAGGGAACCGCCTCGAATGAGGCCACCATTAACCCCACCAGCCTCATCCCTAGACGGATGGCTGGACGAGGGGCCGACAAGAGAAGCCGAACTAACTCCTGAATCAAAAGAATCTTGGCCTGGGGCAGAAACACCCTGGCCTGCGAAGTGTCCAGAGACATTCCCAGAAAGGTCACTACTCTGGACAGAGAAAGAGAAGACTTGGGGTGGTTGACCACCCAACCGAACCTCTCCAGAGTGGACACCACCACTCTGGTGTCCAACTCCGCTTGGTTGACAGAAGAGGCCATGATCAGAAGATCGTCCAAATAGGGCACAATGCGGATACCCTGAACCCTTAGCAGAGCCATCACCCCCGCTAGCACCTTGGTGAACACCCGAGGAGCCGAGGTGAGACCGAAAGGGAGTGCTACAAACTGAAAATGCCGATCCTCCACCACGAACCTGAGAAACCTCTGGTGTGCTGGAAAAATTGGAACGTGTAGATAAGCATCCTTGATGTCTATGGACGTCAGAAAGTCTCCCTGACGAAGAGAGTGAATGGCCGAACGTAGCGTTTCCATGCGGAATTTCCGTGGCCGGATGAACCTGTTGAGAAACTTCAGATCCAAGATGGGTCGGACCGATCCGTCCTTCTTGAGTACCGTGAACAGATTGGAATAAAAACCCCTGCCCTGATCCGAAGGGGGCACTGGGCAAATGACAGCCATATCCAGAAGGTTCTGTACTGCCAACAGGAGCCCCTGCGCCGCTAGGGGTTCCGAAGGCATCCGAGACCTGAAAAATCTGGAAGGGGGGCGGAGCTCGAACTCCAGCTTGTAACCGGAAGACACCACTTCCCGGATCCATCTGTCCGAGACCTCTTGATCCCAGATCTGGGAGAAGTGTCGCAGCCATCCCCCCACCCGCATGGGTGAGGGCGCCCCCTCATTGCTGAGCCGGCTTGGGCTTAGAGCCCCAACTGTATCCTGGACGGGCACGTCCTCTGCCCCTGCTCCCAGAATCTCCTCTGGAAGAGGGGAATGCAAATCCCCTGCCAGATCTGGCTCCACGAAAGGGAAGGCGCCCCTCGAAAGGGGCGGCGTTGTTTCTTGTGTTGGGGTAACCTACCACCCTTGGTAACGGAGTCCAATGTCTCTCCAAAAAGCCGTAATCCAACAAAAGGCAGAGCCGTTAGCGACTTCTTGGACATAAAATCTGCCGCCCACTGGCGCAGCCAAACCGAGCGCCGAATAGTGACCAGCAGAGCCGATGTCCTACCACACATCATCAAAGTGTCATCCAAGGCTGTCAACACAAAGGATAAAAACTCACACCGCTTAAGGCTAAGGAACTCAGCACTACCTGGACGCAGCCCGGAAGAAGTCAACAGGTCCCCGACCACGGACCTGGCAGCCAACACCATTAGAGCCGAGGCGCAAACGGGCCGCATGGCTGACCCAACGCTAGCGAAACCATGACAAGCCATCTGGTCAATACGTTTATCCTCTCCATCCTTGAGAGTGGAACAATCAGGTCTATTTAAAACCGAGGAATTGGACAACCCCAAGACCGGGGCATCCACCTCGGGGGGAGATGCCAAGCGCTTAATCGCCTCCGAAGGAAAGGGATATTTCCTATCCCACCCCTGAGGGATGCCAGGGAGCCGAGCCGGCCTGTCCCATTCCTTAGCAATAATTTTGTCAAAATGCCGTTGTGTAGGGAATTCCAAGCGCGGCCTGGATTCCTCAAACAATTCACCCTTCTGCTGTGACACCTCCTCAAGAGGAGAAATATTCAGAACCTCTAACATCAGAGCCAGAGCGTGAGGAGTATCGGAGGATCTCCCCAAGTCGCCAAGCTCAGCATCAGCACCAAAGGACTGCTCATCGTCCGAAATATCAGAATCCTCAAACTTCCCCTTCCTCTAGCGGGGAATAAGCAGACCAATCCAGATTATTAACATCCTCCTGGTCCTCCACCAGCGGAGCCGGCGACAAATGCTTTCTCTTAGTCGGGGCCTTACGGGCAACCGAGCTGGAGATAATTTTTTCAAGGTTAGCCAATCTTACACACATCTCAAATTGCAGCTCCCGGCCCATGACAACGTCACACGGGGTGCGTGTCAAGGTGGGAGGAGGAGATGAAGCGACCGGCGGTGCAGACCCAGACGCCTGGGGTTCGGACTGCCGCGTAATAGTCTGCTGTGCACATGGAATACACAGAAGTACATCGTCCCCAGAAATGGATACCCCACACAACATACACTTTCGGGGATGCCCCGAGCCCAGTATCCAGGGATGCCTCCATAAGGTGAACTTTTATAGGAATAGTCGCAATGACCCAGGGAATTACGCCACTAGACAACCCGGGATGCCCCTTTAATGTCCCGAGTGGGAGGATTTATGGACAAAAATGAACCCAGTGATTAAGGATCGGGAGAGACCCCCTAAATGCTACTGGAGAACCTTCCTGAACCACCACCTGGAAGACAGAAAGGAAGGGCTAATAAGACTAATGAAGCAACAGACACTCTTACATACAGAGGATGAGAAGAGGGGATGGCCAGAGGCCACTTACAGAACCGACAGCAAGTAATGCCGACCGTGAGGGAATCCACCGGAGCTGGCAGCCAGAAGGGAGCGTGGTCAGCGCGGGACGCGCGTGACGCCGCGCAACGCCCCCCCTTCCCCTCTCACACAGGCAGAGCTCCGCAGCGGCGCCTGAGAAGGATGGGGGCGGGCAGCGGTGACGCGCCGCCACACCGGCCCCGCCCCCCCCAGTCAAGCGTGAGGAGAATCTCCTCAGAGAAAAAAGGCGCCAAGAGCCGGCCGGCGCCGCAGTGTAAAGTGCAGCCGCCGCGCCCGGCTCAGTATAAGACCGTCTAGAAGGACAGTATACATGGCGTGAGGTAAATACCTCCGCCATTATAAAAGCTGATGGAAGATGGGGGAAAAAAAGACAGGTCCAGCACCGCACAGGCCCTGTAAATACAATTAAAGAGACACTACACAACATCCTGGAACAAGTTAGGGATTAAATAAAGAAGGGACCCACACTCCCCAACCCCACCTGTGGAAAGGGGATCCTGGGAGGGTCACGGCATCCCAAACCGGGGTCACCAACCCGGAGCAACCGCCTACCCTCTCATATAGGGTCTCACGGTGGAGCATAGCTCCTGAGCACCTAAGGTGCCGATATACCCTCGTCTGGACCCTCAGCCGAGGCTGGGAGGCATATGGATTTCTGGGGAAAAAAAAAAAAAGGTCCAAACGGAAATAAATGAATAGTGGGCCGGGAGTCATCCCGGCTACCTGAAATCCCCCTGTGCAAGGAGGAGCCATCATCTTCTGACTTGCTCGCCGTCTGCAGAGATGGAAAACTGGGTGATGAGTGGGAGGTCCCAGGTATTTATGGATCAGGGAGGGGCTTTTTTTGCTATCATCTCTGCAGGAACGCCCCTTCAGGTCGGTATTACCCACATGCTATGGATATCTTGAAGCGGGGTGTGTGACATACTTAGAATATGGGTATTATAAGTACATCACACACCCCGCTTCAAGACATTCATTACATGTGGGTAATACCATCCTGTAGATGGCGATCTTGCAGAGATAAAAAAAAGGCAGACCCTCCCGGCCCATAAATACCTGGGACCTCCCACTCATCACCCAGTATAAAGATAGCAGTAAGATCAAGGGACCAGGAAGGCCAATTAAAACCAACAAAAGGTTCACCATACAAGGATCCAAAAAAATTAAAAGGGCGGGGTGAGTGACATACTTATAATACCCATTTTACAGGTGAGTATTCACAAAAATACCATTTTGTGAATACTCACCTGTAAAATGGTTATTATAAGTATGTCACACACCCCGCTTCAAGATATCCATAACATGTGTGTAATACCAACCTGAAGAGGGCGATCGGCAGAGATGATAAGGAAAAGAAAGCCCCTCCCGGTCCATAAATACCTGGGACCTCCCACTCATTACCCAGTATCAAGAAAGCAGTAAGGAAAGGGACCAGGAAGAGCCAAATATAAGTCATAGCAACGCAAAGTTCCCAATATAAAGGATCCAGAATACGAAAAGGGCAGGTGAAGCGGGGTGTGTGACATACTTATAATACCCATTTTACAGGTGAGTATTCACAAAATGGTATTATTCTAAGTATGTCACACACCCCGCTTCAAGATATCCATAACATGTGGGACATCCAATAGCAGTGTCCATAAAAGGGCGGGGATCCAAAACAAGGCAACAAGGCACATCTTAAACCACTGCAGCTAGCAGAACTTTACGGCCAAAAACAGTATCCGCTGAGGCCCGAACATCAACCTTGTAAAACCCTTATCCATCAGGATGGAAGTTTCAGCAGCCAAGCAGTTAAAGGCAGCGTTTGTAAATTGGGATGGCACAGTTGTCCCTGAGTGAGCAGATCTGGGTCCTTGGGCAGGGCATACTGATCTACTGCCAACTGCACGACGTCTGCAAACCACACCCTCGTTGGCCAACAGGGGGCCACCAGAATGGCTGGTACCCCTTCCTGGGCTATCTTGCGCAGCACCCTGCCCAGCAGAGGGAACACAGAGGAGCCGAAACTCCGTCCAAGGCATTGCTAGCGCATCCGTGGCAAAGACCAGAGGGTCCTGTGACAGGGAAACAAACCTGGGAAGCTTGCGATAGTGGCGGGATGCAAACAGATCCCCATCCGGCTGACCCCAGCGGTGGCACAGGGAGTGAAATATCTTGTTGCTGAGGGACCATTCCCCCAGACGAGACATCCCCCTGCTCAGGGAGTCTGCCTCCAGGTTCTCCACCCCCGGAATGTAAACCGCCAAGATGCAGGGGACATTCTCTTCCGCCCAAGACAGTATCAGGGACACTTTGAGGGCTCGCTTGCTCCGAGTCCCTCCCTGATGATTGATGTAGGCAACCGCCGTCTGGTTGCCCGAGCGAATCTGAACAGCCCGACCCTGAAGGTGTGTGGTCAGCTGAGACAGAACCAACCTGATCCCCCTCAGTTCCAATACACTGATGGGAGCATGGGCCTCCTGGAGGCCCCACCGACCCTGGAACTTCAGAGACTTCCAAAAGTCCCCACCCCCCCCCCCCCCCCAACCGGTCAGACTGGCATCTGTGGTGACAGTCTCCCAGCTAGGGGGCAGAAAGGTCCTGTCCACTAGAAGGTTCCCAGAGTCCAGCCACCATGAGAGGGACTGTCTGGCCAGGGGGGACAGAGCAAATTCCTGATCCAGGGACACAGGGTCCCGATCCCAAACTGACAAGAGGTGCAACTGAAAAGGTCTCATGTGAAGCTGAGCAAAAGGGACCGCCTGGAAGCAGGACACCATCAGACCCACTAACTGCATCCCCTGCCGGATAGCGGGAAGGGGGACACAAGAGCAGAATCCGTGCCTGCTTCTGCAGGCCCTCCACCTTCTGCTGAGGCAGGAACACCTTGACCTGGGAGGTATCCAGAGTCATGCCCAGAAAGGACCTCACCAAAGACGGAGACAGTGAAGACATTGGAATAGTTGATCACCCAGCCAAAGGACTCGAGAGTGGAGGTCACCACCTGAGTATTCTTCTCGGCCTGATGGAGACTGAGCCGCAATCAGAATGTTGTCCAGGTAAGAAAGGATGCGAATGCCCTGATTCCGCAGCAACGACATCATGCCCGCCAGCACCTTGGTGAACACCCGAGGTGATACCGAATGGTAAAGCCACAAACTGGTAGTGCTGATCCTCTAGAGCGTACCTGAGAAATTTTTGATGACCTGGGAAGATAGGTACGTGAAGATAGGCATCCTTGATGTCCACTGAGGTCATGAAGTCGCCCAGGCGCAGGGTACTGACCGCCGTGCATAGAGTCTCCATGCGAAAATGATTGAACCTGACAAACTTGTTGAGACCCTTCAAGGCCAGGATGGGCCTCAGGGACCCGTCCTTTTTGGGGAAAAAAGATTGGAGTAGAGCCCTGGACCCCGTTCCTAGGAAGGCACCAGGCAAATGACTCCTTACTCCAACAGACGTTGAACCGCAAGGCGCAAACCCTGAACTGACAGAGGGTTTTGAGACATCTGGGATCTGATGAATCTTGGGGGCAGCCAGGCTGCAAACTATCTTGTAACCGGAGGACACCACCTACTGAATCCACCGGTCTGAGACGCGTAGCCTCCAGACGTGAGCAAAGAGCCGAAGCCGTCCCCCCACCCGGATGGGTGAGGGCGCCTCCTCATGCCTGAGGGGGCTTGTGGGAAGGTTTGGGCTTGGGCCCCATGAGAGACCGGGACAACCACGGGATCTGCCACAGCTCTAAGAATCTCTGCGGGAACCCGAGAAGAGGGGAGGGAAGAGGAGGGCCCCCGAAAAGGCAGAGGCTGCCTCCTACGTTGGGGCAGCCTACCATCCTTGGCTAAAACATCCAGACACACACCAAAGAGTCGCAGCCCCGTAAAGGGGAGCCCAGTGAGAGCCCTACCACACAGTCGTACAGCATCATCCATGGCAGTAAGTACAAAGGCAACAAAATCAGAGCAAAGCAAAAGGGCCCTATAATCCTCCCCCCTGTTGCCAGCTGTAGCACCCTCCAGGAGGCGCTTGAGCTGTCTCTTAAGGGCAATAGCTGTAATGGCAGCAGCGCAGACCGGGAGCAGCCCAGCCCCCCACACACGCAAAGGCATGGCAGGCCAGCTGATCCACACGCCGGTCCTCGCTGTCCCGCAGTGTAGTAGTGTCAGGGGGAAGGCATGACCGAGGTGTTGGACAGCCCTAGCACGGGAGTGTCCACCTCAGGGGGACACCACCATCGCTTAACCAGGTCGGCAGGAAAGGGATACCTCCTATCCCACCCT
The DNA here is from genome assembly GCA_027917425.1 of Gastrophryne carolinensis. Lineage (NCBI taxonomy): Eukaryota > Metazoa > Chordata > Amphibia > Anura > Microhylidae > Gastrophryne > Gastrophryne carolinensis. The sequence continues at coordinate 434,522,790 of CM051234.1, read as the reverse complement.
TTGAGCACCGCGGGCAATCTACTAGCACGTTCCCACTCCTTGAGCACAATATTAGTGAAATGACTCTGCTCAGGGAACTCCAGGCGCTGTTTGTCAGGACGAAAGAGCTCACCCTGCTTCCTCTTAGCCACCTCAGGGGGGACAATGTGCTAACAGGCTATCAGTGTCCTCAGGGAACCATGAGTCTTCCCCAGACGCAGACCCAGGGTCACTGCCGTAATCCTCCTGCTGGTCTCCAGAGAAGTCAGAGTCCTGAAAGAGTTCCCCCTCCTCTAGGGGGTAAAGGAAACAAAAAGTATCAGGTCCAACATCCTCCTCAGGAAAAAGGGATGTCACAGGAGCTAGGTGCCGCCTCTTGCCAGAGGCTTTATGTGGAACAGGCCTGGCAAGCTGCCTTTCAATACTGGCCACACGCTGTGCCAGATCTGACTGACCCCCCGCTAGTAACCCCCTCGCTAGTAACCGCGACGCTGAAGGGGGCACAGAGCGGGGAAGTGAAGCAGGCAACCCAGCCTGAAGCGCAAGGACACCTTGGGTGCATGGCACCGTGACACTGTTACTCACAGGGGATACCCCACACATGGAACACAGCCGGGATTGCCCCTAAGGACCCCCATGCACGCTAGCCCCAGAAGCCTCCATATGGTGATTAACACAGGCGCAATAGGCCAGCACAGGGTAAAGGCTAGTAAGAGCCACCCGGGATGTCCCCCCAAGGGATGCCCCCAGAAGCCAGTAAGGGAAGATGAGGGATGGTGAGGGATGGTAAGGGATAGGACCGGGAGAAACCACAACCCACAAAAAAAACTCACCCCCTCAGAAGCTAGGACAGGAACTCCACATCCCTAACGGGCTCACCATAAAGCCTATGGCCGGCTACCCTTTGTGGTAAAGGGTCTGCGGCTTGGAGCAGCGCTCCTTGAGCACTTGACCCTAGTGCTCCTCTACAGTCACCCGATCTGTTAGCCAAGGCTCGGAGGCACAGAGGGTCCGGAAACGGGTGGAAATAGCCATGCAGGGCTGCAGGCTTAGTTGCCCCGCTCACCTGCGCAATATAGAGAGCCATCTTCTATCTTCGCAGAATCACTGCAGAGAGAACACTGGATAAGTCTATGGTGATTCCGTTTTTATATGGCATGGGGAGGAGCCACAACTCTTCTGCAGTGTACTGCACCACCTTGTGGCAGAATACCCAGATGGTAATGACTTCGTGAAGCAGGCCGTGCCATGCAATGGGAAAAATATTGGCGCTTCATTTAAAAAAAAACAAAAAAAAAAAAAAAAAACAAAATATCAGACCAAACCCCAGGATTTTTCCTCTCCTGGGTTTTAGTCTACTTTACAGGAGCATCCTGGTTCCGGGACAACCCAGTTTGTGAAACCCCAAGGTTCACTTATCAATCCACACTTCCATGGCATGCTGTGAATACTGGCCCATGCATGCCATGTGGGATCCAATCCCCAAGCGAGTATACTGGTAAAGAGGTGGTTTAGCTGCAACTCCACCCTAGACAATTTTAGACTTCGCCTGGTCACGAGTGATAAGTGCAGTAATAGAACCCTTGTAAACATGCCATTTGTTCAGAGGATTAGGTCTAGTGGCAATGTACTATAAAAGGCATGTGTTGCAGTGAAATAGCTTATAAAGAGGGAAAAAAAAATTGATAATTTTCTCCCCCACAAACCAGAGTAATGCTTCCACGTTTGTCCATTGTCAGACTGGTGAGCAAACCATGTGCAAGCTACAAGCAACAAATAGTTATAAATAAAAAAAATTCAGAAAAGTTTTATAAAATTTGGCTAAATGAATTGTAGGTTCTTCAGGCACAAACTGTTAATGCTTTATTATAATTTTTTTTTTTTTTTTTTTTTTATCATCTAGACCTTCACTAGCAGAAATTACTTACATCGGCTAGACTTTGAAGATCCACCCCGCTGGCCACTCTTTGAGTTGAAGCTCTTTCCACGGCGTGACGTGTTTCCTGAAACCCTCTGACGTTTTGATGGCACAACAGCTCGAGCAATAGGTGGTGGGGGTGGAGGCACTCTGGCTGCAGTATAGCTGTAAAAGGAAAACAGAGTTAAAATTGTTTAAGAGAGAATATTTGCATTCTGCTTACTTTCAGGCATACATACGTGTCATAGTAGTCTCGCTGGAAATCATAGTCCAGATCAAAGGAAGACCTAATTGACAGAAAGTTTAAAATATTTAATTTTGAATAGCAGAGTTAAAAAACAGACCCTTTAAAGTAGACCGAAACACGGGATTTTGACTATCCCTGGTTTTGGTCCTTGCCCCTGCAGCACCCCAGTTCAGGATGACCAGCTGTGTGAAACCACCAGGTCACCCAAGTTCCAGTCTAATCAGAGCCCTCTGCAATTTCGGCTAAGGGCCGAATCTAGCCGAAAGCATCCGAACACACCAGCATCCCCGCTGCCCTCTAACATGGTGTCTGCGCATCAATGACAAATGCCTGGCGCAGGCCAGCTAAAGAGGTAAAGCTTACGGCAGCCACAGCATCAGAAAATTACAAGCTTAGCTGGAATTTTATTCAGTTCTGGTTCTCCGCTTATTAGCCAACCTGTTTATATGGATTTTAAATATGACAGAATACACCTTTTAAAGTGGACCAACACCCTCCCCCGATCGGTCCGGGAATCTAAGATTCCCGGACCGATCGGCTCCCTGACTGCAGGGCACCCCAATCGGGGGTGCCCCGCTGTGTGAAACCCCCCGAACCCCCACAAATCCTAACTTCACCTCGTTCCAGCGGGGCGTCCACTGCCGCCTCCCACGCGTTCCTCTAGCAGGGCGCGCACCCGCGCCGGCCGTCTGTAGTAGGGACGCGCGGGAGGCGGCGGCGGCCAGCACTCAGCTTGTCCGTCCACGATCGGGGTGCCCCGTGGAAGTGGACCAATACCCAGGATAGTCAAAATCCTGGGTGTTGGTCCACTTTAAGTGCATCTCCTGGCAATGATAAACGTGGCTTTTGGGTCAGTCTTAAAGCACACATTTGACTTTCCTGTGCGACTCTCCTCTGATGCACGACTGTGTACCTCCCCCCCCCCCCCCCCCGGGTCACCTGTTTCACTCACCTTCCTTCCTCTCTCCTCTCCCACAGTGCAGACTCAGTTGAGAGCGAGTGTGCCGATTGGCTGAGCAAGCCGCTCAGCCAATTAGCACACTCGCTGTCACTTGGCTCTCTTCGGCACAGAGGGCGGCTAAGCCATCTGGGTCGCTAAGCGGCCGAGGTGGTGGCGGTGGGGGGGGGGGGGGATGGGGTGTCTTGGCGCATCCCAATTCAGGATGCCCTTAAGACCGGAACTCAGGAAGCTTTTAGGCTCCCAGTCCACCAAGGTCCCTTTTTAAGTATAACTAGGTTAGTATTCCTTTCTGTGTATATATCCCAAAAAAGGCATTTTAAAAGAAATAGACTTACCCATACATATCAGCTGCCGACCGCTTGATCCCTCCCTTTCCTCTGTTTGCCTTGGGCTCAGCAGCAAGGTTTATATCTAAGATGAAATTACAGTTTCAGACACTAGAGACAAACAAATTGTTAACAGTAAGAGTGACAAATGCTAAAGCCCAATTCAAGGTAAACTGTTTTTTCTTCATTCAATATATGCCAATACCACACTCTAGATTGAATAATACTCACCCGTTCCCCAATCCCATGTGAAATCAAGCCAGGCTGGCTGGCACGACCATCCCGAAGCTGCAGGTGGTGAACAACCTGGCTGGCAAAAGTGAAAGCCCCACTGGGCTGGCAATTACATAACATTAATGTGATGACTTCCTCCAAAGGAGGAGGAAACAGAACAGCATCTGGACTAGTGATGTCACCTGCCACTCCGAGATTGGGAAACGAGGAATATTAGGAACAATGTAAAGTAGTCTGGCAGTGAAGGGTTCTATTTAAAAGAAATTGCCTTGGGTTGGGCACATCCAAATTGATGTAATATTACTGCCTGTATCTTTGACAGACCCAGCTAGGAGTCTTGTTCAGCCAATTTGTCAGACAAAATTTGACCCTCCCCACCCTTTAACTTACCTAGGACTTGCCCTGCAATCATTCGTCCATCTTCCCCAGCTACAGCTGCACGGGCAATGCGCTCATTGTTGTACTGCACAAACGCAAACCCCTTGTGTACGGAGCAGCCCACAATTTTGCCATATTTGGAGAAGATTGCTTCCACGTCGGCTTTCTTCACTACTAATGTGTTTAGGTTCCCAATGAACACTCTGGAGTTTAAAGAGCGAGGATCTGTTTTATTGGTTATGTTGCTTGCCATCATGTTTACAGCCTGAAAACACAGCCAGAACAGAATTATAAATTGATGAGACTGAGAATAAGTCAGATTTGCTACAGTTGTAGCATCGCACATAATCATTAACTCCCAGGAATTCAGAAAAAAAAAATAAAACCCACTTACACCCTTAAAAAGATTTTTACTTGCCCCTGTTCCCCGGTACAGACTGTTCCAGGTGTTCCAGCACATAACAGATTGAGTTGTATTCTAAAACAGGGACACAACCCCCAGACTTTATTTGTAAATGTCATAAAGACATTCATTGAGGATTAAGGCTCCTTTTACACCCCTGCACTGTGTCTGAATAGACCTCTATTGAGTTTAGTTTGCATTGGAAACGCAGCATGCAGGACATCCAGCATGAACAGCAGGGTGTGGAAGGGGGCCTAAACATATGTGAAATTAGTTGGGGGGGGCGCAGAGGAGTAAAAGACAGGCATGTTTTTTTCCCCAAAATATTTTAGCGTGTAAGGTAGGGATTTAGCCCCCCATTCACACTGATGCAGCTGCAAATGCCATTTCTGGTTCAGTTTGGCTACATGTTCACAACTGTCCTGATACTGCACCTGAATCTGCGTGCGCGCGGCTTATTCATCTTGCGTTGCCAAGCGCAAGTGGATAGAAGTGAATCGCCTTAAACTTGTATGTTAACAAGTCTGGATGAATATAATCTCCAATTAAAGAGACCGTCCAGGCATAATATACATCCAGCCCCTCCTTGCCAGCTATTCTGTCCTACTCCACAGAACTTTTGACCAACCAGAAGCAGAAACATCTGCAGGGGACAAAGGGAGGCTATTTTTTTTGGTTTTCTGGACAGACCCATTGGGGAGTCATGGGCGTTAACTGAAACCTGCATCTCAGTGATCTTTCTAACTTTAACATAACACAAACTGCAAAATAAATAATTTGTTTCAACTGGGAGGAAAGGTGCATTATTTTTCCAATGAGGCAAAGATAATTTTTGAATGTTGGAAACTGCGCCCTAAATTGCCAAACGTTTCTGCCTACCTCACAGGGTAGGATCTCTAAACGTTCAAAAAATCCTCATCTGGAAAAAGGTACAAGCGATTTATTTGGAAAAAGATCCACCGATCTTTTGACGGGAGGCACCATCTTGCATCCCATAAGGCACTGTGCAGGGCCCCCAATCTCTTGGCCGTGCAGTGCTGATGAATGGGATGCAATGGAGCAGCCCGAGACATCGCTGAGCGGCAAAGGATTTAGAAGAGGCCAGCTAAAGTCTGTCCCTAACAGACGGCTAAGCTGGTGCAGGGGGTGGGAGCGATTGGGCCCTGAAGCAGCTGGATGTCACCACAGCAGGCCACGGTGACATCCAAAAGGTAAGTAGGGGCCGATGAAGGAGGGAATCTGCCCCTTTTTGTTTTCAGTCTGATGTTCCTCTTTAAAGTGGACCAACACCCAGGATTTTGACTATCCTGGGTTTTGGTCCACTTTGGCGGGGTTCCTGTGAAACCCCCCAGAAACCCCGAAAAATCCTCCTCGCTCCCACGTGACCGACGCTGCCAATCCCCGCCGACGGACAAGTGAGCGCATCACTCTTACAGGGCGCGCGCCCGCGCCGGCCATTCACAAACGGCCGGCACGGGTGCGCGTCCTGCTAGAGGGACGCGCGGGAGGCGGCGGACGCCGCTGGAACGAGGTGAAGGTAGGATTTGTGGGGGTTCGGGGGGTTTCACACAGATCGGGGTGCCCCGCAGTCAGGGGTCTGATCGGTCCGGGAATCAGATTCCCAGGCCGATCTTGGGTGGGTGTTGGTCCACTTTAAAGCAAAAAAGCTCACTTAGATGCAAGTTTCCGTTCAGACAAACACACAGCAGGGCATCGCAAATCTGAATGCCCCACAGGTGGGGAAATCAAATGGCCATAGTCTTCTAGGTTCTAGAGCTGGTTATGGTCCTTTTTAAACCCATTGTTCAGGCAACTTATGGTCTGTGTTGGTTTAAAACCCTGGAAAGGTCTCCTTTCCAGCTCCCCCTTATGTCAGGTGCACTTTCCTTTCGTACAGAAGCGAGTTCTGTACATTACGGAGGTCCCACCACTGGGCTAGGCAGGGGGCATAAGTCAATGAACCAGAAGAACAGAAAGCATCAGACATCAATAAAAGTTATTTGGTTTATCTGTGTTGGTTTTAACACCCTGGTTACCAACTTTCACAATTTTATTTCAGTAAAACCATTAAAGAGGAGCAACCCCCCCCTCACGTCTATTAGACTCTTGGGGGGAGGTTGCTCTACCTCTTTATGGGGCATCCCACATTGTCAACAAGTCTTACCATGTTTTAGAAGAATTGATGGCAGAAGTCGATCTTCTTTCGTTGAAGCAGATGGTCAATGGTAGGGCAGAGGAAAGGGCTCTGGAATAGGGAGGGGCAGGGAAAGGGCCTTTACCTGGCAACTGTCAAAAATGTAACTATCTACATGCGGTAATGCACAGTAGCAACATTGCAAAATGTCCCAACAGTATTACTATGGACTACACCAAAAGTCATTAATGCAAATTTAGTCCAGCTTTTAAACAAAGCAAGAAAAATACCGACATTTACACATATAAGCCTTCTCCCGATTTCTATCTCAGCACAAAAATGATGGATAATGCATATTCGAAAAAGATTCAAAGACTCTCCTTCCCAACTGAAATCGCCCCCACCATGGAAAAAAAATTAAAAATAAATCATTGAAAAAAAATTAGCATCAGTATTTATACATTTAAATATACAAAAAAACTAAAAAAACTAAAAATTAAAAATATCAATAATACAGTATGTTAAAAAGGTGACCGATAAGCCAGGAAAATGTTGGAAAAAAAAAAAAACAACAATTTGTAAAAACATGAAAAGCGAGACTTACTGTAGTTGACGTTTCAAAAAAAAATTCTTCGCTGTGAAAAAAAAAGGGGAAAAATTATGAAAATAATCCAAATCAGAAAAAATTGAGTATTTTTTTTCTTTTGTTAAAAAGTTCCATTTAAAAATACTAGCCATTCCTTAAAAAAAATTAAAAAAAATAAAAAAAAAGTATCACGTTATAGCAGTATCATGTATCAGGTTACACACCCCAAAAATTGGACGGATGGGAGAGGGAAGATGGGGGGTAGGAAGGAGGAGAAAGGTTGTCCAGAGCGCAAGCGCAACATCTTGTGCTTCTGGGTGTAGGAAAAATAAAATTCACAACAATGACCAATTTAAAAGGGAGGTAAGTCCTGGTGCCCGGCACAGCCTCAATGGCACGTAAACAATGCCACAACTATTAGTCTTCTCTAGTCTAGCAACTATAACTGCTACATGTGCACTTCCCGAGACTACTGCATGTGATGCAACATGGGGCAAAGGAGGAGGAGACATTACTCGGTTTCTGCCAGCACAGGTCAGGGATGGAAGGGGGAATTTGGAGAAATGCTCAGATCTCTGTCCTGTGAAAAGGAGAAGGGGAGAATAGTTTCAGATTGACAGAAACTGGAATAAGGGAGGCTGGGGTAGAGTAACAAGGCACACAACATTTAAAAAACTCAAACATTTACACAAAGAAGATTTAATTTATCTGTTAAAGAGGACCAAAAGCCACACCCCATCGGCCCTGAAAACTAAGATTCCAGGGCTGCTGGATTCCCTCCTCACTTTGTGAAACCCCCCAGGTCGGCCAGAAACTCACCGCCTTTCCCTGTCCAATGGCGCATGTGCGAGCTTTGACCACATCCCCACTATCCCTTTAGCAGGGCGCATGTCCGCCATTCACAAATGCCTGGCGCGGGCATGCTCCCTGTGCAGTGGATGCAGGAAGAGGCGAGTTTGTTCAGTTCACCTAGAGGGTTTCACACAGCGTCCCCCCGACTGGGGTGCGTGGGGGGGCCAAGCACCAAAACCCAGGAATAGTCACAATCCTGAGTTTTGGTCCACTTTAAAGTAGCTCCTAATATATCCTGGGAAACCAAGTATCTTAGGCCATATCACTGTGCAACACAGAGCCTTGCTTATTTCAATGCAGTGTTTGTGTCAGAATATATTAAGAACTACAGTGTCCTAAATTATTGCAGAGAGAAAAGAGGTAACTTTAATTTCATTGTCCCGGACAATCACATGATCCCCAGTACTACAAGATAAACGTAACGTCTACATAAAACAATGAGTGGCTATTTTATGGTGAACATTGCCCAGGCAAGTTTATCCATCAAAGTGGACCCACACCCTGGGGTGATCGGCCCGGGAATCTATAAGATTCCCGGGCCGATCACCCCCCTCACAGCGGGACATCCGAGATCGGGATGTCCCGCGGTGAGGAACCCCCCCCCCCCCGAAAACCCCCCAAAAACTCACCTCCTCAGCGGCGGCTGCGGCCGCCTCCCGCGCGCCCCTCTAGCCGTGCGCGCGCCCGCGCCGGCCGTTTGTGAATGGCCGGCGCGGGCGCTGTCAGAGGGACGTGCGGGAGGCGGCGGCGGACGCGCTGGCTTGTCCGTCGCTGTCACCCGGCCACGTGGGAGCGTTTTGAGGTGAGTATTGGGGTGTTTCTGGGGGGTTTTACACAGCGGGGCACCCCTAATCGGGGTGCCCCCCTGAAGTGGACCAAAACCCAGGATAGTCAAAATCCTGGGTGTTGGTCCACTTTAAGCTGGGGATCCTGCCATTTTGGGGGAACAGGAACTGTCTCTCTTTTGCATCCGACAATTCATTCAAATCTAACTTGGTTTAAAACATGTTAAAGTAAAGTAAATTAAGGCAACTAATTAAGGCTATTACAACACTACAGTGCTGCATTTGAAGGGCTATTCCAAGCAAAGGGATAAATGTGCCTGCTACCTGCTCTTTCTGTGCTGCATCTTTCATACAGCCCGATTTATATTTTTCAATAACTCCCAGTTTACTCTTTCCTTTCTGCAGAGCCTATTCAGCAGCAGATCACCCATGCATGCTTCTATGTGAGGATGGCTTCAGAAGTCCATTCCTTTTTTGAGACTCTGCATTACCTGATAAACCCTAAAGAACTTGCTCCCCTCTGCTAATTTTCAAAGTGCTAGTGAAGGAAAGATGCAGCCCCTGACAGCCATGGGGCAAGCAGAAAGCAGGCCAAATTAAACCCTTGCCTGGAACGTCCCTTTAACATCTATATGAAAGTAGGTCAATGCAATATTTACTCACATGGGTAGTTAAGACAGGCAGATAAATAATACCACCAGGTAACAAAAATGATTAACATAATGGTGCAAAATAGTGGGATGCCTTTGAATTCTGCAATGAGTGTCCAGAGCCACCCTTATGACCAGACCAGATTCTCCATTGCAGCCCCCCCCCCCCCCCCCCTACAGGCAGCCATTCCCATGCAGTCCATTGCTTTTCTGGGACCTTCCACCTTGGGTGCTGCACTTTCAGCTTTGGCCTGTATGAGTATGAAGAGACATAAATCCACCATATATTTATTTTGTACTCCACAAACCCCGTTTTACAACCACAAGATATCAAACACAGGAGGTACGGTCAGTGGTGAGCAGGGGAACCCTGTGCCACACCGGCGGTTTAGGTCTAGCTAGGGTGCAGAGGACTACAATTGTTACTTTTAAGGCAAAGCAATACAATTCTTCTGAAATCTGTCAATAAGGGCTTTTAAACCAACTCCAGCCAAAGGTTTGTTTTCATTTTGGATAGAGTGAGGAAGGGATAGTGTTTTATATGCAAACTGACTCCACTGCGAAAAATAAGCCTTAGTTCCTGTGAGAGATGGCCAACCAGGAGGTTCATCGAAGAAGGTACTTCCAGGAACATATCAACTTATACTAAAAAGCAGGATTCAGGAAACTACAAGTTACTCTGTCAGCGTGGTCATGCTGGCCAGGACTGTTTTCAGAACATCTTGCGATGTGCCTAAACTAGCACATGTGCACTAGCGGGAATATTGCTACATGCACAAGCAACAACATGGCAGTAACTGTGCATGTGGGAAAGGATATCCAGAGCACCTAAAGTCTCACGGGGCAAGAGCTCTGAATGGAAATTTGCCTACCTTAAAATGTTTTACCATTCTTACGGGCTTCTGGCTTTCCATTCTTAGGGGCCATGGACCCAAGCCACACCTACCTCCAAAAAGTGGGAGCACCACAATAACAGAATAAAATAATCACTTAAGTAAATAGATAAATGCACCTAAAAAACCACAAACACAAGAGACACTTAAAACCAAGCTGCTCCTTCTCAATAACCCGAAAAAGTATATATCCACAATATCCAAAAACAGGTAGTAAAGGGGCCCTAAGATTTTTTGTGCCGGCACAAAAGGATAAAGATACACAATATGGTGTCTAACAATGTTCTTATTGAGGAGAAGCTTGGTTTTAAGTGTTACTGTGGTGCTCCCACTTTTTGAAAGCAGGTGTGGCTTGGGCCCACGGCCCCTCCTTTGCCTTATTAATCGGAAAACAGCGACACCATAGTGAAATGGGAGCCCATGGGAGTCCCCACGTCAAAAACTCACCTTCTTTCCAGTCCAAGTGCACGAGCAGCGGACGCATCCCCATTATCCCTTTAGCAGGGCACTTGCCAGCCATGTGAATGGCCAGCACGGGCGCACACTCCCTGTTAGAGGGAGGAGGGGGTGCGGGCCCACCTTAGACAAGCTCATAGACAAAGGGAGTAGTTCCAAGCACGCCGATTGAATAAGACTGCACATGCACCTTAGGACCAGGGAATGGTAATTCAGATCAGGCACCCTGGGGGGAGGGGGGATCACACAGCAGGGCATCCCCAAATGGGGGCAAGGACCATACCCCAGGATAGTTAAAACCCTGTGTTTTGGTCCCCTTTAAAGCGGTACTTAAATCTGAGTCCCACTACTTAGGGCATCCCCGAACTGAGATGCTCTGCTGTGTGAAACCCACTGCAGGTAAGCCTGCTCCCAATTTATCTATTGCATTGTATGTCCCAAATGGGGCTCTTAGAGACTAGAATTAGTACTAGAGTTAGGACTGCACCTCACAGGGGCACCTTGGCGCTGGTGGTGCAGCTTAAGCATACTTCTGCAGATGTGTGTGACCGAGCCCCCTGTTTTTAACCTAGTTTAGAGACAGATTGTAGGCTGGTCAGCAAGCTAACTGGTTTGAGTGCTGTGGCCCCTTTAAGACTTTTGAAACCCACTGCATTGCCATATCCACTTGTCTGTTCCTGGAGCCCTTAGCCACATTTTCCGCTCACTTCTAGCTGTCCGCATGCCTGTGCCAGGCCTTTCTGAATGGGCAGCGCGAGCATGCCACAGACAACTTGGAGCAGCGCATGGAGTAGGCTGCACACTCGACTGTTTGACTACTTAGCCGCTAGAAAGGCCAAAAAGAGCAGGATGGGCCGCTCAGCCAATCAGGGTGCTCGGTTTCGGCCAAGGCTGCGCCATGGAACACCAGTAAGGTGAGTGGAATGGGTGAACAGCGGGGAATCCCAATTCGGAATGCCCCGTCTAAGAGGAAGAATACACAAGAAAATGAAATTCATGCGCGTTGGCCCGCTTTAAGTACCAAAATGGATGTTAAATACAGTCAATTGTATTCTTACCAAGTTATTTGATAGTCCTCCACACGATAACCTGGTAGAGGTTATATAGAGCCCACAAATGTGTCCCGCTTGCAGCTGTTAATACGATCTATCCATTTGTGTCCTGCACATCAACTTACCTGGTCCAACGACGAATCTCCTCTCAACTGCAAGACCAACGGAGCAAGGGAGACCTAAACCTCAAAATCATTTGGTGGATTGAAATAACAAATGACAATAACAGTATAAATATTAAAGTGGGCCAACACTCAGGATTTTGACTATTCTGGGTGTTTGTCCACTTCCCCGGGGCACCCCGGTCGGGGGTGCCCCGCTATGTGAAACCCCCCAGATCACAAGTAAAAACTCACCTCACCCCGCTCCTACGGCGCATGTGCGGCTGCTCAGAGACGCTGTGGTATGCGCGTCAATGAGACGTCTTACCACAGCGGCTCGGAGCATGCTGATGGCCGCATCCCGCGCTTCCCTCTAACAGGAAGCATGCCCGCGCCCTGCTAGAGAAGAGCGAGACGCGGCCGATGCCCGCGCATGTGCCGTTGATCACTTTAAAACCCAGATGGACCTCTGGAAAACAGATCACTGGGCGCCGCATTGGGATAAAAAAAATAGAGCATCCCAATTGGTAAATGGGACTATGAGAGTCTTACAGTAAATAACTATTAAAGTGGACCAAAACCCAGGATTTTGACTATCACATCAAGGGAGCCCCGCTGTGTGAAAGCCCCCAGGTCACCCAAACTAACTTACCTCTCCCCAGCCCTACGGCGCATGTCTCCTGTCCACTCATCGTACTCCGATCCGCTCCCGCCCACTCATCTAAGACTCCAGCCAAGTCCTGACAGACCCGTTGTCCTCTAACAGGGAGAGTTTGCACAGCTGTTTACAAATGCCGGGCGCGGGCCCGGATAAAGGCATAGCAGGGAGCAGTGCCGCTCCCGCATGCGCCATTAGATTGTGGAGAAAGTGAGTTTAGTGGGTGATGGGGTCTGGAGGGAGAGGGTATGTCTGCCCTAGGGGTGTGGGTTTTGGTCCACTATTTTTTGTAAGAAGATAAACTTTAGATGGGATCACAATGTATAAATATATACAGGGCCAATTCAAAAAGCAGTGGAGTCAATTCCATCAAGGGGATTTTTAAAGTGGAGCGAGGTCTGGTTAAAGTGGAAATTCGGTCAAGTATACAACCCCCCCCCCCCCCAGCACCGTGGCAGGACACAGCGGCGGTTAAATAAAAACAAACTTACCTTATCAACGCCACTTCTCCCGGGTCCTCTCCCAATGCTCATTCACCTGAATGGGCAGTCGGAAGCGTGCATCGAGCCAGAGGATGCAGCTATGTGTATGACAAAGATGGCGGCGCCCAGGATCCAGAGCGCCTGGATAAGGTATGTTTTTTATTTGATGAAGATCAAAAAAGATGTTTATCACTTTTTGGAGTTTTTTGGGGATATAGATGTCAATGGGGTTGGGGTAAAGATCAGTCTGGCTGTATATTACGCAATAGATCTCAAGTACCACCACAGGTATGCCTACCACTGGTTTGGAATCCCCCATCTTAGAACATAGCATTCATAGTGTTTCGGGGATGAGAAAGATGTATTCTACTCCATATAGAGAAGGCATAATTGGCCACTATTGTCAGCTTATCAGTTACCTAACAAAGTGACGCTAGATCCCTCAAAAGGTACAGGCAGCAATATGAACACTTGATTCTACCTTTACACACGCTATTAAAAGCTCAAGCTGGAAATGTGGCTGGAGTCAGGCTCTAAATACTATGGCCACCATAGTTCTTTGTGTTAGACCCTCCCCCCCCCCCCGCATCTATGCATATTGTCCTAGTTAACAGGGACAGTAAACTGACCTACTCCCTCACCTCATCAGTGAGGCATACATATGATACATACGATATAAAAATACCTCTATACCTCTGCACATGTGTACTGTAGATACGCCTCCTCCAATACAATGTGTGTGGCATGGCAGTGTGCAGCTGTTTCTTGTCCTCATAATACAAACCTCCACAGCATCCTACTTGGCATCTGGTGACTTGAAACTAAACCAATCCCCTTTGTTACAGTCAATAGAATAGATCACTCCAGTAACTGACTGGTGGGGGCCAACAGCTAAGAGACTGGACTTTAGTTTCAAAGTGTACCAAAACCTAGCACAAATGTCTAAAAGAAATTTAAGGGACATGTAAATTCCAAACAGGGTTTTGGTCCACTTTCAAGAGGCCTGGCCCTAGAATCTTCCCCCTAGGGCATCCCATATCAGGATACTCCACTATTTAAAACCGCCACTGGTCCCAACAAAACTCACCTTCGTCTGTGCTCCCTCGGTGATGCAAATATTGGCGCCAGCATCTTTGGGCCATGCTTTTCAGATTCATTTGGACAGGTTGGGGACAGGACACGAGTGCCTGGGGATCTAGCAGCTTTTGCTCACATTTGTCGATCCCAGAGCAGCTTGCCAAGCATTAAACCAGACCACTCTGATAAGAATGTAAGAAGAAAGGCAGCCCCTGAGTGAATAGTGCCCAGTTGTAATGGTGGGCAGGCCTGGCACATGCACCCTCTCAATGGGCTTCCACTGTCAGCAGGAGCTAATCTGAGCTTCCGGTTTGCCAACCACCATTTACATAGGGGCCACCATTATTGCTAAATAAATGCATTTTTCAGCTGCAATCTGGATATCGCGGGAGTGATATACGGATCAAGAAACTTTCTAAAGAGGGTTTTGTTCCCATTTAATAAGCATGGCAAGTGGTCCCAATTGGATGAGAGCCCGGCCAAAACCCAGGATAGTCAAAAGCCTCTACTTTAGAAGCATAAAACACTTTCAAATTAGATTGCCCCAGTGAGTAATACCCGGGGAGGAATCACCTGTATATATCTGCACCACTCCTCCATATGAAGCAGCAAACCCACAGTACTCCTTCCATTCAGAACCAGACATGACTATACATGGCAGAGTCCTGATTGGACAAGAGCCCACATATGCACCATGGGAGAATAGATGTAAACAGGTGATACCAGGAGTTTCACAAAAGATGTATTCCAAATCAATAATGCAGGTCAAAGTCAGGGTGAATAAAAACCCTGGGTTTTGATCCACTTTGATGAAGGGAGAGGCAGGTGTCCATGCGAGAGCCTGGCCTCCAAGGGATTAGGTAAATGTACGGGAACCCATAGAAGATAGACCTGCTGCTCATGTGCGCCATAAAGATACAGCCCGCACGGAGGTTACACGCTTGTAATGGGAGGCCCCCCTCATTCATGGCTGCCGCCGCCGCGGCGGCGCCTGATGACGTACAAGCGGAATACCGGCCGGGAAACAGCACGGGCAGCTGAATGATGGCGGCGTGCCAGCACACAGGGGGACCCCAGCCCTCACACACACTACGAGCAACAACCACCACACCCGCTGCCGGCATTGAGCCCGCCAACATAAAGCTGCGGCCTTTGGCCAGGCGGCCATGTTCACCCAGCGCCGTCCACTCACCTCGTCTCCTCAGACTCGCAACCAATGCTGCAGCGAGCGTAGCTCTTACCGACGGGGATACCACGAAGGCTCGGGGGAGATAAACGACCTGGGTTTAAAAAAGAAAATGGACGAATACTCTAACTGCGTCTATAGCACAAAATGGCGGCCACTCAACCCTCTCACTGCGCAGCTAGGTAAGAGAAGGCTGGTGCGTACTCGAACGCAGATTGGATGAATGAGCCGCCAATTGTGCGAAGGCAAAAGTTCCGCCAATGAGAGGCGATATACGCAAAAGCCTGTAACCTTGGAAATAAAGGCGGCCAATAAGAGCGAAGGGTGGGGTTAAGTTCGTTTTCCGCTCTGTCTCTGTGACGTCACTGAGTGCGCGTTGCTATGGAGTGTGTAGAGGGAGGCGGGCATGGTGCTGCAAGGCTATTGTGTGGCGGCAGCCTTTGTTGTGCCTATGCAGAGCTCCCCAACTGTGTTTCATTTGGAGGGACTGTCCCTAGTTCTCATGTGTCCCTCCTTAGTATGCAGATCTGTATCAATGAATGATTCATTCGCATATTCAAGGTGTTTAAATTGTAACTTGCATCTGACCTTTAAACCAGACCAACAGCCTTGTACGTTTGAAAAAAAAACTCCCTTGCCCCATCTGCATGCATGATACAGAATCATTGTCAGTGCTTTTATTAGTTGAAACACCATGGGGGTGATAGCGCAATGTAGTGCCTCGTAGCGGCAGGCAGTGTCCGGTGAACGCTGGGCGCTGTACGCAAAACCACATTTATAAAGCTAATCTGGTGAGCGCCTTGAACAGCGCCATGTAGCATAACGTATTTATCCAGGTAGCTCAGCGTATAGCGCTGGTGCTCTAGGTTCAGGAGTACCATGTATTACCTTTCGCTCAGTGCCGCTCTGCCATACATTTCAATGGGGTTTCAATTGGTGTTTATTATTTGGGCAATAAAAAACAGACTTTAATGACACAGCGTCTGGTGTTCTATGCTACAGCGCCCAGCTTTAGAGGGCCAACGCTTTGTGTGTGTAGTTTCTTTCTTAAATATGGTGTGGAGCGCCGAGTGCCGGACGCACTGAACTGGTGCTACCTGACGCTCGCTGCAGCACTATACTGTTGTTAGATGTGGCATAGTCTTGGGCGCTTTGACTTTAGGACACTACCTAGCGTTCTCCATCGGCTCTGCAGTAAATCAGGGAGAGCACTTCTACAACTCCCCCCCCCCCCCCCCCACATCAAATTCATAAATGCCGACCAGGATATTACAGCGACCGAAACGCTAGGTTACAGCGTCTACTAGCGTTTGCTCTAAGCGCCGCTATACAGACGCTCATCTGGCAATACCTGGCACTAGTAGTGAATTAGTCTCCACGTCACAGATTTTCACCTGGTAGCGGCCATTTGGGAACTTCGTTTCCCAGCCATGCTGCTGCCTGGATTCAACTGACATAACCCCTCAATGCACAGCAGCCGGGAATGGCCTCTTTGCAGGCAGCCTGCAGCTCCTTCAGATGCCAATGACTACAGCAGGAAAAAAGGGTAACATCGAGAGAGGTTAAAACCTCCCCCAACCCCCCCCCCCCTCGACTTCCTGATTTTAACTTTGGGCACTAAATACCTTCGCCAGGGCATCCACCTTCTGGGTCCCTCAGCCTTCCGACAGGCGGCGCCATCTTGTATCTCATCAGGCACTGCACGCAGCCCCTGATCTCGTGTCTGCGCAGTGGGATGCCATTCGGCTGTCCAAAATCCCTCTAAAGCTATGCTGTGGTTTACAGACGGCTAAGCCGGCGGGGGGGGGGCAGAGGATCGGGCCCTGAAGCAGCCGGATGTCGCCACAGTAGGCAGAGGCAACAACCAAATGGTAAGTAGGGGGTTGATTCATTTTAGGTCCGATGTTCCTCTTTAAACCAGTTTGTGGGTGAGTGTGCTTTATTATGGTGGCTTGATTAGGGGTCACATGTTATATGAATATCTGTCCATGCATTCCATTACCACCATTCAACCAAAGAATTGGAGCAGTTGTAAACCACCCAGACATCCAGCATTCTAAATTTGGTGGGTCAGTCTTTCCCATGTCAGCAAAGTTTTCGGAGGGACAGGGGGGCCTCAAAGCAGGGACGTAGCTATGGGGTAGCAGGGGGGGAACTTTCCCGGGTGCAGCAGGTCAGGGGGAGCCAAAGGGGGACCCAAGAACAGGTGGAGGCTCCATTTCGAATCTTTGCCCCGGGTGCCAGAACGCCTAGCTACTCCTCTGCTCAAAGTACTACTGTCCAACCGAAAGTGGGACATCTGGTCAGTTTAGGAAAGCTAGGTAAATAAGGGCATAGTAAGGAAAGGAAATTGCACACATAAAGTTGACAATGTATCTGTATTTCACTGGCACAGCCAGTATTTTTGGTATCTTGACGGTAACTTTTTGGTAATTGCCAGCATTTTTGTTAATGTCAACCAACAGGGCCAGTGGCTGTGTGTTGGCTGCTGCATCGGCCCCATTCCCCTCCCTCCTCTGTTCTGGGCGCCATCAGCCATGACTTCCCTCCCTCCTCTATGTTGTGTGCACCGTCATGTCGGCCATGCCCTTGACCCCCCCCTCCCCTCCTATTTGCTGTGTGTGCTGTCATGTCATCCCTGCCCATGACTTCCATCCCTCCTCTGTGAGCACCAACCTCCCCCTCATCATCTATAAATAACCACACTAGGCTCTTTGCAGCATTTTTGGCTGCAATTTAATTTTAGTAAGTGGAAAATAAGGTATTTTAGGTGAAAAAGTATGGTTAAAGCAGGCCAAAAGTTAAAATAAAAAAAACCATTAATACTCATGAAAACCGCTGCCTGCTTATTAATGACCTACTTACCTTACCAGGTTGACCTCTCGCTCTCACACTGCCATCTTGCTACACCCGGGATTATGTATCCCACAATCCTGGGTGCAGCCTTTCACCTCACGCCTGGGGACCAGCCTCTCTTACAGAGCGGCGGGCTTTTGTCCCAGCATGCAGTGGGAGCAAGGGTGATGAAGTGACGTGTGGAGAGTGTTATATAACGCATGTGTGGAGATTTACATTTTAATGTGGTAATGGGGCCGAGTGGTGGAGAGACATAATGTACTAGTGTCAAATATCACTTCAATGGAGTCTGTGGAGACAGAGGTGCCCTGATTTTGTAGAAAATCTTAATTAGACTATTCAAAATGAAAATGTTTAAAGAGGAACAACACACCCGATTTTTCACTTTTCGGGGTGTTGTTTTTCTCAGTGGGGGGGTCCCAAATTGGGTGTGTATCCCCCCAGGTTGCCCCATTCACTCACCTTCCTGTCGCTCCCACGGCGCAGACTCGGGCGAGAACAAGCGCACTGATTGGCTGAGCAGAGTGCGCTCACCTCCTAGCCATTGCGTGCCAGCGACGCCCATTGAGAAAGGCTGGGCGTGCGCATGGCTAGAGGTCAGCCGGGATGCGGATACAGCCAGGGCTTTGGGACAAGGTGAATGAAACAGGGCTTCTGGGGGGTTTTACACAGCGAGGCAGCCCAATTCGGGATGCCCCAAGGAGTGGAACTCCGAAGTTCCTTTTTATAGTGGACCAAAACCCATGGCGATCGTCCCAGGAATCTATAAGTTTCCTAGGGCGAACAGTTCCCTCCCCCCAGGGCATGCCCCGCTTTGTGAACCCCCTCAGGTCACCATACTTACCTTGTTTCCTGGTCCAACGCCACATTGCGAGCCGTGGCCACATCCCCGCTATCCCTCTAGCAGGGCACATGCCCGCGCCTGGTATTTGAAGGGGGATTCGACCGCCAGCGCGCTCAGACGTCAGCAGAATGGACGAGCGGCCGTGCATGGGCCATAGGACCGCGAAGAGGTGAGTTGGCTGCGGCAATCTGGGGGGTTTCTCACAGCGGGGCACCCCCAATCTGGGTGCCCCGGGGGTAAGGAACAAAACCCAGGATAGTCAAAAAATCCTGGGTTTTGGTCCACTTTAATGAGGATAAGCCTCACCGATCTGCTGCCCCTCCTCTCCAGTTTTACCATGTACCAAGGGATCCATGTTTCGGGCGACCTTTCCGACGGTGCTGCCATCTTGCATTCCATCAGGCGCTGCGTGCCTAAAGCCATGCTTGTCATTAACAGAAGGCTAAGTGGACGGTGGGTTGAGGATCGGGGCCTGAAGCAGCCAGATGTAACCACCACAGCAGCAACATCCAAAAGGTAAGTAGGGGCCAATGGGGGGGGGGGGGGATCAGCCCCTTTTTGTTTTTGGTCTGATGCTCCTCTTTAAATTCTGAACATATTTGTTGTGGACCGGGCCAGTTCACAAATCGGCTAAGTGGCCCACGCCCTTAAAATGGTTGAGCACCCCTGATGTAAACTGTGTTCTTTTCTTATGTATAATTCTGAGCCTTTAAGATGATAATGTGTCTAGAAGGACAGGCTAAACAGACTTTAGGGTGTGTTAGCCTAAACTCCCCCCCCCCCCCGTCTCTGTGATTCTTTGACCTTTGGTTATGATTCCCTAATTGTAACTGTACCTACCAAATTGTCAGGAAGTGTCCATAAAAATGATCTACGTGCCCATGCTGGCCATTCACAAATGCGTGGCACGGGCACGCTCCCTGCTAAAGGGCTAGTGGGGATGTGGCCGCTGCTTGTGCATGCGCCGTTGGACCCGGAACGAAAGTGTGTTTTCGAGTGACCTGGAGGGTTTCACACAGCGGGGGACCGAGTATGCCTGCCCTGGAGTTTCATAGACTCCAGGGTGGGTTTTGGTCCACTTTAACTTTTACTAAAACTGTTAAAAATGGCATATTAGGGGGTTAAAAGAAAAGGTAGTCCTCATCTTGCCTCCAGGTATCCCACCCTTTATCAAGCCCTTAGGACAATGGATCATGCGGAAGATCTGGGCTCTCGTTTTAAGAGCTAGACTGTGGGCTGATCTTTGGAAGCTGTGCCTTGCTGCTTGTCACCTGCATTGGGATGTCTCCCATGTATCTGTTACATGGAACAGCCATCCTGTGGCACATGCATGGGCTTCCTCCTGAAGGCACCTGCACCAGGCACATATTAAAGCGGAACTTCCCGGGTTTTGTTCCATTCCCCGCTGGCATCCCGAATGGGGAAGTTATGTGTAACCCTGCAGTGCACCCAGTTAAACTCACCTCTCCTCGGTCCAACAGCGCATGTGCGCCCACTCTGCCAACAAGAGCCATTTGCTATGTTTAAGTCTTTTGACAAATGTCTTTCATTGACTGTAATGGTGAGCACTCGCTGCCACATCCCTGGCCATGCACTCGCTCCCACCGCAGCCTATGTAAATGGCTGGGACGGGAGTGCGGGCGCGACACCGGGGATGCAGCAGCGATTGATCCCTATTGCGAACAATAAGAGCCCCCTGCCAAATTATGTCAGTTTAGCCGGCGTCTCTCATTAGATGAGAGCCTGCGCATGCTCCGTTGGACTGGGGAAAAGGTAAGTGTGTGCAGGCAGCCTGGGGGGTTTCACACAGCGGGGTTACCGATTCAACGCCGGCCACTGGTGGGTTTTGTTGCTTTAAAGGCTAGCAGTGGGTAAGCTCAGTTGGAGGGATGTGTTGTGATGTGCAAGCAGGGGTTCACTTGTAATGAGGCCATGTGAGGCAGGCACATCAGGGGGTGGCAAATGCTGGACCTGTTTATTTATGTATTTCTTTTAATATCTCATTAGTGGTTCAGCAGAGATTGGCAGCACCACTCTATGTTGTTGTGTTTTTACAGTCAATCATTGGTGGCTCAGCGGCCCCACCCGCTACCCTTCACAGCAAGTCAGCGCTGCTCCTAACATAGGAAGTGTAACAGGATGGTGGCTTATCCGCCACCACCGCTGTTAAGGAGTTAATAACTCAGGTTAATGGTTAATATGTAGTCTAGGTGGGGAAAAACACAAAATTGTCATTTCATTTTATTTGTAGGTGCGGTCCACTAGATGGCAGCATAGCAGAAGCAATGAGCAGGTAGCTTTATTTCTAAAGCTAGCTTTATTTTTATAGATCATTTCTTTATTATTTTAATTCCAAATAATTTTAATTCCAAGTTTTAATTCCAAATATAAATATTCAGATAGGGACAACTTTAAATGGGCATTTAGATAGTAGCAGCTTTCATTTCAAATAAGTTTTTATTCCAAATGATGGGTATTTAGGTAGGGGCAACCCCTGATTGGTTCCTGAGTCCTATATAAGGAGGACTCAGGGAGTGCATTCTTGTTTAGTGTCGCAGAGCAGAACTTGAATGCGAACCCAGCAGGCTGAAGAACAAGACCAGTGAGTTGAATCCAGATAGACAGTTGTGGTGTAACAGGAACTGGCTTTGCTGGATCATGAGTGCAATAAGAGAAGGTCACATTAACGTGGTTGCTAACCTAGACAGGAAAAATAAGTCATAGAGATCACCTCAATGTACAGGGAACACAACATTCAGGTGAGAATGTACAACAGAGACACATAGATATATGTAACAGAACAATTTACTGTCATAAATGCAAACTGCATTAACCTAGCAATATAGATGCAGCTTACATAAGGAGACAAGCTGTTGCACAGTATCTCCAGTGTCTGGGAAGAAGCACTGGCCGGTACCCTACAAGAGGGGTGCTGTGGGAGCACCCTTGAAGCATTTCCAACCCGAGAGGGCCTTGGAGGTTCACAATGGAGGAGTACCCCTTGTGGAACAAGCCAGAGCCAGGAAGGTCTTTGGAGCCAGGGGGTGGATGGCCAAGCAGCTGGTGGTGTGTACCACATTGCTGACTGGAGATTTTGATACCGCCACTGCCTAAAAACAATGGGGTAGGGGCCCTGAAGATAGAGGGATGACCAGGCATGGGATAATGAAGACCAGAGGAAGGCATTGCCCAGGTGAAAGAAGATGCAGACCAGTAAGTAGTGACATTTTTTGGTATTAAAGTAGAACAAAACCCAGCAGAGGCCGTCTAAAAGTTTTCAGGGCCGGCCGCTGGCTTTACTCCGGGGCATCCCCCCCTAGTTCGGCCATAAGCACTCACCTTTCCCTGCTCCAACGTCATATGTGCGGGCTCTCGTCCAATGAGAGCCGTCCGCTATGACTATGTCATTTAGTGTATATCATAGGGAGCCCGTAAGGCCCATCCCCGGCTTTGCGTGCGTGCTCCCACCCCAGCCATTCAGATAAGCTGGGGTGGGAGCTCATGCACGGCCGGGTATGTGGCAGTGTGCACTCCCCATTAAAGTCAATGAGAGCCGTTTCCCAAAAGAGGTAAGCAGAGCAAACGGCTCTCATTGGCTGAGTGCCCATGCATGCACTGTTGGAATGTGGAAGATGTGAGTTGTTGAGGGCAAATGCGCGGGTTGTTGTCTAATGAGAGCCGTGACTATGTCATTCGGAAATGGTTCTCATTGACTTCAAATGGGAGCATCAGCGGCATCCCCAGCAGTGCATGCACCTCCATCTGAATTGCTGGGGTGGGAGTGTGCACATGGCCAGAAGATGCAGCGGAGAGATGCAACAGCCTGAGCTTAGTGTCAGCCGAGCTGGGTTTTTCCACTTTAAATGCTGTGGCCCACGTGACTGCGGCAGCAAATGTGTGGCTCAATTGGAATGCCCCTTTTTTGTAGAAAATGGTGGTGTACTAACTTAGGAATAACTCTTGCTTTGGATTCTGATTTGGCAGAAGAGTTGGTGTCCGAGTCAAGGGTCAATACCTACAGTGAGAGCCTGCAAGAAGGGGGGATAAGCCTAGGGTTGAGATACAGACCTGGTGTGAGTAGAAGTACTTATGCTATTGTGCAGATTGATGTTTGTCAGTTATCAACTGGGTCTGTAATGTTCCTCCTGTGGAATGAATAAAGGAACACTCTTTGCCCCCCACCTGCAAAAGTGGGTGGAAATGTTAGTGCCTCTTATGGTGCAAAGCTCTGGCCGGTAGTGTGAAGTCTGCAGGAGGTATCAGCACCATAAACAAGATGTACAATAAGATGTCTGCAGCTCCACCCGCTGCCACCCAAACTCCCCCCTCCCGAACTTACCAAACCAACCCCTTACTGCAGAATATTTCACACTGCTGGCCGTGGACTTTTCTGGATGCCATCAACAGGACTGCCAGCGGCACTATAAATGGGCACAGCATAGTGATGGGGTTTCAGATGCTTTAAAACCTGATACACATCAATACCATAACCCAGCCCCTAGCAAACCAGTTCTGACAAAGGAGAAAAGAAGCTGTTGTAGAGGAAATGCCCAAACTAAATTATATTAGCATACTGCTTTATTATGCATATAAAGACACAAAACACAGGACATATTAAAGTGGACCAAAACCCAGGATTTTGACTATCCTGGTTTTGGTCCTTTCCCCGATCGGGGGTGCCCCGCTGTAAGATCGCTAAGCGCAACTCACCTCTTCCCGGTCCTACAGTGTATGCACAGTGTATGCACGGCCGCTCGTCCAAACAGCACGCTCAGAGCCGCTGACGGCAGGGAGCGTTCCCGCACCGGCCATTCACAAATGCCTGGCGCGGGCACGCACCCAGCTAGAGGGACAGCGGGGATGCGGCCGCCAGCACGATCAAAGCTGGCACCACCTGGGGGTTTCAAACAGCGGCGCATCCCGATTTTGGATTGCGCTGGGTTTTGGTCCACTTTAAAATTAACAGAGTGCCCCCTCCTCTACTTTAAAAGTCCCAATAGAAGTGCTAGCAATAATAAGCCCATCATTACCACACACTGAGTGCATTAATGCAGTCATTATTAAATGCGCTGTGTTGTGTTTCCATGGTTAAAGGGTAGATTCTAATGGTGGACCTCATTGCCTTATTCTGTACACAAGTTTGTGCTTACACCCAAAAACGCCTGGCCATACTGAACGTTTGTCTTTTAGATAATTAATTCCACTTTTGATGTCATTATCTATTATTGTGTACCAGAGTGATGGTACCATCAAAAATGACATAAAT
Source organism: Gastrophryne carolinensis (assembly GCA_027917425.1). NCBI lineage: Eukaryota > Metazoa > Chordata > Amphibia > Anura > Microhylidae > Gastrophryne > Gastrophryne carolinensis. The sequence continues at coordinate 434,498,466 of CM051234.1, read as the reverse complement.
CAGACCAACACAACAAACAGTGCTCATATGCATCCCTTTCTAGGGCAATTTAGATTGCTACACATAAAAAAAATTTTACATTCTACAGTGCCCACCAGACATCACATTCATCACATGACAATACGTGGCGCTAGTATTAAATCAGCCTCTAAGTTATTGTCTCTTATGAAGCCCCTTCACATCTAAAACAATGATTGTCCACAGACAAAAAAACTTTTGCCCAAGACTGAACTACAATCTGGTTATTAGGAATACTGTATGCATTAAATCACTTTCAATGTAGCGTTGCTGTTGGGATTTGGGTTTGCTGATTCATTTGGGTTGGATCAAAACAACATTTTTGGAAATTTTTGTGACATTTGACTAACTCCATTTTTAATTAAAAAAACAAAGTAAAGGGCTTTGGTCTAATGAGAGCCGCCTGCTATGACAAGGTAATTTGGCAGTTGGCTCTTAATGTTTACACTGGGAAATGCCCGCCTCAGCAATTTATTTGTAGATACGGCAGAGGACATCTTTAGCCAACTTATGTAATTTAGAAACCCTTTTTAAAGGGACTATAAACCCACTTAATGTGGGATTTTGACTATCTCGGGTTTTGTTCAATGTCCCGGTGTGTGGAAACCCCCAGGGGCACCCATAAAACTCACCTTTACTCCGTCCTACAGCACATGTGTGGGCACGCAGCCAATCGGCATGCTCGGCTCCATTCGTAGTTTTTGGCTAAGAATAGAGACGATTGCAGCCTTTAGCGCACCTGGCTAAAGGTATAGCATAGTGCTGCCATGGCCCACAAACACAGTTGGGTCAAGGATCAGGTAAGGTTTTAATGGGGACTCGGGTGGTTTCACACAGTGGGGCATACTGAATCCAGATATCGCGTAATAGATTCCAGGACCACCCAAGATGGGTTTTGGTCCACAAAAAACAAACAGACGGGGACGGGGCTCTTGGTGTCCTAGCAAGTTGTCCTCGCCCCTTACGCCAGTCAGTGACTCTGTACGCTCCCTCGATTCATTGCAGCAGCGAGCGCTAATCGTAGCCTAAATAATTCTGAGGTGCATGCTTGCGGTGCACCTTGTTCACAGAAACCTGGATGTTTCTGAATGGCGGTTGAAGCCCCTAAAATCTTACCTTATTGGCGACGGACAAACGACGGATAAGTCGCCGCCGCCGGGCGCGCGCCCGCGCCGGCCATTCACAAACGACCGATCAGCGGTGGGTGTTGGTCCACTTTAAGTGTAGTAAAATCTCTCTCTCTAATATATATATATATATATATATATATATATATATATGTATATATTATATATAAATCATTTATTTTAGAGTGAAATAATACTACAGCTACAGTATATACAACATCAATTGAAAAAGCATTGGGGTTCTGTGAAAAATGTAAAAGAAAAAGAGTGCAATCATTTTGAAATCACAAATACTATACTATGATATTTACAAATCATTGCATTCTTGATGTCTTCACATTTTACCCAGTGTCTTAATGTTTTGCCTTTTTTTAAATAATCTACTTTTAGAGTCAAAAAAGTCCCTTTTAGCTGAAGTAATATCAGGGCCAATGAATGCATTTTTTTCTTTTAGAAAAAATGATTTATAAACTTTAGTATACTGTTCATTGACTTTTTAGTATTTTTACTGTTACAATGCTAGTACTTTATAATTAATAGGTTACTAAAGTTTATTATTCTTTTCTTTATATAAATAAAGTTGGCCTAATTGGAACTCTGTAGATATCTAACAATGTATTGCTTGAATTAAAAGAAGGATTCATGGTTCATTTAAAAAATGCATTATTTTGTTAAAGTGGAACAATCACCAGGATTTTTAGTATTCTAGTGATTGGTATTGGAAAGCCCTGCTGTGTGAACAGGGTCAGACTGGAGCACCATGAGCCCACTAGAGGAAATCATTCTTGGGGATCCTCCTGAGAAAGTCATTACGGGTGCTCACTAGAGAAAATCATTCTTGGGGCCTACTAGAGGAAATTATCATTCATCTAAAACACAGTTACCGGTAGATTATTAGGCTGACCTTTACTGACCAAAAACAAATGTAACCTCCACAAGGAATACCAAACTCAGAGAACACTCTAGGCAACTCAGAAACACATTTTTAGTCCTTTACCATATACCGCTCTGATGCCTGGGGTCTACTGGAGCATCCTCTGCTGCTCTAATGGGCCAGTCTGACACTGTGTGTGTGAAACCTCACCAAAACATGGGCTCTCTTTCAATCAACAGTGTATGCCGTGCACATGAATGAGTCTGGCACAAAGAAAGGTGAGCAACCGCAACCCTGGTCTCCCTGCTGTCTATGATGCACTTCCACCCCCCAGCCTATCTGTGTGGCTTGATACCAGAGCGTGAAGCTGTGGGGTCATCAGAAATGTACAGCAGTCGGTGGGGTTTCACATGGCAGGGCACCCCAAATCAGGATGCATGGGGGGTAGGCAGTCAGCCGGCCGGCAAAAGGTGATTGGTCTTCCTCTGAGTGTGAAACACATGATATATACAACTGTTTGTAACTGAACATCTACAGCATGAAATGCAGATACTTCAAAGAAGTAAAATAGAGATCCTCTATATATAGAGGTCCCCATTGAGAGTCAAGTGCAGAATGGGGTAACATAGATGCGCAACTCTGCAGTGCTGAAGTACTTTGTGCAGCATCTCAGAAGTATATTAGTACATTCTCAGGCTTGCATTTAGGCCTTGTTTACACCTGTCAGGTTACGCATGCTTTTCTGCATTCGTGGCAGGTGCTGTGGTACCGCCCAAAAAAAAAAATCCAGCAATGGCACCTCTATGGCCCCATTTCCCACCTATCCAGTGCGGCAGAGAGTAGAAAAACGCGGATACAAAAAGTCCTGCCTGCTGCATCCTGGCCGAAAAACACCCCATTAAAGTAGAGGCCGCAATCTCAAGTGCATTTTTTAATGTGGTACATTGTGCGTTTTGCATTTGCAGCCCCAAAGATTTAAGGCTATATTCACACTATGCAGTTACAGATGCAGTTGCAGATCAGGTGCGTTTTGCTTTTTGCAGTTAAGCAGTGTTTTTGTTGCAGTTCCATAGAATAGATACAGTATAGGTCTGCTTATGCGGTTCAGTTGGAACGCAGCAAGCAGGACGTTTTGGCTACATTCCAAAAGTACTGTATCAGGTGAGAAAGGAACCATAGAAGATACATTACATGACTTTTTCTGCATATCTACAATACGCAGAAATGCAAACGCATTTGGACAGGTGTGAAAGTAGCCTTAAATGCATTCAATAGACAGTAAGGCAGGGCATATGACCCAGATTTTTATTCAAATTTGCAAATGGCATTCTGATGCAATACACATGCTGCAAACTCGACCAGACAGGTGTGAATGTAGCCTCAAGTATTAGGCTGCAGGATGCGCCTGGGGAGGGGGTGGGGGACTAGAGTGGTTCTAAGGTATTTCCAGATTTTAGGGAGTTTTGCACTAATGTCCATCGGCACACTTATGTTGTACTTATGCAGTGCTGCTGCAATTCGTTTTTATTAGAACACCTTTCCCTAACCACTAACTAAACAGTCTAACGTCACCTCTTACCTGGTCTCCTTCAATAGGCACCTTTGAATGGCTGTCTGGGTAGATTGTTTCAGTACAGGAGATCCCCCTTTTCAAAACAGACCCCTAGGACTAGACTTCCCTCTTACCTAACACCCACTCGCCACTCCTCACTCAGCCTCAGCTACAGTATGAGAAGCTGACCCGGCAGAGGGCGTTGCCATCATTGGATGGCTCCATACACTGAATTTTCTTGTGTGTGGAGATATCCATTGATCTCAATTGGAGCAATCCGTGCAGAGGCCATGCCCACCTGCTTGGTTGGCTTCTCATGCCAGGGCTGTGAGTGGGTGTCAGATAAGAGGGGAGTCTATTTTGAGGTCTTCTGGGAAAGTCCACCTATCTGTGTATCACTACTGACTGCACTAAAGTTTGTTGGGCCAGGACCCCTCCTTGTGCTGCAAACATTGGCTCAGCTGTGGAGTCTAGAATACAGAGTCTGTGTGCACTGGATCGCCAGCGAGGTGAGTATGCTAGACGAACTTTCACACATCAGTGGCATCCCTATTAGGATTGCTACTCGCAAAACAGGCATCATAAGTTTAAGGGTTTTAGTCCACTGCCTGGCTTATCTGCTGATGTTATTGCCATTTGATGCAATGAAAAAATGCTTGGGAACAGCAATGAAGATAAGTCTTTAAAGACTAAAAGACTCCTGAAGCATCCCAATATGAGATGCCCACTGTGTGAACCCTCTAGAGGGCCCCCAAAACCTTACCTCGCTGTGATCGTGGGCCACATCCCCGGCATGCATGCAGCTGTGCGCACTCCCGTGCCCAGCAATTCGGAGAGGCCAGGAGTGCACACTCCACAGGGGAGCAGGAGATGCGGCCACCGGCTTTCCTATGCCGAACAACAGCTTTATGCCATTCATTAGTATACATGGCAATAAGTGCTGACTGGACTAGCACCCATGCATGTGCCATGGGAATGGCAGAAAGGTGAGTGGAGTGGGGGGGTTTCACACAATTGGGCAACCTACATTGAGATGCCTCCAGGGCAGGGGTCAATCAACAGGATAGTCAAAAATCCACTGGTCCACTTTTAAGGTTAAATGCTTGCAAAAACCTGGTAGTAGGGTAGAAATATTATCTGAAGAACCACCTACTTCGAAAGTGGTGGTCTTGACTACTGGTGGATAACCACGGACCACGGGGAATCAGCTTTCTTAGTTGTGCATATTAATGCTAGGAAAGCTAGGAAAACTAAATGGAACAATAGGAACACCTTAGCATTGTGTGTACCCACTCCAGCCATTCAGATAGGCTTGGCACAGGTACCTGCAGCAGCCGGAAGGGTAAGCAGACGCCGGTGAACAGGTCAACTACTGGCCTTATAGTCTCTAGGGCTGGAATAAGACTTTTTTAAGTGTACATGGAAATGTAGAAAATCATCTGGTGCATTTGGTTCCATTAAAAACGAAAGGTCTTGTCCTGTGCATGGCTGATTCTTTTCAAATCTTTAAAACCCAATTGGCAACATCCAGTCCTTAATGTCATGCATTAATGCCCCTTTAGCTTGGCCAAGGCTCTCCACAGTGCATTTTTCATTGCTTTATTCCGTAAGCTGTAGATCATAGGATTCAGAAGAGGAACAATAACTGAATAAAAAACTGACACTACCTTATCCACAGGAGAGGAGTTTTTAGCTTTTGGTCGTATATACATGAAGATAACAGTTCCAAAAAATATGCCAACTACTGCTATATGAGAGGCACATGTGGAAAATGCCTTTTGGCGCCCAAGAGAAGATGGTATCTTTAAAATAGTTAAAACCACAGAAACATAAGAAAAAAGGGTACAGGCGAAGCATCCAAGGATAACTGTCCAAGCCACAACAGAAAAAATTATCTCATTTAGCCAAGTGTCTGTACAGGACAACTGGAGTAGAGGACTGAAGTCACAGAAAAAATGGTCTATTTGGTTTGGACCACAAAATACTAATTGTGACATCATAACAGCAGGCAAAGAGATTGCCATGCATCCTGCTAACCAAGACCCAGTTGCTAACTTTCCACACGTGGTTGCGTTCATGAGGTTATTGTAGCGCAGTGGGTAGCAGATGGCCAAGAATCGGTCATAGGCCATTATGGTCAACAGAAAGTGTTGCGAGGCTCCAAGGAAGAATAAGAAGTAGAACTGGGCAATGCATCCTGTGGTAGAGATAGTTTTATTTCCTGTATGTAAGTCTCCTAACATCCTGGGGACAGTGACAGTTGTGTACCACATTTCTAAGAAAGAGAAGTTTCCAATGAAGAAATACATGGGTTTGTGGAGTGATCTCTCGGATATCACCAGGGTGATAATAAGCAGGTTGGACACCAATGTCATACAATACACACATAGAAAGAAGACAAAGAAAAATAGCTGAGCACTTTCATTCAGGGAGAAACCTAATAGTATAAATTTTGTTACTGAACTGTGGTTACCATGCATTTTGTTTTCCTCACATGCTGACCTGCTTTCATGATGAAACATAAGGAAGAAATGACAAAAAATGCAAATAAACCAAAGCAAATGCTTGTATTTGAGACATACACAGGGCTAAACATATGGGCTAGAGTTTAACGACACACTAACAACTGATGTATTTGAGTTTGGTGATTTGCTGATCTGGCAGGATGCTACATTCTTCATAGAAGGATTTTTAACCTAGATTGTGGAATTTGCTTTATTACTCCTATACTCCATAGTGGCATTCGCATTGCACACATCATGCTCATTGGAACTTGCAACGCAGCAAGCAGGCCTTTTCTAATCCGTGTTCACTTGGCCACAATGCAGATGTGGGAAGGTTCTATCGAGGACCCATTCTAGGATTGATTTTGCAGATCCTGTGTCTTTACAGAGAACCACATGAAAGCACGCAGATCCACAATCATCTGAACGTAGCCTCAATCTGTGGCAGACTTTCTGTGCCAGTGATATCCCTCTGGTTCCGGTGGCACCCATAGTTTGTCATTTAAGTAAAGGCAATCAAAAATCAGGAAAAAGTGTTAGATAGATAGCTAATGTTTACACCCTGCATTAAAAGTGTATATACATCAGTCTAGTATCGTTTTAGGTCTGGTATACTATAAGTCTGCTTTAAAGGTGCATTAAAGGAAAATAGGTTATTACACAACTGAAAAGAGTATACTGCATGTTGATAACCGGGCAAATTAATGTTAATCACAATCCCTGATGATGCCTCTTTGTGTGATAATGAGAGCTGGCCTAATTTAAAAGAAAAGAATGAAGTTATGGTATTCAGCACTACCCTCTCAAATCACAAAAAATATCCAAAATCTATGACTACTTCCAATTTCAACAAACATTTTTTTTTTTTTTTTGGAACCCCAATAAATTGGGGTCCTGGTAAGCGACCTCAGAATAACCCCTATTTTTTGAATATCACTGGTTACTTCCAATTTCATATTGTCAACCCCATTCAATAAATGTTCCTTAAAATATCATATAATAAATAATAAGTGCCATTTTATGCTTTGGTTCAGAATAAGGAATGAGACTGGTTGTTTATACTTTAATGAGCAAAATAAATAGGTTTTGTGTGCAAATCATTAAGTAAATGGGGCAATAGAGAAAGTGCCTTGGTGAGGTTTAGAGAAAAATACCATTTTGTGATTACTCACCTGTAAAATGGGTATTACAAGTATGTCTCACACCCTGCTTCGGAAATAGTAATAACATTCGGGTTATGTCCAGTAGAGGGCAAACTTCTGCAGAGATGACTAGAGAAAAGAAGCCCCTCCCAGTCCATAAATACCTGGGACCTCCCACACATTCCCCAGTATAACAACGGAGTAAGGGGACCAGGAAGAGCAAATAAAAAATTTTACCAATAAAAAGTTCACCAAATAGAGGATCCAAGATACAACTCAGGGTGGGACGAAGCAGGGTGTGAGACATACTTGTAATGCCCATTTTACAGGTGAGTAATCACAAAATAGTATTATGCCAAGTATGTCTCACACCCTGCTTCGGAAATAGTAATAACATTCGGGACATCCAGTAGCAGTGTCCAACATGGGTGGGGATCCCAAAAGGCAATAATGCACAAATTAAACCACTGCAGCTTGCAGAATTTTGCGGGCAAAAGCAGCATCCGCTGAGGCCCGCACATCAACCTTATAAAACTTGGAAAAAGGTATGAACAGAAGACCAAGTAGCAGCCTTACAAACTTGTTCAACAGAGGCCTGGTGCTGAAAAGCCCAGGAAGCCCCAACAGCACGATTAGAATGAGCATTGATCTGGAAAGGGGGATCCCTCCCCTTGGCAGTATAGGCCCTAACAATGGCCAGACTAATCCATTTACTAATGGTAGACTTGACGGGCGCCGAACCATTCTTGGGCCCAGAGGGCACCAAAAACAAGGCGTCCGTCCTACGGAAAGGAGAAGTAGCCACCAAATAGTACTTCACACAACGAACAACATCCAGAGAGTGCAGGGCCCTCTCCTTGTCACTGCTAGGCTTAGGACACAAGGAAGGGAGAACCACATCCTGAATGAGATGGAAGGCAGAAAATACCTTAGGTAGGAAGTCTGGCGTAAACCAGAAGACCACCTTGTCCTGGTGTCTTTCAAAGTAAGGGGCCTGAATAGACAGAGCCGCCAACTCAGAAACACGTCGAACGGAGGTAATAGCCACCAAAAAGGCAACCTTTTGTGTGAGAATAGAAGATGCAACATCCTGCACCGGCTCAAAAGGAGGCCCCTGGAGGGCCGACAAACCAAATTCAAGTCCCAAACTGGCAACAAGGGCTTGTGAGGGGGCCGCACATGAGTGACCCCCTGGAAAAAAGTCTTAACCAAAGGATGAAGAGCAAAAGACCTTTGAAAGAAAACCGCCAGGGCGGAGACCTGCCCTTTCAGAGTACTAAGCTGAAATCCCAGGCCCAAACCGTGTTGGAGAAAACTCCAAAAATTCTGGGAATCGAAAAACACCCTACAAGACAAGGCCCTAGCCTCACACCAAGCAATATAGGACTGCCAGGTTCTGTAGTAGATGTTAGAGGAAAACTTCTTCCTAGCCCTAACAAATGTCTGGAACACAGCATCAGACAAACCTTCTTCTTTAAAGATGGAGGACTCAGCAGCCCTGCCGTGAAAGCCAGCGTTTGTAAATTGGGGTATCATAGCTGACCTTGAGCGACCAGATCCGGAAACAGGGGCAACCTGTACTGATCGAACCGCCAGCAGCACGACGTCCGCGAACCACACCTGTCTTGGCCACCTTGGAGCCACCAGAATTGCTGGCACACCCTCTTGAACCAGCTTGCACACCACCCTGCCTACCATGGAGAAGGGGGGAAACAGATACAGGAGACCCAGATCCCGCCAGGCCAGGGACATGGCATCCACTGCCAGAGCCAGGGGATCCTGGAACAGAAACACAAGGCAGGGAGCTTGTGATTGTGACGGGAGGCAAAGAGATCCACCTCCGGGAACCCCCACTTATGACAAATGGATAGAAAAACCCTGTTGTTGAGGGACCATACCTCTCGGCGAGAGGACCCCCTTCTCCACCTCTGGAAAGTACACCGCCGAGATGCATGGAACATTGTTCTCGGCCCATACAAGAATCAGAGACAGTACCCGGAGGGCACCCCTGCTGCGAGTCCCTCCGAGGTGATTGATGTAAGGGACCGCAGTCCGATTGTCTGATCAAACCTGAACCGGAAATCCTTGGAGACGAGGCGTCAAGTGCGACAGCACCAACCGAATAGCCCTCAGCTCCAAGACGTTGATGGGGATGTGCACCTCCTGAGGACCCCACAGCCCCTGGAACTGATGTGTCTTCCAGAACCCCCCCAGCCCGACGGCTGGCATCCGGGGTGACCATCTCCCAACAAGGGGCTAGAAAGGATCTGCCCCTCAGAAGATTTCCCGGTTCCAGCCACCACCAAAGAGACTGCCGAACCAAGGGAGACATCGCAAAGGACTGATCCAAGCCGATGGAGATGGCAGATGGAGTTGAAGGGGCCTCATGTGAAACTGAGAAAAAGGAACTGCCTCGAAGGAGGCCACCATCAACACCACCAGCCTCATCCCTTGCTGGATGGACGGGCGAGGGAGGGACAGAAGAAGACGAAACAGATCCTGAACCATCTGCACCTTTGGCTGAGGTAGGAACACCCTGGTCTGAATGGTATCCAGATTCATGCCCAGAAAGGAAATCTCCCGTGACGGGGAGAGAGAAGACTTGGGGTAGTTGATCACCCAACCGAACCTCTCCAGCGTAGTCCCCACCAACCTGCTAGGAAGATCGGCACATGAAGGTAAGCATCCTTGATGTCTATGGACGTCATGAAGTCCCCTGGATGAAGAGAGTTGATGGCCGAGTGCAGCGTCTTCATGCGAAATTTCCTGGTTCTAAGGAACCTGTTGAGAATCTTGAGATCCAGAATGGGTCTTATGGAGCCATCCTTTTTGGGTACTGTAAAAAGGTTGGAGTAATAGCCCAGGCCTCTCTCTGAGGAGGGCACCGGGCAAATGACCCCCATGTCCATAAGGTTTTGAACTACCAATAACAGCCCCTGCGCGGCCTGGGGGTCCGAAGGAACCCAAGACTTGAGAATTCTGGGAGGAGGCCGGTACTCGAACTCCAGCTTGTACCCGGAAGAAACCCCTTCCAGGATCCAGTTGTCTGTGACCTCCCGGGTCCAGACCTGGGCGAAGAGCCTCAGCCGTCCCCCCACCCGCGAGGGTGAGGGCGCCCCCTCATTGCTCAGAGGGTTTGGCAGCAGCCTTGGGTTTGGTACCCCAGGCAGTTCCGGGGTGGGCACGTCCTACCACGTGCACGTGCCCCTACCCCAGGAGTCATCTCTAAACGCAGAGTAAGCAACTCCCCTGCTTGCTCGAGAGCCACGAAAGGAAGGATTAAAGGAGCCTGCCCCCCCGAAAGGACCGGCGCTGCCTCTTGTGCTGAGGCAACTTTTCTCCTTTCGCCACCGAGTCCAAATTATCTCCAAACAGTCACCTACCCAAGAAGGGTAACCCTGTAAACGCCTTCTTAGCTGCCATATCAGCCGCCCATTGGCGCAGCCAAACTGATCGGCGTATAGCCACAAGCAAAGCCTAGGTTCTACTACACATGCATATTGTATCATCCAAGGCTGATAAGACAAAGGTCATAAACAAATCACACCGCATAAGTGCTGCAAATTCATAACTAGCAGGGTTAAGATGGGGACCATCCAACAGGCCCCTAATAACAGATCTGGATGCCACGGCTGTTAGAGCAGAAGCACAAATGGGACGCAGGGCCGAACCCACACAGGCAAAGGCGTGTAACGTCATTTGATCAAGACGATGGTCCTCACCATCCTTCAACGTGGTGGAGTCTGGTGAGTGCACGACCGATGAGTTGGACAACCCCAGAATCGGAGCGTCGACTTCTGGGGGTGACGACCAGCGCTTCATCGTGTCCACCGGAAAGGGATACTCCCTATCCCACCCCTGAGAGACATCAGGAAGCCGGCTGGGCCTTTCCCATTCCTGAAGAATCAATTTGTCAAAATGTTTCTGATCAGGAAACTCCGGGCGAGGCTTAGCGGCCCCCAAAAATTCCCCCTTCTGCGGAGGGGCCTCCGCAAGAGGGGAATTAGCAAGAACCTCAAAAATATGGGCCAGAAGTCCGGGGGTATCCACAATATCCGCACGCTCCTGCACAGCATCAGCATCCAGGAACTTCTGACCATCATAGCCTTCAGATTCTGAAAACAATTCCCCTTCTTCCAGTGGGGAGTAATCAGACCATTCAAAGGGGTCATATTCCTCAAAATCAAAACCCGGCGCAGCCGGTGCCAAATGCCTTCTCTTAGCTGGGGCCTTTCTGGCCGCAGAGCTAGCAATCAATTTCTCAATGTTGGCCAATCTAGCACAGACATCAGATTGCGACTTCCCGCTAATGACAACATCACTTGGGGTCAAATGCAGACGTGGGGATGTAGGTGATGAGGCTGGCGGCACTGACCCAGATGCCTGGGACCCGGACTGCCGCGTAATGGCCCGCTATGCACATGGTATGCAAATTATCACATTATCCCCCGCAAGGGATACCCCACAAACCACACACTGCTGGAGTCGCCCCGAAGGGAGCCCGAGCCCGGTATCCTGGGAAGCCTCCATATGGTGATTTTTTGTGGTAGTCGCAATGACCAGTGGGAATTACGCTATTAAGCTACCCGGGATGCCCCTTCACGTCCGTTAGTGGGAGGATTTGTAAATGACAAGGAAAAAAACCCCAATTTGAGTGAGGGACCTAAGGACCGGGAGAACCCCCTTTTTATCGGGCAAGGTATTCTCCCAGAAAGTATAATGGCACCATAAGAAAAACACCCCCAGCGCTATATACAGCAGCATTCATTCAAGATATATATACATATATATAAAGTACATGTGATAACATAAACAAGGCACCATCAAAAATTCCTTCCATGAGCTCAGAAACAAGACAGTCAATAGCAATGGAAATCTAGAACACACCAACCCCCGCAGGGCACTCACCGATAACCGGAGGGAAGGCGTCCATACAGCAGCAGAGTGAAGATACAGCAGCATTCATTCAAAGAAAGGCGGGCCAGCGCGGATCGCGCACCGCGCGTGGCCCCACCCCCTCCCGAGAAGGACAGAGCCAACAGTTCCCAGCCAATGGCTGAGAACCGCAAAGAGCGCCAAAGCTGGGGGCGGGCCGCAGCCAGCCCCCTCTCCTGAATAAAGTGGAGAAGGAATGGCCGCGCTCCCAGCAAAGCTGCGGAGCCGGCCTGGGAACCAGCACGCCGCTTCTAACAACCGCGGCCTGGCCACAGAAAGACTAAGTGCGCTAAACACCTTCACACACACACATACACACTCACTCCAAATACATAGGCTGGCATGGTGAAAGCAAAGGACAATAAGGTCACAAAAAGAGGAACAGGCCCCTATAATCCAGGAACAGGGAGCAATGGGAGGGGGGTTCCCAGCTACCTAATGCAGCGCAGGGAATAAACGGACAGGGCATCCCAAACCAGGATCCCGAACCTGGCATCTGCCTACCCCTTGAAGGGGGTCTCACGGAGGAGCATGGCTCCCAGTTAGTACACCACTAAGGTGTACCCTACCCTCGCCCGGACCTACAGCCAAGGCTGGGAGGCATAGGGACTAAATTTAAAAAGGTCCGGGCAGAAATAGGGACAGAAATTGGCCGGGTGTACACCCGGCTTACCTGCAAGGAAAGAGACAGCCATCTTCTGACTTGCTCGCCGTCTGCAGAGACTAAGACTGGGGAATGTGTGGGAGGGGCTTCTTTTTTCTAGTCATCTCTGCATAAGTTCGCCCTCTACTGGACATAACCCGAATGTTATTACTATTTCCGAAGCAGGGTGTGAGACATACTTGGAATAAGGGCCTTTGCTGTTCTCTACCATCATTATATCTGACTAATATAAGATCCCTGCCTGACGAAATAAAGGAACTACCACTGGTCTATGGGCTAAATCGAATCCTGCAGTACTCTGCTTCAGCAAGACGTGGTTAAAGGGTGCACCTCCTGTCAATACATTAGAGTTAAAAAGATTCCACATCTTCGGAGGAGACAGAGATCCAGAGACCTCAAGGATTAATAAGGGTGGAGTTATCTCCCCTACATTACCAACAGATGGTGTCAGGAAGTCGATGTAGTTTTACTAGTAAAGGGATGCTCTATGCACTTGAAATAACTTGCGAACAACAGGGGACCCTTCTATTTACGAGAAGAAGTATCTCAAGAGAATTTACCTCAACAGTATTGCATAGGACATAAGCCATGGATTGTCTAGTTGAGAACATAAATAATGGTGAAAGGCAATTTCCAGAGGTTCTGATAGTGATATATGGATACAATAGAATACTTGATGGTTCTGAAAGGTGCTTACAAGTCTATAGCAAAGGCAGCAGTTGGCTTATCACTACATAAGTTATCTGATACCAGTGCACTGGCAGATAATAAACACATTCAAATAAATTGTTAAAACTGTAAAGAAATTAACTTCAGAGGCCAAAAGAAACTACAGGGGTACTTGGGATGGACTAACTGTCTTCCAGCATGTTAGTTGTGATTTGGAAGAGCAGACAGATGCTGTGACCCCCTACATTAATTTTTGTAAGGACTACCTGGTTCCAAATTCAGTCATTTAAGACCTTCACTAATAAGAAGCCTTGATTAAGCAGAACAATATAAGGGCTTCAGAGAGAGGAAGAGTCACACAGGGAGATAGGCAGCAGCTTACAGAAAAACCGGGAAACTGGTAGAGAGTAGTTATGAGCGGGTGGGTTGAAGTTCATGTTCTCTGAACTTGCCGCCAAAGTTCTGGTTCGGGGGCCCCGATTCCGAACCCAAACCCATTTGAAGTCAATGGGGACCTGAACTTTGGGTCACAAAAATGGCTGTAAAATGATGCCAGAAAGGGCTGAAAATCAAAGGAGACACCTGGGCAATTGTCCTGAACAAAATGGGCTAGGGAAATTACTCAAAACAATAACAGAATCCTAAAAAATAAAAGAAATACACCAATAAAAAAAACACTGAATTATTAGTTTTGATTATTATTAGGAGGTTGGAGGCCTGTCACGGACCAGGTGAAGCGGACTCAGGTGTGGATCCGCTTTAACCGTGGGACCGATGGCGGGTACAGTGTCAGGGGAGCGGAGTCTAAGGGGTCACCGGTATTCACCAGAGCCCACCGCAAGGCAGGTTGGTCTTGTACGGCGAGTGACCCCCAGGTCACTACCACCCAACAGCGGCCCAGTCCCACAGTCAGCCGAGGTTCAGCGAGGTACACAAGTGGCAGACAAAAGGCGTAGTAAGTACAGGCAGAGATCAGGGCTGGCAGCAACAGGTTTGCAGTAAAGGTGAGTAGCCGAGGTTGGGGCAGGCAGCAAAGGTTCAGAATCGGGGACAGGCAGAGGTCGGTACATGGGTGAGCAATCCAAGAATGTCTGACTTTCAACAAGCATGGAAAGACCAAGATCTGGCACTGAAGGAAGGGGAAGAGGATGCAGGATTGGATGACCAAACACCAATCAGTGCTGTACAGGCCCTTTAAATCTCAGGAATCCAGTGTGCTCGCTCTCTAGTGGACGGAGACGTGCACGCACCCGAGCATGTGAGGAGGAAGCATTGGGGGAAGGGCGGCAGCTGGATGCAGCCATGAGGGAAGTGCTGCAAGATGGATGACGGCTGCATGCAGCCATGGAGGTAAGTGACTTTCTGTGAGACGGGCGTGCAGCGCTCACCCTAACAAGGCCTAGTAACACCTGGGCTATTGCCCTGCACAAAATGGGTGAGGGAAAGTACTCAAAATAATCACAGAAAACAAAAAATTTGAGACACCAATAAAGAAAAAATAAAATATTAGTTTTTCTAGTGGTGTTGGAGGCCGAATTACGGGAGGAAACACCTGGGCAACTCCCCTGCACAAAATGGGCTAAGGAAAATACTCAAAACAATAACAAAATACTAAAAGAATTAAAGAAGTACAAAAATAAAGGAAAACTAAATAAATAAATACATCAATCAATATATTCATATATACACCAATAAGTGAATATAAACATCAATCTATACATATATACATTAATCTATACATATATTCATTAAGTAATAAATATATACATTAATAAAAAAAAATAATTACATAAATATATTCACAAATAAATAGATTAAAATAATACAATTCTGTGAAATACTCACCTGTAGAATTGATATTATGAGTATACAGTACGTACTGCTCCAGATAGATTACTTACACTTGGGTTATCCTCCGCCAGATGGCGCTGCACTGCAGAGACATGTAAAAACAGGCTCCTCCCGGCCCCTCAAATACCCAGGGACCTCCCACAAATCCCCAGCATTGAAAAGCAGTGAACGAGAAGCCGGGAGAATTTAACCACCCAAACTGGTAACTATAACAATGATAACAATCACCATACAGGGGATCCAGAATAATGCAAAACCAAGGGTGGGGTTGAGCAGGACGTACTGTATACTCATAATATCAATTCTACAGGTGAGTATTTCACAGAATTGTATTATTATACAGTACGTCCTGCTCCAGATAGATTACTTACACTTGGGACATCCAATAGCAGTGTCCATAAAAGTAGGGTGGGATCCCCAACAAAAAAGGTAGCAGCAGACAGTTTAAACCACTGCCGCCTGCAAAACCTTGCGGCCAAAAACAGCATCAGCTGAGGCCCTAACATCAACCTTGTAAAACTTTGAAAAAGTATGAACAGAAGACCAAGTAGCGGCCTTGCAAACTTGTTCAACAGAAGCCTGGTGCTGGAAAGCCCAAGAGGCACCAATAGCACGAGTAGAATGAGCAGTAAGGCGGAAGGGAGGATTCTTCCCCTTAGCAGAATAGGCCTGAATCACAGCCTGACGAATCCATTTGCTAATAGTAGACTTGGCAGGAGCCAAACCCTTCCTGGGCCCAGAAGGGGCCACAAAAAGAGCATCAGTTTTCCTGAAGGACGCAGTGACTACCAGGTAATACTTCAGACACCTGACCACATCCAAGGAATGCAGAACCCTTTCCTTAGTGTTGCTAGGATTAGGGCACAAGGAAGGAAGAACAATATCTTGATTTAAATGAAAAGCAGACACCACCTTAGGCAGAAAGTCTGGCTTAAAGCGGAACACCACCTTGTCCTGGTGTCTCTCATAGTATGGGGGCTGAATAGACAGAGCCGCCAGCTCCGACACACGCCTGACCAAGTAATAGCCACCAGAAAGACAACCTTGAGGGTAAGTACAGCCAGAGCAGCATCCTGAATAGGCTCAAAGGGAGCACCCTGCAAGGCAGACAAAACCAAGTTCAAATCCCAAACAGGGACCATAGGTTTACGTGGGGGACGCACATGAGTGACCTCCTGAAAGAAACTCTTAACCAAGGAATGCTGAGCAAAGGACTTCTGAAAGAAGACAGACAGGACAGAAACCTGACCCTTCAGAGTACTGAGTTTTAGACCCAAGTCCAACCCATGCTGTAAAAACTCCAGAACCCTGGGGACTGAGAACACCCTACAGGGAAGAGACCTAGACTCACACCAATCAATGTAGGTACGCCATACCCTATAATAGATGGAATAAGAAGTTTTCTTCCTAGCCTTCACCATGGTCTCAACCACTGAGGCAGACAAGCCTTTCTCCATCAAGGAGGTTTCAGCAGCCAGGCCGTCAAAGCGAGAGTTTGTAAATTGGAATGGCGTAAGGGGCCCTGAGTGAGCAGATCTGGCACTCCTGGCAGGACGTACTGGTCTACTGCCATTTGTACCACGTCTGCGAACCACACTCTTCTTGGCCACCAGAATCACTGGCACCCCTTCCAGAGCAATCTTGCGCAGGACCCTGCCCAGCAGGGGGAATGGAGGAAAGACATACAGGAGCCAAAATTCCTGCCATGACATGGACAGAGCATCTGTGGCCAAGGCCAGAGGATCCTGAGACAGGGAGACAAAGGCCGGGAGCTTGTGATTGTGATGGGATGCAAACAGATCCACATCCGTTAGACCCCAATGGTGACACAGGGACTGGAATACCCTGTTGCAGAGGGACCACTCCCCCTGACGGGAGGTCCCCCTGCTCAGAGAGTCTGCCAGTAGATTCTCTGCCCCCGGAATGTACACAGCCGAAATGCACTGAACATTGGCCTCCGCCCATGTCAGAATCCGCGACACCTCCTGGAGGGCCCCCCTGCTCCGGGTCCCTCCCTCATGGTTGATGTAGGCAACCGCCGTCCTGTTGTCTGAACGCACCTGCACAGCCAGACCCCTCAGGTGATGGGTCAACTGTTCCAGTACCAACCTGATCGCCCGTAGTTCCAGAATGTTGATAGGCAAGTGGGCCTCCTGAGGACCCCACCTCTCCTGGAACCAAAAGGTACCGCCTCGAAGCATGCCACCATCAGGCCCACCAACTGCATTCCCTACCTGAGTGAGGGCTGGGGACATGACAGCAGGAACTTCACCTGCGCAGTTAGAGCTTCCACCTTCTGTTGAGGAAGGAATTTCCTTGAATGAACCGTATCCAGAATCATTCCCAGGAATGGGGTCACCGTGGAAGGGGACAGAGAGGACTTGGGGTGTTTGATCACCCAGCCGAAGGACTCCAGGGTGGACAGCACCAGCTGAGTGCCCAACTCTGCCTACTGTAGAGACCGAGAGGTGATGAGTATGTCATCCAGGTAGGGCAGCACGTGTATGCCCCTTGACCTCAACAGAGACATCACTCCCGCCAGCACCTTGGTGAACACTCTGGGAGCTGAAGTGAGGCCAAATGGCAAGGCCACAAATTGGTAATGTTGATCTTCCAACGCGAATCTGAGAAACCTTTGGTGTCCAGAGAACACAGGGATGTGAAGGTAAGCGTCTTTGATGTCCACAGACGCCATGAAATCCCCTGGGCGCAGGGAGCTTATGTCCGAACGCAGAGTTTCCATGCGAAAGCGCCTGTTCTTGACAAATTTGTTGAGGATCTTTAAATCCAGAATGGGCCTGACTGACCCATCTTTTTTGGGAACTGTGAAAAGGTTGGAATAGAACCCTTTGCCTCTTTCTCTTAAGGGGACCTTGCAAATGACCCCCATACCCAGAAGGCCTTGCACGGCCTGCATCAAAACCTGAGCTGAGACAGGGTCCTGGGGGATCTGATGAATCTTGGGGGGGGGCGCACAGCAAACTCTTATCTTGTAACCAGAGGACACTACCTCCTGAATCCACCGGTCTGAGATGTGGTGCCTCCAGAAGTGAGCAAAGTGCTGTAGACATCCCCCCACCCCGACGGGCGAGGGCGCCCTGTCATGCCTGAGGGGGCTTGGGAGAGGATTTGAGCTAAGACCCCCATGAGGAGCCAGGACGTCGTCCTCTGCTCCTGTGCCAGGAATCTGCACAAGCCCCCGCGAAGGACACCCCTTTTCCTTGTTTAGCACCACGGTAGGGGAGTGAGAGGGAGCCCTGGCCCCGAAATGGCCGAGACTGCCGCCTGCGCTGGGGTAACTTACCTCCTTTAGCAAAACTGTGTAGACGGTCCCCACACAGGAGTAGCCCCTTAAATGGAAGCCCAGTAAGGGCCTTCTTTGCAGCCTTGTCAGCAGTCCACTGGCGCAGCCAAATCGCACGGCGTATAGCTACCACCAAGGCAGAAGTTCTAGCACACATCCTAATGGCATCATCCAGGGCAGATAGGATAAAGTTTACAAACACATCACAGTTA
The DNA here is from genome assembly GCA_027917425.1 of Gastrophryne carolinensis. Lineage (NCBI taxonomy): Eukaryota > Metazoa > Chordata > Amphibia > Anura > Microhylidae > Gastrophryne > Gastrophryne carolinensis. The sequence goes on along the minus strand of CM051234.1, from coordinate 434,479,614 downwards.
GACAGAGCATTAAACGTTTCAGGTGGCAATTCATCAGAAACCCTGTCAAGTACACTTCTGATCATAGAAACATAGAAGGTTGACGGCAGAAGGAGACCATACGGTCCATCTAGTCGGCCCTTATGTGTATACTGTATGTTCTCTTTATCTTAGGTCAGATATGTGCTTATCCCAGGCATGTTTAAATTCAGTGACTGTTGATTTTTCAACTACCTCTGCTGGAAGTTTGTTCCAAGCATCTACTACTCTTTCTGTAAAATAATATTTTCTAACATTGCTCCTGATCTTCCCCCCGACTAGCTTCAGGTTGTGCCCCCTTGTTCTATCATTAAGCTTCTTCTTGAAAACACTTCCCTCCTGAACCTTATTCAATCCTTTCACATATTTAAAGGTCTCAATCATGTCCCCCCTCTCCCGTCTTTCCTCCAGACTGTACAAATTAAGTTCTTTAAGTCTCTCCTGATAAGTTTTAAGTTTAAGTCCTTCCACCATTTTTGTTGCCCACCTTTGGACCCGTTCTATTTGAATAATGTCTTTTTGCAGGTAAGGTCTCCAGAACTGCACACAGTATTCTAGCTGTGGCCTCACCAGGGCTCTATACAGTGGCATCACAACCTCCCTCTTCCTACTGGTGATGCCTCGAGCTATCAGGGTCCTACGTGCCACAGATGTAATGGCCGAGGCGCAAACAGGGCGCAGCGCCGTCCCCACAAATGCAAAGGCATGGCCCTGCCAATTGGTCAACGCGCCGGTCCTCGGCATCCCGCAGAGTAGTAGAGTCAGGGGAGTGCATAATAGAGGTGTTAGACAGCCCTAGAATAGGAGCATCCACCTCGGGTGGCGAAGACCAGCACTTGACCATATCAGCAGGAAAGGGATACTTTCTGTCCCAACTCTTAGGTATACCGGGAAGTCTACTGGGACTTTCCCACTCCTTAAGCACAAGGTTATTGAAATGGGTTTGCTCTGGAAATTCCAAATGAACCTTAGCAGTATGAAAAAGCTCACCCCTTTGCCTGGGTGCCGCAACAGGGGGAGAGATGGACAGAACCTCGAAGATCTGAACCAGCAGTCTGTCAGTATCATCCGGGGCCCAGGGGTCAGAGCCAGAATCGTTGTGACCCCTGGGTCTCTCGTTAGATGATCCTGAATCAGAGAACAGCTCCCCTTCGTCCGAGGGGGTGTAGCCACATAGATGCAAAAACTCATCAGACTCCACAGGGAAAAGAGTAGCATCAGGGGTTAAGTGGCGCTTTTTAGCGGTGGCCTTACGCGCTAAAGTACTAGCAATCAATTTTTCAACAAGCAGCCAATGAGAAAGCAGAAGCGCCTGAGGTAACGCCGCCACCAGGCGCGGGACATCCAAGTGAAGGAAAAGACGTGCGCGGCGGCGGCAATTGTAACAGTAAAAAAGCCAAGTCAGCGCGGCGGCTGACACCACATAAATCAATCAAAACAGACTAAAAGCCAATTAGCACAAAACACTGGCACACTCACCCACACCCCCCCTTCTTTCCCCCACGAAGGCTACAGGGAGAATGAGGGAGGATGGCGGCCCTCTGTACAGGAACCACCACTACACGGGGCATGGGGCAATAATGCGGGAGGGGCATCCCATGAAGGCTCACCATCAGCCTATACCGCCTACCCTTTGGTGGGGGATTGCGGTGGAGCAGCACTCCTCAAGCACACATGGTGCTGCCTACCTTCACCCGACCGGCACAGCCCAGGCTGGGAGGCCCAACAAACGAGGAACGGGTGTGAATAGTCCAACAGGGCCGCAGGCTAATAGCCCCGCTCACCTGCGAGAGAGTGATAATTTCATGTCTTCGCAGTAAGCACTGCAGAGAAATCTGGGGATTTGTGGGAGGTCCCTGGGTATTTGAGGGGCCGGGAGGAGCCTGTTTTTACATGTCTCTGCAGTGCAGCGCCATCTGGCGGAGGATAACCCAAGTGTAAGTAATCTATCCGGAGCAGGACGTACTGTATACTAAGAATATTTCTTTTTTCACAGGTGTTAGGTGGTGGAGGTGGATGTGGTGGATTAAGTGTAAGAGGCGGAGGTAGGAAACACTTTAGTTCAAAAACTTTTTTATTGAGGACAGGAAAATTACAGTCATACAGGTCACAGACAATAAGCAAGGTAGCAAATAAACATTGATTACAGCAAATAGACATTGGTTACAGCATTTTTACTGGTCAAACTTATAGGTTGACAAGCGTTCAAGCAGTCCCACCCCAGTTTGTTCTATGGGCGGTATCCCAAGGAGTATCAACAGTAATTCCCCTGGACATTACAAGGGCCCCGGCGCTTGCGAGACTAACAAAACAAAAGAAAAGGATTTGTGAGGGACCCCACCCCCTAACCTAGTATGATTGGTGGATCTCCCTCCACCAGTCTTCTAAGGTACCATTCAGTGCCCCCGAAAGCGTATTTTAGCTCGGACTTCCGGGGTCAAGAGATTGATAAAACTCTCCCAGGTGGCGAAAAAGAACTCTACTTTTGTTTCCTTTTGGGAGGTTACGTCTACCCAATCAAATTTAAAGAACTGTTGTAATTTCCCCAAAAAGACTTTAAATTGGGGCGGTTCGGGGTGAATCCAGGCCTGCAAAATAGTTTTGCGTGCGACCGCGGATATAGTCAATAACAGCCTTCTAGTTCCCCGTGAGACTCTCACTCCCTCCAACATGAGTTCCCCGAAAATTGCCCATTCCGGTGAGGGGGATGCGAAATTTACCAGGTTCTGTGATGTGTATTGAGACACCTGCCTCCAGAACTTTTTGATCACAGGGCACTCCCATAAGTTATGAAAGAGGTCCGCTGATTCCGCATTGCACTTCAAGCAGTGTGGGGATTCAGATAAGCCCATGCGGAAAGATCGGAGCGGGGAAACATAGTTATAATGGAACTGTCTAAGAAGCATCTCTCTATATGTTGATGCTGATAGAGTAGACCAAGAATAATTATAAGATTTCAAGATCTGGTCACACGTGAGGTCAGGGAAATGCAGAGTCCACCTTATCATTCCTGTTTTCTGCCCACTCCAATCAAGCTTTTTCCTCAATACAGCATAATACATAGAAATAGCTCCCTTACTTGGTGGAGGATCCTGTAAGAGGGAGTCCACCTCATTGGACCAATCAAGGTCAGAAAAACGACTAACCATTTTCCTAGTGTAGGAAGTGGCTTGGATAAAGGAGAACACCCGGAGGATTGCACTGGGATATAAATGACTCATTGCCTCATAAGATAGAATTTTCTTCTGATCTTTGTTTACCAAGGCAGAGATTGAGGTGATGCCCGACTTACGTCAGTGCTCATACAGTATATGAGAGCCGCGTCGCTCAGGCCGAGATCCGGATTTCCAGCCAGCGGCAAAAGCAGAGAGAAGTGCGAGCTCAGCTTTCTTTCTTTGCGGATAGTTTGCCACACCTTCCAGATTGTAAATAGCAAGGGGTTTTGTGTCACCTGCGGGGGCAAGAGATGTTTGTGTTGGTGAATCATGAAGGTCAAGCTCGTGGTACCCAATAGGGCCAGGTCCAAGTCCGAGTTAGTATGCGCTTTACGATTCCCCACCCAGTCTCTCAAGACACATAAGAGAGCCGCCTGATTATATTTTTCGATTTCTGGGAGGTTCACCCCTGCGTTCCTGACCTCTTGCTGCAGCGTGACCCTTCCCAGACCTGCAACCCTCTTGGCCCAAATGAACTCTCTGAAGAGTCGGTAAATATGCCTCACGTCCTGAGTGCCCAGCAAGATCGGGAGTGTCTGGATGTAAAAGAAGATTCGCGGGAAGGCTATCATCTTGAGGAGGTGTATCCGCCCCAAGAATGAGAGTCCGAGTTTAGCCCAGCCTCTGAGTTCCTTCTCTAAGTTCTTTATTGCTGGTGTGATATTGCAGGAGTACAATTCCAAGGGGTTTTTCGGAATGAGCGCTCCCAAATATTTCAGGGAACTCCCGCTCCATGAGAAGGGATATCTATCACCCCACCGTGGCCTAGTACCAGATCCCAAAAACATAGCCATCGACTTGTTCAGATTTATAGAATAGCCCGATACCTGGCCAAACGTGTCTATCAATTGTAAGATCTTAGGTAAGGCCGATCTCGGGTTAGATATAAATAAGATCAGGTCATCTGCGAATGCCGTTAGCTTCACTGACGAGGAACCAACTCCAATGAGAGCGGGCATCCCTGTCTCGGGCCCCTAGCCAGGCGCACCTCCCGTGATCTTTCCCCTTTGATCAATAGGGAGGTTCGTGAGTTGTTGTAGATGAATCGGATATAATGTAAAAAGCGCCCTCCGAATCCCCTTCTCTCCAGGACACCCAGCAACCACGGCCACTCCACCTTATCGAATGCCTTTTCGGCATCTAGGCTAAGCAGTATTCCCCCAGAATTCCTGCCGGCAACGGTGGCTGCGATAGCCGTCCGAATGCCCAACGTAATGTGTTTGTTGCGGACGAAGCCCAACTGATGTTCACTAAGTAGGGACAGGAGAATCGATTGCAGCCTCTCCGCCATTATTTTAGCTAAAAGTTTGTAATCATTGTTCAATAGGGAGATGGGTCTATAGGAAGAATGTGACAGGGGGTCTTTCTGGGGTTTTAAAATTAAGGTAGTATATGCTTCAGTGAAATATGGCATTTCGACCTCCTTCTGAATAATTGTGTTAAACAAGTCCTGTAAAATTGGGGTAATATAAGGGCCTAATATCTTGTAAAATTCTCCTGTGTATCCATCGGGCCCCGGGGTCTTGCCCACGTAACCTCCCTCTCCGTAACAGGGCCCTCCAACAGCCCTCTCTGGGAATCAGACAACTTCTCCAGTTCTGCCCGCTGGAGGATAGGGTTCACTAACGAGTGGTCCGGCAGTGCAGAAGTGTAGACGCCTCTGTAGTAATCTTCAAAGGATTTGACTATCTCAGAGGTTCTAGTGTAATTTTGTTCAGAGGCTGGCTTTTTGATGGCAGCAATATGTCTTCTAGGGCCTGAGGGGTTAGTCATTGTTGCCAAGAGCCTGCCAGACCTGTTGCCATATCTATAGTATTTATGTCTCTGAAAGAAGTTTGATTTCTTTGCCTCTGCACTAAGAAAGGTATCTAATATAAGTGAGGCCTCCAACCATTGTTGCTTTGCGGCTTCAGTGTTGAGTTGTAGATAAGCTCTATACGACTCCAAGACCGCATCGTAAAGCTCTTTATGTCTCGTTTTCAATGCTTTTTTTCTTCGAGAAGCGAAGTCTACAATATGACCCCTGATCACTGCCTTTGCCGCCTCCCAGAATAGTACGGGTTCTGTTATGTGTTGGATATTGTCATCCTTGTTCCTCTCAGGAACTCCCGGAAGCCATCCAAGCCTGCTAAGTACGTAGGGAAGCGCCAAAACGTTGACCTGCACTGGGGGACCTCCAGTAAGAGGGAGATCACAATCGGTGCATGGTCCGAGAGTGCAATCGGCTTGATCTCTGCCTCCGTGACCTCCGAGAGAAGGGACTCATGCGTTAAGATATGGTCAATCCTAGACAGGGATTTATGAGCCTTGGAGTAGCATGTATATTCCCTCGCCGAGGGGCTAAGGAGTCTCCAGGGATCCACCAGGGGCAGATAGTCATAGATGTGTTTAAATGGTGTCGTGAGTCCCCTACCGTCCCTTGCAGTGGGGCTAGATTTGTCCTGTGTAGGATCTGTCACTATGTTAAAATCACCTGCCACGATCAATTTTGTATCCTGATAGTCATGTAGTTGTTGAGTTAAGTCAACAAAGAAGGGGAGGTTCGGGGTGTTGGGAGCGTAGATGTTCACCAAGGTATATTCTTGCCCCGAAACCTCTAACTTCAGTATGATGTATCTGCTCTGGGGGTCAATGACTGTTTCCAGAATCGTGTATCTAAGTGATTTGCTTAACAAGATCGCAACTCCCCTCTGCTTTTTTTTTAAATGTCATAGCAATCACCTCATTAATCCAGGGTGCTTTCAAGTTGCACTCCTCTCCCTCCTTCCAGTGTGTTTCCTGTAAAAGAACTATATCAGGGGTGTGGTGGCTTAGGTGTTGTAATATTTTCCTACGTTTGAGGTGGTGGTTAAGCCCTCCCACATTCCAGGAAACCAACTTTAAATGGGATTTGGGGTGGCCGGACCGCTCATTTGCCGGACTCATCTAGGATAGATAGCGCTGTCAAAGTTTAGAGAGCCCAGAAAATCAGTGTAAATAGGGGGGGCTGTCCCAGGCACCCTCCCTATTGCGTTCCGCGGACCAGTATCAGACAGTCAAAAGCATCGTCTCCTAGTTGGGAGACGGTGTGACCTCTGCTGTATAACCAATTACCAATGCTATTCCCTTGCAACGTTCCTGTCACTCCCCTCCATTTTCCTTTTTCCATCATGTAACCTTTTCCCTCAAGATCAGAGGGAGATATCTGAGAAATCAGTTCTATAAACAAATAACAAACATTAAATCTTAAGGACAGAGAGGATCGTGCAGCAGAATCAACGGCTGCACGACCATCTCCGCGCATCAACAACAAAGCTTTACCATAATCACAGTGTAGCGATAACCCTTATCGCCGGAGGGCTTCACCGCCCGAGACGTCCTTTTCCCAATGGTGAGAGGTGCTGCTGGAATTCCAGAGTCGTCCGTGAGGAAACAGGAACAGCCCTTACAAGGGTTAGTGAATTGTAATATAGCGTTTCCCCCAATAAGAGACAGAACTCAGTATTGAGGGTGAAGGTGAAGTGTCTTTATTAGTGCCACTCTAGGCCTTATATACACAAGTCTCCATTGCATGACACACACACCGACCAATAGCAGCAGGGCACACAATCCCTCAACTCTGCCGGTGACGCAATCAGCAACACAATAGACGTCTGTAATACACTCAATCCGAACAATGCCATTGTCTGTGACGTAATCAATCAATACAATGGCAGTCAGAACAATGAATAACGTAATCAATCAATACACTGGCAGTCTGTAACATGCTTAAGAAAAGGAAAGTAATGAACCTGTGTAAAGTCCAAAGGGGCAGAGAGTCTGTCACAATGCCCCCTTTTTGTGGAACACCCGGCAGACCCGGATTGACCCTGTTCGGGTTAACGTGGGGCTGTCCGGACTCTTGTTATGGGCAGAGTTCTGTTTGCCGGGATAATCCATCTGCATTACCGTTTTGTCTACCGGGCCTGTATACACACACACACACACACACATACAGTTGTACTCACAGGGTGCTGGTCTTGTCTTTTCCCCCCAATAAGAGACAGAACTCAGTATTGAGGGTGAAGATGATACACACACACACACACAGTTGTACTCACAGGGTGCTGGTCTTGTACACACACATGTACTCACAGGGTGCTGGTCTTGTACACACACATGTACTCACAGGGTGCTGGTCTTGTACACACATACAGTTGTACTCACAGGGTGCTGGTCTTGTACACACACATGTACTCACAGGGTGCTGGTCTTGTACATACACATGTACTCACAGGGTGCTGGTCTTGTACACACATACAGTTGTACTCACAGGGTGCTGGTCTTGTACACACACATGTACTCACAGGGTGCTGGTCTTGTACACACATATGTACTCACAGGGTGCTGGTCTTGTACACACATACAGTTGTACTCACAGGGTGCTGGTCTTGTACACACACATGTACTCACAGGGTGCTGGTCTTGTATACACACATGTACTCACAGGGTGCTGGTCTTGTACACACACATGTACTCACAGGGTGCTGGTCTTGTACACACACTCTCTTAGCTCTGGTTGCAAGGCATTGAGAAAATGTTCTAGTAAAAACAACTGTAGGCTTCCGGGGTGACAGCGTTCCGGGCTAACAAAGCCTCCTTTACCAGATGGTAGTGTGGTAAGTCCGCATCAGGGATGGCCCGGAAAGCATCGGAAGCTTTCCCAGATAGTTTCCCTGATAATATGGTGCCCCATTCCTCCGTGGGTACCCGTGTAAAGCGCACTACCGTTCAAAATCGGCCAAAAATCCATCACTCATCGTCACTTTCCTGGAAGGACTTAAATGCTGCAAATGGAATCTTTTTCCCCCCAGTGTAACTGAGGCTCGGAGACACAGGGGCGCTGAGAGGCTGCTGGGTTGCGAGTCGCCGATCTTCCCTTCGCTTACTGGCCTCTGCCTCCGCTGCGGCGAAGACTTGGTCGATCAGTTCTTGTAATGGATTCGGCCATAGACCGACAATCTGTCCCGAACCGCTTGAACGAGAGCAGCGTCTTCATCATTCTCTATATTGGTTTCGGTCCTCACTGCTGCACGATACATTTCGATCAGCTTGGCTATCAGTTCCTGACGTGGGCGGTTGCTAGCCGACCTTCCCCGGCTCTCGAGTAGATCCTTCAGGGTCAGCCTTTTCAACTTGTCATACTGACTCTCCATCAGGGTAGCACTATCTCTGGGTACAAAGGACCATCCGACCGCTTGCCACCAATTGTAGCGATAACCCTTATCGCCGGAGGGCTTCACCGCCCGAGACGTCCTTTTCCCAATGGTGAGAGGTGCTGCTGGAATTCCAGAGTTGTCCGTGAGGAAACAGGAACAGCCCTTACAAGGGCTAGTGAATTGTAATATAGCGTTTCCCCCAATAAGAGACAGAACTCAGTATTGAGGGTGAAGGTGAAGTGTCTTTATTAGTGCCACTCTAGGCCTTATATACACAAGTCTCCATTGCATGACACACACACCGACCAATAGCAGCAGGGCACACAATCCCTCAACTCTGCCGGTGACGCAATCAGCAACACAATAGACGTCTGTAATACACTCAATCCGAACAATGCCATTGTCTGTGACGTAATCAATCAATACAATGGCAGTCAGAACAATGAATAACGTAATCAATCAATACACTGGCAGTCTGTAACATGCTTAAGAAAAGGAAAGTAATGAACCTGTGTAAAGTCCAAAGGGGCAGAGAGTCTGTCACACACAGTGGTTCAAAGGTGGTCTAATAGGGGTTATGTTCATTTCCCTAAATAGCGTATTAACGTTGGAAATGTTAAACGTGAGTGTAATACTAGGGTACGTCAAGTGGACTTCTCCTGATTAGAAATCGGCAGTAGCTCCTTTTTGGCCTGGGTCGGGTTTTCAAATATTCTCGGCTCTCCATTTATTAGCAGCCGCAATTTAGCAGGGTATAAAAGGGTGAACCGTATTCCCGTGTCAGCCAAGTACTTGCACACCGGGGCGAATTCTCGTCTTTTCTGTGCTACTGCGGCTGAGAAGTCCTGAAATATCAGGATTCTGTGCCCTTCCACCATCAGTTCTTTCTGCTTCCTGAAGGCTGCGAGGATCGCCTCTTTATCTGCATAATGAAAGTACTTGGCTATCACCGGCCTAGGGCGTCTTGTGCTAATCGACTGTCTCTCCTGGCCTAAACTATGGGCCCGTTCAACATGTCTAGAGCCAGTGGTCCGGAGGCCCAGGGCGAGCATAAGGTCATGTGTAAGGAACCTGGTCAGGGATGCGGTGGTCTTGTATGACTCCGGAATTCCTATAAAACGGAGGTTTGATCTCCTACTCCTGTTTTCCAGATCCTCATGCTTTTCGTTTAAGGATGAAATAATCATTTCCTGAGCAGAGGATCTGGTTTGGAGAAGATCTAGTTTATCCTCTAAATCACTGACCCTTTGTTCCAACTCCGTGACCCTCGTGGTATTAGATGTGATCTGGGCCATGGAATTGGCAATGGCATCCTGGAGGGAATCAAATCGTTTGTCCAAGTAAGGGGTGATCTGGGCCAAGACTGCCTGAGCTATGAATTTGCCCTCCTCCCCTCCTCGTTCCAGGGGTGTGTCCGGGATCGGATCCCCATGCAAGTCAGGGGTTAGTGGGGAGCTCGGGGGCGACCCCTGGGTGTTGTTGTTTTTCGGACTATTTTGGGTCTGTTTTGACTTGGCCCTGTCAGCTTTCGTAGTATTTGCAGATTGCTGTTTCTCTAGATAACGGTCTAAACCCTTTCTGGTCGCTTGAGACATTGTGAATAAAAATATGAGCACTGCTAAATTATAGGGAGTATCAAAGATGGAGATTTTGTAGACAAAAGGGCAAATCAATGCTATTATCTCTTCAAGTGGCGGATCAAACCCTTCTAAACAGTTTTAAACAGTATGAACAAAGATACAGGCATCAGCAAATTGCAAGGATTATAAAGGAAATGCAAGAGAAGAGCAGTCTACCAACTGGCCAGCAGGTGGCAGCAGAGGACAGGCACCTCGCCCTCAATGAGATGAGAGGTGAACTGCACCCGGCTCTCCCAGCAACAGGTTTTACACAGGTTTTCCTGCTTGAAGCAGTGAGCCAGTGCTCTGGGTAGCAACCCGCCGATATTATTTACAGATATGAAATACAACAATAGATTAACTATATACAATGATGTGACATAAGCTTGAACTTAAGGAGAACCATAGGGGCCACTCCAATGGACACAGGGATGGCGGCCGTGGCCGCAGGGAGGAAGGAGGACCACGGAGGGTGTGGAAATGGTGTCTTCACCAGACTTAAGAATGGCCGGGTGGGCAGAGGGTCAAGGGGAGGGGGGCTCACTGCAATGAGGTGAGGACGGTAATCCAAGCAGGGGGGGCAGACAGGTCCCGCAGCCAGGGGGGCGGTCCTCGCCTCCAGCTGAGGATCCGGCCCCTCAGAGTTGGCTGATCAATTGCCTCAGTGTTGCACAGTTACTGTGGGGCATAGCCGTCTGCGCGGCGTGCGGGCCCTAGCGCATCTCAGTTATAATGAGACAGGGAGGCAGGTCACTGCACACCTCTCCCACCTCTCCTGCTGATAAAGGGAGGCTCACCTCGGGGGGGTCCCCAGAGGATCAAGTGTCACACTTCACGGCCCCCTGCCGCGTTTCACCCGTGCCGGGCGGGGGGAGGGGGGGATCGCCAAGAGTGTACCGAGGGTCTCACAGGCCTTCACCTCTCAGGCCCGCTCCCGTCGCCACTCACACATCGGCAACACTGCTCCGCCAGGGGATGTCACAGTGCAGGGCGCGTTGACAACCGCCGCTCCAGTAGGCGCTATAGGGGTGATGCCCGCCGCTCTTCCGGTGTCAGGGCCACAGTTACTGGGAAGGGCTGCCCTCCGATGCCCGACGCTGATGGCTGTCTACCTCTCTCACCGGCAGACTCTCCTTGGGGAAGGGGGGGTACACGAGGAGCCGGGCACCGCGCTCCGCCGCCCGCCTCTCCGATTCACGCCGGCAGGCAGGGGGGATCGGCTAGTAAGCACAAGGGGTTCCGCCGGGCCGTTTCCACTCACCCCCGCCCCGACCGCCAGCCTCTCGTCTCGTTCCCGCAGTCGCCCGCACTCCAACCGCACGGCTCTCTCAGGGGACCACGCAGGGCAGGAAGCACAGAATGCCCACCTCCTCACCGGTCGCAGCAGGGGCGATGTCCACCGCTCCTCCGGCGCCAAGACCGACGCTGACACAGTGGCCGGCTCACCAACAGCACATCTCCCGTGGCCTCCCAGCAGGCCCGAAGAATCGCAGGTAGGTGTAGAGATAGGGGGCTCTCAAGCGGTAGCTGTTTTACCTGCCCTTGCCTTCGGCGCGCCAGGCGCCACGTGGGTTCTGCAAATACGGGCAGGGACTCCGGGGAATCGTGAAAGGGGGGTCTCCCGTAAGTCCAAACGGTAGCAGTGATGTTTGCCCCCTCTCACAAACGTGCTCCAAGGCTCTGGCTTTGAGGATTACAGTCGATGCTAGAAGCATGTGGAGGAGCGTGCTAAAATGCGGCCATCTTCGTTGGCTCCGCCCCCGGAAGTCCCGTAGGAAACACTTTAACCAGTTACTCAGGTGCTGGCATAGCCATGTCCCGTGGGATCCACACCTGGTTCATCTTAAGGGCAGGGATGGCCTGGTGAGAAAAGTAGTGGTGACTGGGAACAGAATATTTTAGGACAGCCACCATGAGATCTTTAAAACTCCACTAGGCGGAATGGGAGCATTTCAAAGGCCAGCAATTCTGAAATGCTTGTATTCAAGCCAGGGCTTGGGGGTGAGATGGGCCCAATGTCCGCTTTCTCTCCAAACTTTGAGGGATGAAAAGCTGAACACTTCCCTAGGATGATGTGGACTGGCTTGGTGGTGGGGTTCCCACATTCTCCCTTTTTGGAGAGACAGATGGCCCTGTTAGAGAGGTGGAGCTGGAGACTGAGCCAGAGAGAGACTCAGCTGTTTGCAAACTCTGGTAGTTCTGCCACTGCAGCTCATGTTTTGCTTGCATATGCCTGGTCATGCATAAGGTGCAGAGATAATTAGGGCAGTTCTCCCTCACTTCTGCAACTGTTGGCACAGCTTGCAAATTACCTTTCAGTCACTGGGCTTGGTGACCAGTATTCACAATGAGCTGACCGCTGATGGTTTGTGCCCTTCTCCTCCTTCTGCTGGCTGCCTGGAGCTGTGTCACTACCACCTCTTCCTCCGAACTCTAATGGCCTTCTGTTCATGTAGAGTCTAGGACAGGGCTTCTCAACCTTTTAAAGAGCGGGGGCCACTTAAGCAATCTGGAAACTGGTCGCTGGCCACAATGAATATGTTCAAAATTTGGAATGTATCATTTTGAATAGCATTAGATTGATTTGTTTGACACCCATGTCCTCCCACCACAAGACCCCATTACCAGATTCATATCCCTGTCCTTACTGATCCCCTATATAACTACCTTTACACACTAGTTCTATTTAACCCTCCCACTTTCCCAAAAGCAGGTCAGGGACCACATCAGATGGCCCCAAAGTGCCACATCTAGTGTTTGGGGTCATTTAACTAATTAAAGGGGATCCTGAATTTCTTAGTTACAAAATGATAACATGCATATTGTCAGAATTATATTACTTAATACAATATTGACTTCTTAGCTGATAAACTGTTAGGGGCATGTAATCTGACATTCCCAAGTGGGCGGGGTTACCTGTATAAGATTTACTCCGTGCCCACTACCTGTAGCCTATTGTAACTTATTGTACCTATTTGTATCTCTCTCCCTCCACTTGTAACTGTAACTTATAAATTATACATTACAAATGTAATAACTGCCTGAAACATTTAAGCTTTTGAAACTTTGGGAACTCATTAGTTTAAGTAAAATTATTGTGCTAGTTATTAAACACGCTTTCAAATTATGCATTTTACTGTGTGTTGGCCTTAGATGTAGGAGAACGTGGCAAGTTATTGACCATAGCCCATCAGATGTAAGCTTCAGTTCACACACCAAAGCACACCCAAAGGAAAACTTGATCCTTTAGCCTACTGGCTTGTTGAGTGTTGTTGTTAATGCTGTGCAATCTGAACAAAGGCGAGTTACAAGTGGTGTGCCACAAGGTTCTGTGCTGGGCCCCATTCTTTTAAATATGTTTGTAAGTGACATAGGAGAAGGCTTGGTAGGAAAAGTTTGCCTGTTTGCTGATGATACAAAGGTTAGTAATAGGCTGGATATTCCTGAAGGTGTCTGCAACATGGAAAAGAATTTAGCTTTACTAGATAAATGGTCAAAACTGTAAAATCATGCACTTGGGTAGAAGGAATTCCTGCTCTGAGTACCGTATGGGCAGCACTGTGTTAGCCAGGACCTCGGAGGAGAGAGATTTAGGGGTACTGATTACTGATAGCTGCAAGATGAGTGGACAGTGTAGCCAGGCAGTGGGAAAAGCAAGCAGGATGTTTGGCTGCATAGCTCGAGGCATCACCAGTAGGAAGAGGGAAGTTGTGATGCCGCTGTATAGAGCCCTGCTGAGGCCACAGCTAGAATACTGTTTGCAGTTCTGGAGACCTTACCTGCAAAAAGACATCATTCAAATGGAATGTGTCCAAAGGCGGGTAACAAAAATGGTAGAAGAACTTCTGGTAAGAAGGAAAATCTTATCAGGAAAGACTTAAAGAACTTAATTTTTACAGTCTAGAGGAAAGAAGTGTGAGGGGGGACATGATTGAGACTTTTAAATATGTAAAAAGATTCAATAAGGTTGAGGAGGGAAGTGTTTTTAAGAAGAAATTTAATGATAGAACAAGGAGGGAGGAAGAGGGAAGATCGGGAGCAATGCTAGAAACTATTATTTTATAGAAATAGTAGTAGATGCTTGGAACAAACTTCCAGCAGAGGTAGTTGAAAAATCATCAGTCACTGAATTTAAAAATGCCTGGGATAAGCACACATCTATCCTAAGATAAAGAGAACATACAGTATACATATAAGGGCAGAATATTTTCCAATGATGTAGGATATTTTAGCATGGAAACAACAGCACCTTATGAGCAATGCAGAAAAAAGGCATAGCCTGTAAAGTGTTGTTGTTTCCAAACTTTAAAAAAGTATTCAAAATCATTTGAATAACTCATACCTTACTTTATCATTTTTGGACATGACATTTGTAAAACCTGTAGGTGGAGAAATGGACCTAAATAGAAAGCAATACACAATTCACATACCTGGCTGGTTGTTCTCCGCCAACACAGTTGATAAAGGCTTATATTCATTTGTAGTATCATGGGAACAATTTATCACTGACAACATTTTATCCAGGGACAGTTAAAGGGACAAAGCAAAAATGCCATTATGGAAACAAGGCCACAATTTATGTCTCCCTGTGCACCAAAAGATTTTTATACATGCAAACGATACAAAAGCTTTCCAGTCGTCAATTACAAACATTGCTTTTCTGATTGGTCAAGTGAGACTGCTAACTGCTTGAATATAGGGTTTATGCAAATAAGCTTGGGTTTTTCTTGAGAGGCAGTAAGATCCAAAATCATCTTCTCTAGTGTAAAGTTATGATATTTTAATATATTTTGTTCCCCAAGAGATCTTATACAATCAAAACTGCAAAATGGAACAATTGCCAACTAGGAGCCAGCATGGTTGGCTCCCTAATTAGTATTCAGCATGGTCGGAGACCTTTTCCTTTGTACCGGTTTCGGTCTGGGCTGTTGGTCTGTCACATGCAAATTAGGCAAGTGTCCTGTGCCTTGGTGTCTTCCGGCAATTGCAGAGTCTCGACCACCACCAGCAGCGCCTGCTTGTGTCCTCCTGAATTAGCAGGGAGGAAGAAAAGCTGGAATGTCGGTAGTGGACTGGAAGCGACTAGCACCAGAACAGATGAACACTGGAACGAGTACTGGAACAAGTGATCAACACCATGGCTCAGGAACAGGGAACTGGTCCTCGCTGGATAGCCTCTATCATATTTATATATTCTTTTTTACAATAAATCTTTATTGAGAAGAGCAAGGCAGCGATACAGGTCACAATCGTCAGAACATCTCTATCATTTCTATGGAATAATACATGCATGCTACTATGAGCTTTTGTAATGACATTGACACATGTTTTATGACACTTGGGCTATCTGTCTCCAGTGATCGTGTCTGGGGACCCTTCACGCCGCCCTCGGCTCTTTGTTTTTCCAAAAGATTTGCATATTTTTAAAGCAATAACTAATTAGTTAAACTGTACTTCCAGCCTAATTTACTGCAGTGGGCTATCGTCCAATGAGAGCTGTTTGCTGTGATTATATAATTAGGCAAACAGCTCTCACTGTTGTTAATGGGGAGCGTGCGCTGCTGCATCCCCGGTGGCATGCACAGGCTTCCCCCCCAGCCAGGAGGTACAGGAATGTGTGCTTCCAATCCTTGTCAATGAGAGCCATGTGCTCTTGCTCTCACCTCTTGGACATACACCTATACCAAGAACGAAGCCCACTTTTATGGGAGCAATGAAGATAGCCATGCGGCACACCATACATGTTTGAGGGGCATTCCAGGCAAAGGGCTAAGCTAGGTTGCTTCCTCCTTGTCCCATGCTGGCTGTCAGAGCAGCATATTTCATTACCCAGGACTTTGCATTACCTGATAAGCCCTGTAGAATGTTTTGACTTCTGCTGACTAATTTTTCAGGGTCCACAAAATGAACTGACATTGAAACATGACATTGAAACATGCATGTATGGAGTCATCATCTACTGCTGGGGAGGCCCTGCAAAAGGGAGGGAGTTAATTGGAAGTTATTAATAAATATAAAGCAGACTGAAAGAAATGCAGATGAAAGATGCAGGGTCTAACAAGGGCTTTTTTATGGGGGGGGCGAGGAACCACTCTCAATTCAAAAATTCCTGGCAAACAGTCTTTTTAGAAGAGGGCAAGTGTAGAGTTCACCCATGAGTTATCCCTAGAAGTAGACACCAATGTTACTGAACAAAAATCTCTTTATTAAAGGTAAAGAGTAAGCAAAGTGTGCAGGGTTCAAGGGCAAGTGGCAGAGCAGCGGGTCTCAGGCTTCCTTAGGTGGTCTTTGGGAGTCAATTTGAGCGGTACCACTTCATTGATGACATATTGGTTCTGTGACAGGGTTCGGGGGTCCTGTAAACAATTTTACAGGATTTTACAGAATTGAATGTGAATAATATTAAATATCTTTTTGACATTCCACATCTCCCGCATGCAGGCCGCCTTGCTGGATCTGCAGCTCCAGATTAATGAAGCTGGGACAATATAATCCAGTCTTCACTGCAAGGTAACATCAAATTTACAATTTTAATGGAATATATATCTGTACTTATTTATATAAGAATTTATCTTGTACCCCTTAAAGAAAAAAGGAGAAATACTCATCATCTAAAACTGAACTACTGTATTTTTCACCCTGTAAGACGCAACTGCCCACAATACACACATAGGATTTTCAGAATGAAAAATAATATTCTGAACCAAATAATAGGCAAAATGCAGAAACCCCAAATATCATGCAAAGTGGCACCCCCCTCCCATTCCCCATAGGCAGTTTAGCATTCCCCTCTCCCATTCCCCATTGGCAGGGTGATATTCCCCCATGTCATTCCTCATAGGCAGTAGAGCATTCACCACATTCCATTCCCCATAGACAGCGTGTCATTCCCCCATCCCATTCCCTATAACAGTGTAGAATTCTCCCCTCCCATTCCCCATAGGCAATGTGGCATCCCCCCCTCCCATTCCCCACAGGCAATGTGGCATTCCCCCCTCCCATTCCTCATAGGCAATGTGGCATTCCCCTTCCCATTCCTCATAGGCAATGTGGCATTCCCCCCCTCCCAATCGCCACAGGAAATGTGGCATACCCCCTATTAATAACCATAGGCAATGTGGCACCCCCCATTCCCAATAGACAGCAGAAGAAAATAAATAAAAATGTCCCCATTGCTTCTTCCGGCCGGGGCACACGCAAACACTTGGTTCCGTGCAATTTCACTATTTCTGGGTTTAAATTAATATTCATTGCACTTGTTCACATCAAGTTTTTTACACATTTTTAATATATACATTGTTTATGTTTTGGATGTTTGGTTTGAGTGCCCTGTGGTCTTTTTGTTTTGTGTGTTTTACAGAGACTTTGAGACGGTGAGGCTATCTTCAGGTATAGTTCATCTGAATAGAGCTACCGTGCAAGAATGTCCCCATTCGACATCTACTGGCCGAATTAACCAGTGTGCCCTAGAGTTATTCTAGCATTGTTATTTGCATATTCTTTTCTTTACATGCATATTTGATTATAGGCTTTGTCTTACAGAGGGCATCATTTTGGGTGCCTTCTTGTTACATTCAGCATGTTATTTACTTTCCTTAATATGTATGCTATTGCCTCTCCCGTCACCAGGCAGCTAGAATTATACAGACTTTGGAATGCGTGGGCGCATCGTCATCTGTGGCTGCGGTGATGTTAGCGTGCACAAGCCATGTTAGTCTGTCTGCACCTCTTCCATCTTGGGGTGGGGCAGTTGCCAGCTTACTGCGGGCATGCGCTCTGGCCTTAGCGCTGTACCTCAGCCTTCTTGGTACAGGGCACACCATACCCTGTTCTCTTAGACTCAAATTTACAATTTTAATAGAATATATATCTGTATTTTGTACTTAATTACATTTATATAAGAATTTATCTTGTCCCCCTTAAAGAAAAAAGGAAAAATACTCTTCATCTAAAACTGAACTACTGTATTTTTCACCCTATAAGACGCAACTGCCCATAATACACACATAGGATTTGCAGAATGAAAAATAATATTCTGAACCAAATGGTTGTAAACCAAATAATAGGCAAAGTGCAGAATCCCCAAATATCATGCAAAGATGCACCCCCTCCCATTCCCTATAGGCAGTTTAGCATTCCCCTCTCCCATTCCCCATTGGCAGTGTGATATTCCCCCATCTCATTCCTCATAGGCAGTAGAGCATTCACCAAATTCCATTCCCCATAGACAGCGTGTCATTCCCCCATCCCATTCCCTATAAGCAGAGTAGCATTCCCCCCTCCCATTCCCCATATGCAATGTGGCATTCTCCCCCTCCCATTCCCCATAGGCAATGTGGCATTCCCTCCTCCCATTCCCCACAGGCAATGTGGCACTCCCACCCCCCATTCCTCATAGGCAATGTGGCATTCCCCCCCTCCCAATCGCCACAGGCAATGTGGCATAACCCCTACTAATAACCATAGGCAATGTGGCACCCCCCATTCCCAATAGACAGCAGAAGAAAATAAATAAAAATGTCCCCATCGCTTCTTCCAGCTGAGGCAAACGCAAACATCTGACTCCGTGCAATAACCAGCCCAGCCTGTGACAGCCTAGCCAGCAGCATGGGAGTGCCGGATATGTAGTTGACTTTTTTTAAACTTTCGCCCCATAAGGTACATGCACATTTTACCCTCACTTATAGTTGTCATAGTTTCCTGTCCATGCTAAATATAGTTTTCAAAATTCTTTATACTCATTTGCTCAAAATACCATAAGTACTCTTTTTATGTTGTTCTTTACTTCTCTGTTCCTCAAGCTATAGATGATTGGGTTGAGCAATGGTGTAAAAGCACTGTAGAATACAGAGACCACCTTGTCTCCCGTAAGGGAAACCATTGCTGAAGGACGCACATACATGAATATCACTGTTCCATAACATATGAAGACCACAATAAAATGTGATGCACAGGTAGTGAAAGTATTACGTAACTTAGTTACAGATGAAGTTACAGTTACTACAATATGTCCATATGATCCCATGATAAGGGAAAAACAACCCAAGATTACAATTCCTGCAAAAAAGAAAAAGATAACCTCTCTGAGGAAACCACCGTAACATGAGATCTTTACCAGAGGTGCAAAATCACAAAAGACATGATCAATTTTATTGGAACCACAAAATGAAAGTCTAGTTAATGGAATGGTAATAACAATTACTAAAATAGCACTTGTTGCCCATGCTCCAAGTATTAACATTTTACATAAAGTATCATTCATAATAATCATATATTGTAGTGGGAAACAAATTGCTATATAGCGGTCCAAAGACATTATGGCAAGGAGAAGGTTCTCCATGGACCGCTTAAAAAAAATAAAAAGTAGAACTGCAAAAAACATCCCACAACTGAGATGAGCTTACGTTGGCCTACAATGTCAGCCATCATTTTGGGTACTGTTGTAGAAATATACCATATTTCCATGAAGGCAAAGTTGCTGAGGAAGAAGTACATGGGCCTGTGAAGGTTCTTGCTGAACCACACTACAAATATGATTATAACATTGAAGGTAACAGACAAGGCGTAGATGATGAAAAACACAAGAAACAGAAAAGTATTTTCTCTATAATCCAGAGAGAAACCCCTTAAAGTGAATATTATATATATGGTGAAATTGTAAGTCTCCATTCATTTCATCAGAAAAATCCCTAAAATGCTGGAAAGAAATCATTCTAATCATAGATAAGCTGAATGATGTGACAGTTTAAAAACCAAACAGATTGATACTTTAGAGTTTAGACTATAGGCCCGCAAGGGCAGGGCTCTCTCTCTTATTGTTTCCTGTGCTCACAACACCTGGTTTGAACCTTGTGGCATCTTGTTTTGTATTGTTCCCTGTACTATATGTTTTACCTTGTCTGTAATCATACCCTGTAAAGCGCTACGGAAGATGATGGTGCTATATAAATAAACATTATTAATAATAATACTTTTCTAAGGTATCCTTTTTTTTTAGCTTTGTGCAATCATCTCTTATTTCTAGCCAGAAGTAGAAACCCTTCAGTTGTAATGACTCATCATTGAATAAAATACATTGTATACATTGTATCACCTGACCGAGTACTTTTGCGGCAGCCACTATAGCAGTGGTACTCAACCATTTCTTCTAAAGGTCCATATAAAGGCATCTGGTGAGAGGTGGAGGTCCGGGCAGGGGGTTGTCGCAGGGCACAGCGCACTGGGGATGGGGGGCGCTATAAATTCCACAGGCAAAACCAAAAAAGACTAGGTTAGATGGAGCAGAGTTGAGGAGACACAGATGGATGGCTATGGGATTGATGGGGCAAAGCTGGGGGACATGAATGCAAGGGGCAAAGCTGGGGGGCAGGAATGATTGGGGCAGAGATGGAGGGACAGGGATGGATGTGGCTTAACTGGGCAGTGGGACAGGATTGGATGAGGCAAAAAGACAGAGAAACAAAGTTTGTGTGTACCTTGCAATGCCACTTCTCGCCCATGTGGTACATATTGCAATGCTAAGTGCTCGGCAGTACATTGTGACACTGGTAGGGAGACTAAGCACTACTACTAGCTCTGCGGAATGCCAGTCAGACCGCTTTTACTCCTTCAAAGAGATAGCCGCACAACAGTATATACAATTAAATAGTCAATGCTTTTTTCAAAACGACATATAAACAAAGGCATGTCCCGAAGTAGATACATTTAAAAACAATTAAAACTCTATATTAATATCTATATAATATTAGTACATTTGCATATTATCTGCTAACTATCCTGGAAACCTCTGCATGAGATGTGCAAAAAGGGAGAAATAAACCAATAGCAGTGCACTTATACACTTAAGATACTGTGCAAAATAGGCTTTGTGCAAAATTAGCACTGAGGTAGAAAGATATGTGACCGAATATATAAAGGTCCCAGTACATATGCTGGGATTTCTGAAAAAGGTGCTATGTGCAAGAGGTGCTTGTGCAAAAGTGCAAAGAAAGTAATAGTTGCGCTAGGTTATAGCAGATACATACATGTAATGAGATAAGATAATAACAATGGCAAGTTACATCGACAAGATGGTTAATCCGCTTGGAAATGTTGAAGTCAGGACTATTAGAAATTAAGAACATCCTTTCTTTCCATGCTGGCCCCCATCCGACAGCAGAAAATTGATTCTCATCAGCAGGAAGACCAGAGGACCAGGGAGTCTAATAGGCTGCCAGACACAATCACTATGCCGCGTAGAATTGGCACTCCCATTGTTAGGATTGTCTCCTGATACCAAGCAATAGTCAGTTATATTTGCCTGACCCAATATTATACACCCTATATACTCCACATATTGTATATACCTAATGTATAGGTTTATACTAATATGTACTAATATTACAATTTTTAGTAATCATTTTCAGTATGGGCTTATAAGTCTGGAGGGGTCCACTTTCTATCCTTAGATGAGCTTTAATTGTTTTTAAATGTATCTACTTTGGGACATGCCTTTGTTTATATGCCATTTTGAATAAAGCATTTGCTATTTAATTGTATATACTGTTGTGCGGCTATCTCTTTGAAGGAGTAAAAGCAGTCTGACAGCATTCCGCAGAGCTAGTATTATTGTCGATCGCCCTTTAGGCGGTGATTACTCTGTCAGCCAGCATCCAGTGGTAATCTTTTTGTGCAGTGCGGGAATTTATCTGTTTGTGTCAAGAGACTAAGCACTACATTGCCGATCAAGTAAAGGGAGCAGCGCTGAGCACGGCAACACAGAAGCAACTGAGTGCAGAGATGTCAGGGCAGAGGTCCAGAAATCTGGCGCTGAGGTCCGCATTCGGACCCCGGTCCGCCAGTTGAGCACTGCTGCACTATAGAGATACATTGTAACAGCTTCGCTCACATAGTTTTCTTATGTTACATTAGCTGTTTATTCAGAGTTTGTGTGAAAAATGACAGACAAGCTTCTCCTTGTTTCTGAGGCATATCTCTCTCTCAATTTGGTGTGAATTGCTTCTGGAACAGCACCCCCCTAATTGCCATGTGTAAGCAGCACTATCAGGTGTGTGGCAAGATGGCCGCCACCATGTATTTCAAGAGTGAATAATCTTTATGCTATTCCACAACATCTGCATGGGGTAAGCCCTTTTACTGCTTATGCCACTGTTCATAAGAAAAAAAGTTTCTTTTTTTGACTGTAGGTCCGCTTTAACCTTAACATTTAACCTCTCACAAACAACAAATGCAAAAGGGTTTTTATCTGGTTATGTATGGTAGGGATGAGCGAATCGATCCGGACGAACCCGGATTCGATCCGAATTTCAGGAAAAATTCGATTCGGATCGAATCCGAATTTCCCCGCGATTCGATCACTCGAAGTTTTCCTTTAACATCCATTCATTTACATTACAGGCATTCTAAGATGGCGGGCGGGACATGTCTGGACATGTATCCCGCGCCAGTGCAAGCTGGGGCAGTCACATGCAGCCTATCAGCAGCCAGCAAGCCCGGTGACGTCACACAGCGGTATTTAACGGCGGCCATCTTGCTTTTCCTCATTTCTCTATTGCATTCGTGACAGACAGACAGAACGCTGTGTAGCTGAGGCAGTTAGACAGGCTGGAGACAGGCTGGAGACAGGGACAGACAGGGACAGGCTGGAGACAGGCAGGAGACAGGCAGGAGACAGACAGGAGACAGACAGAAAGCCAGGGAAAGGTAGGAAAAACGGAGCTGGCTGACAGGGAGATTTTTTTTTTTTCATCCAGCCTTTGTTAGCGTTTTCAGGCTGCTTATAGTAACTAACTGTGCATATATACTGAACTGATCTTAAGTCTGCTGTGAGGCATCCCATTCTGTGACTAAAGCAGCCTCTATTTAATAGCATAATAAACATTTGCACTTATTCTCATAGAAATCAGGCCTGATAAAGACACTTTTGCTGTGCATGCTCTCTGGTTTTTGTGGCACTGGCATCCCATTCTGTGACTAAAGCAGCCTCTATTTAATAGCATAATAAACATTTGCACTTATTCTCATAGAAATCAGGCCTGATAAAGACACTTTTGCTGTGCATGCTCTCTGGTTTTTGTGGCACTGGCATCCCATTCTGTGACTAAAGCAGCCTCTATTTAATAGCACAATAAACATTTGCACTTATTCTCATAGAAATCAGGCCTGATAAAGACACTTTTGCTGTGCATGCTCTCTGGTTTTTGTGGCACTGGCATCCCATTCTGTGACTAAAGCAGCCTCTATTTAATAGCATAATAAACATTTGCACTTATTCTCATAGAAATCAGGCCTGATAAAGACACTTTTGCTGTGCATGCTCTCTGGTTTTTGTGGCACTGGCATCCCATTCTGTGACTAAAGCAGCCTCTATTTAATAGCATAATAAACATTTGCACTTATTCTCATAGAAATCAGGCCTGATAAAGACACTTTTGCTGTGCATGCTCTCTGGTTTTTGTGGCACTGGCATCCCATTCTGTGACTAAAGCAGCCTCTATTTAATAGCACAATAAACATTTGCACTTATTCTCATAGAAATCAGGCCTGATAAAGACACTTTTGCTGTGCATGCTCTCTGGTTTTTGTGGCACTGGCATCCCATTCTGTGACTAAAGCAGCCTCTATTTAATAGCATAATAAACATTTGCACTTATTCTCATAGAAATCAGGCCTGATAAAGACACTTTTGCTGTGCATGCTCTCTGGTTTTTGTGGCACTGGCATCCCATTCTGTGACTAAAGCAGCCTCTATTTAATAGCACAATAAACATTTGCACTTATTCTCATAGAAATCAGGCCTGATAAAGACACTTTTGCTGTGCATGCTCTCTGGTTTTTGTGGCACTGGCATCCCATTCTGTGACTAAAGCAGCCTCTATTTAATAGCATAATAAACATTTGCACTTATTCTCATAGAAATCAGGCCTGATAAAGACACTTTTGCTGTGCATGCTCTCTGGTTTTTGTGGCACTGGCATCCCATTCTGTGACTAAAGCAGCCTCTATTTAATAGCACAATAAACATTTGCACTTATTCTCATAGAAATCAGGCCTGATAAAGACACTTTTGCTGTGCATGCTCTCTGGTTTTTGTGGCACTGGCATCCCATTCTGTGACTAAAGCAGCCTCTATTTAATAGCATAATAAACATTTGCACTTATTCTCATAGAAATCAGGCCTGATAAAGACACTTTTGCTGTGCATGCTCTCTGGTTTTTGTGGCACTGGCATCCCATTCTGTGACTAAAGCAGCCTCTATTTAATAGCACAATAAACATTTGCACTTATTCTCATAGAAATCAGGCCTGATAAAGACACTTTTGCTGTGCATGCTCTCTGGTTTTTGTGGCACTGGCATCCCATTCTGTGACTAAAGCAGCCTCTATTTAATAGCATAATAAACATTTGCACTTATTCTCATAGAAATCAGGCCTGATAAAGACACTTTTGCTGTGCATGCTCTCTGGTTTTTGTGGCACTGGCATCCCATTCTGTGACTAAAGCAGCCTCTATTTAATAGCATAATAAACATTTGCACTTATTCTCATAGAAATCAGGCCTGATAAAGACACTTTTGCTGTGCATGCTCTCTGGTTTTTGTGGCACTGGCATCCCATTCTGTGACTAAAGCAGCCTCTATTTAATAGCACAATAAACATTTGCACTTATTCTCATAGAAATCAGGCCTGATAAAGACACTTTTGCTGTGCATGCTCTCTGGTTTTTGTGGCACTGGCATCCCATTCTGTGACTAAAGCAGCCTCTATTTAATAGCATAATAAACATTTGCACTTATTCTCATAGAAATCAGGCCTGATAAAGACACTTTTGCTGTGCATGCTCTCTGGTTTTTGTGGCACTGGCATCCCATTCTGTGACTAAAGCAGCCTCTATTTAATAGCACAATAAACATTTGCACTTATTCTCATAGAAATCAGGCCTGATAAAGACACTTTTGCTGTGCATGCTCTCTGGTTTTTGTGGCACTGGCATCCTATTCTGTGACTAAAGCAGCCTCTATTTAATAGCATAATAAACATTTGCACTTATTCTCATAGAAATCAGGCCTGATAAAGACACTTTTGCTGTGCATGCTCTCTGGTTTTTGTGGCACTGGCATCCCATTCTGTGACTAAAGCAGCCTCTATTTAATAGCATAATAAACATTTGCACTTATTCTCATAGAAATCAGGCCTGATAAAGACACTTTTGCTGTGCATGCTCTCTGGTTTTTGTGGCACTGGCATCCCATTCTGTGACTAAAGCAGCCTCTATTTAATAGCATAATAAACATTTGCACTTATTCTCATAGAAATCAGGCCTGATAAAGACACTTTTGCTGTGCATGCTCTCTGGTTTTTGTGGCACTGGCATCCCATTCTGTGACTAAAGCAGCCTCTATTTAATAGCATAATAAACATTTGCACTTATTCTCATAGAAATCAGGCCTGATAAAGACACTTTTGCTGTGCATGCTCTCTGGTTTTTGTGGCACTGGCATCCCATTCTGTGACTAAAGCAGCCTCTATTTAATAGCACAATAAACATTTGCACTTATTCTCATAGAAATCAGGCCTGATAAAGACACTTTTGCTGTGCATGCTCTCTGGTTTTTGTGGCACTGGCATCCCATTCTGTGACTAAAGCAGCCTCTATTTAATAGCACAATAAACATTTGCACTTATTCTCATAGAAATCAGGCCTGATAAAGACACTTTTGCTGTGCATGCTCTCTGGTTTTTGTGGCACTGGCATCCCATTCTGTGACTAAAGCAGCCTCTATTTAATAGCATAATAAACATTTGCACTTATTCTCATAGAAATCAGGCCTGATAAAGACACTTTTGCTGTGCATGCTCTCTGGTTTTTGTGGCACTGGCATCCCATTCTGTGACTAAAGCAGCCTCTATTTAATAGCATAATAAACATTTGCACTTATTCTCATAGAAATCAGGCCTGATAAAGACACTTTTGCTGTGCATGCTCTCTGGTTTTTGTGGCACTGGCATCCCATTCTGTGACTAAAGCAGCCTCTATTTAATAGCATAATAAACATTTGCACTTATTCTCATAGAAATCAGGCCTGATAAAGACACTTTTGCTGTGCATGCTCTCTGGTTTTTGTGGCACTGGCATCCCATTCTGTGACTAAAGCAGCCTCTATTTAATAGCATAATAAACATTTGCACTTATTCTCATAGAAATCAGGCCTGATAAAGACACTTTTGCTGTGCATGCTCTCTGGTTTTTGTGGCACTGGCATCCCATTCTGTGACTAAAGCAGCCTCTATTTAATAGCATAATAAACATTTGCACTTATTCTCATAGAAATCAGGCCTGATAAAGACACTTTTGCTGTGCATGCTCTCTGGTTTTTGTGGCACTGGCATCCCATTCTGTGACTAAAGCAGCCTCTATTTAATAGCACAATAAACATTTGCACTTATTCTCATAGAAATCAGGCCTGATAAAGACACTTTTGCTGTGCATGCTCTCTGGTTTTTGTGGCACTGGCATCCCATTCTGTGACTAAAGCAGCCTCTATTTAATAGCATAATAAACATTTGCACTTATTCTCATAGAAATCAGGCCTGATAAAGACACTTTTGCTGTGCATGCTCTCTGGTTTTTGTGGCACTGGCATCCCATTCTGTGACTAAAGCAGCCTCTATTTAATAGCATAATAACCATTTGCACTTATTCTCATAGAAATCAGGCCTGATAAAGACACTTTTGCTGTGCATGCTCTCTGGTTTTTGTGGCACTGGCATCCCATTCTGTGACTAAAGCAGCCTCTATTTAATAGCACAATAAACATTTGCACTTATTCTCATAGAAATCAGGCCTGATAAAGACACTTTTGCTGTGCATGCTCTCTGGTTTTTGTGGCACTGGCATCCCATTCTGTGACTAAAGCAGCCTCTATTTAATAGCATAATAAACATTTGCACTTATTCTCATAGAAATCAGGCCTGATAAAGACACTTTTGCTGTGCATGCTCTCTGGTTTTTGTGGCACTGGCATCCCATTCTGTGACTAAAGCAGCCTCTATTTAATAGCACAATAAACATTTGCACTTATTCTCATAGAAATCAGGCCTGATAAAGACACTTTTGCTGTGCATGCTCTCTGGTTTTTGTGGCACTGGCATCCCATTCTGTGACTAAAGCAGCCTCTATTTAATAGCATAATAAACATTTGCACTTATTCTCATAGAAATCAGGCCTGATAAAGACACTTTTGCTGTGCATGCTCTCTGGTTTTTGTGGCACTGGCATCCCATTCTGTGACTAAAGCAGCCTCTATTTAATAGCATAATAAACATTTGCACTTATTCTCATAGAAATCAGGCCTGATAAAGACACTTTTGCTGTGCATGCTCTCTGGTTTTTGTGGCACTGGCATCCCATTCTGTGACTAAAGCAGCCTCTATTTAATAGCACAATAAACATTTGCACTTATTCTCATAGAAATCAGGCCTGATAAAGACACTTTTGCTGTGCATGCTCTCTGGTTTTTGTGGCACTGGCATCCCATTCTGTGACTAAAGCAGCCTCTATTTAATAGCATAATAAACATTTGCACTTATTCTCATAGAAATCAGGCCTGATAAAGACACTTTTGCTGTGCATGCTCTCTGGTTTTTGTGGCACTGGCATCCCATTCTGTGACTAAAGCAGCCTCTATTTAATAGCACAATAAACATTTGCACTTATTCTCATAGAAATCAGGCCTGATAAAGACACTTTTGCTGTGCATGCTCTCTGGTTTTTGTGGCACTGGCATCCCATTCTGTGACTAAAGCAGCCTCTGTTTAAGACCATATAAGCATTTGCTCTTATTATATTTATATTATAAGACACTTTTGCTGGGCATAGGCTTACTGCTGCCTGCCAGGTGCACTTCT
This sequence comes from Gastrophryne carolinensis, assembly GCA_027917425.1. Taxonomy (NCBI): domain Eukaryota; kingdom Metazoa; phylum Chordata; class Amphibia; order Anura; family Microhylidae; genus Gastrophryne; species Gastrophryne carolinensis. The sequence continues at coordinate 434,451,678 of CM051234.1, read as the reverse complement.
GTTGAGGCATCCCATTCTGTAACATAGCATACCCCTCTTTATTTACACTAAGCAGCTCTCTTATTTACACTAAGCAGGCCTGTTGGAGGCTGAGTGTTACTGCTCACTTTTGGTGTGCATTATATTCTGTTTTATATAGACCCACTGCTGCCTGGGGGTTCTTAAAATATCACCTACTACCACGCCAGTTAGACTATGTCGGGCAGACAAGTGCCTGGAAGTGAAAAGAGGAGTGGCAGAGGCCAAGATTCCGCAGGCAGAGCTCGCATCAGACTGGGGGCCAGTAGCAGCAGGAGTCACGCTGAGAGACCTAATCTGCCAGTATCTGCTAGCGGTCGGGTCTCCACCAGTAACGCATCTGCCGTGGTAGATTGGCTGACGCGCTCATCAACAACATCATCACAACTTACATCTGAGACCCCCAGTCTAGGGTCGGTAGGTTCCTCTGACACAACCCTGAGTTGGCATGCCCCGAGAGCAGTCCCTGTCCTCCCATTGCCTCTGTCCTACGCCGTTCCCTCCCCCAGCGACGTATCCTATGCTTTGGGTTCAGCTCCACTCTTTAGTGAGGAGGACGATCAGATACAGGAGGACAGTCAGCAGCTACTGCCCAGCCAAGAAATGGAGGTGGCTTCTTTAGCTAGGCAGACAAATAGTGATGTGGACAGTGTCGTGGGTGCTGCGAGCGTTCCAGCTCCTGCGCCAGACACTGTTGACGAATCCACGAACATCAGTGACGTACAGCCACAACCCGGTGATGATGATGATGATGACGATGAAGCCGATCGCACTTGGGAGCCGGGTGATGAAGGGGCTTCATCGTCATCATCAGGAGAAGAGGGGCGCAGGTTGCCCCGGAGTCAGCAGCTGAGGCAGCAAGGTGGTAGCAGTCAGCATGGGGGCACAATTCCAAAGGCTGGAGCCGGCCGGGGCCGGGGTAGAGCACCTGCTGTGCGGCAGTCTACCTTATCGGGAGGTAGTGGAGCAGGGGTTCCTGGAGTTGGCAACAGCAGCAGTGAATCAGTGAGGCCAGGGGGTGGGAAAAGTAGCTACTCGGCAGTGTGGCAGTTTTTCCTGAGGCATCCGCAGGAGGGTAACATGGCCACATGCAAGATATGTAGGCAAAAGGTGAAGCGTGGCCAGGGTCCAAATGTTGGCACCACGGCCCTGCGTCAACATATGATGCGTCACCATAAAACGACCTGGGAGAACCGAGGCTCCCAAGGGGTGGTCCAGTCTGCTTCCTCACCAAGTGAGCTCCCAATTTCTGCCAGCCAAGGCTCCAGCACCTCAGCCGAAGGCAGCTGTGCGTCACACCCATCCTCTGTCGCTCCTGCTCCTCCTCCTCCTCCTCCAAGTCATGCATCCCGCCAGCAATCCATCAGCGAAGCCATGTCCAAGAGACAGCAGTATGCGCCCACTCATCCTACGGCGCAGAAGCTGAATGTGCTCCTGTCCAAGTTGCTGGTGCTGCAGTCGCTCCCTTTTCAGGTGGTGGAATCTGCACCTTTCAGAGAACTGATGGCTTGTGCCGAGCCGAGGTGGAGAGTCCCAAGCCGTCATTTCTTTGCCAAGAAGGCAGTACCAGCGCTGCACACTTTTGTTGAACAGAAGGTGGGCCAGTCCTTGAGCCTGTCGGTGTGTAGCAAAATACATGGCAGCGCCGACATCTGGAGCTGTAACTACGGTCAGGGGCAGTACATGTCGTTTACGGCCCACTGGGTGAATGTGGTCCCTTTGCAGCAGCAACTTGGACAGGTCACGCCGCTTCGGCCTCCGCGCTCTCTGCCCATTGGGCCTGTGACACCGTGCGACTCGGCCTCCTCATCCTCCGCCATCTCCTCACCCTCCACTGTAGGCTCAAGTCTCAGTGCCCCTCCAGTCTACCATGTGTGCAGGGCACGGAGGTGTCACGCAGTGCTTCACATGGTTTGTCTTGGCGAACGGAGTCACACAGGGGAGGAACTGCTTAAATGTATTCATCAGGAAATCCAAACATGGCTTACTCCGAGAAAACTTAAAATGGGAATCATGGTTACCGACAATGGGAAGAACATTTTGTCTGCGCTGCGCCAAGGAAGCCTGACCCATGCCCCCTGCATGGCTCACGTCTTCAATCTGGTTGTCAAGCGGTTTCTGAAGTGTTCCCCCCATCTGCAGGACATCCTAACAACTTCACGGAAACTTTGCATGCACTTCAGCCACTCCTACACCGCCAAACACACCCTTCTTGAGCTACAGCGTCAGAATGGTATCCCCCAACATAGTCTGATTTGCGATGTTTCCACCCGTTGGAATTCCACCCTTCACATGTTGGACCGATTATATGAACAGAGAAAAGCCATCACGGATTTCCTGATGATCCAAGCAGATAGGGGGACTCCCCTGTGTAACTTCAATGTCAACCAGTGGCAGCTCATACGTGACACCTGCCGTTTGCTCAGGCCCTTTGAGGAAGCCACTTTATTTGTCAGTCGGCAGGATTACGGGATGAACGACGTGATTCCACTGCTTCATGTACTACAGCACATGTTGGAAACCATGGCTGGTCAGGGCACTGGAGACATGGCGTTTACATCTTACGGCCACATGAACCCCGTTGGAGCTGAACTGGAGGAGGAGGAGGAGGAAGAGGAGGAGGAGGAGTTGCCCAGCGAAACACAGTTTAGGCTTGGCGAAATGGCTGGTTTATCTAGTCAGCGGACAGGAGAGGAGGAGCAGGAGCAGCCAGAGGAGCTAGAGGTTTTTGAGGAAGGAGAGACAGAGGACCCGGGCACACCGTGGCAGTATGCAGTGGAGATGGAGACAGGTAGTCCATCCGAGTCACTTGCGCAAATGGCACGAAGCATGCTCACATGCTTGCGTAGTGACCCCAGAATTGTTTCCATCTGTCGGCGGGATGACTTCTGGCTGTCCACCTTATTGGACCCTCGCTTCCGGCACAAAATGGGGGCATTTTTTAAACCCACCGAGAGGGAGGACAAACTCAACTACTACAAAGACATTCTACGTAGGCAGTTGGCCGATGCCTATCTGCGCCATGGTCCATACTCTCGCAGGTCTGACTCGAGGGGACCTCTGCGCTCACCTTCCACTGCCATGGCCGCTGGGGGGGTTGGCAGCAGCAGCAGCAGAAGCTCCATCAGCAGCAGCAGCCTCAGCCTTCAGTCGCTAATGAGTAGCTTTCTACACCCGCATAGTGAGGCTACTCATGAGCAGCAGGAAGACCTGGAGCAGGACCTGAACCAGCAGGTCATGTCATACTTTGACATGACCATGCCAACACACCTTGAGGATCCGCTGGACTTCTGGGCAGCCAAACTTGATTTGTGGCCGCAACTAGCAGAGTTTGCCCTGGAAAAGCTGTCCTGCCCGGCAAGTAGCGTGCCATCTGAGCGGGTGTTTAGTGCGGCGGGGGCCATAGTTACGGCGAGGAGAACTCGTCTGTCAACTAAAAATGTGGAGAGACTCACCTTTGTCAAAATGAATCAGGGATGGATCAGCCAGGATTTCCACCCACCAATGCCTGATGCATGCGACTAGATTCAGCATGGTGCCACGTTTTACACTTTACAAATGGTGCAAAACATATTTATGTCTTTAGGCCATTTTTTGGGCTCCTGCTGCTGCTACTGCCAACTTCTGCCAACTCCAGGGTGTGATTCATCCAATTTTTGGGCTCCTGAAGCCAACTCCAGTGTATATTTGGGCTCCTGCTGCTACTACTGTCAACTCCTGCCAACTCCAGGGTGTGATTCATCCAATTTTTGGGCTCCTGAGGCCAACTCCAGTGTATATTTGGGCTCCTGCTGCTGCTACTGTCAACTCCTGCCAACTCCAGGGTGTGATTCATCCAATTTTTGGGCTCCTGAAGCCAACTCCAGTGTATATTTGGGCTCCTGCTGCTACTACTGCCAACTTCTGCCAACTCCAGGGTGTGATTCATCCAATTTTTGGGCTCCTGAAGCCAACTCCAGTGTATATTTGGGCTCCTGCTGCTGCTGCTGCTGCCAACTTCTGCCAACTCCAGGGTGTGATTCATCCAATTTTTGGGCTCCTGAAGCCAACTCCAGTGTATATTTGGGCTCCTGCTGCTGCTACTGTCAACTCCTGCCAACTCCAGGGTGTGATTCATCCAATTTTTGGGCTCCTGAGGCCAACTCCAGTGTATATTTGGGCTCCTGCTGCTGCTACTGTCAACTCCTGCCAACTCCAGGGTGTGATTCATCCAATTTTTGGGCTCCTGAAGCCAACTCCAGTGTATATTTGGGCTCCTGCTGCTGCTGCTGCTGCCAACTTCTGCCAACTCCAGGGTGTGATTCATCCAATTTTTGGGCTCCTGAAGCCAACTCCAGTGTATATTTGGGCTCCTGCTGCTGCTACTGTCAACTTCTGCCAACTCCAGGGTGTGATTCATCCAATTTTTGGGCTCCTGAGGCCAACTCCAGTGTATATTTGGGCTCCTGCTGCTGCTACTGTCAACTCCTGCCAACTCCAGGGTGTGATTCATCCAATTTTTGGGCTCCTGAAGCCAACTCCAGTGTATATTTGGGCTCCTGCTGCTGCTACTGCCAACTTCTGCCAACTCCAGGGTGTGATTCATCCAATTTTTGGGCTCCTGAAGCCAACTCCAGTGTATATTTGGGCTCCTGCTGCTACTACTGCCAACTTCTGCCAACTCCAGGGTGTGATTCATCCAATTTTTGGGCTCCTGAGGCCAACTCCAGTGTATATTTGGGCTCCTGCTGCTGCTGCTGCCAACTTCTGCCAACTCCAGGGTGTGATTCATCCAATTTTTGGGCTCCTGAAGCCAACTCCAGTGTATATTTGGGCTCCTGCTGCTGCTGCCAACTTCTGCCAACTCCAGGGTGTGATTCATCCAATTTTTGGGCTCCTGAAGCCAACTCCAGTGTATATTTGGGCTCCTGCTGCTGCTACTGTCAACTCCTGCCAACTCCAGGGTGTGATTCATCCAATTTTTGGGCTCCTGAGGCCAACTCCAGTGTATATTTGGGCTCCTGCTGCTGCTACTGTCAACTCCTGCCAACTCCAGGGTGTGATTCATCCAATTTTTGGGCTCCTGAAGCCAACTCCAGTGTATATTTGGGCTCCTGCTGCTGCTGCCAACTTCTGCCAACTCCAGGGTGTGATTCATCCAATTTTTGGGCTCCTGAAGCCAACTCCAGTGTATATTTGGGCTCCTGCTGCTGCTACTGTCAACTCCTGCCAACTCCAGGGTGTGATTCATCCAATTTTTGGGCTCCTGAGGCCAACTCCAGTGTATATTTGGGCTCCTGCTGCTGCTACTGTCAACTCCTGCCAACTCCAGGGTGTGATTCATCCAATTTTTGGGCTCCTGAAGCCAACTCCAGTGTATATTTGGGCTCCTGCTGCTGCTACTGCCAACTTCTGCCAACTCCAGGGTGTGATTCATCCAATTTTTGGGCTCCTGAAGCCAACTCCAGTGTATATTTGGGCTCCTGCTGCTACTACTGCCAACTTCTGCCAACTCCAGGGTGTGATTCATCCAATTTTTGGGCTCCTGAGGCCAACTCCAGTGTATATTTGGGCTCCTGCTGCTGCTGCTGCCAACTTCTGCCAACTCCAGGGTGTGATTCATCCAATTTTTGGGCTCCTGAAGCCAACTCCAGTGTATATTTGGGCTCCTGCTGCTACTACTGTCAACTCCTGCCAACTCCAGGGTGTGATTCATCCAATTTTTGGGCTCCTGAGGCCAACTCCAGTGTATATTTGGGCTCCTGCTGCTGCTGCTGCCAACTTCTGCCAACTCCAGGGTGTGATTCATCCAATTTTTGGGCTCCTGAGGCCAACTCCAGTGTATATTTGGGCTCCTGCTCCTGCTGCTGCCAACTTCTGCCAACTCCAGGGTGTGATTCATCCAATTTTTGGGCTCCTGAAGCCAACTCCAGTGTATATTTGGGCTCCTGCTGCTGCTGCTGCCAACTTCTGCCAACTCCAGGGTGTGATTCATCCAATTTTTGGGCTCCTGAAGCCAACTCCAGTGTATATTTGGGCTCCTGCTGCTGCTACTGTCAACTCCTGCCAACTCCAGGGTGTGATTCATCCAATTTTTGGGCTCCTGAAGCCAACTCCAGTGTATATTTGGGCTCCTGCTGCTGCTACTGCCAACTTCTGCCAACTCCAGGGTGTGATTCATCCAATTTTTGGGCTCCTGAAGCCAACTCCAGTGTATATTTGGGCTCCTGCTGCTACTACTGCCAACTTCTGCCAACTCCAGGGTGTGATTCATCCAATTTTTGGGCTCCTGAGGCCAACTCCAGTGTATATTTGGGCTCCTGCTGCTGCTGCTGCCAACTTCTGCCAACTCCAGGGTGTGATTCATCCAATTTTTGGGCTCCTGAAGCCAACTCCAGTGTATATTTGGGCTCCTGCTGCTACTACTGTCAACTTCTGCCAACTCCAGGGTGTGATTCATCCAATTTTTGGGCTCCTGAAGCCAACTCCAGTGTATATTTGGGCTCCTGCTGCTGCTGCTGCTGCCAACTTCTGCCAACTCCAGGGTGTGATTCATCCAATTTTTGGGCTCCTGAAGCCAACTCCAGTGTATATTTGGGCTCCTGCTGCTGCTGCTGCTGCCAACTTCTGCCAACTCCAGGGTGTGATTCATCCAATTTTTGGGCTCCTGAAGCCAACTCCAGTGTATATTTGGGCTCCTGCTGCTGCTGCCAACTTCTGCCAACTCCAGGGTGTGATTCATCCAATTTTTGGGCTCCTGAGGCCAACTCCAGTGTATATTTGGGCTCCTTCTGCCCCTCATAGTGATGCCACTTCAACTCTCTGCAATTGTGCCGCTCTGCGATTCTATTAGCGATGCCTCTGATCTGCATGTGATATTTCTTCAAAGTATTATTTAACAAACCCAGCACGCATCCTGTGCGTGTTACAGCAAGGCTGAATGGTTTACAACCCTATTGAGGCTGTAGGAGGCTCAGAAATAGCCGTTTTTAATAGCGATTCGTCGCGAATTTATTCGGGTCGAAACGATTTTTGTCGGAAAATTCGGCGAATCAGTCGAATCGAATTTTTCAAAAGTTCGCTCATCTCTAATGTATGGTGTTAGTGTCTTTGGGAAGCAACATGTATATAAACACATATACATGTGTATATAATGAAAAGTTCACTGGCTATAAACATTCACTAAATCAAGTAGGAAATGTAATCCAAATGAAGTAGATCTCTAAATTATGAAATAGAGTATATTCTCTAAGTGAGAACATGGTTTGAAAATGAAGTAGAAATCGTGATAAAAAGATTCTCCAGAAAATGAAAAGTTCTCCAAGTGAAATAAAATGGGTAAACATTTTCCCTGTAAAGTAATGAAAAGTTCCCCAGATCTATTCACGCCCACTTCATTTATTGCAATGATTGAATTGGGAGTGGAGAGAAGCAAAATTCCACCCTACAGAAGGCAGAGAATAGAGGCTACACTGGATGGCCAAATGGTAAGTTTTACAACACTTAAGTTGGATAGAAAAACTGCGGGAAGCCAAAGGTGAGTGAAGTTTTTTTTGTTTTCTTGGTACTTTAAAGGAGCACTATCGAGAAAAAATAGTCACATGTTAAAATCCATATAAATATACTGGATGGTCAACCCTGGATTTTATTCCCACCAGGAGAAGAAACTACAAGCTTGTTGGGAGTTTTATTCAGTTTGGGTGTATAGGTGAAGCTCCCTTATATGTTGTGTAAGGAGATGTTATTTATATAACTACATAACTACCAGGTATTTGGTTTATGCTACCAGTTGTCACCCACATCATGCTATTAAGACCATAGACATTGAAGAGTGCCAACAGAAGTGGTTAGCTTAAAAATTCTAAAGGGATTTTGGGGAGGCTAATGTCCAGGAATGTCTTTTGATGTTACATAGCCTGCACAGCCAATCAGCCTTCTTCCTTCCTCTCCCTCTATTGGCCAGACGGGACACGTGACCCTGCCATATAAAAGGCGGGCTCCGCGTCACGCAGCACACCACCACTGTGCGATCTGCAGTAGATAGGTACAGGTTGCTGGCTGGGAACAGATAAGCCTATTTAGTTAAAATAAAACTGCCCTTTTTAGGACAATAGGCCTGATTCAGAGCCTCTTTTACATGCACTTTCGCATGTGTCTGTGTACGTTTTGTGAGTTTTTGCATGCTTTTTTGTATTTTACGTTAATGTTTTCATGCGTATATGCATTTACGCTAACGCGAATACGCGCTTTTGTTGATCGTATGTATATCGTTATTGTTATGCACTTCCGTATGATTCCGAGCCTTGATTGCCGATGACAACCCTCCCAATAAAACGGGTTTGCTTCCGCTCAAACTTACGGGGTCATTTTCTAGGTGAAAGATAGCTGTCGATATGTTTGCTGAGTACGTTGAGAAGTACGAGCACTTGCAGCTAAATGGCATCATCTGCATCACCATGGCCAAAGCCAGATCACACAACGCACGCATGGACATCAATCGCATGCATGATGTTGAGCTGTTCGAGCTGACTCGATCTTAATCGTGACTTAATCACGTTTCCCTCCATGACTTGTATAGTGAGCTGAGGCCATGGTTAGCCCGCACCACAAGGAAGGGGCATGCAATTGCCGGTATGGCCAAAATGCTTGGCTGCCTGCAATTTTTGGTGAACGGCTCGTTCCAGAGGCTAGGTGCACTCTCCGTGGGGATGTCCCAGCCTACGCTGAGCCGCATGCTAAACAAGTTTTTGGATGGCATGGCTACCCTGTGTAAAAAATACATCTATTTTCCAGACAACATGGTAGCCTGGAATGCGCTTAAGTTGGATTTTTTTTTATATAGCCAACATGCCCAACGTCATGGGTGCGATTGATTGTACCCATGTTGCCTTGGTGCCTCCTGCAGCTGATGAATATCTCATTAGGTATGTGGTTTAGCTCAACATTATGTCTTGTATTAACTCATTGACTCACAGTATGTTTTAATGTATATAGTAAAAAATCATTTTCATGTAGCCCTTAACTATTCATTTAAATGCAGACCTTAACTAATCATTTTCATGTAGCCCTTAACTATTCATTTAAATGCAGACCTTAACTAATCATTGTCATGTAGCCCTTAGCTATTCATTTTAATGCAGACCTTAACTAATCATTTTCATGTAGCCCTTAACTATTCATTTTAATGCATACCTTAACTAATCATTTTCATGTAGCCCTTAACTATTCATTTTAATGCATACCTTAACTAATCATTTTCATGTAGCCCTTAACTATTCATTTTAATGCAGACCTTAACTAATCATTTTTATTTAGGCCTTCATTAAATCAGACTGACCAAATATTACTTATTGGTGTTAGTATTAATTTTAAAAACATTTTAAAAAACACTTTAACAATAATGATCCCTTATTTTTTTAGATTAAACTTGGTTATTTGCTACATTGTTTTTGTGTGTACTAAATACCTATATTTATGCTCTTACAGGAACCGGAAGATGGGCCACTCCATAAACGCGCAAGCTGTGGTTGGCCCGGACCTTCGGTTCCTAAGTGTGATGGCTGGCTTTCCGGGATCCACCCACGACGCCTATATCCTGAGAAATTCGAGCCTGTATGGTCGCTTTGAATCAGGAGATTTGTCTGGTGGGTGGCTACTGGGTAAGTTTTGAGAAATAATTGAATTAGCCTTTCACTGTATGACTATGATTCTTTTTGGATAACCCTGTCTCCACATATGGCTGTTCTTTCCCTCTGATGACATGATATACAATGTTGCTAAGAAGTAGACACTTACTTTGTGTTTTATTTTTTTCAGGGGATTTGGGTTACCCACTTCTGCCATGGTTGATGACACCAGTCCTGCGGCCTCAGACTCAGGAGGGCTATAACCGAGCACATAGAAAGACCCGGGCTGTTGTGGAGAGGGCCTTTGGCCTGCCTAAAACCAAATTTAGATGCCTGGACCAGACCGGGGGGGGGGGCCCTGCAGTATGACCCCAATAAGGTTATAAAGATCATAATAGCCTGCTGTGTCCTACATAATTTTGCGATAATGCAGCAGTTCCCCCGGTATGTTGACGTGTCCCCCTCTCCAGCCACCACTGACATTCCGGATGAGTTATATGAGAGCACCCAGAGTGCTTCTGGACAATCCGTCCGGGACCATCTGATTTCAATTTTTTTTTCATAATTTTTTTTGTTGGTCTTTTTGTTTTGTTTTTTGTTTTATTTTTCTGCTGTTGTTTTTTGGGCAAATTTGTAAACTTTGGACTTGTCATTACATATATAATTTATTTGTGCTGTAACAAATTTCTATGGTTTTTACTTTCATTTGCTTATCTATACATACTAATTAATACAAAAAAACTTTGGGACAGATCTGAGCGAAATGCGTTTTTATTGTCAAATTTTTCCTTTAACAACACTCATCTTGTTGGAATCCAACAGAATACAAATGGCTAAAAATAACACAGAACAGATAAACTTCAATCCAAAGACTTTATATAACATCGAGAAATTGCTTGGGGAAGGGCACTCCCAGCCTACGACATCCACTAGCCAAAGGAATGATACATTGGGCCAGACTCCAGGCCCCTATAAAATTGCCACTTCCTCGATGGCCAAGGAGACTTCCTCAAGGCAGAATGCTCCCCGTCCACCAACATCCAGAAACATAGGGAGCACAACTATTAAGGGCAAGGGGAACAGTTGGGCGGGAATCCATAGGCCCACAACAACACCCTCTCCTGCTCGAGGCCAATTTCAGCCTTACAATGTAGCGAGCCCTGAGTCAGCGCCCAATGACTGCAAGTTATTGGGCCAGCCAGCCTATGACACCCAGCCCCCAAGCAAGTCCAACACAATCATTTCATAGCAAAAGTTCTAGTTATTAGTGGGGTGTTAGTCAGCCAAGAATGTCACAAACTATTCCACCCAACCTGGATGAGGCAGCCAGGATCTCATTAGGCCTAAACCTGCTGCATGGGGGCTTGAGCGGGCGCTTTACGGAGGCTCAATCTATGGTATTGGTAAGTGGGGTTTCTGAGCACTATCATAAGCTGTATGGGAGAAATTCTAAGCAAAGGCACAAATACACAAATATGGTTGGAGATCACTAGACAGGTCAATAGTGTGGGGATGGAGAGGAAAGATGTGGAGCAAATTCAACGATAATTCTTAATATGGAGGATGGACCATAATAAGGCTGTGGAGGATGGTTAACACCTGTGCATGTGTGGCATTCATCATCTGCCACTGCTCCAGCATCTGCCTGTTGCTAGTCCTAATTTCTTCCAGCAGAGTGGTGAAGTTGGTATTAAAGGATTCGAATTGTGCTGACAGCTGCTCTGTTAATCATTGGTTTACTTGCCTAAAGTAGCGGCTGTCATTGCGCCATGCTGTCTCCAGCATCTGCACGCGCCTCACCTGGGGAACATGGCGATGTGGATGAGTGTGTCCTCCACTTCCCCAGGTTTGGGCGCATGCAGATGATGGAGGTCTAGGCCTAGCAACAGGAGCAGATGTAGTAGGCAAATCCTCTGCAGCAGAGCTAGCACAGGGGACAGTTGTTTCTGTCTCTTGCTGCTGGCCATGATGGGCTGCCAGCAGAGGGCGTGCTTGACTCTGCTGCTGAGGATTTGTTGGTGGCTGCTGCTGGGGCAGTGGCAGATGATATTGCACGGTTGGAATTTGTGGGGGAATAGTGATGTGGTCCTCCTCCTCCTCCATATGCTGTATTGCATCCATTATGGGTGGAGTCTGTAGGGACAGGAAAAAAAATGTGTGAGATAGTTGCTCAAATATATGTTGGGGCAAATAGTCATCTTCCTTCACATGCATCAACAGTTAGCGCACAGTACACTTACCAGATCCAGCTGTCCCTGTGTAGGATATGTTGCTAATGGCAGGCAGGACATGGTGGCAGTGGGCAAACAGGTGGAGGCTTGTACAGTCGCAGCAGGATGTTGAGGAGCTGGAATATAACAGTAAAGGCACGTTAACACACAAACATCCCTTGTGTACCCACAGGAGTAGCTAGGCTTTAGGGCACCGGGCCAAAGTTTCTAAATGGACACCACCACCGGGTTTCAAGACCCCCTTTGGCGGGCCCCTGAACTGCTGCACCCTGGGAACGTGGCCACCAACCCCCCCCCTGCTCCACCCTAGCTACGGCCCTGTGTGGACCTAGGCGTTTAAACTACATTTTATAAAGGCAAACCAAAAAAAAACAAACCTTAAAATACTAACCTTCTGGCATGACATTGGTGTCAGTGTCTATGGCCCCAGATTAGCCCTGTAGTGCCGAGGGGTGGATAAGTCCTAGGACAAGCTCCTCTGCTGCACTTACTGCAGTTTTGTTGGAAAACCACCTCCTGTTTGCAACCTTCAAAACAGAGATTAAACATTACTTACAAGGTCTTGCTCAACAACAACCAGCCCAACTCCAACACCCATATGTACCCGTGCTGCCTGTGCTTATTCCTCTTCTGTCTCACAGCATATTTTAGATCAGAGAATTTTCACTGGATCTGCTCCACATCTTTCCTCTCAGTCCCTGAACAATTGGCCTGGTGATGTCCTCCCAGATTTGGTTCTTGCGCACTTTGCTGGTGGCTTTTGAATTTCTCCCATACAGCTCATTAAAGTGGTCAGAGACCTCACTTGTCAATGCCATCGTTTGTGCCTCTGAAAAATGCCCGCTCAAACGCCCACGCCGCAGGTTACGGCCGAATGTTGCCCGGGCTGGCTCTTCCTGGGTGGTGGGAATATTAGGCAACACTCTTAGCTGACTTGCAGAAGTTGAATATCCAGACCTCTCGCTATAAAATGATTGCGCAGAACTTGCATGGCGGCTGGGGGTCATTGGCTGGGTGCCCAAAGAAGTGGCAGCCGTTGAGCTGGCCGGTGACTCAGTGCTCTCCACGTTGGGATGGTGAAATTGTAGCCGAGCAGGAGAGGGTGTGCTTGGGGGGCTCAGGCTTCTAGGCCTAGGCTTACCCTTGGCCTTACTGGTAGTGCTCCCTTGGCTTTTGGAGGATGAGGGCGGGGAGCCTTCTTCCTTGAGGAAGTCTCCTTTGGCTTCCTTGATGATGCAGATTTAGAGGGGCCTGGAGTGTGGCCCAATGTATCCTTCACGTGGCGACTGGAGCTCCTTGTCGGATGAGGTTTCACCATGGCGTTCGCTACGAGGCTCATGGTGTTCCATGGCCAGGGCTAACTTGCGGCTAGCTTTCTTAGGTGGCATGGTAAGATCTGTAAAGAGACTGAGCTGTATGTCCAATTACCCTTTAAATAGTTATGACTGTGTATGACGCTTACGCTTACATGTGCGTACGGCCATGCGCATCCCGGAAATGGCTGGGGCACAACATATCTGCTGATCCATAAATCAAAAATGGCACCTACCTACCTCTTTACCCGTGAGCAACAGGACATTCTTATGCTAGTAAGTGTTGGTGCAGGCCATTGATTTGCAGGCGAAATGCATGCATATGCGATTAGGCAGTGCAGGGCAAAACAGTGGTAGGGAAATTTGACTTTAAACACCATGGCAAGCAAAAGTTAGTGCGCACATGTGCGCAACAACAAAATGGCATCTAGAAGGATAGCTGAAGGCTTGATGTTATGGGGAATGTAAGTTAGGATCCTGCTATAACTGAGATTGTGATTTGTATGATGCTTGCATTAAGCAAATCTGTTTATCTTTTAGATGATGATGATGGAGAACAGGTATGACTACCTGGCGAGCGACTATCAAAAGAGGACGTTGGCACTGGAGATAGATAAATTGCAGCCGACAGTGACACCACCTTCACGTTCACCCAGATCATCCAATACTGGTCGGACCTAAAGCGAAGGAAGAGGCCCCGGGTGAGGCGATTCTTCGCTCAGCATCTCCCAAGTAAGTACATTACTATTACATGTTAGATATCCGAAAGCCCTTAGGCAGGCCTCTGTTTAGGAATGCTATTCTCTTGTGAGCGAATGGGATTTCAGAATCCGATTCACCCCAAGGCGAGCAGTCTGGCCAGTGAGGCATGGATCCGGAACAGTGGCAGGCCCCAGAGAGGAGGCTGGTCCCCCAAGCTCAGGTTGCCCACCAGCCTAGTAAGTTTGTAGTCTACTTATTTGTTTATCTATAACATAGCTTCATCACCAGGTATTAAAAAGCCATATCCTATTAAATTAGCATAATGACATATGGCCTCATCCCTAGCCTAATTAATTCCCAAATGACATATGGCCTCACCCCTTACCTGATTACTCTGCATAATGACATATGGCTTCATCCCTAGCCTAATTAATTTGCATAATGACATATGGCTTTATCCCTAGCCTAATTAATTAGCATAATGACATATGGCCGTATCCCTAGCCTAATTAATTTGCATAATGACATATGGCTTCATCCCTAGCCTAATTAATTTGCACAATGACATATGGCCTCATCCCTAACCTTATTAATTAGCATAATGACATATGGCCTCATCCCTAACCTAATTAATTTGCATAATGACATATGGCCTCATCCCTTGCCTAATTAATTTGCATAATGACATATGACTTCATCCCTAGCCTAATTAATTAGCATAATGACATATGGTCCCATCCCTAGCCTAATTAATTTGCATAATGACATATGGCTTTATCCCTAGCCTAATTAATTAGCACAATGACATATGGCCACATCCCTAGCCTAATTAACTAGCATAATGACATATGGCCCCATCCCTTGCCTAATTAATTTGCATAATGACATATGGCTTTATCCCTAGCCTATTTAATTAGCATAATGACATATGGCCACATCCCTAGCCTAATCAATTAGCATAATTACATATGGCCTCACCCCTTTGCTTGAACATGATTCATTTTTCATTCCACAGCTATGAGAAATGTATATACCAAATATTCATTATTGCTTCCTTTTCACAGCAACCCCAGAGGAGAGACTACAACATCTGACCGCGACGGTGTATAGGCTGGTGGGTGACATCCAGGAGCTTGCTGCTTCATTGGGGACCAGTGAAGAATAGATTCCTGGGGCCTGACACATTTAGTTTAATAATGTTTTTTAATTTTAATTTTTTGTTTTACAAAAACAAAGGCCAAAAAAATAAAAATTTTAAATTTTAGAAAAAAAATCCACAAATTAAACCGTTAAAGATAAAAAAAAAAAAATATGTTTAAACGTAACCATGTTTCGTGTTTATTTAATGTTAAGCTATAAACTTTTTATGCATGAACACATCTAATAAATAACATACAGCAGAAGACATCAAGAAGAAAGAGAAAACTAAGAGGAGAATGCAGAACATTAAGGTAAGCATGAATGGCGGGAGAACATGTAAACAGGAATCGCGAGTGAGTTGAGATAAGCATTAAGGACGGGAGATGTTAAAAACAAGAACAGCGAGTGAGTTGAGGTACACATTAAGGACGGGAGATGTTAAAAACAGGAACTGCGAGTGAGTTGAGGTAAGCATTAAAGACGGGAGATGTTAAAAACAGGAACCGCAAGTGAGTTGAGGTAAACATTAAGGACGGGAGATGTTAAAAACTGGAACCGCGTGTGAGTTCAGGTAAGCATGGGAGCATGAGTGAGAGAATAGTTGAGACGGGGGACATGAATGAGTTAAATAGCTGCACGCATGCAAACATAGCAGCTTTCCAAAAGATTTCCGAGAGAATTCCATTTGGACGTATATTTAGAGAAAGATGCATGCTGAATCTAACGGGACACGGAAAATCTTTGTTGGATGCTACGTTGGAAAATGCTGAAAAATGGTAGTATACGAGGTTTACGGGGTAACGTAAACGTAACCCTCGTCCTGTCGAGGACGCAACGTGAGGCAGAAAATGACCTGGCCTATGCAGCTACGAACAGTAAACGGAAGGCTTCCGATGGAGGCTCTCAATCATGCGTACGCACCTAGGCATACAGAAAAAAAAATGTTAAAATACACAGAACGAGCCAAATACAACATGGTTTTGAGGAGGCTCTGAATCAGGCCTAATATTTAGTCAGAGATAGCAGCTGGAGTGAGGGCTAGAGTAGGGTTGGACTGACTACTACTGCACTAATACCACTGGTTTTTCACTACTGTGGTCGGGGTGCTCCACATGTTACTTTAAGCACTGGGGTGTACACAATTATACCACAACTTGCTCTAAGCACTGGGGTGTACCCTGTTATACCACAACTTGCTCTAAGCACTGGGGTGTACCCTGTTATACCACATCTTACTTTAAGCACTGGGGTATACCCAATTATACCACAACTTGCTCTAAGCACTGGGGTGTACCCTGTTATACCACAACTTGCTCTAAGCACTGGGGTGTACCCTGTTATATAACAGCTTGCTTTAAGCACTGGGGTGTGCCCTGTTATTCCACAACTTGCTCTTAGCACTGGAGTGATAGTATGCTATTATACCACAACTTGCTCTAAACACTGGAGTGAGTGTGTGCTCAGGGCCGGCCTTACCATGGGTCCCGGTGGGTCCATGGTCCCAGGCGGCACTTTAAGGGTCGGCACTTTGCTGGCAGTGGCGGGAACGTATTTGGAGGCGGAGGTGGGCAGCAGCAGCGGGCAGGAACATCGTGACTGCGGCCAGGGCCGTATTTGCCACTAGTCACAGCAACTATTTAATAAAAAAAAAGAAATCTTGCATGCAGCGATGCCTCCTTTTTGGCCGCCAACGCAGGGAGGGCGGCAATCCCTCTATTACTCCCCCCACTTTCTGCTCTTTGCCTCTACGCAACTGTGCGCGCAATCCCCAGCCCAGCTCAGCTCCGCCTCCCCCAGCCCATTCCAGCTCCGCCTCCGCCTAGCCCAGCTCCGCCTCCGCCCAGCTCCCCCTACCGCCCAGCTCAGCTCCGCCCCTTCCAGCTCCGCCCCTCCCCTGCTGGCTACTGCCACCTGTCTCCTTCCTATGACAGAAGCGGCGTGTCAGCTAAGTGCCGGAGTTGGGGGCGTAGTCTCGGCAGGCGCTCCATCAGATGTACACGCGAGTGGGGGAGCACCTCCAAATTTGCCAACCTTAAGGTAAGTCTTACCGCCGGGGGCTGTGGGGGTTAAATTAGGGGGGGGTGTAGAGTGGACCATCCGCCAGGGCAGGCTGATCAAGTGACCTTGGGGCATCCCTTTCCAGGATATCTGTACAAACCAGTTGATTTCTCTCTTTCCAAATGCCCTCATTGCTCTGCGTATACTGCTAACACTCCCTGTAACCGTTGCAAGTGGAAAGCGAAGCTTTTCAAAGCTGAAGCTAATAAAAACTTACCAGCGCTCCACAATAACACAAGAAAGATTGGTGGGCCTGGCAACAATATCAATTGAACATGAACTAGCCCAAACAGTACACCTGAAGGAAGCAGTATGTTTATTTGCAGCCAAGAAGGCACGGAAAGCACCAATCTGATTTCATGTATAGTTGATTGCAATATTTTTGTTATCGATTTTGTCTGCCCATGACAAGCTGTTTTTCTATGTATTCTATGTTATTTATTTAAATAGAGTTATATAAAAAATACTGAGGTTCAAAATAATGTGGCTGTTGGTGTTTTTTTTTTTTTTAATTTGGGGGGGTGGGCAGCATTTCACTCTTGGACACAGGCAGCACAATGCCTTGGGCCAGCCCTGTGTATGCTGTTATACCACAACCTACTCTAAAGGGTCGATTCAAAGAAACATGTAACAGCTTGGATTTGGGTGCCGATCATCCTATTTTTCCCGTCCGCTCGTGCGTTCGTATGAACTTGCGAGTGATTCAATAAGCAAATACGTTTCTATCCTAAAATATATGTCCGTTCGTATGATATCTCCCGAACTTGCCTCAGTCAGTTGACAATCGTAAAAATCACGTTCATGTGCTCACTTGTTGCGGCGGCAGCCTGTTTTTTGTGCTGCTTTCATCGTCCACCTCTTCCAATTACTTGCGTTTGGCTCTGGTTTTCATTGGTTTTTGGCCTCTTAGATTCGTTCGTTCGTATGTATATAAGATCTTGCGCATGCGCACTCTCACCACTACTGCCTCGCGCCAGGCTCCCACTTTCCTTTATGAACCATAACACTTACCTAAACCCCTTAGCGCTTGCATCCTTCTTCATTTCTCGGTCCCTAAAACTTACCTAAACCCCTTAGCGCTTGCATCCAACTTCATTTCTCGGTCCCTAAAACTTACCTAAACCCCTTAGCGCTTGCATCCTTCTTCATTTCTCGGTCCCTAAAACTTACCTAAACCCCTTAGCGCTTGCATCCTTCTTCATTTCTCGGTCCATAACACTTACCTAAACCCCTTAGCGCTTGCATCCTTCTTCATTTCTCGGTCCATAACACTTACCTAAACCCCTTAGCGCTTGCATCCTTCTTCATTTCTCGGTCCCTAAAACTTACCTAAACCCCTTAGCGCTTGCATCCAACTTCATTTCTCGGTCCCTAAAACTTACCTAAACCCCTTAGCGCTTGCATCCAACTTCATTTCTCGGTCCATAAAACTTACCTAAACCCCTTAGCGCTTGCATCCTTCTTCATTTCTCGGTCCATAACACTTACCTAAACCCCTTAGCGCTTGCATCCAACTTCATTTCTCGGTCCATCAAACTTACCTAAACCCCTTAGCGCTTGCATCCTTCTTCATTTCTCGGTCCATAACACTTACCTAAACCCCTTAGCGCTTGCATCCAACTTCATTTCTCGGTCCATAACACTTACCTAAACCCCTTAGCGCTTGCATCCTTCTTCATTTCTCGGTCCATAACACTTACCTAAACCCCTTAGTGCTTGCATCCAACTTCATTTCTCTGTCCATAAAACTTACCTAAACCCCTTAGCGCTTGCATCCTTCTTCATTTCTCGGTCCATAACACTTACCTAAACCCCTTAGCGCTTGCATCCAACTTCATTTCTCGGTCCATAACACTTACCTAAACCCCTTAGCGCTTGCATCCAACTTCATTTCTCGGTCCATAACACTTACCTAAACCCCTTAGCGCTTGCATCCTTCTTCATTTCTCGGTCCATAACACTTACCTAAACCCCTTAGCGCTTGCATCCTTCTTCATTTCTCGGTCTATAACACTTACCTAAACCCCTTAGCGCTTGCATCTTTCTTCATTTCTCGGTCCCTAAAACTTACCTAAACCCCTTAGCGCTTGCATCCAACTTCATTTCTCGGTCCCTAAAACTTACCTAAACCCCTTAGCGCTTGCATCCAACTTCATTTCTCGGTCCATAACACTTACCTAAACCCCTTAGCGCTTGCATCCTTCTTCATTTCTCGGTCCCTAAAACTTACCTAAACCCCTTAGCGCTTGCATCCAACTTCATTTCTCGGTCCCTAAAACTTACCTAAACCCCTTAGCGCTTGCATCCAACTTCATTTCTCGGTCCATAACACTTACCTAAACCCCTTAGCGCTTGCATCCAACTTCATTTCTCGGTCCATAAAACTTACCTAAACCCCTTAGCGCTTGCATCCTTCTTCATTTCTCGGTCCATAACACTTACCTAAACCCCTTAGCGCTTGCATCCAACTTCATTTCTCGGTCCATAAAACTTACCTAAACCCCTTAGCGCTTGCATCCAACTTCATTTCTCGGTCCATAAAACTTACCTAAACCCCTTAGCGCTTGCATCCTTCTTCATTTCTCGGTCCATAACACTTACCTAAACCCCTTAGCGCTTGCATCCAACTTCATTTCTCGGTCCATAACACTTACCTAAACCCCTTAGCGCTTGCATCCAACTTCATTTCTCGGTCCATAACACTTACCTAAACCCCTTAGCGCTTGCATCCTTCTTCATTTCTCGGTCCATAACACTTACCTAAACCCCTTAGCGCTTGCATCCTTCTTCATTTCTCGGTCCATAACACTTACCTAAACCCCTTAGCGCTTGCATCCTTCTTCATTTCTCGGTCCCTAAAACTTACCTAAACCCCTTAGCGCTTGCATCCAACTTCATTTCTCGGTCCCTAAAACTTACCTAAACCCCTTAGCGCTTGCATCCAACTTCATTTCTCGGTCCATAACACTTACCTAAACCCCTTAGCGCTTGCATCCTTCTTCATTTCTCGGTCCCTAAAACTTACCTAAACCCCTTAGCGCTTGCATCCAACTTCATTTCTCGGTCCCTAAAACTTACCTAAACCCCTTAGCGCTTGCATCCAACTTCATTTCTCGGTCCATAACACTTACCTAAACCCCTTAGCGCTTGCATCCAACTTCATTTCTCGGTCCATAAAACTTACCTAAACCCCTTAGCGCTTGCATCCTTCTTCATTTCTCGGTCCATAACACTTACCTAAACCCCTTAGCGCTTGCATCCAACTTCATTTCTCGGTCCATAAAACTTACCTAAACCCCTTAGCGCTTGCATCCTTCTTCATTTCTCGGCCCATAACACTTACCTAAACCCCTTAGCGCTTGCATCCAACTTCATTTCTCGGTCCATAACACTTACCTAAACCCCTTAGCGCTTGCATCCTTCTTCATGTTGACGACCCTAAAACTTACCCAAACAACATAATGTACATATGTCTATATGTTTCTAAGCGTGTTTTTTCGTGTTTGTGTAAATGTCTTTTTGTGCGCATATTAGAAATGACACATTTATGAAGGCTTAAAATATTATTTATTTAAAATATTTGTTTTTTTTTTTTTTTTAGTTTCTTTTAAAAACATTTTAAAAATGTTTAAAATTTTTTGTTTTTTAAAAAATATAAAATTCAAATTTGTAATACAAAATGTAAAACTATTTTACAAAAGTAGCCAGGACCAAGGGCACTAATCCTCCTCCTCTTCTTCATCTGTTGGCCCCAACGTCGCCTGTATGGCCAGCAGCTCGGCCACCAACTCTTTGATTCGTTTTTTTTTTTCGGCCACGGTTTGTGGCCTCATCCCTGTAAGCAATAGAGAAATAAACATAAATAGGAGTACCAGACCGGTTTGTATGCTGGAAATAGATTTGGGGTTAATTAAATACATGTAAATGCATGACATATGTCATTCTTCAAAGGGATAAAGTAAATGCATTTCCCACAGGTAAGTATTGAAACTCCTTAAACCGGACCTTCTACATTATTTAATGAAAAGCAATAACTATTCCAAAATGATTCTGCACCAGATCGAAGTATATTTTGGTGGATTTATGATTACTGCGCCGCCATCGGGACTCCGAAGCATAACAGTTAATGAGGAGAGGAGAGTGGGATCAAGTACAGGGGAGTAGGTTACAGTGGTGCTTTGGGAATACAGAGCATAGCTGGGTTCAGGGAAAAATCATCAGTCCCACAATGCATGGCAGCACCTTACTTTTTCAAATCTGTATCCCATGCAGCATGTAAATATTGCGCATTCAATATTCCGCCATATTGGATGTTTACAGGCTCCTAACATGCATTAGATGGCTGTAGGCTGTTTTTCAATGTTCCCAATCTGTATGTACAGTGTGTTGGCTAAATATTAGCTATGTTCTTAATACGAGTTAGGGTCCGCTTTAAGCTAACGAAGCACCCACATGAAAGTGTTAACTACACATTGGCTACGCCTTTAGTTATGTGTGTGTTATTAGCTAACATCACATTAATATGAATAATGGCATGGATACTTACTGAGTTGGTGGCCGACAGATGGCTGGTTGGGGCCAACAGGCTGCCCTTGGTCCTGGCTATGCTGTGAAGAAGTCCCTGGAGAAACATGTGACATTTGGTTAGTAGTTGTATAGAGTCACTATTCCAAACAGATCTGGCTCCCAGTCTGTCTGACATCACTCACCTTCGCCAGGATCAACTTCCAGCATCTCTGCTGCCTCCTCCTCCACTATCTCACCCGCACCAGAAGCTTCTACAAATACATAATAAAGGATAACTTAGTTTTTGGGCTGCCATGTATATCTTTGTGCCTATACATGAAGAGTGACATACCAGAGCCTTCCCCATGCCTGGCCAGGTATGACTCCACGCCCACGCGGTTGGGCCCCTCCTCTGTGGTAAGGTCCAGGGGCTGGTCTGAGGAGGCCACAGAGGAGGGGTAGGTCCGTCGCCCGGGAGATCCACCACCTTCACTCACAGATGCAGACTCATGCAGCACTGGTCGGCCTGTGCGCCTCCGGGTGCGGCGAATTCTGAAATCCATTTCCAACACTAACAAAGAAAAGTCATTATAAATAAAGGTATAGCTTATACATTTGCAACATATAACATGCTATCGCTTGGTACTTACTTGGGAAATGGATCCCAAAAAACCTCCGCACCCGGGGCATGTGCAGACGTTTCAGGTCCGACCAATGCTGCATTATCTGGGTGTGAGTGAAGGTGGTGCTGGTGACACGGTGGATTTCCGCGATGATCTCCCGGGCGATGTCCCTTTTTTCACACACATTGGGCGCAAAGTCATACCGGCGCTGAAGCATGATCTGAAAAACATAATGGACACAGAGCTTTTACTTTTACACACAGACCCATATGTGTTGCATCACAAGTTGATAATTTCATGTCATTAACACACACATTTAGAGTGGCAGCCATTTTTGGGGAGTGCCTTAAAGCGGACGTTGACTGGGAATGAGAGTCTGGTCTTATGTGATATGTTTCACACACCATGTACATACAGATAATAGCCAACATTAAAAATAAGCCCCCCTGCATCTATGGCATGTTAGGATGGTTTCAACATCCAATATGTCGGCTTATGCTTAGGCTTTTGGGCCACGTGGGTGGCTTGCCGTTGTGTTTTGCGGTCTTAGGCAAACAGTGTTCCTCAAACATCCGCATCAAGGTCCGAGCCAGGCCAGGTTTGACAGCTAGCCCCGCTAATCCACAGGTTTATTAACTGGTGCTAAGCCACAGCAATTGCCCTAATTCGGACATCAGCATAGACAGGTGACAACGTGGCCAGGCTCGGCCCTTGAGGATGAAGTGTGAGGAGCCAGTTCTTAAACATTAAGAGACACAAAACTAGTTTCAAACGCATCATTGACATTCAGGCCAACCACCAGGTCCCAGCAAGGAGGCAAGAAATTACGCTCCAAGAAGGCGAGTACCACCTCGGCCCCGCCAAGGGACACTGGACCCTCCCTTACCCAAAAAAGGGCCCCCAAGGCACGTGCCCCTGCGGCCAAAAAACAGGCCAGAGCAGCACCCACCACCTCTGCCCCCAGAAGAGGCCGCCCAAGGGAGCCCACACCGCCCATGGTTTCCAGCAGGGCACTTCGCCAACCCAGCTGGGCCAAAAGCCCATCCAGGGCCAGAAGCCCGTCCAGGCCCAGAAGCAGGGCCAGAAGCCAATACAGGCCACACAGCAGGGCCCCAACCCCAGAAAGACGAGACAGGAGGCCCAGAACCCCAGCAAGGCCGCGTAGCAGGGCCAGAACCCCAGAAAGGCCCAGAAGCAGGGCCAGAAGCCCGTCCAGCCAAAGAAGCAGGGTCAGAAGCCCGTCCAGCCCAAGAAGCATGGCCAGAAGCCAATACAGGCCACGCAGCAGGGCCCCAACCCCAGAAAGACGAGACAGGAGGCCCAGAACCCCAGCAAGGCCGCGCAGCAGGGCCAGAACCCCAGAAAGGCCCAGAAGCAGGGCCAGAAGCCCGTCCAGCCAAAGAAGCAGGGTCAGAAGCCCGTCCAGCCAAAGAAGCATGGCCAGAAGCCAATACAGGCCACGCAGCAGGGCCAGAACCCCAGAAAGACGAGACAGGAGGCCCAGAACCCCAGCAAGGCCGCGCAGCAGGGCCCGAACCCCAGAAAGGCCCAGAAGCAGGGCCAGAAGCCCGTCCAGGCAAAGAAGCATGGCCAGAAGCCAATACAGGCCACGCAGCAGGGCCAGAAGCCCCCGACCTGGCACCAGCCGGGAACATAGCCCCCGACCTGGCACCAGCCGGGAACATAGCCCCCGACCTGGCACCAGCCGGGAACATAGCCCCCCAAGAGGCCAAAGAATGGCCACCCTGACCACATCTACACCTGGAAGTTCGGTGGCCAGCCACGCAAGAACACCCAGTCCCTTGGCCAGTCCAGTCCAGTCATTGGGAAGCCAGCAATCCGTCCATTCCCCTACCCAGCCCCAGGCCATAATGTCACCACATGTGTCTGCACACATGGAGGAGCAGCCAAGCCAACCATCTGGCCGCACATTGCGCCGCGGCCAGTTGAGTGGGAGATTCTCCCATGACCAAAATATGGCATTGGCTAGTGGCCTTACATTATACTATGACGAGCTCTATGGGAGCAAATCAAAACACACCACGAAGCAGCGCAAGATGGAATTGTTTGAAACCATCCTACGACAAGTAAATGCAGCGGGGGAAGAGAGTAAAGATGTGCCACAAATTCAAAAGAAAATCTCGGATCTGAAATATGCTGTACGTCAAAAAGAAATTAAAAGGCATAATTACAGGTAAATAAATGATGTCTCCAAATATAAGGTTTAGGATGTACTGTATGCACCTTTTCTGAGTACCAAACGATTTTCTCTTTTCAGCATGAAAACTGGAGGTGGCTTTCCTACCAAATTGGAGTTTACCCCTGCTGAGGAGATTGTGCTGGGCCTTCTCCATCCGGTCGCGGTCGGTGGCCATGCGGGTCTAAGGGACACAGACTCACCGACCCGTACCCACGGTGAGTACTCTTAATCTGCATGTTTGCCTGTTTGCTACAAAATATAAAGGTCACTAGTAACAAGATGACGGTATGGCCCTATGGTGTGGCTTGCTTTGCCTCGCACTACTGTGCCTGTTTGTGTCCTGTTTTGGTCCCTGTGAATCACACATTTAGGACCACATACATTATGTAAAAGACCAATTAACCCAAAATATTTGTCAACTAACGAAGTTTATCCTGAAAAGTGTTAGATTTGGACTCAATCACAAAACACACAACATTAGGGATGTGTTGGCTATTTGTTGTGTGAGTTGTGTTTGAGGTAACAATTTAATGACACACCCCCAAACATATCTGACCTAGAGCAGCGAGACTCAACTGACGGCCCGGGGTCCCAATGCGGACCTTGGCACCAGATTCCAGGACCCCTGCCCAGACAGCACTGCACTCAGTTACTTCTGTGTTGACGTGCTCAGAGCTGCCCCCTTGATCGGCGATGTAGTGGTTGGTCTCCTGCCCAATGTCATGGCTCCCTGAAACATAGCATTGCAATATGAAGTACTGCACAGGAAGTGGCATTGCAAGGTACACAGTAACTTGGTGCATCTTTCTCTTGGTCCAATCCTGTCCCGCTGCCCCAGCTCGGCCCCATCTGCCACAGTCCCACCATCTGCCCCCCCCCCCCCACATAAGCCCCATACATTTCTAACATATTTGCTCCATCCATCCCATCACCATCAATTCCTGACCTCCCACCTTTAGCCATCCAATCCCTGTCCCCTCAGCTCTGCCCCATCCAGCCCAGCAAGGGCAAGCAGCCTTTATTAGTTTGCACTTGGCAATCTCCAGCCCCTCCCCCAGTGTGTTTATTTCTAACTAGACACCCCCTGCGACAGCCCCATGGCCAGACATTCACCTCTCACCACATACCTTTAAATGCACCTTTACAAGAAGTGTTTGAGTACCCCTGACCTAGAGAATGGTAGTCAAATTCCAAATAGTTGCTGTGCAAGTAGTATGCTGACTGGGTACACTTCCTGACTTTGAAATGAGGTCAGTTAGCAGTTTTCTCGAGCCATTGCACCTATCTAAAATTGCGTGTATTTTAACAATTGTCCCCATTGCTGTAGAGTTGCTTAATATTACAAAAAGTGGCTTTTTTTAGTAACTAAAAAAACCATGCTTATGTGTGTGTTTACCTTGTTTGGTTTTCTCTTCTTCAGCCCAGCATGACCCCTCAGCAAGGGTAAACTCACCCCCCAGGTTGCTTATGCCTACCAGGTCCGTACAGCATAGGAGCCCAGATCCGAGATTTCCGGTAAGTTAATTTAGTACCATAAATACTAACAAGTGCTTAAGCATGTGTTAAACTGATGGAATCCCAAATTTGGACGCCAACTTACCCTTTTTTTTTATATGTCCCTACAGACCCGCACAATCATGGAAGATATCATGGAAATGGAGGAAGCTGATGTCTCCCTGCAGGGCACGTCCGATGACCTCCCCCTGGGTCCCAATCTGGAACTGCTCCCTAATGTTTCTCTGGCCAATCCTCAGCAGCAGAGTGAATCTCCACCCATTGCGCATGCACATGGGGAGACTGACACAACAGTCCCCAGTGTTCACTCTGCTGCTGAGGATTTGCAAAGCATGCCTGTTGCTGTTGAGGGGACGACACCACGCGGCAGGGCACGCCCAAGAGCCAGGGTAATTGTGCGGCGGACTCCATTACGCCGCCCCACAATTTCCCAGGGGAGGCAGAGTGCCCTGCTTCAATTATGGACCCAAGAGAGGGACTCGTATGAGGCACAGCTCGTTAATGAGCGTGAGGAAAGGCATGCCGACATGGTCAACATCAATACCAGCTTACAGGGCATCCTCGCGGAGTTGCGTACCCTCAACAGCAACATGGTAACTGCAAGTAATGGCATCCAGTCAGCCATGGCTGAGATGACCAATATGCAGAGAAACATTATGGAGCAGTTTCAAATTCACAATGCAGCCATGGCCCAGGCTAGGTCCCATCCCCACGGACCTCCACCTGGGTATTATGGGCAGCCACCCTATTAAGCCATGATTGTGTGGGACATCTTTTCTCTTACCCCCCACTGTATTTACTTGTCTTTTTAGGTTTCAAACAATCCATTTTGTGTTGCTCATGCAGGTTGTGTTTTGTATTTGCTCCCATATAGCTCCTTAGAGTAATGATTAAGGCCACTAGCCAATGCCATAGGTCTATGTGGAGTGTATCTGGCCACTTATGGCTTGAAATATGTATTTGGTTTGTGCTCCTCCTGTTTGCAGACATGTTTGTGTGACATTATGGCCATGCCCAAATATCCCTGGGCACAGGCAATATTAATGACTGGACTAGGCTGGCCTTTGGACTGGGTGTCCTTGTTTGGTTGTGCCACTCACTTCCAGGTGTAGATGTGGTTTTTTTTTTTTTTTGGTTATATCATGCCTTTTTAACCACAGTTGTATGTGGAATGTTTTATGTTAAGCCAAATAACTATAATTATACAAAGTAAAACAAAATTTAAATTTACTATACTTGTGGCGTTTTTAGTGGAAACACAGTTTAAATCAGCTTGGGCTAAACCAGATCCTTTTTGGTTTAAGAGGTGTAAAAATGCAAATATCAAGCTAAGTAAACAACATGAAATACATTAGGCAACAATTAAGGGAAAAATTTTTTAATTTAAGGTAATGCCACATTACGGCAAAACAACATATTGAACAAAAAGGCTAAGACAGACACACAGAATGTTGCAAAACGAAATTAAATTAACTAAAATGCTGCAATATCAAGTTTGCTCGAACTGATTGTCCAGACTCACTGGGTGGGCCAACATAATTTTCGCCATCATCCTCTAGGGCTGTAGAGGGCAGACTATCCACATAACGTGGTACACGTTCTAGTATAGCAAAATTGTGCAAAACAGCACATGCCATGATGATGTCGATCACTTTTTTGGGATCATATTGCAGGGCGCCCCCAGTATGGTCCAAACAAAGAAAACGGGTCTTCAACAGCCCAAAGGCCCTCTCCACAACAGCCCTGGTCTTGCGGTGCGCACGGTTGTACGCTTCCTGAGAGGCATCCTGGGGCCGCAGCACAGGCGTCATGAGCCAGGGGAGAAGTGGGTACCCGGAATCACCTTAACAAGACAATGAAATTTCATAAACATTAAAAAGGCAAGACAACAAACACAAAGAATTTGACATATATCCAAATGATGTAAGGTAAAGGGCGTAAAAATACACCCAGGGCACATTAGCAAAATAACTATTGCCACTAATGGAGTACATAAATAAAAATGCCGCTTAAATATACAAAAGAATGATAAAACATCTGCACGGGCAAGGGCAGTTAGAATTTACAGATATTTTGGGTTTTCGGACATGTTACAATTAGGATGCTGCTGAGGGCCACTCAACATTTATATAAAGAATACAATGTATGCAGTTTAAGTCCACTTTGACATTTAAAGACCAATACTACAAAAGGAACCTAAACTAACAGATACTTGGGTATCAACTCACAACCAATATATTTTGGGACATGGAACTAGGGCCACTCAACATTTATATAAAGAATACAATGTATGCAGTTTAAGTCCACTTTGACATTTAAAGACCAATACTACAAAAGGAACCTAAACTAACAGATACTTGGGTATCAACTCACAACCAATATATTTTGGGACATGGAACTAGGGCCACTCAACATTTATATAAAGAATACAATGTATGCAGTTTAAGTCCACTTTGACATTTAAAGACCAATACTACAAAAGGAACCTAAACTAACAGATACTTGGGTATCAACTCACAACCAATATATTTTGGGACATGGAACTTACAGACATCCTAACTAAAGGGAAAACATTCTGAAGGACAAAGTGAGGCAAGCATTTTGGTTTGGAGTTCCGAAAAGAAGACCCAACTAAAATGCAGTTTCAGGCTTATGTAAAGAATACAAAAACAGAAATATCCACAAATAACAGATTAGTCTGAAATGTAATACCAAATAAATAGGACACACTTACCAAGCAGCCATGCACCCGAAAATTCACCTGACTCAAATCTCCGAAACAACCCAGATCGTCTGAGTATATAGGAGTCGTGCGACGATCCTGGGTAGCCGGCAAGGACACTCAGAAAACGCATGTCCGGCCCAACCACGGCCTGGACATTAAGGGAGTGTCCCATTTTTCGATTCCTTAAGGGAAAAGCATACAAAAAGGGTAATTGATAATTGAAAAAAGGATCAAAAATTTAAAACATGTCTGCACTCTATTGGAAACTACTAATGAAAAGCCTAAATAAGGCATGTACACAAATGAGCCAAAAAAAAATATGCTGCCGCAAAGGAAAACAGGTTACATTACACGTTGGGCAACATAATAAGCTAAAACAAAATATCAATACCTATATATATACTCGTCGGCTGCCCTAGGTACAAGTGCCACATGTGTGCAGTCAACAGCACCAATAACATTGGGCATGTCGGCCACATTATAAAAACCAAGCTTAATGGCGTTTCTGGCTGCCATATCATCCGGAAAAAAAATATATTTTGGAGTTATGGCAGCCATGCCTTCCAAAAATTTAGATAGTGCGCGGCTCAGCGTAGGCTGGGACATCCCCACGGAGAGGGCACCCAGCCTCTGGAACGAGCCGTTCGCCAAAAATTGCAGGCAGCCAAGCATCTTGGTCATACCTGAAATTGCTTGCCCCTTCCTTGTGGTGCGGGCTAACCATGGCCGCAGCTCACTATATAATTTATGCAGGGAAGCGCGATTAAGCCTGGTCAGCTCGAACAGCTCAACATCATTCATGCTATCGATGTTCATGCGACGACGCAGGGGCAATCTGCTCTCAGACATCTGGATCAACTCAATGCCAAAAAGCATAAGCCCTTGATGTGCCACAAACTCGCTCCTCTCCATCCTACTCCCGAGGCCAAATAGCTGCCGGCAAGCATTTCGTAAAGCAGCTCTTTAATGGGCTTCAAAACAATTAGCAATCACCTCTCTGAATTGGTCGCAAGCCCATGTGAAGGACGTAAAAAATAGGATCTGACGCAAATAATACGATTTTGACGGGAAAAAGACACGAACTAACGCAAAATATACGATTCCCGTACGAAATGCGTATGTTCATATACGTCTATGCGCGAACGATCGTGCGAATACGAAATGGGCAAAAAAACAAGAAAAAATGACAAACACCCACCCAAACTTACGATTCTCGATACGAAATCAATTAACTTTTGCTCTTTGAATCGAGGGGTAAGTACTGAAGTGAGTGTATGCTGTTATACCACAACTTGCTCTAAGCACTGGGGTGTACGCTGTTATACCACAACTTGCTCTAAGCACTGGAGTGTACCCTGTTATACTACAACTTGCTCTAAGCACTGGGGCATACCATGTAATACAGCAACTTGCTCTAAGCACTGGAGTCAGTGTATTCTGTTATACCACAACTTGCTCTAAGCACTGGAGTGAGATTATGCTGTTATACCACAACCTGCTCTAAGCACTGGAGTGAGATTATGCTGTTATACCACAACCTGCTCTAAGCACTGAAGTGAGTGTATGCTGTTATACCACAACTTGCTCCAAGCACTGAGGTGAGTGTACACAGTTATATCACAACCTGCTCTAAGCACTAGGGTGTGCCCTGTTATATAACAACTTGGTCTAAGCACTGGGGTGAGTGTACACTGTTATACCACAACATGTTCTAAGCACTGGGGTGTGCCCTGTTATACCACAACTTGCTCTAAGCACTGAAGTGAGTGTAGCCTGTTATAGTACAACCTGCTCTCAGCACTGGGGTGGGTGTATGCTGTTATACCACAGCATGCTCTAAGCACTGGGGTGGGTATATGCTGTTATACCACAAGCTGCTCTAAGCACTGAAGTGAGTGTATGCTGTTATACCACAACTTGCTCCAAGCACTGAGGTGAGTGTACGCACTAGGGTGTGCCCTGTTATACCACAACTTGCTCTAAGCACTGGGGTGAGTGTAGGCTGTTATACCACAACTTGGTCTAAGTACAAAGTAATATATTGTGGGGAAGCCGTAGACATAAGATTTTTATTAGCATCATGCTCTGAGATAACCGGCCCCCTCACCAGATTTTTAAAGCTCTCCAGCTCCAGCGGCTGGAATGGGAACATTTCAAGCAATTTAATAACGTTCGCGTTCAAGATCGGGGTCATGGGTGAGATATGCCAAACTACTACTTTCTGACCATTGTTTGGGAAATAGAAAGCTGAATGCTGCCCTGGGATGGTGTGGGCAGGCTTGGTGGTCTCCGATCCTCCCTTGTGGGGAAACGAAAAATACAATTTTGTGAATACTCACCTGTAAAATGGTTATTATGAGTATGTCACACACCCCACTTCCAAAGATCCATGACACTTGGGAAACCGGCCTGTAGAGGGCGATCTTGCAGAGATGACATGGAAAAAGGAGCCCCTCCTGGTCCATAAGTACCGGGTTCCTCCCACTATTTCCCAGTCTTTTTAGAAAGCAGTGAGAACCAGGAAGAGCCAATTATATTCAATAAATGAAAAATAATTTGAAAATAATAATCACCATATAAAGGATCCCTAGAACAAAAAAGGGCGGGGGAAGTGGGGTGTGTGACATACTCGTAATAACCATTTTACAGGTGAGTATTCACAAAATGGTATTATTCCTAGTATGTCACACACCCCACTTCCAAAGATCCATGACACTTGGGACATCCAATAGCAG
Source organism: Gastrophryne carolinensis (assembly GCA_027917425.1). NCBI lineage: Eukaryota > Metazoa > Chordata > Amphibia > Anura > Microhylidae > Gastrophryne > Gastrophryne carolinensis. Next base: position 434,420,307 of record CM051234.1, on the reverse strand, counting down.
TGTCTATAATGGGTGGGGATCCCCAAGGAATAATGCATAACTTAAATTACTGCAGCTTGCAGAATTTTGTGGCCAAAAGCAGCATCCGCTGAGGCACGCACATCAACCTTGTAAAAAGTATGCACAGAAGACCAAGTCGCAGCCTTGCAAACTTGTTCAACAGAAGCCTGGTGCTGAAAAGCCCAAGAAGCTCCAATAGCACGAGTAGAATGAGCGGTGACACGAAAAGGGGGAAGCTTCCCCTTAGCCATATAGGCCCCAATGATGGCCTGACGTATCCACTTACTAAGGGAAGCTTTGGCAGGAGCAAACCCCTTCTTGGGCCCAGAAGGCACAACAAAAAAGGCATCCGTCTTGCGGAAGGCCGAGGTAGTAACTAAATAATACTTAACACAACGAACTACATCCAAAGAATGTAAGACCCTTTCCTTGTCGTTAGGTTTGGGACACAAGGAAGGAAGAACTATATACTGATTTAGGTGGAAAGCAGACACCACCTTAGGAAGGAAATCCGGTTTAAAACGGAAAACAACCTTATCTTGATGCTTCTCAAAATAAGGGGCTTGAATAGTCAAAGCCGCCAGTTCAGAAACTCGGTGGACAAAAGTAATAGCAACCAAAAAGGCAACCTTCTGAGTAAGAATAGGAAGAGGAATATCCTGCAAAGGCTCAAAGGGAGCGGCCTGCATAGCTGAAAGCACCAGGTTAAGGTCCCAAACAGGAAGTATAGGCTTTCTGGGAGGCCGCACATGCGCGACTCCTTGGAAAAAGGTCTTAACCAAAGGATGAAGAGCAAACGACCTTTGAAAGAAAATAGCCAAGGCAGAGACTTGCCCTTTCAAAGTGCTAATCTGGAATCCCATATCCAGACCTCGTTGCAGATATTCCAGAATTCTAGGAGTAGAAAATACTCTACAGTGCAAAGCCCTGGATTCACACCAATCAATATAGGACCTCCAAGTCCTATAATAAATTACAGAGGAAGACTTCTTCCTAGCTCTAATAAGAATAATCGCATCAGAAAGACCTTCTTCTTTCAAGATGGAGACTTCAGCAGCCATGCCGTCAAAGCCAGCGTTTGTAAATTGGGGGTAACAAAGTTGACCCTGAGTGATGAGATCTGGAAGAAGAGGCAGATGGAACCGATCCACTTCCAGCCTTACGACGTCTGCGTACCACAGACGTCTTGGCCACCTTGGCGCCACCAGAATTGCTGGTGCCTCCTCCAGTGCTAACTTGCGCACCACCTTGCTGATCATGGAGAATGGGGGAAACAGATATAGGAACCCCAGATCCTTCCAGGCCAGAGACATGGCATCCGCTGCCACTGCCAGAGGATCCTGGGATAGAGACACAAAAGCAGGCAGCTTGTGATTGTGACGAGAAGCAAACAGGTCCAACCGTGGAGTCCCCCACTTGTGACAGAGGAACTGAAAGACCCTTGGATTGAGAGACCATTCTCCCTGGCAAGAACATCCCCTGCTCAGGGAGTCTGCCTCTACATTCTCTATCCCCGGAATGTAAACTGCTGATATGCAGGGAACATTGATCTCTGCCCACTGAAGGATCAGAGACACTTCCCGGAGGGCACCCCAACTGCGAGTCCCTCCCTGGTGATTGATGTATGCAACAGCTGAACTGGCAGACCCTGTAAGAAATGGATCAGTCGAAGTAGAACAAGACGTATGGCCCGAAGCTCTAATACATTGATTGGAGAATGAGCCTCCTGAGGCCCCCACAATCCTTGGAACTGGTGCTTCTTCCAGAAGCCCCCCCCCAGCCCACCAGGCGGGCATCCGTGGTAACCAGTTCCCAATGCGGAGTCAGAAATGACTTGCCCTTCTGGAGGTTGTGCGATATTAACCACCACTGAAGGGACTGCAAAACGTGGGGAGACAATAGACAAGTCTGATTTAATGATAGTGGGCACCTGTCCCACTTTGCCAAAAGGAAGAGCTGAAGCGTCCTTATGTGAAACTGGGCAAACGGGACTGCCTCGAATGCAGCTACCATCAATCCCACTAGTCTCATCCCTAGACGGATAGACTGACGAGGGCTGGAGAATAGACGAATCAAGTCCTGAATGAGAACCATTTTGGACTGAGGAAGAAAAACCTTGGCCTGAAATGTATCCAGAATCAGGCCCAGGAAGGGAATTTCCCTGGATGGACAGAGAGAGGATTTGGGGTAACTTATTACCCATCCGGACCTCTCTAGCGTAGAGACCACCGTCCTGGTGTCTAACTCTGATTGTTTGAGGGAGGAGGCCGCGATAAGAAGATCATCCAGAAAAGGCACAATGCGGATGCCCTGGACCCTGAATATAGCCATCACTCCTGCCAGCATCTTGGTAAAGACTCTTGGGGCCGAGGTAAGGCCGAATGGCAGGGCCACAAATTGATAATGCTGGTCTTCTATCGAGAACCTGACAAATCTCTGGTGACCCAGAAAAATAGGAATGTGCAAATAAGCATCCTTGCCGCAACCATACTGACTGCCAAATGGCGATTAACAAGGCAGAGGTTCTGCTGCACATGAGCAGAGTATCATCTAAAGCAGAAAGTACAAAAGATGCAAATATCTCACATCGCTTAAGAGCGGCGTACTCATCAGAGGCAGGATCAAGCCCTGAGTTATTCATTAGGTCTCTCACAACAGACCTATTAGCCACCGACATAAGCGCCGAAGCGCCAAAAGGCCGCAAGGCCGAGCCTACACTGGAAAAAGCGATCAATACGTTTGTCCTCTCCATCTGGAGTCAGGAGAATGCAACACAGAAGAATTGGATAAATTAAGTACAGGGGCATCCACCTCAGGAGGCGATGACCAACGTTTAACCGTATCAGCTGGAAAAGGATATTTTTTGTCCCAGCCCAAGGGAATGCCAGGAAGCCGCGCAGGCTTCTCCCATTCTTTAAGAATAATATTATCAAAATGCTTTTGATTAGGAAATTCTAAACGAGGTTTAGAGGCTCCAAAGAATTCCCCTCTTTTAAGAGGGTCTACTTCAGGAGGAGTAATAACCAAAACCTCAAATAACTGGGCAAGAGCTTTTGGGGTATCCACAACACTCTCTTCATCCTGCTCAATTTCAGTACCAACAAATTGCTGTTCATCAGAACCATCTGAATCCTCATATAATTCCCCTGCATCTAACTGAGAAGGGTCAGACCAATCAAGCAATTCGCAATTGTCCAACTCACTTGCCGAGACGGCATGAGTCAAATGCTTTCTTTTAGCTGAGGCATTCTTAGCCACAGAGGTAGACATACATTTTTCAAGATGAGCCAATCTGGCACATAAATCAGAATGCGACTCACCACGCGTGACAATATCACTGGGGGTATGGACAAGACACGGCGGAGTAGGAGAAGAGGCAGTAGCCGCAGACCCTGAAGCCTGGGCCCCAGTTTGCTGCATAATGGTTAATTGTGCACAAGGGACGCAAAGAATTGCGTTATCCCCAACAAGGGATGCCCCTCATCCAAATCATTGCCGAGTCTGTGCCAAGGAAATTGCATGCCCATTATCCTGAGATGCCTCCATATGGTGTTAAATATTATACTATAATTGATTATAGTTGCCAAGTATATATGGGTTTTATGCATATGCTACCCGGGATGCCCCTTTAAATAATCCAAAGAGGGAGGATTGAAACACAAATGGACCCCCAATAAGGCTTAAGGGCTAAGGACCAGGAGAAACCCCCTTTTTAATAAGGAGTTTCCTAAAGAAAAAAAAAAACAGTCACCAATGCACAAATATACACTAATAAATGAACAAAACATAAAAAATGGCAGAAACTCCCTTCAGGCAAGCTAAAGGGTACTCACAGGACCAGGCGAATAGCTCACCACACGAGAGACGACCGCAGGGAAAACAGCCGGAAACGCCGGCTAAGTGAAGGATGCGCAGACAAGCCCCGCCCACCTGACATCAGCAGGAAGCCAGGACGGACATACAGAGCACATCAGCGTGCTCTATGACCAAAATGATGCTGCGCGCCGAAGCCCTGCCCTCCTGACGTCAGCAGGAAGCCAGGACGGACATACAGAGCACATCAGCGTGCTCTATGACCAAAATTATGCTGCGTGCCGAAGCCCCGCCCACTTCCAGGATACGCGATGACCAAGAAAATGGAGGGAAATTTAGATACAAACATTTCCTATTAAATTGTCTTCTTCAAAATACATAATAATATATATGTAATACTATATTAATATATAATTTTATATTAAGTGCATAGTGACCAACAAGCCCAAATAACACTCCCCCTCCTTTTTACCCCAGCAGGGTTAATGGAGAACTAAAGGGGAGAGGATAGAAATGCGCTCATCAGGCACAAGGGGATTTTAAAGGGACAGGGGGCATCCCAAGCCGGAAAACACCAACCCGGAAGCCGCCTACCCAAAATTTAGGTCTCACGGAGGAGTAAAAACGCCTGTATACACCAGAAGGTGTATCTACCTTTGCCTGAAACATACAGCCAGGGCTGGGAGGCATACCCAACCCAACAGGTTAAAAAGATTCAGACAGAAATAGAAAAAAAAGGCCGGGAGCAACCCGGCTACCTGCAGCTTGAAGGAGAGTCATCTTCTGAATGCTTCGCCGACTGCAGAGTTGAAAAGACTGGGGAATAGTGGGAGGAACCCGGTACTTATGGACCAGGAGGGGCTCCTTTTTCCATGTCATCTCTGCAAGATCGCCCTCTACAGGCCGGTTTCCCAAGTGTCATGGATCTTTGGAAGTGGGGTGTGTGACATACTAGGAATAAAGGGGGGGGGGGAATATATATATATAATTAACAATAACTAATATTCTATTACTAATTATAACTAATAACTAATACTAACTAGGACTAATAAAATGAATAATACTAACAATAAGAATGCTAACAACTAAATAATACTAACTAATGTTTTTCTGGTTGCCTTGCAGGTCCTTGGTGACGAACGTCGTGCACAGATTTAGTGACAGGTGGCAAAGCATGCAAATGACCTCTGTCTTCCGCCTCCTCCGCCTCATGATGACACTAGTGCGTTTGTACTCTCATCTTTTTATCCAGCTCCAATGCTGAAACCAAGGAAGTAATGTTATCCGTATGGCAGGGATCCAGCAAGGTGGCCACCCAGTTATTAGCGCTGTTGAGTAGGTGGGTAACACTGCAGTCAGTCCACAGGCACTGGAGCATATAGTGACTCATGTGAACCAGGCTGCCCTGAGTCAAAGAGAAGCTGTCCTCAGTGGGAGGCGTCTCCTCCTCTGCATCCCCCCAGCCACGCTCCAATGACCACCCTGCTGTGAGGAAAAGTCCTTCTCCGAAGCCTCCAAAACCATCCCTTGGCTGGCTGCAGGGCACCCACCCTATGAGCCACGCATGGAGTGGCCTGGCACCTGGGAAAATGGGCCTTCCTATTTTTTTGTATAAATATATATCATTTTAAATAATACTAATAGTGTTTTTTTTTTTGCTTTGTAGGTGCCTGGCCATGAACATGGAGCAGAGAACACATGAACACATGGTTTTATATAACATATGAAAAAGACCCTGTTCAATACATGTATGAGCTTTTAGATGACTAGAAAGAAGGAGATATTCATATCATGCCTGGTTCTAATGATTCTCCTCCAGCGGAAAGCGAGCCAGGAGAGGTTGTGGACATCCTAGTTGGGAAGCAAGTGGAATATGCCAAGGACGATGGCTCAAAAAGCAATGGCATGGTATATAAGCAAGTGGAAGCTAAACCTTCAGTGTACTTCATCAAGTTTGATGACAATTTCCATACTTATTTTCATGATTTAGTGAAGGCCAATGAGCACCCTGGTGCCTGCTTGCACCTAAGAAAAAAAATAATAATAATGCTAACAATGTTTTTATTAACAATTTATATTATATTTATGCTAGTCACTGGGCTCTGCACCCTTCCCACATTGCTCATTTCCCATCATGCTGCAGCAATATTGGCGCATTCTCCACCCTGTTGGCAGTCCTCCTCAGAAGCCTCCAAAACTGACCCTTGACCGTGCCAGCCACATGTGGAGTGGCCTGGCACCTGGGAAAAGAGGTATTCCAGTTTTTAAATAAATTTTAATAACACTAATAATGTTTTCGGGTTTGCTTTGCAGGTTTCTCTGGTGATGGACGTTGTGCAGCAAGTGTGAAACTCATGCAGGTTCCTCCTTTAATTTTGAAAGTGAGGAAGTTAAGGATTTGGCAGCCAATTATCTTTTGAATAAGTTCATACATCAATCCCTGGTGAAAATGCATCATAATGTAGAAGCAGCTTCAAGGTGTCTATGCAATGGGATTCAACAGATCCTCCAAAGAACAAGAAACTTCTCTGCTATGATACTAGCAGATCCTCCACTGAATCTAATAGCACAGAGCCAGAGAAAAAAAGGGGAGATAAAAATAAAATTATAACACTAACAATGTTTTTTCTGTTTGCTTTGCAGGTTCTTGGGCATTGACAAGGGGAAAATTATTCAGTGTCAAACCCTTCTGCAATTTTTAATTTTTACTTCGCCATGGAATACAATGCTAGTAATGTTTTTTTTTTCTTTGCAGGTCCCTGGTGAACTGGAAATTGAAGCACTGTGTGCCATCTAATCTAACCTTAGCTTGGTCTTGCCTCACCATTCTTAGAGCCTACAAGAATATGCTGCACACCCTGACGCCTGCACGCACCAGATATTCATTGATCTAAATATTTATGTATATATTTATTTTGGTAACATTTATTCATTTATGTATATAAGTATATATTTATTGGAGACAAATGTTTATTTATGTATTTTGATTTATGTATTTGTGTACTTTCCCTAGCCCATTTTGTGCAAGGCAATAGCCCTGGTGTCATCCCCCTAATTCGACCTCCAACACCCGTAAAAAAACAAATATTTTAATTTTTTCTTTATTTGTGTATTTCTTTGCCAAGTGTTCGCCTCGATTTTCAGCCCTCTAGCCCTTGCTGGCCCAATTTTACAGCCATTTTGGGCCCCAAAGTTTGGGTCCCCATTGACTTCAATCATGTTCTGGTTCGGCAGCAAGTTCGGCAAACCTGAATTTTCAACCGACCTGCTCCTCACTACTCAATGGCTAACACGGTACATTATTACTAACAGAGCACTGAAAATTGTGAATAGATAAAAAGAAGATATTCTAACACCAAGGGGTTTATCGAAGAACACACCAGTCATGGGTACAGTGCCCATTTGTAATGACATATAAAGTTTGGAATTCTCCAGAATTCAAAAATATTAATATATATATTGTAAGGGGTTAGGTAGCGGGTTAGTCGTCTCCTGGGTAGCTGGGCACACTTTCAGCAGGCACAAAGTCCACAGAACAAGAAAGGATCGTTTAACTGACCTCAGCCAGTTTTATTGCCAGATTGTGGTATAAAGTAAAACAAAACTAAACAAAATAAGTCCTATGCTTGTCCGGCTCTAACTAAACATTAGGTGCTCCTGACTAACCCAGTGCCGGCCTAGTACCGGGCACCATAACATAACAGATCATAACATACCACCGGCAATACTCCCACAGGCTCCTAGCAGATGTCCTGCTCCTAGGATGAGAGAGCCAGAATGTGTGTGAACTCCCTCCTTCTATCAGGCAAGCACACCTTGCAGCCCAAGACCCGGACTGTCCGGGTGGAGTGGGGCCCACCCTCTCTTCCCCACTCCAGCAACACAGGCCCTGTAAACGGGTTTTTACCCAAACCCTAGAGATCCTAGATCCCTAGTTTCAAACTTCCTGGTTGCTTTACCTGACAGATACAAGAAATCTTGGGCAGATATACACACCCTCTGTCACACATCCTTCCCCCCTGTTTCAGACCCGGGGCTGGAACACAACTGGACATCATACAATGTACCCGAGATAAGGCATCAGCATTTTTCATTTGGGTCCCTGGCCTGTGTTTTACTGTAAACCTGTATGGCTAAGAATCATCTTGTAACCCTCCTATTCTTTTCCTTATTTTCACGCATCCACTTGAGGGGAGCGTGGTCTGTAACCAATTCAAACTGACGGCCAAGCAGGTAATAACGGAGGGCTTCTAGGGCCCATTTAATGGCTAGGCATTCTTTTTCTACAATCGCATACTTCGTCTCATGATCATTTTATTTTCTACTTAAGTACAGCACCGGGTGTTCCTCACCATTCCGCACCTGTGACAGTACTGCCTCCAGTCCCACATCAGATGCATCCGTTTGAAGGACAAACTCTCTCCTAAATTCTAGCGTTATCAGCAAGTAGGCTTTTAAGGGTCTGAAATGATTTTTCCGCCTGTGTCGTCCACTTAACCATGACAGAGTCTTTGCTTTCCATCAGGTCAGTCAAAGGGGCCGCAAGGGAGGCAAAATTAGGTATAAACCTTCTATAATAGCCTGTAATTCCCAAGAAAGCACGGATTTGCTTCTTGTTAACAGGCTGAGGCCATCTTTGTATGGCTTCAGTCTTATTTAGTTGGGGGTTTTACCAAGCCACGGCCTATGTTGTAACCCAGGTACTTGGCCTCCAGTCCCATGGCACATTTTTTTGGATTGGCTGTAAATCCTGCGTCACGCAGAGAATTGATAACAGCCTGTACTCTAGGTAAATGGGACTCCCAATCTGGACTTTGGATGATTATATCATCCAGATAGGCTGCTCCATACTGTCTGTGAGGTCTCAAAATTCTGTCCATAACCCTCTGGAAGGTGGCAGGTGCCCCATGCAACCCAAATGGCAAAACAACATAATGAAACAACACGTCTGGAGTGGCAAAGGCAGTTTTCTCTTTGGCCTCATCTGTTAAATGGTATCTGCCAGTAGCCTTTGGTTAGATCTAGGGTTGTTAGACTCGGAAATGCCCGTTATATATCAATGAGCTCATCCACACGTGGCATTGGGTAAGCATCAAATTTAGATATAGAATTAAGCTTACGGAAGTCATTGCAAAATCTCCAGCTGCCGTCTGGCTTGGGGATCAGAACTATGGGGCTGGACCATTGGCTATGGGACTCTTCTATTACCCCAAGTTCTAACATTTTCCTCACCTCTGCAGAGTTAATCTCTCTCCTGGCCTCTGGTACTCTGTAGGGCCTCAGCTTAACCTTTTCACCTGGTTCAGTCAGAATGTCATGTTTAATGAGAGAGGTACGACCTGGGGTATCAGAGAAAAAAAACCTGTTCTTAAAGAGGAACCCCTGCACTTCTACTTTCTGTGTATCTGCAAGGGAGTTGGGTACTGTTACTTCTGGCAACAAGGGCTTTGCAGAGGCCAGCTGCTCTGGTTGGGATGAGGTGTCTGCAGCAAGTCACAGTCAATCTTTCCACGGTTTTATAAGATTGATGTGGTACACTTGCTCTGGCTTCCGTTTACCTGGCTGGCGGATTTTATAGTTCACCTCATTTATTCTTTCTAATACCTCAAAGGGCCCTTGCCATTTAGCCAGAAATGTACTTTCTACTGTAGGGATCAGCACTAAACGTATTCTGGCACTGCGGTTATATACTCTTTGTTGTGTCTCCTGAGCCTGGGCCATATGTTCTCGCACAATAAGCAATACTGCCGAGATTCGATCCTGCATTTGGGCCACGTGTTCAATGGCACTCCTATAGGGGGTAGCTTCTTCTTCCCAGGTTTCTTTTGCTATATCTAGAAGGCCCCTCAGGTGACGGCCATATAGTAACTCAAATGGAGAATACCCTGTAGATGACTGAGGGACCTCACGGATGGAAAACATGAGGTAAGGGAAAAGAAAGTCCCAATTTTTCCCATCTTTGTCCACCACCTTCCTTAACATGGCTTTTATTGAATCTCTCTACCAGTCCATCGGTCTGCGGATGGTAGACCGAAGTACGCAGCTGTTTCACCTGGAATAATTTACACAGCTCTTTCATGACCCGGGACATAAAGCGGGTACCCTGATCTGTAAGGATCTCTTTTGGTAGTCCTACCCGGCTAAACATGTGCACCAACTCTTTAGCTATAGCCTTGGATGATGCATTGCGTAGGGGTATAGCTTCCGGGTAACGGGTGGCATAATCCAAAATTACAAGAATATGCTGGTGCCCGCGAGCAGATCTTACAACGGGCCCCACCAAATCCATCGCTATTCTCTCAAACGGCACCTCAATAATTGGTAAAGGAACCAGGGGACTACGGTAGTGTGGCCGAGGAGCTGAAACCTGGCACTCTGGGCAGGAGTTACAATAATCTTTCACGTCTTTGTAAACCCCAGGCCAGAAGAACCATTGAAGGACTCCATCTTTAGTTTTCTCTGTCCCCAAATTCCCCCCCCATAAGGTGACCATGTGCTAGATCTAGCACAATCCTTCTATATGCCTTAGGGACCACTAGCTGCTCCACCAGATCCTCTCCCCTTTTTACCACTTGGTACAGCAAGTCATGTTTTACCACCATGTATGGATAGGACAGTCTGGTGTCAGGCTCCACCAGGTTACCATCAATCATTTTAACATTTTCCCGGGCTCTGGTAAGAGTGGGATCTTTCAACTGTTCAGCACCAAACTGATCTTTCCGCACCTCAAGATCAGGCATACTGTCACTAGGGGGCTCTAGACTGTTATGACCCTCTGGAGACACCACATTGTGGGGTTCAGCTTCTTCCCCATCGCATTTCATGGCATCATCATACATTGGGCAATTGGCAATAATATGACCGGGCATTTGACATCGAAAACACTTTATAATGTCCTTACTGAGTCTTTTATAGGCCCCCAACTTCCCTGGCATGGCTTGCCAGCTTCTAGAGCCTGGGCCTTCAGTCTCTCCACTTTCATGCACCAACCCATCAGATCTACCAGCCCCCTTTTCCCTTAGAACAGTCTTACCAGGAAGTCCTGGAGATCTCCGCTGTGGGGCTAGGGGGCGCGGTGGCAGACTCATCAGTTCCTCAGCTGCTTTGTACCTCTCCACCATCTCCACCATCTAGTCAGCATCATTGGGGTCTCCATGGCTCTTGGTACTGGTCCATCTCAACCCGTTCCACCATCTGGGGGCCTGTCAGGATCTCCGGCTGCAACCACTTCTTGGTTAGGTGAATGAGGTCATGCATTTGAGAGCGTGGAGGTTTGTCCATGCTGTAGACCCAGGTGTGCACGCGCTGTGCGCGGACAGAAACTGTGACTCCAAGGCGTGTTAAAATCTCCTTTTTTAGCTTGCCATAGTCCATAGCATCCCGGGTTTCCAGGTCAAAATAGACCTTTTGAGGTTCTCCTGAAGGGAAGGGTGCCTAAAGACCCACCCATTGTTCCTTTGGCCAACACTCTCGCTCAGCAGTCCTTTCAAAAGTTGTCAGATAGGCTTCCACATCATCAGCTGCGGTCATTTTTTTTAAGGAAATGACTAGCTCTTATGGAGGCTTGAGTAGCGTCTGCAACAAGTGGGGCCCGCTCAGTGACACTGGCTAGCTGCTGTAAAATAACTTTTAAGGTCTCCCGGTCTTTCCTTTGCTCTTCCTGTGTCGCCTCCAGTTGAGCTGTCAGCCTGCGGCTTGATTCCTCAAGTGCTCTTTGCTGCACCATGGTAGCCTCCTGCTGCACTCGGGTAGCCTCCTGTTGAGATGCCACAGCTTGCAACATAGCTTTAATTACATCCTCCATTTTCCAGATGCAAAAAAACTGTCTGCAATAAAAGGGACTCCGGACCTTTAAATTTCCAGTTTTGTTTTCTTTTGCCAAAAATTAGTGCCTAAATCATCCTCCACCAATTGTAAGGGGTTAGGTAGCGGGTTAGTCGTCTCCTGGGTAGACGGGCACACTTTCAGCAGGCACAAATTCCACAGAACAAGAAAGGATCGTTTAACTGACCTCAGCCAGTTTTATTGCCAGATTGTGGTATAAAGTAAAACAAAACTAAACAAAATAAGTCCTATGCCTGTCCGGCTCTAACTAAACATTAGGTGCTCCTGACTAACCCAGTGCCGGCCTAGTACCGGGCACCATAACATAACAGATCATAACATACCACCGGCAATACTCCCACAGGCTCCTAGCAGATGTCCTGCTCCTAGAATGAGAGAGCCAGAATGTGTGTGAACTTCCTCCTTCTATCAGGCAAGCACACCTTGCACTAATCAGACAGCCCAAGACCCGGACTGTCCGGGTGGAGTGGGGCCCACCCTCTCTTCCCCACTCCAGCAACACAGGCCCTGTAAACGGGTTTTTACCCAAACCCTAGATCCCTAGTTTCAAACTTCCTAGTTGCTTTACCTGACAGATACAAGAAATCTTAGGCAGATATACACACCCTCTATGGCTTGTCCAGACACTCTGTCACAATATCTATATATATATATATATATATATATATATATATTTTTTTTTTTTTTTTTTTTTTTTTTTTTTACAGCTTTTTTTATGTGATGATTGCAAAAGCCACCCAAACTGCAAAAACTGGTACTATTAAATATAGTAGCATGCTTCTGATCTGTACAGTTTTCTGAGGTGCCCTTTGAAAGATCTCCTTTGTTATGAATGGTAGCACATGATAAAATACATGCATCGCTCATCTTGGCACCATAAACAGGCAATGCTCTGTAGACCCATCTATAATTACTTCTGTCATTATTCAGCAACTGCAGAGGTAGTACATTCTCCTGAGAAATGGATTCTAGTAACAATATCATGGGGATAAATTATAGTTTATTTTGTTTTTTTGTGCAATTTCATCTTATTAATTGTGTCAGAAAAGTAACTCTAGTCACATACAAAATACATGTATGTTTATTTTAACATAGAAAGTTGAGGGCAGAAGGAGTCCATCTAGTCTGCCCTTATGTGTATACTGTATATGCTCTTTATCTTAGGATAGATGTGTGCTTATACCTGGCATTTTTAAATTCAGTGACTGTCGATATTTCAACTACCTCTGCTGGAAGTCTGTTCCTAGCATCTACTACTCTTTCTGTAAAAAAGAGTTCTCACTCCTTTTTAAAGTGGACCAAAACCCGCCGCTAAGACGTGCATAGCTCAGCGGTTCCGAGCATGCTGATTGGATGAGCGGCCGCGCATGCGCTGTAGGAGCGGGGTGAGGTGAGTTGATCTGGGCATTCTGGGGGGTTTCACATAGCGGGGCACATCCGATTGGGGTGACCCGGGGAAGTGGACCAAAACCCACGATAGTCAAAATCCTGGGTTTTGGTCCACTTTATAGAGAGAAAAATACCATTTTGTGATTACTCACCTGTAAAATGGGTATTATACGTATGTCACATACCCCGCTTCCACTACTTATGACATATGGGTTATGGTCCAGTAGAGGGCGAACTTCTGCAGAGATGAAAGCAAAAAAGAAGCCCCTCCCGGTCCATAAATACCTGGGACCTCCCACACATTCCCCAGTATATGACAGCAGTAAGGGGACCAGGAAGAGCTAATAAAACATTCTTAATAATAAAAGGTTCACCATATAAAGGATCCAGAATACTAAAGGGCGGGATGAAGCGGGGTGTGTGACATACTTATAATACCCATTTTACAGGTGAGTAATCACAAAATGGTATTATTCCAAGTATGTCACACACCCCGCTTCCACTATTCATGACATATGGGACATCCAATAGCAGTGTCCGTCATGGGTGGGGATCCAAAAACAGCAAAAAAATGCACCAATTTAAACCACTGCAGCTTGCAGAACCTTGCGGCCAAAAAACAGCATCCGCTGAGGCCCGCACATCAACCTTATAAAACTTTGAAAAAGTATGAACGGAAGACCAAGTAGCAGCCTTACAAACTTGTTCAACAGAAGCCTGGTGCTGAAAAGCCCAGGAAGCCCCAACAGCACAAGTAGAATGAGCAGTGATCTTAAAAGGAGGAACCCTCGCCTTAGCAGAATAGGCCCCAACAATGGCCTGGCGTATCCATTTACTAATGGCAGACTTGGCATGCGCCAAACCTTTTCTGGGCCCGGAAGGCACCACGAACAAGGCGTCCATCTTATGAAAAGGAGAAGTAGCAACCAAATAGTACTTCACACAACGAACCACATCCAAAGAGTGCAAAACCCTCTCCTTGTCATTGCTAGGCTTAGGACACAAGGAAGGGAGAACTACATCCTGATTGAGATAGAAAGCAGAAACCACCTTAGGAAGGAAATCTGGTTTAAAACGAAAAACCACTTTGTCCTGGTGTCTCTCAAAGTAAGGGGCCTGAATAGACAGAGCTGCCAACTCAGAGACACGCCACAGAGGTAATAGCTATCAAAAAGGCAACCTTTTGAGTGAGCACAGAAAGAGCCACATCCTGCATCGGTTCAAAAGGAGGCCCCTGGAGGGCCGAGAGAACCAAATTTAGGTCCCAAACGGGAACCAAAGACTTTCTAGGGGGCCGAACATGAGTGACTCCTTGGAAAAAAGTCTTGACCAGATGATACAAAGCAAAAGACCTTTGAAAAAAGACAGCCAGGGCAGAAACCTGACCCTTCAAGGTACTGAGCTGGAACCCCAGATCCAGACCGTGTTGTAGAAACTCCAAAATCCTAGGAATCGAAAACACCCTGCAAGGTAAGGCCCTAGCCTCACACCAGTCAATATAGGACCGCCAAGTCCTATAGTAAATGGTAGAGGAAGACCTCTTCCTAGCTCTAATCAAGGTTTGAATAACCGCCTCAGACAAACCTTCCTCCCTCAGGATGAAGGTTTCAGCAGCCAAAGCAAGCGTTTGTAAATTGGGGTAACCTAGTTGATCCTGAGAGATCAGATCCGGAAACAGGGGCAGCCTGTACTGATCTACCGCCAGTCTTACGACGTCTGCGAACCAAACCTGTCTTGGCCACCTTGGGGCCACCAGAATTGCTGGTGCCCCCTCTAGAGCCAGCTTGCGCACTACCTTGCCTACCATGGAGAAGGGGGGGAACAGGTACAGAAACCCCAGATCCCTCCAGGCAAGGGACAAGGCATCCACTGCCAGGGCCAGAGGATCCTGAGACAGAGATACAAAGGTTGGGAGCTTGTGATTGTGCCGAGAGGCAAAGAGATCCACCTCCGGAGTCCCCCACTTGTGACACAGGGCCCAAAATACCCTGTGGTGGAGAAACCATTCCCCTCGGCGAGAGAATCCCCTGCTCAGGGAGTCTGCCTCCGTGTTCTCCACTCCCGGAATGTACACTGCCGAGATGCAAGGAACATTGCTCTTCGCACATGTCAGAATCAGAGAGACTTCCCTGAGGGCACTCCTGCTGCGAGTCCCTCCTTGGTGATTGATGTAAGCTACTGCAGTACGATTGTCTGATCGAACCTGAACCAGTAAACCCTGTAGGTGAAGTGTCAGACGCGACAGAACCAAGCTCATAGCTCTGAGCTCCAAGACATTGATGGGGGTGTGAGCCTCCTGAGGACCCCACAACCCTTGGAACTGATGATCCTTCCAGAAACCTCCCCAGCCCGACAGGCTGGCATCGGTGGTAACTGTCTCCCAACAAGGGGCCAGGAACGATCTGCCCCTCATCAGATTGCTTGATTCCAGCCACCACTGAAGGGACTGCTGAACCCTGTGAGACATCAGAAATGACTGATCCAAGGACTGTGGACATCTGTCCCATTTCAGCAATAGATGGAGTTGTAGCGACCTCATGTGGAACTGAGCAAAGGGGACTGCCTCGAAGGAGGCCACCATCAAACCTACCAGAGTCATCCCTAGCTGAATAGAAGGGCGAGGATTGGTCAGGAGAACACGTATCAGATCCTGAACCCTCTGTGTCAGGTCCCGTGGGACGCCCACCTTCCAATAAGTCTGCAACCCCCAATCTCCGCTGCTTTCTTCGCCTATAGACAAGCCCCCGTTTGCCAGGACGCAGGACACGCCTCACCGGACACGGTTGCCCCCAGGACTTCTTAGCACAAAGGATGCAGACTTATGCAGGGGAAGGCAAACGAACCAGGAACGAGACTGGGTAGGGTCAAACGGGCAAAGGTCATACACGGCAGATCAATCCAAGGAGGCACGGTACAGGAGGGTTGAGATAGAAGAATGGTCAGGTCAAGCCAAAGGTCACACCGGGGAATCAGAGATACGCAGTACAGAGGAGTAGGCAGGAATCGTGGTCAAAAACAGGCAAAGGTCGGTCCAGGCAGCAATCAGGGATGGTCATACACGGCAAGATACGTAACGAAACAGACACCAATTTGCACCCAGCAGCACGCTATCACGGGCAATCACACACTGCAGTGGAAATCCCTTTATAGTGGGCAAACCGGCAGGATTGGACAGGGAGACAGTGGCTAGGATTGGTGCACATAGGATCTGGCGGCCGATTGGAGCACTGGCCCTGTAGTCTGATTGGCGAGCTCTGGGCTGATTGCCCCAGCTGAGCTTCCCAGGCAAACTGCTCAGTGCTGCACCTTCTAGACTTCATTCTTTTAAACAGCCTCCGGTGGCCATTCTGAGTATTGCACCACCGGAAGACATGAGCTGACTGTATAGGCCAGCAAGCACAAGCTGAGTGACAATGGGCAAGGAGGGAGGCCTTACTCGGCGAACACATGCGCCACTGGGGATGGCAACCGAGGCATAAGCGGCTGCTGGGCAGGAGGAACCCGAGCCCGTTGCCTAGGGACACCCTGGGCACGGGTAGAAGGCAAGTCATTCGTGACACTACCCCCCCCTTCACGAGGGGCCTCCGGACCCTCACCAGACTCCACAGGACAAACGCCCCGAATAGTTCTGACAGACTTCAATGAAGATACACGAGGTACCCTCCTGGACGGAAAGGCAGGCAGACAAACAAATTCTGAGACCAGGGTTGCCCCAACAGTGATGCTAGAGGAGTGTTCTTCACAGTGTGGGCCCCATCCTGTCAATTCCCCAGTTTCCCAATTAAGGGTAGGGTTGTGCATCTTCAACCAAGGGAACCCTAAGACAACCGGAATTTCAGGACAGTCAAACACAAGAAATTCAAGATTCTCAGAATGGGAGGGTCCCACAACTAGGCTGATAAAAGGGGTTTTGGAGGTTACCGTTCCTCCACGAACAGGAGTATTATTTACAGCCAAAATCTGGAGGGGCTTCTCAAGGGGTATTAACGGAATGCCTAAGGCGGTTACTATGGATTTATCCAAAAAGTTGCCCACTGCTCCGCTATCGACTAGAGCGGGGATCGATTTCCTGGACAACTCCCAACTCACAGTAGCAGGTAACAACATCTTATTTCTATGAAGGGAAGTTACCTGACCGTCCTGACAAACTTTCTCAGTCTTGTCAGGACGTTGCAATCCCGCCAAAGGTTTTTCATTGGGGCAGGTCCTAACCAGGTGACCAGAAGTCCCACAGTACATGCATAGGCCTAAGGTGCGACGTCTACTCTTTTCATTAGGGGAAAGGTGAGTAGCACCAAGCTGCATAGGCTCATCAGGGGGCGAAGATGAGACCTCTCCTACAGTGTATGACTCCCGGTGAGAAGATTCCCGGAAGTCAGAGTGATTCTTCTCCATTTGTCTCTCCCGTAGCCGTCTGTCAATTTTAATGGCCATAGGCATGAGTTCATCCAGGCTTCTGGGGTAGGGAAAATTCGTTACAACATCCTTAACACTCTCTGAGAGACCAATTCGATACTGACTACAGAGAGCAGGATCATTCCAATGGGATTCAATCGCCCAGCGGCGGAATTCAGCGCTATATTCCTCTGCTGAACGCTTCCCCTGTTTCAGGCTTCGAAGCCTGGCATCGGCGGTCGAAGTCTTGTCTGGGTCTGAATACAGAATCTCCATAGAGGAGAAATAAGCTGAGACAGTTTGCAAGGCCTCATCAGTGGGCGCTAACCCATACGCCCAGGACTGTGGATCACCCTGGAGCAGAGAGATAACCAGACCAACCCTCTGCAATTCGGTGCCCGAGGAGCAGGGCCGTAGTCTGAAATAAAGTTCACAGGAGTTCCTGAAGTTGAAAAATCTTTTTCGGTCCCCATCAAATTTTTCAGGAAGGGGAACCTTCGGCTCGACAGGAGGTAAGGATGAAGGTGGTGCAGCCTGCTGGCGATCTTGATTAGCCACACGTTGGGACAAGTAGTTAATGGCGGCACCCATGCCATGCACTTGTTGTTCAAGTCGCTTCAAATCAAAACTCTCCTGAGTGGCCACTCTTTGAGCAAGCTGATTGATCACTGTGGCCATAGCTTGCACCTGGTGCATTAATTCTTCCATCTAGGAAATAATGTATGGGGCCCGTGATAATGTCAGGTCCCGTGGGACGCCCACCTTCCAATAAGTCTGCAACCCCCAATCTCCGCTGCTTTCTTCGCCTATAGACAAGCCCCCGTTTGCCGGGACGCAGGACACGCCTCACCGGACACGGTTGCCCCCAGGACTTCTTAGCACAAAGGATGCAGACTTATGCAGGGGAAGGCAAACGAACCAGGAACGAGACTGGGTAGGGTCAAACGGGCAAAGGTCATACACGGCAGATCAATCCAAGGAGGCACGGTACAGGAGGGTTGAGATAGAAGAATGGTCAGGTCAAGCCAAAGGTCACACCGGGGAATCAGAGATACGCAGTACAGAGGAGTAGGCAGGAATCGTGGTCAAAAACAGGCAAAGGTCGGTCCAGGCAGCAATCAGGGATGGTCATACACGGCAAGATACGTAACGAAACAGACACCAATTTGCACCCAGCAGCACGCTATCACGGGCAATCACACACTGCAGTGGAAATCCCTTTATAGTGGGCAAACCGGCATGATTGGACAGGGAGACAGTGGCTAGGATTGGTGCACATAGGATCTGGCGGCCGATTGGAGCACTGGCCCTGTAGTCTGATTGGTGAGCTCTGGGCTGATTGCCCCAGCTGAGCTTCCCAGGCAAACTGCTCAGTGCTGCACCTTCTAGACTTCATTCTTTTAAACAGCCTCCGGTGGCCATTCTGAGTATTGCACCACCGGAAGACATGAGCTGACTGTATAGGCCAGCAAGCACAAGCTGAGTGACAATGGGCAAGGAGGGAGGCCTTACTCGGCGACACATGCGCCACTGGGGATGGCAACAGAGGCATAAGCGGCTGCTGGGCAGGAGAAACCCGAGCCCGTTGCCTAGGGACACCACGGGCACGGGTAGAAGGCAAGTCATTCGTGACACTCTGCACCTTTGGCTGAGGTAGGAACACTCTGGCCTGACTGGTATCCAGATTCATGCCCAGAAAGGAAATCTCCCTTGATGGGGAGAGAGAAGACTTGGGGTGGTTGATCACCCATCCGAACCTCTCCAGCATCGTCACCACCGTCCTGGTGTCCAGCTCCGCCTGGCAGAGGGAAGAAGCTGTAATGAGCAGGTTGTCCAGATATGGCACAATGCGAATGCCCTGGGCTCTGAGCAGGGCCATAATGCCTGCCAGAACCTTGGTAAACACCCTCGGTGCCGAGGTCAGCCCGAACGCGAGGGCCACAAACTGAAAATGCTGATCTCCGATCAGAAACCTGAGAAATCTCTGGTGTGCTGGGAAAATTGGTACATGAAGGTAAGCATCCTTGATGTCTATGGACGTCATGAAATCCCCCTGACGAAGGGAACCGATGGCTGAGCGCAAAGTCTCCTCTTGGTTCTGATGAACCTGTTGAGAAGCTCCAAATCCAGAATGGGTCTTATGGAGCCATCCCTTTTGAAAAGGTTGGAATAATAGCCCCAGCCTCTCTCTGAAAGAGGCACCGGGCATATGACCGCCATGTCCAAGAGGTTCTTTACAGCCGACAGGAGCCCCTGCGCCGCCCGAGGGTCCGAAGGCACCCGAGAACTCCAGTTTGTACCCAGACGAGACCACTTCCAATATCCACTTGTCCGTAACCACCTGGGCCCAGACCTGGAAGAAGAGCCGCAGCCGTCCCCCCACCCGTAAGGGTGAGGGCGCCTCCTCATTGCTGAGCTGGCTTGGCAGCAGACTTGGGCTTGGAACCCCAGGTAGAGGCTGGACGGGCACGTCCTCTACCTCTGTTCCAGGAATCCCCTCTGAAGCCAGAGTAGGCAAGACCTCTGCCCCCTCTGGCGCGGTGAAAGGAAGGACTGAAGGAGCTTGCCCCCCGAAAGGAGCGAGGCTGCTTCTTACGCTGAGGTAGCTTTCCACCTTTCGCCACAGAATTCAATTTGTCTCCAAACAGCCGCGTTCCCAGGAAGGGCAGAGCTGTGATTTCTTGGCAGCAATGTCAGCTGCCCACTGGCGCAGCCAGACCGAGTTCTACTACACATGGTAATAGTGTCGTCCATAGCCGACAAAACAAAATTCATGAACAATTCACACCTCTTAAGGGCTGTAAATTCAACGTTGTCCGGGTTGAGCTGAGACCCATTTAACATGTCCCTGATCTCCGACCTGGTAGCCACAGCCACGAGTGCCGATGCACAGACAGGCCGCAAGGCTGAACCCACACTGGCAAAGGCATGGCAAGCCATCTGATCAATGCGCTTGTCCTCGCCATTCTTAAGGGTAGTGGCGTCAGGAGTATGTACAACGGAGGTGTTGGACAGTCCTAAGATGGGCGCATCAACCTTGGGAGGGGAAGACCAGCTTCACCGCGTCCACCAGAAAGGGATACTTTCTATCCCATCCCTGAGGAACACCATGAAGGCGACTTGGCTTCTCCCATTCTTTAAGAATCATGCTGTCAAAATGATCCTGATTTGGAAACTCCAAGCGGGGCTTAGAGAACCCAAACAATTCCCCCTTCTTCGGAGGGGCCTCCGCTGGTGGGGAAATACCCAGAACCTCTAATAGATGGGTCAGGACCCTGGGAGTATCCACAGCATCCCCCAGCGCCTGCCCGGCATCAGAATCAAAGAACTGCAGTTCCCCAGTCTCAGATTCCTCAAATAATTCCCCCTCCTCGAGCGGGGAATAATCAGCCCAGTCAGGGGAGTCATAATAATCAAAATCAATTACCGGCGTAGCCAGTGACAGATGCCTTTTCTTAGCAGGGGCCTTTCTGCCAACTAAGCTAGAAATAATTTTCTCGAGGTTGGACAGCCTAGCACATACATCCGAGTGTGACTCCCCACTAATGACAGTGTCACTTGGGGTACGGATGATGCGGGGAGGGGTAGGAGATGAGGCGGGAGGCATGGACCCAGACGCCTGGGATCCCGACTGCCGCGTAATGGCCTGTTGCGCACATGGTATGCAAATTAGTACATTCTCCACAGTAAGGGGTACCCCACAACCCACATATAGCCGGGATTGCCCTGAAGGGAGCCCAAGCCCGGTATCCTGTGGAGCCTCCTTATGGTGATTTTAAGGTAGTCGCAATGACCAGAGGGAATTATGCTGGTAAGCAACCCGGGATGCCCCTTTAAGTCCCGAGTGGGAGGATTTATAAGTGCCCCAAATTACAGCTAGGGACCCTAGGACCGGGAGAACCCCTTTTAAGCAAGGCACAGGGAGCGCCCGGCCCCGCCCCCTCACAGAATCAGCCTGAGGGGAGAAAGCTCCCCAGACTGCAGGCAGAGCGCACAGCGCAACGTGAATCAAGCGCACAAGCACACACACACATATATAAAGTGAAAAATAGAAGAACAATGCCATACCCCCCCCCCCCCCCCGGAGGGTAACAGAGGGGACCCGGAAGGGGGAGAATCTAAGGGAATTAAATGGGGACAGGGCATCCCAAACCGGGATCACCAACCCGGATGCCGCCTACCCCCTTGTATGGGGTCTCACGGGGGAGCATGGCTCCCTAAACACCTATTAAGGTGAAGGCTACCATCACCCGGACCTGCAGCCAAGGCTGGGAGGCTAGAAATGGGCTTAATGCATAAAGGTCTGGGCAGAAATAGAGCACAACATGGCCGGGTGTAAACCCGGCTTACCTGCAAGGAAGAGCAGCATACATCTTCTGACTTGCTCGCCGTCCTGCAGAGAAGGAACTGGGGAATGTGTGGGAGGTCCCAGGTATTTATGGACCGGGAGGGGCTTCTTATTTGCTTTCATCTCTGCAGAAGTTCGCCCTCTACTGGACCATAACCCATATGTCATGAATAGTGGAAGCGGGGTTTGTGACATACTTGGAATACTGCTATTGACTTTCATTTTCTACCTTGGGGATGATTCAGAGCCAGGTGAAAATTTACACCCAGTAGACAATGAAAGTGATTAGCAGTTTACTCTCCTAAAAAAAGAGTGAGAATTCTCACCTGGTTTCGAGTCATCCCCCCTTTGTGCACAGCCTGAGATAGCGGCCTGGGAGGGGTGCCCGACATGCAATTATTCAAAATTTGTTTTCTATACATCAATATGCACAGAAATCTATGCTGATTGGAGAAGAGCCTGTGCATGAGGTGTGGCAGCAGTATGGGCCCTGGGCCGTCACCAGTTGGGCCCAGCTCTTCCAGAGTCGCTACAGTAGTATGCAGTGTTGGCGTGCTGTTTGCAGGGAGAAACAGGGGCCAGAGCTGTAGGTTTCACAGGGCATTACTAAAATTTTAGCACCTTGTTCCCCCAAGTGCTCTATACACAGAGAGCTGGGGGTTAACAATGCGCTAGCATCTTAGTTCTGCTTTGCAAAACATACAGCTCTGTGCCCTGGCGCTCCCAGCAGACAGCACTCCGACACTGCATACTGCGTAACGCCAGATGCTGCAAGGTGGAATGAGATCTCAGATCACCTTTTTATTATAAATGTGCAGAAATACAGACCATACACAATTAAAGTTAAACTATTACTAGAGTCTCACAGGATGGGATGGACTTTGGGGGTCATGCTAAAGATTTAGTGAAGCAGATGTAACCCTGGGTACACATTTGGGTGTGAATTGCAGCCTGCATCTTGGTGAACTTTTTAATTTTTACAGGAAGTAAAAAAATTGATCTAATTTTTCCTAAAAATTTTAGTTTACAGGTGAGGTGCTTCATTCTTCCAATGGGGTAAAAATATTTCTTTGAAAGTTTGGAAACAACAGCACCCTTAGCGGTAAGAGTCTTTTTGCATACCCCATAGAGTTCTGTTTCCATACATTTAAACAATTATTCTTACTTCACCAGAAAAATGGTGGATCTCACCAGTAATAATGTCCCATCACATGCACGGGTGATTTTCTATTAAAAAAAAAAATGAACTAATATTTTAATTGCACTATTTTTCATATTAAAATTAAAAAGCTCATCAAGATGCAGTTGGCAATTCACATCTTTAATCTTTAGCTGGGTGGGAGGGAAAGTATAATATAATGTTCCTGGGTGGGGGGGGGGGGGTGGAAGAGGCAGATAATTTATTCTTGCTGGGTGGGGGATAGGGTGAGCTCCTATTGACTATCCTAATGATCCCTCCTATGCATCTTCTATTGAAGAAGGTATCGGTGTGACATGGATTCTTTTATGGAAAAGGTATGTGTTCCCAACTGGGGAGCAAAGGAACAGGTTGCTTATCTAGGCAAGGATTGACAGGGATTGTGAGGATTAAAGAGTGGGCACAAGTCAGAACAGCATGGGGCTGTTATACTGCATCCAGTACCAGCACTTCCCCACCACTTTTTGGCTTCAAGCAGCTTCAAGGGTCAAGCAGCACCAGGCAGTGGTGCTTCAACCCAATACCCTAAACCCCTGGTTCCACAAACCCTCATGGTGCTCCAAATTCTAGGCTAATCTAGATGCATTCTGCTAGTCACAGACCTCTCTAGACTGAAGGAGCTAAGATGACAAAGTGAGAGCCCTGCCTCCACAGAGCAGCAGGGTTCCAAATTTGCCTGAAGAAAGTCCAGTCCAGCTAGTGTCCAACTGCTGTAATATTCCAGGCCTGTCCACAGTCTCAGCACCTATCATGAGGAGACTCCAAGGGGGTGGAGCTTCAATCTGAGCAGAGGACAAGGGATGACTAAAGGTTACAGAAAAAGTTGTCTGCCACCGCTGGCAGTCTGCTGTGGTAGTGGGCTCCTGAACAGAGCCGGTGAGGGTCACGAAGGAAAAAAAATACCATTTTGTGATTACTCACCTGTAAAATGGGTATTATAAGTATGTCACACACCCCGCTTCCAATATTCATGACATATGGGTTATGTCCAGTAGAGGGCGAACTTCTGCAGAGATGACAGGAAAAAAAGGAGTCCCTCCCGGTCCATAAATACCTGGGACCTCCCACACATTCCCCAGTATAGGAAAGCAGTAAGGGGACCAGGAAGAGTCAAATACAAAAAATTTTACAATAAAAGGTTCACCATATAAAGGATCAGAATACAATAAGGGCGGGATGAAGCGGGGGGTGTGTGACATACTTATAATACCCATTTTACAGGTGAGTAATCACAAAATGGTATTATTCCAAGTATGGCACACACCCCGCTTCCAATATTCATGACATATGGGACATCCAATAGCAGTGTCCAACATGGGTGGGGATCCCAAAAAAGGCAATAATGCACAAATTTAAACCACTGCAGCTTGCAGAACCTTGCGGCTACAAACAGCATCCGCTGAGGCCCGCACATCAACCTTATAAAACTTGGAAAAAGTATGAACAGAAGACCAAGTAGCAGCCTTACAAACTTGTTCAACAGAGGCCTGGTGCAGAAAAGCCCAAGAAGCCCCAACAGCACGAGTAGAATGAGCAGTGATCTGAAAAAGGGGGATCCCTCCCCTTGGCAGTATAGGCCCTAACAATGGGCTGACAAATCCATTTACCAATGGTAGACTTGGCAGGCGCCAAACCTTTCCTGGGCCCGGAGGGCACCACAAACAAGTCGTCTGTCCTACGGAAAGAAGAAGTAGCCACCAAATAGTACTTCACACAACGAACCATATCCAAAGAGTGCAGGACCCTCTCCTTGTCATTGCTAGGCTTAGGACACAAGGAAGGGAGAACCACATCCTGATTGAGATGGAAGGCAGAAACCACCTTAGGAAGGAAATCTGGCTTAAAGCGAAAGACCACCTTGTCCTGTTGTCTCTCAAAGTAAGGGGCCTGAATAGACAGAGCCGCCAACTCAGAAACAAGTCTAACGGAGGAAATAGCCACCAAAAAGGCAACCTTTTGTGTGAGCATAGAAAGTGCAACATCCTGCACCGGCTCAAAAGGAGGCCCCTGGAGGGCCGACAGAACCAAATTCAAATCCCAAACGGGCAACAAAGGCTTTTTAGGGGGCCGCACATGAGTGACCCCATGGAAAAATACAATTCTGTGAAATACTCACCTGTAGAATTGGTATTATAAGCATACAGTACGTTCTGCTCCATATATAATAATTACACGTGGGTAATCCTCCGCCAGATGGCGCTGTGCACTGCAGACATGCAAAACAGGCTCCTTCCGGCCCTTCATATACCGAGGGACCTCCCACAAATCCCCAGCAGAAAAAGAAGCCGGGAGAAACCAACCACCAAAACTGGTAATAATAACAATGATAACAATCACCATACAGGGGATCCAGAATAATGTAAAACCAGGGTGGGGTGGAGCAGGACGTACTGTATGCATATAATACCAATTCTACAGGTGAGTATTTCACAGAATTGTATTATTCTAAGCATACAGTACGTCCTGCTCCATATATAATAATTACACGTGGGACATCCAATAGCAGTGTCCATAAAGTATGGCGGGATCCCCAACAAAAAAGGCACAACAGACAGTAAAAGCACTGTCACCTGCAACCTTGTTACCAAGAGCGACATGAGCAAGAGCTCTAACGTCAACCTCATAAAAACCTTTGAAAAGGTATGAACAGAAAACAAGTAGCGGTCTAGCAAACTTGTTCAACAGAAACCTGGTGCTGAAAGGCCCAAAGATACCAAAGCACAAGTAGAAACAGAAATAAAGTGAGAAGAAGATTCTTCCCTTTAAAAGAATAGGCCTGAGTAACGGCCTGACCAGCCCAAAATGCTAACAGTAGCCTTGGCAAAACTTAGAGCTCTCCCCATCGGGGAATTGAACCCTGGTCTCCCGCGTGACAGGTGGGGATGCGGACCAGTATACTAACAAGGATCAGCTAGAAGCCGAAACCTTTCCTAGGACCAGAAGGGACAACTCATCCAAGTAAAGACCAGGCCAAAGGCCGCATAATCCCTGGAATCAGCCGAAACCAGGCACATACAGGATGGAGACGCCCGCAAGCCCCAAGGGGCAACAGTCCCCCTAAGGGACGAGAGACAATCCAGGAAAACACTTCCAACACCTGTAGAGGGAATGTAGACCCCCTTTTTTCAGCGATACTAGGAATAAGGCCCAGAAGAAAGACAAAGTCTTGAATACATGAGCATAAGACACCGCCTTAGGCAGAATGACTGGCGTAAAGCGGAACACCACCTCATCTCGGTGTATATATCTAGAGATGAGCGAACTTTTGAAAAATTCGATTCGACTGATTCGCCGAATTTTCCGACAAAAATCGTTTCGACCCGAATTTATTTGCGACGAATCACTATTAAAAACGGCTATTTCTGAGCCTCCTAGAGCCTCAATAGGGTTGTAAACCATTCTGCCTTGCTGTAACACGCACAGGATGCGTGCTGGGTTAGTTAAATAAAACTTTGAATAAATATCACATGCAGATCAGAGGCATCGCTAATAGTATCGCAGAGCGGCACAATTGCAGAGAGTTGTAGTGGCATCACTATGTGGGGCAGGAGCCCAAACATTGCTTTTAAGAGACACTGGAGTTGGCAGCAGCAGGAGCCCAAAAATTGGATGAATCACACCCTGGAGTTGCAAGCAGCAGCAGGAGCCCAAACATTGGCTGAAAGAGACACTGGAGTTGGCAGCAGCAGGAGGCCAAAAATTGACTGACACCCTGGAGTTTCAAGCAGCAGCAGCAGGAGCCCAAACATAGCTTGAAAGAGACACTGGAGTTGGCTGCAGGAGCCCAAAGATTGGATGCATCACACCCTGCAGTTGCAAGCAGCAGCAACAGGAGCCCAAATATTACTTTAAAGAGACACTGGATTTGGCAGCAGGAGCCCAAAATTGGATGAATCACACCCTGGAGTTGGCAGCAGCAGCAGGAGCCCAAACATTACTTTAAAGAGACACTGGGGTTGGCTTCAGGAGCCCAAAAATTGGATGAATCACACCCTGGAGTTGGCAGCAGCAGGAGCCCAAACATTACTTTAAAGAGACACTGGGGTTGGCTTCAGGAGCCCAAAGATTGGATGAATCACACCCTGGAGTTGGCAGCAGCAGCAGGAGCCCAAACATTACTTTAAAGAGACACTGGAGTTGGCTTCAGGAGCCCAAAAATTGGATGATTCACACCCTGGAGTTGGCAGCAGCAGCAGGAGCCCAAACATTACTTTAAAGAGACACTGGAGTTGGCAGCAGGAGCCCAAAGATTGGATGAATCACACCCTGGAGTTGGCAGCAGCAGCAGGAGCCCAAACATTACTTTAAAGAGACACTGGGGTTGGCTTCAGGAGCCCAAAAATTGGATGATTCACACCCTGGAGTTGGCAGCAGCAGCAGCAGGAGCCCAAACATTACTTTAAAGAGACACTGGGGTTGGCTTCAGGAGCCCAAAAATTGGATGAATCACACCCTGGAGTTGGCAGCAGCAGCAGCAGCAGGGGCCCAAACATTACTTTAAAGAGACACTGGGGTTGGCTTCAGGAGCCCAAAAATTGGATGAATCACACCCTGGAGTTGGCAGCAGCAGCAGGAGCCCAAACATTACTTTAAAGAGACACTGGAGTTGGCTTCAGGAGCCCAAAAATTGGATGATTCACACCCTGGAGTTGGCAGCAGCAGCAGTAGCTGGAGCCCAAACATTACTTTAAAGAGACACTGGAGTTGGCAGCAGGAGCCCAAAGATTGGATGAATCACACCCTGGAGTTGGCAGCAGCAGCAGGAGCCCAAACATTACTTTAAAGAGACACTGGGGTTGGCTTCAGGAGCCCAAAAATTGGATGATTCACACCCTGGAGTTGAGTTGGCAGCAGCAGCAGGAGCCCAAACATTACTTTAAAGAGACACTGGAGTTGGCAGCAGGAGCCCAAAGATTGGATGAATCACACCCTGGAGTTGGCAGCAGCAGCAGGAGCCCAAACATTACTTTAAAGAGACACTGGGGTTGGCTTCAGGAGCCCAAAAATTGGATGATTCACACCCTGGAGTTGGCAGCAGCAGGAGCCCAAACATTACTTTAAAGAGACACTGGAGTTGGCAGCAGGAGCCCAAAGATTGGATGAATCACACCCTGGAGTTGGCAGCAGCAGCAGGAGCCCAAAAATTACTTTAAAGAGACACTGGGGTTGGCTTCAGGAGCCCCAAAATTGGATGAATCACACCCTGGAGTTGGCAGCAGCAGCAGGAGCCCAAACATTACTTTAAAGAGACACTGGGGTTGGCTTCAGGAGCCCAAAAATTGGATGAATCACACCCTGGAGTTGGCAGCAGCAGCAGCAGGAGCCCAAACATTACTTTAAAGAGACACTGGGGTTGGCTTCAGGAGCCCAAAAATTGGATGAATCACACCCTGGAGTTGGCAGCAGCAGCAGCAGGAGCCCAAACATTACTTTAAAGAGACACTGGAGTTGGCAGCAAGAGCCCAAAGATTGGATGAATCACACCCTGGAGTTGGCAGCAGCAGCAGCAGGAGCCCAAACATTACTTTAAAGAGACACTGGGGTTGGCTTCAGGAGCCCAAAAATTGGAGGAATCACACCCTGGAGTTGGCAGCAGCAGGAGCCCAAAAATTGGCCTAAAGACATAAATATGTTTTGCACCATTTGGAAAGTGTAAAATGTGGCACCATGCTGAATCTAGTCGCATGCATCAGCCATTGGTGGGTGGAAATCCTGGCTGATCCATCCCTGATTCATTTTGACAAAGGTGAGTCTCTCCACATTTTTAGTTGACAGACGAGTTCTCCTCGCCATAACTATGGCCCCCGCCGCACTAAACACCCGCTCAGATGGCACGCTACTTGCCGGGCAGGACAGCTTTTCCAGGGCAAACTCTGCTAGTTGCGGCCACAAATCAAGTTTGGCTGCCCAGAAGTCCAGCGGATCCTCAAGGTGTGTTGGCATGGTCATGTCAAAGTATGACATGACCTGCTGGTTCAGGTCCTGCTCCAGGTCTTCCTGCTGCTCATGAGTAGCCACACTATGCGGGTGTAGAAAGCTACTCATTAGCGACTGAAGACTGAGGCTGCTGCTGATGGAGCTGCTGCTGCTGCTCCTGCCAACCCCCCCAACAGCCATGGCAGTGGAAGGTGAGCGCAGAGGTCCCCTCGAGTCAGACCTGCGAGAGTATGGACCATGGCGCAGATAGGCATTGGCCAACTGCCTACGTAGAATGTCTTTGTAGTAGTTCAGTTTGTCCTCCCTCTCGGTGGGTTTAAAAAATGCCCCCATTTTGTGCCGGAAGCGAGGGTCCAACAAGGTGGACAGCCAGAAGTCATCCCGCCGACAGATGGAAACAATTCTGGGGTCACTACGCAAGCACGTGAGCATGCTTCCTGCCATTTGCGCAAGTGACTCGGATGGACTACCTGTCTCCATCTCCACTGCATACTGCCACGGTATGCCCGGGTCCTCTGTCTCGCCTTCCTCAAAAACCTCTAGCTCCTCTGGCTGCTCCTGCTCCTCCTCTCCTGTCCGCTGACAAGATAAACCAGCCATTTCGCCAAGCCTAAACTGTGTTTCGCTGGGCAACTCCTCCTCCTCCAGTTCAGCTCCAACGGGGTTCATGTGGCCGTAAGATGTAAACGCCATGTCTCCAGTGCCCTGACCAGCCATGGTTTCCAACATGTGCTGTAGTACATGATGCAGTGGAATCACGTCGTTCATCCCGTAATCCTGCCGACTGACAAATAAAGTGGCTTCCTCAAAGGGCCTGAGCAAACGGCAGGTGTCACGTATGAGCTGCCACTGGTTGACATTGAAGTTACACAGGGGAGTCCCCCTATCTGATTGGATCATCAGGAAATCCGTGATGGCTTTTCTCTGTTCATATAATCGGTCCAACATGTGAAGGGTGGAATTCCAATGGGTGGAAGCATCGCAAATCAGAACGGTATCATGTTGGGGGATACCGTTCTGACGCTGTAGCTCAAGAAGGGTGTTTTTGGCGGTGTATGAGTGGCTTAAGTGCATGCAAAGTTTCCTTGAAGTTGTTAGGATGTCTTGCAGATGGGGGGAACACTTCAGAAACCGCTTGACAACCAGATTGAAGACGTGAGCCATGCAGGGGGCATGGGTCAGGCTTCCTTGGCGCAGCGCAGACAAAATGTTCTTCCCATTGTCGGTAACCATGATTCCCATTTTAAGTTTTCTTGGAGTAAGCCATGTTTGGATTTCCTGATGAATAAATTTAAGCAGTTCCTCCCCTGTGTGACTCCGTTCGCCAAGACAAACCATGTGAAGCACAGCGTGACACCTCCGTGACCTGCACACATGGTAGACTGGAGGGGCATTGAGTCTTGAGCCTACAGTGGAGGGTGAGGAGATGGCGGAGGATGAGGAGGCCGAGTCGCACGGTGTCACAGGCCCAACGGGCAGGGAACACGGAGGCCGAAGCGGCGTGACCTGTCCAAGTTGCTGCTGCAAAGGGACCACATTCACCCAGTGGGCCGTAAACGACATGTACTGTCCCTGACCGTAGTTACAGCTCCAGACGTCGGCGCTGCCATGCACTTTGCTACACACCGACAGGCTCAAGGACTGGCCCACCTTCTGTTCAACAAAAGTGTGCAGCGCTGGTACTGCCTTCTTGGCAAAGAAATGACGGCTTGGGACTCTCCACCTCGGCTCGGCACAAGCCATCAGTTCTCTGAAAGGTGCAGAGTCCACCACCTGAAAAGGGAGCGACTGCAGAACCAGCAACTTGGACAGGAGCACATTCAGCTTCTGTGCCGTAGGATGAGTGGGCGCATACTGCTGTCTCTTGGACATGGCTTCGCTGATGGATTGCTGGTGGGATGCATGACTTGGAGGAGGAGGATGAGGAGCAGGAGCGACAGAGGATGGGTATGACGCACAGCTGCCTTCGGCTGAGGTGCTGGAGCCTTGGCTGGCAGAAATTGGGAGCGGCGTGCCACTCGGTGAGGAAGCAGTCTGGCCCACCTCTCCGGAGCCTAGGTTCTCCCAGGCCGCTTTATGGTGACGCTGCATATGTTGACGCAGGGCCGTGGTGCCAACATTTGGACCCTGGCCACGCTTCACCTTCTGCCTACATATCTTGCATGTGGCCATGTTACCCTCCTGCGGATGCTTCCGGTAAAACTGCCACACTGCCGAGTAGCTACTTTTCCCACCCCCTGGCCTCACTGATTCACAGCTGCTGTTGCCAACTACAGGAACCCCTGCTCCACTACCTCCCGATAAGGTAGACTGCCGCACAGCAGTTGCTCTACCTCGGCCTCGGCCGGCTCCAGCCTTTGGAATTGTGCCCCCATGCTGACTGCTACCACCTTGCTGCTTCAGCTGCTGACTCCGGGGCAACCTGCGCCCCTCTTCTCCTGATGATGATGATGAAGCCCCTTCATCACCCGGCTCCCAAGTGCGATCGGCTTCATCGTCATCATCATTATCACCGAGTTGTGGCTGTACGTCACTGATGTTCGTGGATTCGTCAACAGTGTCTGGCGCAGGAGCTGGAAGGCGCACAGCACCCACGACACTGTCCACATCACTATTTGTCTGCCTAGCTAAAGAAGCCACCTCCATTTCTTGGCTGGGCAGTAGCTGCTGACTGTCCTCTATCTGATCGTCCTCCTCACTAAAGAGTGGAGCTGAACCCAAAGCATAGGATACGTCGCTGGGGGAGGGAACGGCGTAGGACAGAGGCAATGGGAGGACAGGGACTGCTCTCGGGGCATGCCAACTCAGGGTTGTGTCAGAGGAACCTACCGACCCTAGACTGGGGGTCTCAGACGTAAGTTGTGATGATGTTGTTGATGAGCGCGTTAACCAATCTACCACGGCAGATGCGTTACTGGTGGAGACCCGACAGCTAGCAGATACTGGCAGATTAGGTCTCTCAGCGTGACTCCTGCTGCTACTGGCCCCCAGTCTGCTGCGACCTCTGCCTGGGGAATCTTGGCCTCTGCCACTCCTCTTTTCACTTCCAGGCACTTGTCTGCCCGACATAGTCTAACTGGCGTGGTAGTAGGTGATATTTTAAGAACCCCCAGGCAGCGGTGGGTCTATATGAAACAGAATATAATGCACACCAAAAGTGAGCAGTAACACTCAGCCTCCAACAGGCCTGCTTAGTGTAAATAAGAGAGCTGCTTAGTGTAAATAAAGAGGGGTATGGTATGTTACAGAATGGGATGCCCCAACCAGAGAGCACCTGGGAGCAGTACTACTATGCACAGTAAAAGTGTCTTTATCAGGCCAAATTACTTTTAGAATAAGTGCAAAGGGTTATAGTAAATAGAGGCTGGTGTAGTCACAGAATGGGATGCCCCAACCAGAGAGCACCTGGGAGCAGTACTACTATGCACAGCAAAAGTGTCTTTATCAGGCCAAATTACTTTTTGAATAAGTGCAAAGGGTTATAGTAAATAGAGGCTGTTGTAGTCACAGAATGGGATGCCCCAACCAGAGAGCATCTGTGAGCAGTACTACTATGCACAGCAAAAGTGTCTTTATCAGGCCAAATTACTTTTAGAATAAGTGCAAAGGGTTATAGTAAATAGAGGCTGGTGTAGTCACAGGATGGGATGCCCCAACCAGAGAGCACCTGGGAGCAGTACTACTATGCACAGCAAAAGTGTCTTTATCAGGCCAAATTACTTTTTGAATAAGTGCAAAGGGTTATAGTAAATAGAGGCTGTTGTAGTCACAGAATGGGATGCCCCAACCGGAGTGCACCTGGGAGCAGTACTACTATGCACAGCAAAAGTGTCTTTATCAGGCCAAATTACTTTTAGAATAAGTGCAAAGGGTTATAGTAAATAGAGGCTGGTGTAGTCACAGAATGGGATGCCCCAACCAGAGAGCACCTGGCAGCAGTACTACTATGCACAGCAAAAGTGTCTTTATCAGGCCAAATTACTTTTAGAATAAGTGCAAAGGGTTATAGTAAATAGAGGCTGTTGTAGTCACAGAATGGGATGCCCCAACCAGAGAGCACCTGGCAGCAGTACTACTATGCACAGCAAAAGTGTCTTTATCAGGCCAAATTACTTTTAGAATAAGTGCAAATGGTTATAGTAAATAGAGGCTGGTGTAGTCACAGAATGGGATGCCCCAACCGGAGTGCACCTGGGAGCAGTACTACTATGCACAGCAAAAGTGTCTTTATCAGGCCAAATTACTTTTAGAATAAGTGCAAAGGGTTATAGTAAATAGAGGCTGGTGTAGTCACAGAATGGGATGCCCCAACCAGAGAGCACCTGGCAGCAGTACTACTATGCACAGCAAAAGTGTCTTTATCAGGCCAAATTACTTTTAGAATAAGTGCAAAGGGTTATAGTAAATAGAGGCTGTTGTAGTCACAGAATGGGATGCCCCAACCGGAGTGCACCTGGGAGCAGTACTACTATGCACAGCAAAAGTGTCTTTATCAGGCCAAATTACTTTTAGAATAAGTGCAAAGGGTTATAGTAAATAGAGGCTGGTGTAGTCACAGAATGGGATGCCCCAACCAGAGAGCACCTGGCAGCAGTACTACTATGCACAGAAAAAGTGTCTTTATCAGGCCAAATTACTTTTAGAATAAGTGCAAAGGGTTATAGTAAATAGAGGCTGGTGTAGTCACAGAATGGGATGCCCCAACCAGAGAGCACCTGGCAGCAGTACTACTATGCACAGCAAAAGTGTCTTTATCAGGCCAAATTACTTTTAGAATAAGTGCAAAGGGTTATAGTAAATAGAGGCTGGTGTAGTCACAGAATGGGATGCCCCAACCGGAGTGCACCTGGGAGCAGTACTACTATGCACAGCAAAAGTGTCTTTATCAGGCCAAATTACTTTTAGAATAAGTGCAAAGGGTTATAGTAAATAGAGGCTGGTGTAGTCACAGAATGGGATGCCCCAACCAGAGAGCACCTGGCAGCAGTACTACTATGCACAGCAAAAGTGTCTTTATCAGGCCAAATTACTTTTAGAATAAGTGCAAAGGGTTATAGTAAATAGAGGCTGTTGTAGTCACAGAATGGGATGCCCCAACCGGAGTGCACCTGGGAGCAGTACTACTATGCACAGCAAAAGTGTCTTTATCAGGCCAAATTACTTTTAGAATAAGTGCAAAGGGTTATAGTAAATAGAGGCTGGTGTAGTCACAGAATGGGATGCCCCAACCGGAGAGCACCTGGGAGCAGTACTACTATGCACAGCAAAAGTGTCTTTATCAGGCCAAATTACTTTTAGAATAAGTGCAAAGGGTTATAGTAAATAGAGGCTGTTGTAGTCACAGAATGGGATGCCCCAACCGGAGTGCACCTGGGAGCAGTACTACTATGCACAGCAAAAGTGTCTTTATCAGGCCAAATTACTTTTAGAATAAGTGCAAAGGGTTATAGTAAATAGAGGCTGGTGTAGTCACAGAATGGGATGCCCCAACCAGAGAGCACCTGGCAGCAGTACTACTATGCACAGCAAAAGTGTCTTTATCAGGCCAAATTACTTTTAGAATAAGTGCAAAGGGTTATAGTAAATAGAGGCTGGTGTAGTCACAGAATGGGATGCCCCAACCAGAGAGCACCTGGCAGCAGTACTACTATGCACAGCAAAAGTGTCTTTATCAGGCCAAATTACTTTTAGAATAAGTGCAAAGGGTTATAGTAAATAGAGGCTGGTGTAGTCACAGAATGGGATGCCTCACAGCAGACTTGAGATCAGTTCAGTATATATGCACAGTAAGTGTATAAGCAGCCTGAAAACGCTAACAAAGCCAGTCAGCCAGCCAGTAACACTCAGGCTGGATGAAAAAAAAAAAATCTCCCTGTGACTGCCTCCGATTTTTCCTAACTTTCCCTGCTTCTCGCTGACTTTCTGCCTGTCTCCTGCCTGTCACTGTCTGTCCCTGTCTCTCTGTCTCTCCCTCACTACAGCAGCGTCCTGTCTCTCACGAATGCAATAGAGAAATGAGGAAAAGCAAGATGTCCGCCGCCTTAAATAGCGCTGTGACGTCACCGGGCTTGCTGGCTGCTGATAGGCTGCATGTGACTGCCCCAGCTTGCACTGGTGCGGGGTAGATGTCTGGACATGTCCCGTCCGCCATCTTAGAATGCCTGTAATGTAAATGAATGGATGTTAAAGGAAAACTTCGAGCTATCGAAGCACGGGAAATTCGGATTCGATCCAAATCGAATTTTTCATGAAATTCGGATCGAATCCGGGTTTCGTCCGGATCGATTCGCTCATCCCTATATATATCTATGAACGAGGGCTAGCTAAACAGAGCTGCCCGCTCAGGCACTCGGCTGACTGAAGTAACAGTCCCAAGAAGGACAACTTGAGGGTTAGAACAGCCAGACAGCATCCGGAATAGGTCCAAAGGGAACACCCCGCAAGGCAAGCAGAATAAATTAGAATCCCAACAGGGAACATAGAATTACGCGAGGAACGCACATGAGTAACCCTCTGAAAGAAGCCATAACCAAGGAAACTGAGCAAAAGACTTCTACAGGAAGGCGGACAGGGCAGAACCTGACCCTTCCGAATACTGAGTTGGAGAATTCCAACTCCAATCAGTAATAACTCTAGAACCCTGGGAACAGAAAACGCCCAACAGGGAAGAGACCTAGACTCACACCAATCAATATGGGTACGCATACCCTATAATAGACGGAAGAAGAAGAAGACGCTTGCGCCTAGTCTTCCCATAGTCTCAATCACCAAGACAGATAAGTCTGTCTCCATCAAGATGGATGTTTCAGCAGTCAGGCCGTCTAGGCCAGAGTCTGTAGATTGGGGTGACGTAAAGGGGCCCTGAGTGATCAGAGCTGGCACTCCTGGCAGAACGCACAGATCTATTGTCCTCAATACCACGTCTGCGAACCACACTCCACTAGGCCACCCGAGGGCCACCAGAATCACTGGCCCCCCCCCTTCCAGAGCAATTCTGCGCAGAACCCTGCCTAGCAGGAGGCATGGAAAAAGACATACAGAACAGAATGTCCTGCCATAGCATTACTTAATCATCATGACCACGGCCAGAGAATCCTGGGACAGGGAAACAAGGACTGAGAGCTTGTGATAGTGACGGGGCACACACAGATCCACACTGGTTGGCCCTCATAGTGACAAAAGGATTAGCACATCCTGTCGCAGAGGGACCTCCCCTGGAGCGAATACCACTGATATGCAGGGAACATTGTCCACCACCCAGATCAGGATCGGAGACACATCCCGGAGGACCCTCCTGCACCAGGTCCCTCCCTGAATATTCAATGTAGGCCAAGGTCGTCAGCTAGGCCTAGCTCCCCCGAACAGGCAGGCCCTGAAGAGGAGTAGGCAAGCGAGTTAGAACTAACTTGAACGCTCATAGATTCAAAAATAGATAGGTGTATAGGCCTCCTAAGGGCCCTACCTCCCCTGGAACCGTAGGGACTTCCAGAAGAAGACCCCCCTCAACCTGATAGATTGGCATCCATGGTGACTGTCTACCCAGGAAAGGGCAAGAAGGGACTGCCCTCAGGCAGGTTCCTTGAGTTCATCCACTACAAGAGGGACCTCCTCACCAGGGAGGAAGGCACACATACCCTGCTCCAGGGATGCTGGGTCCTTGTCCCGTAGGACAAAAAAGGAGAAGTTGCAGAAGGGCCCAGGGGGAACTGAGCATAAGGGGCCTCTTCGGAGTACGCCACCAGCGGGCCCACCAGCTGCGTCCCCTGCCTGGTGGAGGGACGGGGACAGCTAAGAGGGACTGAACCCATACAACCAGAACATCCACTTTATTGCTGAGGAAGGAAGATCCTTGCTTGAACTGTATAAAATTCATTCATAGGAATGGAGTTACCAATGAAGGGGACAATAAGGACTTGGGGTGTTTGAACACTCCTCTAAATGACTCCCAAATGGACACCCTCCAGCCTAGTATCCAACGTAGCCAGACGTAGAGACTGGGAAGTGATGAGGACGTCCAGGTAGGTTATCGCGCGGACGCCCCTTGGTCTCATGAGAGACCACACCCCCGTCAGCAGCTTGGTGAGCACTCTGGGAGCTGAAGAGAAGCCAGATGACAAGGTCACGATTATCAGTGTTGGTCAACCAGTGTTGGTCAACCAGCGCGAATCTGAAGAACCTCAGTGTCCAAAAGACACAGGGAAGTAAGGATAAGCAGCATTGAGCTCCACAGACGGCAAGAAGCCCCCGACGCACAAGGAGCTGATGGCCGAGCGCAGTGTTTCCATTGCAGAAACCGCTTGTAATAGACGAAATGCTGAAAATCTGTGAGACCAGATTAGGCCAGACTGACCCATCCTTTTTTGGGGAACTGTGGAAAAGGTTAGTGTATCGGCCCCTGCCTCTGCCTATTAAGGGTAATCTGCAAGAGACCCCCAGACCCCGCAGGCCTTGCATGGCCTGCACCAGCACCTGAACAGAGGCAGGGACCAGGAGCACCCGGGACCCGATAATCTTGGGGGAGGCCGTGCAGCAACTCTATCTTGTATCCGGAGGGCACTACCTCCTGAATCCACCAGCCTGAGGCGTGATACCTCCTGGCATGAGCACGGTGCCGCAGCCGTCCCCTCACCCCGACGGGCAAGGGTGTCCCAACATGCTTGAGGGGATTTTGGTGGAAGATTTAGACTTAGCCCCGCCAGACGGGCCAGGGCATTATATGCCGCTCCTGGGGCAGGAGTCTGCACGAGCCCCCAGGAAGGACACCCCTGGTTCTTGTTTTACACTATGGTAGGGAGGGGGAGGGGTTACCCGCCTACGTTGAGGTGAATTGCCCTTATTTACCAAACAGGTCCAGATGGGCCCCAAACAGGCGTTGCCCTCTAAAGGGAAGCCCAGAAGAGTCTTCTTAGCCTCATCGCCAGTACCCCACTGTCGCAGCCAAACCAAGCGACGTATAGCCACCACAAAGGCAGAAGTCCTTGCACACATTCTAATGGTGTCATCCAGTGCTAATAGGATACATTTTTCAAATACATCACAACTGGAGAGTGCATTAAACGCATCCCAGGGGAGATACTCGGGGTGATGATCAAGCATCTTTCTGATGAGGGTTCTAGCGGCCACTGCAGTGATGACCGTGGCACAGCCCGGGCGCAGCGCCGTCCCTGCACAAGAAAAGGCGTGGGAGGCCACAGATCAATGCGCCAATCCTCAGCATCCCGAAGGGTACTATAAACAGGGGCTGTAATAAAGGGGGGGTTAGAAACCCCTACAATCTGCGCATCCACCACGGGGGGTGATGACTAACAATTGACCACCTCAGGGGGAAAAGGGGGTATTTCCTATCCCAGTCCCCTGGGACCCCTGGAATTTACTGGGGAATTCCCATTCCTTGAGTACAAGAGCATGGAAAACGAGCCTGCTCTAGAAAATCCAAGCGCGCTGTCGCTGTATGGAAACGCTCCCCTCTCGGCTTGGAGGCCTCACCAGGGAGAGAGATAGACAGGACCTTAAAGTGGACCAACACCCAGGATTTTGACTATCCTGGGTCTTGGTCCACTTCGGTGGGGCACCCCCGATCGGGGTGCCCCGTGTGAAACCCCCCCGATCACCCGAAAAACTCACCTCTCCCCGCTCCCAGCGCCGACGGACAAGCAATCTGACAGTCCCGGACAAGCGGCTCCTCCGCCGCCGCCTCCCGCGCGTCCCTCTTGACGCGCGCGCCCGCGCCGGCCATTCACAGACGGCCGGTGTGGGCACGCGCACGCCTAGAGGGGCGCGAGGGAGGCGGCGCCGGCCAGCCGCCGCCGAAGATAAGGTAAGGGGGTTTGGGGTGTTTGGGGGGGTTTCACCCCGCGGGACATCCCGATCTCGGTTGTCCCGCGGGGAGGGAGGTGATCGGCCCGGGAATCTTATAGATTCCCGGGCCGATCACCCGTGGGTGTTGGTCCACTTTAAAGACCTTAATCAACAAATCTCACACTGGCCAGAATCGTCATGACTCCTCGGCCTCACATCAGGTGAGCCTGAGACAGAGACCAGCTCTCCTTCATCAGAAGGGGTATAGTCACATGGAGTAATCAACTCCTCAGTTCCCATAGGACAAACAGACAAACAGACAACCTCGCCGTAATCTGATCAGCCGTAGGCAGTCTGGAAGACACAGCAGGCTGCAAATCCCCACTTGTATGCGACTCAGCAGGAGTGAGAATTAAGCATGGGGAAATAAGTGTATTGAAACGAGGTGCAGCCACTGGCAACCCTGATTGCAGGGCCAGTGCTTGCCCGGCACAGAGTCCGCAGATCCGCGCCCTGTCAGCGTCAGCATGGGTTGACCACACGCTATACACAGCCGGTCTTGTCCCAGAGGGACCCCGGTCACATAATTCTGAGATGCCTCCATATGGTGATTATCTAGGCACAATATGCCAGCAGGGATTTACGCAATAGGCAACCCTGGATGCCCCAAAGACCCGCTAGGAAGGTGGGAGAATTTTACAAAGCCCGCTATAATTTAACCCAGGCTGGGGAAGCCACTGGATTCAACTGTCTGAAAGACATAATGTGAATAAAGAGTGTCAGAGACATGCGCAGTAATAATAATCATGAAATCGCCCGTGAGGGCACTTACAGACCAAGGTAGGAGGGGGGCCGTTACCGCGCGCGCGCGACTAACATCAAAATGGCGTCAAGCGAACCTCGAAGGGCGGGCCAGAGCGGGCCGTGGCGCGGAGCGCGCCAAACCAGGTCCCCGGCCCCCGAAGAGCGCGAAGCTCTAAAGCAGCAGTCCATGTTGTAAAGAGAAGCAGAGTGTATGACATACATAGTATATATGAATTTTGCCAATGGAGACGCTGCAGCCTCTGGGGTCAATATTGTAAAGAGAAGCAGAGTGTATGACACACATAGCATAGATGATTTTTGCCAAAGGAGACGCCGCCGCCGCAGCACATCCAATATGGAAAGAGACGAGCGCAGCGGCGGCAGATAACAATAAAAAGGCAAAAGCGCGGCTCTGACACCAAGTCAAGGACAATACTAAGGCCATAATTGTGTAATCGCAGTACACTTGAGACTGCCACCCCCCCCCCCTTTCTTTCCCCCCAAGCTACTGGGGGGAAACGAGGGAGGATGGCGACCCTTTGGATAGGGCCCACCGCTACACGGGGCAATAATGCGGGAGGGGCATCCACTATGAGGCTCACCATCAGCCTAACCGCCTACCCTATGGTGGGGGACTGCGGTGGAGCATGGCTCCGTTAAGCACACAAGGTGCTGCCTACCTTCACCCGACCAGCGCAGCCCAGGCTGGGAGGCATATCACAAAGAGGACGGGTGGAAATAGTCCCACAGGGCCGCGGGCTGTAATTGTCCCGCTCACCTGCGAGAGAGTGATACTTCATGTCTTCGCAGTCAGCACTGCAGAAAAATCTGGGGATTTGTGGGAGGTCCCTCGGTATATGAAGGGCTGGGAGGAGCCTGTTTTTTGCATGTCTGCAGTGCACAGCGCCATCTGGCGGAGGATTACCCACGTGTAATTATTATATATGGAGCAGGACGTACTGTATGCTTAGAATAAAGTCTTAACCAAGGGATGCAGAGCAAAGGACCTTTGAAAGAAGACCGCCAGGGCAGAGACCTGCCCTTTCAAGGTACTAAGCTGGAACCCCAGGTCCAGACCGTGTTGAAGAATATGCAAAATCCTAGGAATCGAAAACACCCTGCAAGGCAATGCCCTAGCCTCACACCAGTCAATGTAGGACCTCCAAGTCCTGTAGTAGATGTTAGAGGAAGATCTCTTCCTAGCTCTAACAAGCGTTTGAATCACAGCATCAGACAAATCTTCCTCCTTTAACATGGAGGTTTCAGCAGCCATGCCGTCAAAGCCAGCGTTTGTAAATTGGGGTAACGAAGTTGACCTTGAGTGATCAGATCCGGAAACAGGGGCAGCCTGTACTGATCTACCGCCAGCCGTACGACGTCTGTGAACCAAACCTGTCTTGGCCACCTTGGGGCAACCAGAATTGCTGGCGCACCCTCTTGAGCCAGCTTGCGAACCACCTTGCCTACCATGGAGAAGGGGGAAACAGGTACAGGAACCCCAGATCCCTCCAGGCAAAAGACAAGGCATCCACTGCCAGAGCCAGAGGATCCAGAGACAGAGACACAAATGCAGGAAGCTTGTGATTGTGACGTGAGGCAAAGAGATCCACCTCCGGAATCCCCCACTTGTGACAAAGGGACCGGAATACCTTGTGGTTGAGCGACCATTCCCCTCGGCGAGAGGACCCCCTGCTCAGGGAGTCCGCCTCCATGTTTTCCACTCCCAGAATGTACACTGCTGAGATGCATGGGACATTGTTCTCCACCCATGCAAGAATCAGAGAAACTTCCCTGAGGGCCCTCCTTGGTGATTGATGTAAGCGACCGCAGTCCGATTGTCTGATCGAAACTGAACCGGTAAACCCTGGAGGTGATGCGTCAAGCGTGACAGAACCAACCGAATAGCTCTCAGCTCCAAGACATTGATGGGGTTGTGAGCCTCCCGAGGACCCCACAGCCCCTGGAACTGATGTTCTTCCAGAAACCCCCCCAGCCCGACAGGCTGCCATCCGTGGTGACCGTCTCCCAACAAGGGGTCAAAAAAGACCTGCCCCTCAGAAGATTCCTTGGTTCCAGCCACCACTGAAGAGACTGCCGAACCAGGGGAGACATCAGAAATGACTGATCCAGGCCGGTACTCGAACTCCAGTTTGTACCTGGAAGAGACCACTTCCAAGATCCATTTGTCTGTGACCTCCCGGGCCCAAACCTGGAAGAAGTGTCGCAGCCGTCCCCCCACCCGCAAGGGTGAGGGCGCCCCCTCATTGCTGAGCTGGCTTGGCAGCGGACTTGGGCTTGGAACCCCAGGCAGGTCCAGGACGAGCATGTCCTCTGTTCCAGGAATCACCTCTGAAGGTAGAGTAGGCAAAACCTCTGCCTGCCCTGGACCGCGAAAGGAAGGATTAAAGGAGCCTGCCCTCCGAAAGGAGCGACGCTGCCTCTTACGTTGTGGTAACTTTCCCCCTTTTGCCACAGAATCCAATTTATCTATAAACAGCCGCATACCCAGGAAGGGTAGCCCTGTAAGTGATTTCTTAACCGCAATGTCAGCCGCCCATTGGCGCAACCAGACCGAACGGCGAATAGCCACTAGCAACGCCGAGGTTCTACTACACATGCATATTGTGTCATCCAAGGTGGATAAAAAAAAAGACATGAACAATTCACACCGCTTAAGGGCTGCAAATTCATCACTGGCCAGGTTAAGCTGGGAACCACTCAACAGGTCCCTAACCACAGACCTGGTAGCCACAGCCGTGAGCGCAGACGCACAAACAGGCCACAAGGCTGAACCCACACTAGCGAAGGCATGGCAGGCCATTTGGTCAATGTGCTTGTCCTCACCATCTTTAAGAGTGGTGGCTTCTGGAGAATGTACAACAGAGGTGTTGGACAATCCCAGAACGGGCGCATCGACCTCGGGAGGGGACGACCAGCGCTTCACCGCGTACACCGGAAAGGGATACTTCCTATCCCATCCCCGAGGAACACCGGGGAGCCGGCTAGGCCTCTCCCATTCCTTAAGAATCATGCTTTCAAAATGATTCTGATTTGCGAACTCCAAGCGAGGCTTAAAAGTCCCAAAGAATTCCCCTTTCTGCGGAGGGGACTCCGCTGGAGGAGAAATATCCAGCACCTCAAATAGGCCAGGACTTTGGGGGTATCAACGGCATCCCCCTGCGCCTGCCCAGTATCAGCATCAAAAAACTGCTGATCCTCAGCATCAGATTCAGCAAACAATTCCCCCTCCTCAAGCGGGGAATAATCAGACCAGTCAAGGGAATGCCAAGCACATGGTATGCAAATCAGTACATTATCCCCCGTAAGGGATACCCCACAACCCACACACTGCCGGAATTGCCCCGAAGGGAGCCCAAGCCCGGTATCCTGGGAAGCCTCCATATGGTGATTTTAAGGTAGTCGCAATGACCCGAGGGAATTACGCTGCTTGAGCAACCTGGGATGCCCCTTTAAGTCCCTAGTGGGAGGATTTATAGGACCCCAAATTTATCTGCAAGGGACCCTTGGACTGGGAGAACCCCCTTTAAATATAATTGATAGGGAGTCCTCCTGAAAGACACATTGTGAAGGGACCAATGAGCAGGCACACACACATGCAATCAAAGTACATAAAATATGACATAATATATATATATATATATATATATATATATATATATATATATATATATAACATATGGAAGGACAAGTTGGCAGGCAGCCCCAACGCGCTAGAAGGAGCACGCAGCGCACATATACAGAAAAAAGGGGGCCCAACAGGGCACTCACGGAAGATCAATGGCGTCCTGCCAGCCAGGAGCTCCAGAGAGAGAGGGAGAAGAAGGGCGGGTCAACGCAGATCGCGCCGCACCTGGCCCCGCCCCCATCTGAAAGACGCGGATCCCAGCAAATAGCTGGGCTCCGCAATGGCGCCATAAGCAAAGGGGGCGGACCGCCCCGCCTCCTTTCCAAGCAACCTGAGGGGAAGAAGCTCCCCCTGTAAAATGGCCTCCACATGCGGCCAAAAGCCCACACACCCCACACGACGAGTGAGGAAGTAAGCACATACCCGCACACAACACACATTCTGTGGATTTTGGAGTTTTGAAGAGAAGGAAAAGCACCCCCCTCCCAAGTAGAGGGGAACAGGGAGACCCGGAAGGGGGGGAATCCCGCACTACAGGGTGGAAGGGATAAACCGGGACAGGGCATCCCAAACCAGGATCACCAAACCTGGATACCGCCTACCCCTTAATATGGGGTCTCACGGGGGGGGCTCCAAAACAGTGGGACAAATTCATAAAAGAGTGGAACGTATCTGGCCCATCCCAGATATTTGTAATCACTTTTCCCCAG
This sequence comes from Gastrophryne carolinensis, assembly GCA_027917425.1. Lineage (NCBI taxonomy): Eukaryota > Metazoa > Chordata > Amphibia > Anura > Microhylidae > Gastrophryne > Gastrophryne carolinensis. Next base: position 434,376,424 of record CM051234.1, on the reverse strand, counting down.
GGGGAAGGGACATAGAAGGCTCAACCTGGGGTCCAAGAAGTGGATGATAGCACATGATTTGGACCTTCCAGAACAGAAGAAGTGTTTTGACTTCCAAGTTGTGGGAGTATGGGAATTAGGGTAATTACTAGAAGCAGCAGAGGTCATAGATGACACCACCGAAGCGGAGGAAGATGCATGTTTAACAGGGTACCTCTAATCATAGAAGTGATGAAACAATAATGACACAGCCCCCCAACAATTATTGCCATGTCACTGGCAAAGCAGACCAGCATCTATGGGATCCATTGCACTGAAACTTACCATATATGTGTATCTCTACATCTCTGCAAGCCCCCATCACCCCATACAGACCGATAGGCAGTGCCCAGCACTGCCCTCTGTTACAATGAAAAAAACACAGTGCTCCAGTGAATATGACAGAGGTAGTGGTGGAGTCTCCTCAACCTATCTGCTTGCAAATAATGGACAAGTGGCTAAAGAATTTCTAGGTAAATGCACTCAATGCTGTGGGTGTAGGACACATGCCTTCAGGTGAATCCCCAATCTCAGCCGCTGTTTTTAGACAAGGACACTGGATACGCCTCACTGGACGTGGTTGCCCCCAGGTCTAATGTAGTACAAAGGATGCCAACATAGGGTAAAGGTAGATGAACCAAGGGCACACTGAGAGCAGACTAGCCAGGGTCATACGTGGTGAATCAGTCCGACAGGCGTTACAGCACAGCGATAGAGCAGATAGATGGTCAAAGATAACCAAATTGTCAGAGCTGGAGAGTCTGCGGTATCGAGGTATCCGGAGGGTTAGGAAGAATCGTAGTCAAACAGCCAGAGGTCGGTCCAGGCAGCAGGTAGAGAGTGGTCAGATGTAGCAGAGGTAGGTAATGGATAAGCAGGAACGCTATCATAGACAATGCATGCCTGGTTTTATGCGGCCATCGGCCAATCAGAGATGGAAGTGCAAGTCAGCCCCCTAACATTAACCCTCTGAAATACCTGTGGAAATGCTGGCCTACAATGAACAGCAAGGCACAGCCGGAATGAATTCTAGGGAGACAGCACGTCTAGAAGTATGCCGGAGATGTGCAGGGAAACAGACAGCCAGAGTGCAGGTGATTTGCCAGCCTATGGAGGGTCTAAAAGCCTGACAGTGGGACTCATTTTCTATCAAGAGTTAGAGAAAGCAGCTGTGGGGGAAAGAAGGTGAGTATACCTTTTTTTTGCACTTGTTTCAGTGGACTTTCCTTTCTGTCCTCAGATCAAGGGGGCCATAGGGGCTGACACTGTGGGAATGAGATCACCCCTTTGTGTCGTTTGTGCCCCCGCAGCCCCCGGTATTTGCAGCTGGGTGCTGCAACTTCATGTGGCAGGAGGTGTAGAGCGCTGTACGGCACTCAACAGAGAACAATGGGCTTCCTTAGCTGGCCTCCTACTCCAAACACGCCCTAGAAAGCTTGAAATAATGTCAAAATACATCTAGGCTCAAGTACTGATGCATTTAATGCTTCACTACTGGCCAACAGGGTTTGAATGGAAGGTGTGCATGCACAGTGAAAGGCTCACTGTACTACCATCTGACAAGCTTTTCTAGAGGACCTCCAGCATGAGGTACCCATGGGGGGAAGATGCAGCATCGCTGACAGCCGCTGGGGGAGTTGAGATTGGAGGTCCTAAGTCAGTCAATACTTGCTACTTCCACATATTCTTGTAAGGCTGCCAATTTACCAGGCCAGTGGGCACACAGCAGCCACATTCATGGCAAGACTCTTCCATATGGGGCCCAGACAGTGCTACTCTTATTCCCACCACCCCTGCCTTCAACCAGTTATTTTGCGGTTGCAATGTTGTTTGAGGGCCACTTGGAATAGTATGGGTAGGCCCTAGAATAATGTTGGGTTTTTTTTGGATGGTATGCATGACCATAAAAGAGGTGCTTTCAGAGTAGGTGTGACTCCAAGAGTATTAATGGTAACTCCACAGTGGCCAAGGAGGCCCTTAGTCCCTATAGGTGGCCACCTTTTAATTGACATAGTGTCAGCAGGGAGTAAAATGGCCCCAGAATGTAATTAAAGTTCACTAGGCACTATGGGTGCCCCCCTGGGATTTGGGTGATATGTGGAACCCTTTATTGGCAATGAGGCAACAGGCAGGGGTAGCAGCTCCTTAGACAGTGCCCCATTATTGTAAACGGGGTATTGCATATGCATATGTTCTTACTTTTCAGGCTAGGAAAGAGGGACCATATTTAAAACAGGCCATAACGCATGCCAGATTTCCAGCCCATTGGCAATGGGAAAGGCAGAGAGGAGGGGGAGGGAGAGAGAGATGGATAGAAATAATGGATAGGATGAGCTGGGGGGCACGAGGGAATTATGGATGTATGGCTAGAGCTAGAAAGTGTGGATGGGTGGCCAGAAACTGAGGGGAGAGGGAGGAAAGGATAGGTTAACCTGGGAGGAGGGGGGTGGGTGGACGGAGCAGGATGGACAACTAGAACTCAGAGTAGTTAGATGGGCAGAAATGAGGGGAGAAGGATGGATGGAATGAGCTGTGGGGGCACAAGGGCGGAATGGGTGTATGCAGGGTCTGATTAAGTGTGGTGGGGGGGGGGGGCCTGGGCACAAAATCTGGTGGAGGCCCCAAAAATCGTTTTTTTCCCTTTAAAATAAAAGTCCAGCCAAGTAACTAATTGGTGGTTGTCTGGCAACCGGCTTACTTGCTGGAACGTCAGATCGAGTCCCTTGTGTGGGTGTGTGCTCGGGAACCTCTGCTTTGCCAGTCTGGGTGGGGTAGTATAGTCACCCAGCTGGTCCAGCAGAAAACAGTTCCCTGCATTGAGCTGTCAGCGGCTGTGCTTGGTGGCTTATGTGCAGTGAGCGGCCACCGATTGACAGCTCTGCACCCACCCATTACTGTAGCGTTGCTGGTAATGGCTTGGCAGCTCTAGACTCTTCGTCCTTCCCTTTGGTGGATTTGGCTGCAGGTTTGCAAAAACAAAAAAAGGCTTGCCCAGGTGCCGAGGCCCCCACTGCCACCGATAGCTTTGTTGCTAGTCCCCCCACAGCCCGTCAGACCAAAGGCTGAAAAGCCTCCTGGATCAGACCATAATCCAAAGGTTGATGGAGGCCCCCTTTGCAGGGCAGGTGGTGGAGGTGCCGATGCGCCATAATCCTGCCCTGGGTGTATGGCTAGAGCAGGGACACATGGATTGAACAACAAAGGTTAGAGGAATGGATGGGTTGAGCTGGAAGGAGGAATGGGAGGAGCAGGATGGATAGCTAGAACTAAGAGTAGATAGCAGATGAGCAGAACTTAGGGGAGAGGAATGAATAAATGGGAGAGCAGGAGGTAAAGCAAGAAGCGGATGGAAGCCAGGACTATCAGTGTTTTTGGTTTGCCAGTACTGTCCTGTACAAAAATCCCAGGATACTTACCTCTGAAACCACTCAAACTTTTATTAGGTGAATGAATCATTTATTGATGCAGATCTGCATGGTAAACCTCAAAGAGGCACAAATGAGAACGAGGGACACAAGGTGATGGTCTCAAATAAGGGACAGTTGGGAAGGTATGCACATGTGGTACTCTATAATACCATGGCGGGGGGGGGGGAATAGGGAAACAATAGGGTATGTGCCTGTGTGTCTGTCTGTGTGTGTATGTGCCTGTGTGTCTGTCTGTGTGTATGTCTGTGTGTATGTGCCTGTGTGTATGTGCCTGTGTGTCTGTCTGTGTGTGTATGTGCCTGTGTCTGTGTGTATGTATGTGTGTCTGTCTGTGTGTATGTGCCTGTGTGTGTATGTGCCTGTGTGTGTATGTGCCTGTGTGTCTGTCTGTGTGTGTATGTGCCTGTGTGTGTATGTGCCTGTGTGTCTGTCTGTGTGTGTCTGTGTTTATGTGCCTGTGTGTGTGTATGTGCCTGTGTGTCTGTCTGTGTGTGTATGTGCCTATGTGTCTATGTGTGTGTGTATGTGCCTGTGTGTCTGTCTGTGTGTGTATGTGCCTATGTGTCTATGTGTGTGTGTATGTGCCTGTGTGTCTGTCTGTGTGTCTGTCTGTGTGTGTATGTGCCTGTGTGTCTGTCTGTGTGTGTATGTGCCTGTGTGTCTGTCTGTGTGTGTATGTGCCTGTGTGTCTGTCTGTGTGTGTATGTGCCTGTGTGTCTGTCTGTGTGTGTATGTGCCTGTGTGTCTGTCTGTGTGTGTATGTGCCTGTGTGTCTGTCTGTGTGTGTATGTGCCTGTGTGTCTGTCTGTGTGTCTATGTGTGTGTGTATGTGCCTGTGTGTCTGTCTGTGTGTCTGTCTGTGTGTGTATGTGCCTGTGTGTCTGTCTGTGTGTGTATGTGCCTGTGTGTCTGTCTGTGTGTGTATGTGCCTGTGTGTCTGTCTGTGTGTGTATGTGCCTGTGTGTCTGTCTGTGTGTGTATGTGCCTGTGTGTCTGTCTGTGTGTCTATGTGTGTGTGTATGTGCCTGTGTGTCTGTCTGTGTGTCTGTCTGTGTGTGTATGTGCCTGTGTGTCTGTCTGTGTGTGTATGTGCCTGTGTGTCTGTCTGTGTGTGTATGTGCCTGTGTGTCTGTCTGTGTGTGTATGTGCCTGTGTGTCTGTCTGTGTGTGTATGTGCCTGTGTGTCTGTCTGTGTGTCTGTCTGTGTGTGTATGTGCCTGTGTGTCTGTCTGTGTGTGTATGTGCCTGTGTGTCTGTCTGTGTGTGTATGTGCCTGTGTGTCTGTCTGTGTGTGTCTGGGGCGTTAAGTGCAAAAAAATTCTGCATGTCTCTCTAGTTTTCAAAAGTTGGGAGTTATGTAAGTGTAGCTATTTCTTGTCCCCATCGGATGGAGCTCTGCTAGGAGGAGGTAAGTATCTCTCTAATGCAGAGTCACTAATGGTGTGAGAGGGAGGTGCAGTAGTTCCCTGCCCCCCATCAGATGCAGCTCTGCTAGGAAAAGGTGAGTATCTCTCTAATGCAGGGTCACTGATGGTGTGAGGGGGAGGTGCAGTAGTTTCCTGCCCTCCATCAGATGGAGCTCAGCTAGGAAAAGGTGAGTATCTTTCGCTAATGGTGTGAGGGGGAGGTGCAGTCGTTTCCTGCCCCCATCAGATGCAGCTCTGCTAGGAAAAGGTGAGTATCTCTCTAAGGCAGGGTCACTGATGGTTTGAGGGGGAGGTGCAGTAGTTTCCTGTCTCCCATCAGATGGAGCTCTGTTAGGAAAAGGTGAGTATCTCTCTAATGCAGGGTCACTGATGGTGGTAGGGGGAGGTGCAGTAGTTTCCTGTCCCCCATCAGATGGAGCTCTGTTAGGAAAAGGTGAGTATCTCTCTAATGCAGGGTCACTTATGGAGTGAGGGGGGAGCGGCTGACACTCCAGTGAGCTTTTCTTTTGCCACATTGATGAGTACCTGCTGCATGTTTGTTCCAGGAAGCTTCTGCCCCTAATATTAATCTTCAGAGTTAGCAGCATGACGGGCAAGTTTTCCTGACAAGCACTGGCCACCTCCTGTGACTAGCTGCTCCCAGCAATACGAGCCTCCATGGCCAGGTGACTCATAATGACTAAGTACAAGCACTGGGCACCTCATGTGACTAGCTGCTCCCAGCAATACAAGCCTCCATGGCCAGGTGACTCATAATGACTAAGTACAAGCACTGGGCACCTCATGTGACTAGCTGCTCCCAGCAATACAAGCCTCCATGGCCAGGTGACTCATAGTGACTAAGTACAAGCACTGGCCACCTCATGTGACTAGCTGCTCCCAGCAATACGAGCCTCCATGGCCAGGTGACTCATAGTGACTAAGTACAAGCACTGGCCTCCTCATGTGACTAGCTGCTCCCAGCAATACGAGCCTCCATGGCCAGGTGACTCATAGTGACTAAGTACAAGCACTGGCCACCTCATGTGACTAGCTGCTCCCAGTAATACGAGCCTCCATGGCCAGGTGACTCATAGTGACTAAGTACAAGCACTGGCCACCTCATGTGACTAGCTGCTCCCAGTAATACGAGCCTCCATGGCCAAGTGACTCATAGTGACTAAGTACAAGCACTGGCCACCTCATGTGACTAGCTGCTCCCAGCAATACGAGCCTCCATGGCCAGGTGAGTCATAGCGACTAAGTACAAGCACTGGCCGCCTCATGTTACTAGCTGCTCCCAGCAATACGAGCCTCCATGGCCAGGTGACTCATAGTGACTAAGTACAAGCACTGGCCACCTCATGTGACTAGCTGCTCCCAGCAATACGAGCCTACATGGCCAGGTGACTCATAGTGACTAAGTACAAGCACTGGCCTCCTCATGTGACTAGCTGCTCCCAGCAATACGAGCCTCCATGGCCAGGTGACTCATAGTGACTAAGTACAAGCACTGGCCACCTCCTGTGACTAGCTGCTCCCAGCAATACGAGCCTCCATGGCCAGGTGACTCATAGTGACTAAGTACAAGCACTGGCCACCTCCTTTGACTAGCTGCTCCCAGCAATACGAGCCTCCATGGCCAGGTGACTCATAGTGACTAAGTACAAGCACTGGCCTCCTCATGTGACTAGCTGCTCCCAGCAATACGAGCCTCCATGGCCAGGTGACTCATAGTGACTAAGTACAAGCACTGGCCACCTCCTGTGACTAGCTGCTCCCAGCAATACAAGCCTCCATGGCCAGGTGACTCATAGTGACTAAGTACAAGCACTGGCCACCTCATGTGACTAGCTGCTCCCAGCAATACGAGCCTCCATGGCCAGGTGACTCATAGTGACTAAGTACAAGCACTGGCCACCTCCTGTGACTAGCTGCTCCCAGCAATACAAGCCTCCATGGCCAGGTGACTCATAGTGACTAAGTACAAGCACTGGCCTCCTCATGTGACTAGCTGCTCCCAGCAATACAAGCCTCCATGGCCAGGTGACTCATAGTGACTAAGTACAAGCACTGGCCACCTCATGTGACTAGCTGCTCCCAGCAATACGAGCCTCCATGGCCAGGTGACTCATAGTGACTAAGTACAAGCACTGGCCACCTCATGTGACTAGCTGTTCCCAGCAATACGAGCCTCCATGGCCAGGTGACTCATAGTGAATAAGTACAAGCACTGGCCACCTCATGTGACTAGCTGCTCCCAGCAATACGAGCCTCCATGGCCAGGTGACTCATAGTGACTAAGTACAAGCACTGGCCTCCTCATGTGACTAGCTGCTCCCAGCAATACGAGCCTCCATGGCCAGGCGACTCATAGTGACTAAGTACAAGCACTGGCCTCCTCATGTGACTAGCTGCTCCCAGCAATACGAGCCTCCATGGCCAGGTGACTCATAGTGACTAAGTACAAGCACTGGCCTCCTCATGTGACTAGCTGCTCCCAGCAATACGAGCCTCCATGGCCAGGTGACTCATAGTGACTAAGTACAAGCACTGGCCACCTCATGTGACTAGCTGCTCCCAGCAATATGAGCCTCCATGGCCAGGTGACTCATAGTGACTAAGTACAAGCACTGGCCATCTCATGTGACTAGCTGCTCCCAGCAATACGAGCCTCCATGGCCAGGTGACTCATAGTGACTAAGTACAAGCACTGGCCTCCTCATGTGACTAGCTGCTCCCAGCAATACGAGCCTCCATGGCCAGGTGACTCATAGTGACTAAGTACAAGCACTGGCCTCCTCATGTGACTAGCTGCTCCCAGCAATACGAGCCTCCATGGCCAGGTGACTCATAGTGACTAAGTACAAGCACTGGCCTCCTCATGTGACTAGCTGCTCCCAGCAATATGAGCCTCCATGGCCAGGTGACTCATAGTGACTAAGTACAAGCACTGGCCATCTCATGTGACTAGCTGCTCCCAGCAATACGAGCCTCCATGGCCAGGTGACTCATAGTGACTAAGTACAAGCACTGGCCTCCTCATGTGACTAGCTGCTCCCAGCAATACGAGCCTCCATGGCCAGGTGACTCGTAGTGACTAAGTACAAGCACTGGCCATCTCATGTGACTAGCTGCTCCCAGCAATACGAGCCTCCATGGCCAGGTGACTCATAGTGACTAAGTACAAGCACTGGCCTCCTCATGTGACTAGCTGCTCCCAGCAATACGAGCCTCCATGGCCAGGTGACTCATAGTGACTAAGTACAAGCACTGGCCACCTCATGTGACTAGCTGCTCCCAGCAATACAAGCTTCCATGGCCAGGTGACTCATACTGACTAAGTACAAGCACTGGCCACCTCACGTGACTAGCTGCTCCCAGCAATACGAGCCTCCATGGCCAGGTGACTCATAGTGACTAAGTACAAGCACTGGCCTCCTCATGTGACTAGCTGCTCCCAGCAATACAAGCCTCCATGGCCAGGTGACTCATAGTGACTAAGTACAAGCACTGGCCACCTCATGTGACTAGCTGCTCCCAGCAATACGAGCCTCCATGGCCAGGTGACGCATAGTGACTAAGTACAAGCACTGGCCTCCTCATGTGACTAGCTGCTCCCAGCAATACGAGCCTCCATGGCCAGGTGACTCATAGTGACTAAGTACAAGCACTGGCCACCTCATGTGACTAGCTGCTCCCAGCAATACGAGCCTCCATGGCCAGGTGACTCATAGTGACTAAGTACAAGCACTGGCCTCCTCATGTGACTAGCTGCTCCCAGCAATACGAGCCTCCATGGCCAGGTGACTCATAGTGACTAAGTACAAGCACTGGCCACCTCATGTGACTAGCTACTCCCAGCAATACAAGCCTCCATGGCCAGGTGACTCATAATGACTAAGTACAAGCACTGGCCTCCTCATGTGACTAGCTGCTCCCAGCAATACGAGCCTCCATGGCCAGGTGACTCATAGTGACTAAGTACAAGCACTGGCCACCTCATGTGACTAGCTGCTCCCAGCAATACGAGCCTCCATGGCCAGGTGACTCATAGTGACTAAGTACAAGCACTGGCCACCTCATGTGACTAGCTGCTCCCAGCAATACGAGCCTCCATGGCCAGGTGACTCATAGTGACTAAGTACAAGCACTGGCCTCCTCATGCGACTAGCTGCTCCCAGCAATACGAGCCTCCATGGCCAGGTGACTCATAGTGACTAAGTACAAGCACTGGCCGCCTCATGTGACTAGCTGCTCCCAGCAATACGAGCCTCCATGGCCAGGTGACTCATAGTGACTAAGTACAAGCACTGGCCTCCTCATGTGACTAGCTGCTCCCAGCAATACGAGCCTCCATGGCCAGGTGACTCATAATGACTAAGTACAAGCACTGGCCTCCTCATGTGACTAGCTGCTCCCAGCAATACGAGCCTCCATGGCCAGGTGACTCATAATGACTAAGTACAAGCACTGGCCTCCTCATGTGACTAGCTGCTCCCAGCAATACAAGCCTCCATGGCCAGGTGACTCATAGTGACTAAGTACAAGCACTGGCCACCTCATGTGACTAGCTGCTCCCAGCAATACGAGCCTCCATGGCCAGGTGACGCATAGTGACTAAGTACAAGCACTGGCCTCCTCATGTGACTAGCTGCTCCCAGCAATACGAGCCTCCATGGCCAGGTGACTCATAGTGACTAAGTACAAGCACTGGCCACCTCATGTGACTAGCTGCTCCCAGCAATACGAGCCTCCATGGCCAGGTGACTCATAGTGACTAAGTACAAGCACTGGCCTCCTCATGTGACTAGCTGCTCCCAGCAATACGAGCCTCCATGGTCAGGTGACTCATAGTGACTAAGTACAAGCACTGGCCACCTCATGTGACTAGCTGCTCCCAGCAATACGAGCCTCCATGGCCAGGTGACTCATAGTGACTAAGTACAAGCACTGGCCTCCTCATGTGACTAGCTGCTCCCAGCAATACGAGCCTCCATGGCCAGGTGACTCATAGTGACTAAGTACAAGCACTGGCCACCTCATGTGACTAGCTGCTCCCAGCAATACGAGCCTCCATGGCCAGGCGACTCATAGTGACTAAGTACAAGCACTGGCAACCTCATGTGACTAGCTGCCCCCAGCAATACGAGCCTCCATGGCCAGGTGACTCATAGTGACTAAGTACAAGCACTGGCCTCCTCATGTGACTAGCTGCTCCCAGCAATACGAGCCTCCATGGCCAGGTGACTCATAGTGACTAAGTACAAGCACTGGCCGCCCCATGTGACTAGCTGCTCCCAGCAATACGAGCCTCCATGGCCAGGTGACTCATAGTGACTAAGTACAAGCACTGGCCTCCTCATGTGACTAGCTGCTCCCAGCAATACAAGCCTCCATGGCCAGGTGACTCATAGTGACTAAGTACAAGCACTGGCCTCCTCATGTGACTAGCTGCTCCCAGCAATACAAGCCTCCATGGCCAGGTGACTCATAGTGACTAAGTACAAGCACTGGCCTCCTCATGTGACTAGCTGCTCCCAGCAATACGAGCCTCCATGGCCAGGTGACTCATAGTGACTAAGTACAAGCACTGGCCTCCTCATTTGACTAGCTGCTCCCAGCAATACAAGCCTCCATGGCCAGGTGACTCATAGTGACTAAGTACACACACTGGCCACCTCATGTGACTAGCTGCTCCCAGCAATACGAGCCTCCATGGCCAGGTGACTCATAGTGACTAAGTACAAGCACTGGCCTCCTCATGTGACTAGCTGCTCCCAGCAATATGAGCCTCCATGGCCAGGTGACTCATAGTGACTAAGTACAAGCACTGGCCTCCTCATGTGACTAGCTGCTCCCAGCAATACGAGCCTCCATGGCCAGGTGACTCATAGTGACTAAGTACAAGCACTGGCCTCCTCATGTGACTAGCTGCTCCCCGCAATACGAGCCTCCATGGCCAGGTGACTCATAGTGACTAAGTACAAGCACTGGCCACCTCATGTGACTAGCTGCTCCCAGCAATACGAGCCTCCATGGCCAGGTGACTCATAGTGACTAAGTACAAGCACTGGCCACCTCATGTGACTAGCTGCTCCCAGCAATACGAGCCTCCATGGCCAGGTGAGTCATAGCGACTAAGTACAAGCACTGGCCTCCTCATGTGACTAGCTGCTCCCAGCAATACGAGCCTCCATGGCCAGGTGACTCATAGTGACTAAGTACAAGCACTGGCCTCCTCATGTGACTAGCTGCTCCCAGCAATACGAGCCTCCATGGCCAGGTGACTCATAGTGACTAAGTACAAGCACTGGCCACCTCACGTGACTAGCTGCTCCCAGCAATACAAGCCTCCATGGCCAGGTGACTCATAGTGACTAAGTACAAGCACTGGCCACCTCATGTGACTAGCTGCTCCCAGCAATACGAGCCTCCTTGGCCAGGTGACTCATAGTGACTAAGTACAAGCACTGGCCTCCTCATGCGACTAGCTGCTCCCAGCAATACGAGCTTACATGGCCAGGTGACTCATAGTGACTAAGTACAAGCACTGGCCACCTCATGTGACTAGCTGCTCCCAGCAATACGAGCCTCCATGGCCAGGTGACTCATAGTGACTAAGTACAAGCACTGGCCACCTCATGTGACTAGCTGCTCCCAGCAATACGAGCTTACATGGCCAGGTGACTCATAGTGACTAAGTACAAGCACTGGCCTCCTCATGTGACTAGCTGCTCCCAGCAATACGAGCCTCCATGGCCAGGTGACTCATAGTGACTAAGTACAAGCACTGGCCCCCTCATGTGACTAGCTGCTTCCAGCAATACGAGCCTCCATGGCCAGGTGACTCATAGTGACTAAGTACAAGCACTGGCCTCCTCATGTGACTAGCTGCTCCCAGCAATACGAGCCTCCATGGCCAGGTGACTCATAGTGACTAAGTACAAGCACTGGCCACCTCATGTGACTAGCTGCTCCCAGCAATACGAGCCTCCATGGCCAGGTGACTCATAGTGACTAAGTACAAGCACTGGCCTCCTCATGTGACTAGCTGCTCCCAGCAATACGAGCCTCCATGGCCAGGTGACTCATAGTGACTAAGTACAAGCACTGGCCACCTCATGTGACTAGCTGCTCCCAGCAATACGAGCCTCCATGGCCAGGTGACTCATAGTGACTAAGTACAAGCACTGGCCTCCTCATGTGACTAGCTGCTCCCAGCAATACGAGCCTCCATGGCCAGGTGACTCATAGTGACTAAGTACAAGCACTGGCCTCCTCATGTGACTAGCTACTCCCAGCAATACGAGCCTCCATGGCCAGGTGACTCATAGTGACTAAGTACAAGCACTGGCCTCCTCATGTGACTAGCTGCTCCCAGCAATACGAGCTTACATGGCCAGGTGACTCATAGTGACTAAGTACAAGCACTGGCCACCTCATGTGACTAGCTGCTCCCAGCAATACGAGCCTCCATGGCCAGGTGACTCATAGTGACTAAGTACAAGCACTGGCCTCCTCATGTGACTAGCTGCTCCCAGCAATACGAGCCTCCATGGCCAGGTGACTCATAGTGACTAAGTACAAGCACTGGCCTCCTCATGTGACTAGCTACTCCCAGCAATACGAGCCTCCATGGCCAGGTGACTCATAGTGACTAAGTACAAGCACTGGCCTCCTCATGTGACTAGCTGCTCCCAGCAATACGAGCTTACATGGCCAGGTGACTCATAGTGACTAAGTACAAGCACTGGCCACCTCATGTGACTAGCTGCTCCCAGCAATACGAGCCTCCATGGCCAGGTGACTCATAGTGACTAAGTACAAGTACTGGCCTCCTCATGTGACTAGCTGCTCCCAGCAATACAAGCCTCCATGGCCAGGTGACTCATAGTGACTAAGTACAAGCACTGGCAACCTCCTGTGACTAGCTGCTCCCAGCAATACGAGCCTCCATGGCCAGGTGACTCATAGTGACTAAGTACAAGCACTGGCCACCTCATGTGACTAGCTGCTCCCAGCAATACGAGCCTCCATGGCCAGGTGACTCATAGTGACTAAGTACAAGCACTGGCCTCCTCATGTGACTAGCTGCTCCCAGCAATACGAGCCTCCATGGCCAGGTGACTCATAGTGACTAAGTACAAGCACTGGCCTCCTCATGTGACTAGCTGCTCCCAGCAATACGAGCCTCCATGGCCAGGTGACTCATAGTGACTAAGTACAAGCACTGGCCTCCTCATGTGACTAGCTGCTCCCAGCAATACGAGCCTCCATGGCCAGGTGACTCATAGTGACTAAGTACAAGCACTGGCCACCTCATGTGACTGCTCCCAGCAATACGAGCCTCCATGGCCAGGTGACTCATAGTGACTAAGTACAAGCACTGGCCTCCTCATGTGACTAGCTGCTCCCAGCAATACGAGCCTCCATGGCCAGGTGACTCATAGTGACTAAGTACAAGCACTGGCCACCTCATGTGACTAGCTGCTCCCAGCAATACGAGCCTCCATGGCCAGGTGACTCATAGTGACTAAGTACAAGCTCACAGACGGTGCCTACACAGTCAGCTGACACTGGAGAAGAGCCTGCTCTGGACTGACACCGATATAAAGTTTCTAGTAGCGGAGCGGCCAGATATTAGGTACTGTCCTTCTCCCGGGGGCAGTGGGAACGTGCAGCCACTGCCGCCATTATAGTGCATGCAGCTCTCCTCAGTACAGGCAGCCCGTGCCATCAGCCTTCTCATTCCATATAACGCAGCTGCGACTCTGCCCTCTAGCAGTAGAGCTGTGCACATGCTGCGCTGGATTACTAAACACTGGCTGCCTGGATTAGCAGCGATATTCTAAGTATGTCACACACCCCGCTTCAAGACATTCATTACATGTGGGTATACTGACCTGTAGATGGCGATCTTGCAGAGATGATAACAAAAAAAGGTAAGACCCTCCCGGCCCATAAATACCTGGGACCTCCCACTCATTCCCCAGTCTTTCATCTCTGCAGTGGCGAGCAAGTCAGAAGATGATTTCTCCTCCTTGCAGGTAGCCGGGATGACTCCCGGCCTTCTATTCCTGCCCGGATCCCCTTATTTAAATTACCTGCCTCCCAGCCTAGGCTGCTGATCCGGGCAAAGGTAGTTGGCACCCCTGGTGCTTAGGAGCCGTGAGACCCCATAACAAGGGGTAGGCGGCTATCCGGGTTGGTGATCCCGGTTTGGGATGCCCCGTCCCTTGGCCCTACCCTGGCATGGATTCCCCCTCTCCCGGATACCCTTAGAGGGGGGGGGGGCCGGGTCCCTTATGGATTCCTCTCATTTATTGTGTATGTGTGTGTGTGCTTTAACTGTGTGTGTGCTTTTACTTTTTGACTGGCGCCGGCGGTCCCGTGCTGCAATGGCGGCATTGATCATATTAAAGGGGGGTTCTCCCGGTCCAGGGTCCCTAGTTAAATTTTAGCTGGCTTAAAATCCTACCACTCGGGACTTAAAAGGGCATCCCTGGTTGTATTATTGCGTAATTCCCTCGGAGCATTGTACACACACATATATATATATATATATATATATATATATATATATATATATTATTAAAAAATCAACATATGGAGGCTTCCCAGATTACTGGGCTTGTGCCCCCCTCGGGGCAATCCAGGCTGTGTTTGGGGTTTGGGGTATCCCTTTTGGGGGATGATGTATTTCTATGTGTACCCTGTGCGCAGCGGTTCTATTACGCGGCAGACCGGATCTCAGGCATCCGGTTCTGCTCCGCCAGTCTCCTCTCCGTCTCCCCCTCGCTTGACTTGTACCCCGTGTGATGTGGTCATTGGCGGGGAGTCGCAATCTGAGGCGTGTGCCAGATTGGCCAATCTTGAAAGATTGTTTTCCAGTGCCGTTGCTAGGCCATGGCAAAGAGAAAACATTTGTATATGGCAGCGCAGGGCCTTGATAGGGAGGATTTTGACTCCCTGGATTGGTCTGATTGTTCCCCGCGTGAGGAAGGGGAGCTGTATGAGGAGTCTGAGGGCTCCGATGATCAGCAGTTTGTGGGTGCTGATATCGAGCAGGGCCAGGGGGACTCCTTGGATACCTCTAGGGTCCTGGCTCATATGTTTGAGGTCCTGGCTATTTCTCCCCCCGAGGCGGCTCCTCCGCTGAAGGGGGAGTTCTTTGAAGTGACCAAGCCGCGCTTGGAATTTCCTTATCAAAAGCATTTTGATGGTATCATTCTTAAGGAATGGGAGAGGCCGACTCGGCTTCCGGGTGTCCCGCCAGGTTGGGACAAGAAATATCCCTTTCCGGCAGACGCGGTGAAGCACTGGTCGCCCCCCCCCCCCCCCCGAGGTGGATGCTCCTGTTTTGGGGTTGTCAAGCTCCTCAGTCCTCTATTCTCCGGAGTGCACTACTCTCAAGGATGGTGAGGATAAACGCATTGACCAGATGGCTTGTCATGGTTTTGCCAGTGTTGGATCGGCCTTGCGGCCGGTTTGTGCTTCTGCTCTTTTATTGGTAGCTGCCAGGTCGGTTGTTGGAGGACTGTTGGTCCCTCCGGGCTTGACCCGGCTAGTGAGGAGTTTGCCGACCTTAAGCGCTGTGAGTTATTTTTGTCCTTTGTGCTGTCCACCTTGGATGACACATTGGTGATGTGTAGCAGAGCTGCGGCCCTGCTTGTGGCTATCTGGCGGTCGGTTTGGTTACGCCAGTGGCCGGCTGATTTTGTGTCCAAAAAGTCACTTACGGCCCTTCCCTTTGTGGGGTTAGAGTCGGCAGGGGTTCGGCTTTCCCATCGTCCAGAGGTGATTCCTGGACCAGGGGCAGGGCCCGTCCAGGACACAGTTGGGGCTCCAAGCCTAGAGCCGCTGCCAAGCCGGCTCAGCAATGAGGGGGCGCCCTCACCCTTGCGGGTGGGGGGACGGCTGCAACTCTTCTCCCAGGTTTGGGTCCAAGAGGTCTCGGACTCCGACCGGGGCCTGGGCTTCTATTCCAATTTGTTCACGGTGCCCAAGAAGGACGGATCCGTTCGACCCATTCTGGATCTGAAGTTGCTCAACAGGTTCGTTCGTCCCCGGAAGTTCCGTATGGAAACTCTGCGCTCAGCCATCCAGTCACTTCGTGAGGGGGACTTCATGACATCCATAGACATCAAGGATGCTTACCTGCATATTCCAATATTTCCGGCACACCAGAGATTCCTCAGGTTTGTCATGGACAATCGACATTTTCAGTTTGTGGCTCTTCCGTTTGGCCTTACCTCGGCTCCAAGGGTTTTTACCAAGGTGTTGGCAGGAGTGATGGCCATCCTCAGAGCCAGGTGTATCCGCATCGTGCCCTATCTGGATGATCTTCTCATCATGGCGTCTTCCCTCAGTCAGGCGCAGCTGGATACCAGGACCGTGGTGTCCACTCTGCCTCACTCCCTGCCTCAGTCCTGCCTCACTCCCTCCAGGGTGGTGGAGTTCCTGGGAATGTCTCTGGATACTTCTCAGGCCAGGGTGTTCCTCTCCTGAGCCAAGGTTCTTTTGATTCAGGAATTGACTCAGCGTCTCCTATCCATCCCCCGCCCGTCCATCCGGCTAGGGATGCGACTGGTGGGATTGATGGTGGCATCGTTCGAGGCGGTTCCCTTTGCCCAGTTTCACACAAGGACGCTCCAGCTCCATCTCTTGGCGGCCTGGGACGGGTCCCCGCTGTCATTGGATCAGTCCTTTCTGATGTCCCCCCGGGTGCGGCGTTCCCTTCGGTGGTGGCTGAAACCGAGCAATCTGACGAGGGGCAAATCTTTTCTGACCCCTCGTTGGGAGACGGTCACCACGGATGCCAGCCTGTCAGGTTGGGGGGGATTTTGGAAGAATCTTCAGTTTCAGGGGCTGTGGGGGCCTCAGGAGGCTCACGTTCCTATCAATGTTCTGGAGCTGAGAGCCATCAGGTTGGTTCTGGCTCACTTGACTCATCAGTTACGGGGACTACCGCTTCAAGTTCGGTCGGACAATCAGACAGCGGTCGCCTACATCAATCACCAGGGAGGGACTCGCAGCAGGCGTGCCCTCAGGGAAATGTCCTTGATCCTTGTTTGGGCAGAGAGCAATGTCCCATGCATCTCGGCGGTGTACATTCCGGGAGTGAACACGGAGGCGGACTCCCCGAGCAGGGGGTCATCTCGCTGGGGGGAATGGTCGCTCAGCCCCAAGGTGTTTCGGTCGCTTTGCCACCGGTGGGGGACTCCGGAGGTGGACCTCTTTGCCTCTCGTCACAATCACAAGCTTCCGGCATTTGTGTCTCTCTCGCAGGATCCGCTGGCTCTGGCAGCGGATGCCATGTCTCTGAACTGGAGGGATATGGGGTTTCTGTACCTGTTCCCTCCGTTTCCCATGGTGGGCAAAGTGGTGCGCAAGCTGGCCCTAGAGGGCACGTCAGCAATCCTGGTGGATCCAAGGTGGCCAAGACAGGTTTGGTTCGCAGACGTGGTAAGGTTGGCAGAGGATCAGTTAGACCTGTCCCTTCTGCCTTTTGAGAGGCATCAGGACAAGGTTGTTTTCCGCTTCAAGCCAGATTTCCTTCCTAAGGTGGTCTCTGCTTTTCATCTGAATCAGGATATTGTTCTTCCCTCCTTGTGTCCTAAGCCCAGCAATGACAAGGAGAGGGTTTTGCATTCTTTGGATGTGGTTCGCTGTGTGAAGTACTACTTGGTGGCTACTTCTTCTTTTCGTAGGACTGACGCCCTTTTTGTGGTGCCCTCTGGGTCTAGGAAGGGTTTGACTCCTGCCAAGTCTTCCATTAGTAAGTGGATTCGCCAGGCCATTGTTGGGGCCTATTCTGCGAAGGGGAAGATTCCCTCTTTTCGTGTTACTACTCATTCTACTCGTGCTGTTGGGGCGTCCTGGGCCTTCCAGCACCAGGCTTCTGTTGAGCAAGTTTGTAAGGCTGCCACTTGGTCTTTGGTTCACACTTTTTCCAAGTTTTACAAGGTTGATGTTCAGGCCTCAGCGGATGCTGTTTTTGGCCGCAAAGTTCTGCAAGCTGCAGTAGTTTAAGTTTGTGCCTTGTTTTTTGGATCCCCGCCCTTTATGGACACTGCTATTGGATGTCCCAAGTGTAATGAATGTCTTGAAGCGGGGTGTGTGACATACTTAGAATAATACCATTTTGTGAATACTCACCTGTAAAATGGGTATTATAAGTATGTCACACACCCCGCTTCACCTGCCCTTTTGTATTCTGGATCCTTTATATGGTGAACCTTTGTTAGTTTTAATTGGATTTTCTGGTCCCTTGATCTTACTGCTATCTTTTTACTGGGGAATGAGTGGGAGGTCCCAGGTATTTATGGGCCGGGAGGGTCTGACCTTTTTTTCTTATCATCTCTGCAAGATCGCCATCTACAGGTCAGTATACCCACATGTAATGATTGTCTTGAAGCGGGGTGTGTGACATACTTATAATACCCATTTTACAGGTGAGTATTCACAAAATGGTATTTTTTGCCGTACCCCAATCTTTGAATTTATTGTAGGAAAAAATTGGATGATTGTTAGGGTTATCAGTTCATTTAGTGGGGAGGTTTACTTTCACTTATTTAGTTCTTATTTAGACACTATGAGTGTCACCAAAACAAAGAGTAAGGTTCCCCAGGCAGTTGCATAACTATTTGTGACAGGACCCTGGTGCAAACCTTAGATGGGGCCCTGTCAATGCTCATACAGTCTATCTATAAAATAAATTGGAGACAACTACAGACTGAAACAGAAGAGAGGGAGGGAATGTGGAAAAGAGAAAAAGATGGATGGAATGTGGAAAATAGAAAAAGATGGAGGGAATGTGGGAAAGAGAGAAAGATGGAGGGAATATGGGAAAGAGAGAAAGATGGAGGGAATGTGGGAAATAGAAAAAGATGGAGGGAATGTGGGGAAGAGAAAAAGATGGGGGAATGTAGAAAAGAAAGATGAAGGGAATGTGGAAAAGAGAAAAAGATGGGGGACGTAGAAAAGAGAGAAAGATGAAGGGAATGTGGAAAAGATAAAAAGATGGAGGGAATGTGGAAAAGAGAGAAAGATGAAGGGAATGTGGAAAAGAGAAAAAGATGGTCCCTCCCATCTTTTTCTGTAGAAAAGAGAAAAAGATGGAGGGAATGTGGAAAAGAGAAAAAGATGGAGGGAATGTGGAAAAGAGAAAAAGATGGAGGGAATGTGGAAAGGAGAGAAAGATGAAGGGAATGTGGAAAAGAGAAAAAGATGGAGGGAATGTGGAAAAGAGAGAAAGATGAAGGGAATGTGGAAAAGAGAAAAAGATGGAGGGAATGTAGAAAAGAGAGAAAGATGGAGGGAATGTGGAAAAGAGAGAAAGATGAAGGGAACGTGGAAAAGAGAAAAAGATGGGGGAATGTAGAAAAGAGAGAAAGATGAAGGGAATGTGGAAAAGATGGGGGAATGTAGAAAAGAGAGAAAGATGAAGGGAATGTGGAAAAGAGAAAAAGATGGAGGGAATGTAGAAAAGAGAGAAAGATGGAGGCAATGTGGAAAAGAGAGAAAGATGGAGGCAATGTGGAAAAGAGAGAAAGATGGAGGGAATGTGGAAAAGAGAAAAAGATGGAGGGAATGTGGAAAAGAGAAAAAGATGGAGGGAATGTGGAAAAGAGAGAAAGATGGAGGGAATGTGGAAAAGAGAGAAAGATGGAGGGAATGTGGAAAAGAGAGAAAGATGGAGGGAATGTGGAAAAGAGAGAAAGATGGAGGGAATGTGGAAAAGAGAGAAAGATGGAGGGAATGTGGAAAAGAGAGAAAGATGGAGGGAATGTGGAAATGTGGAAAAGAGAAAAAGATGGAGGGAATGCGGAAAAGAGAAAAAGATGGAGGGAATGTGGAAAAGAGAAAAAGATGGAGGCAATGTGGAAAAGAGAAAAAGATGGAGGCAATGTGGAAAAGAGAGAAAGATGGAGGGAATGTGGAAAAGAGAGAAAGATGGAGGGAATGTGGAAAAGAGAAAAAGATGGAGGGAAGAGGGAAAGAGAAAAAGAAAGGCAAAGAACCGAGATGAAAATGGAAGGGGCATAGGATAAAAATGACCTGTGTCCTCCAGCATTACATACATACTACAACCTGAGGCATGGTGTAACCTGCCCACTGGTGAGGCTGCACTTGCTGGAATGGCCAGGTGACTCCTAGTGACTAACTACAAGCTCACAGATTGGCTGTGGAGAGCAGGAAGCAGGAAGCAGACGCTGCCTACACAGTCAGCTGACACTGGAGAAGAGCCTGCTCTGGACTGACAGCGATATAAAGTTTCTAGTAGCGGAGCGGCCAGATATTAGGTAATGTCCTTCTCCCGGGGGCAGCGGGAACGTGCAGCCACTGCCGCCATTATAGTGCACGCAGCTCTCCTCAGTACAGGCAGCCCGTGCCATCAGCCTTCTCATTCCATATAACGCAGCTGCGACTCTGCCCTCTAGCGGTAGAGCTGTGCACATGCTGCGCTGGATTTCTCATTTGGATTAGCAGCGATTTTTGCCGTACCCCAATATTAGAATTTATTTTCGAAAATAGGATGATTGTTAGGGTTATCAATTTATTTAGTAGGGAGATTTACTTCCACTTTTTGTTTAATGCTATGGGTGTCACCAGGACAAGGAGTAAGGTTCCCCAGGCAGTTGCATAACTGGGACAGGGCCCTGGTGCAAACCTTAGATGGGGCCCTGTCAAGGCTCATGCAGTGCCCCTTCTTCTATTTTTAAAATAAATTGGAGACAACTAAAGACTTAAACAGAAGAGACAAACAGTGCAAATTTTGTCAAATGAGCAAAAATCTGATAAGTTAGAAGAGCAACTATAATGGGGCCTCCCTGACCTTCTGGGCCCTGGTGTGGTTGCACCCCCTATAGTTACGTCCCTGTCCCCGGGACAGAAAAGTAGAGAAATGTCACTGGATGGTGGACCTGTCTGGTATCCCATGAGTCTTTGCGATTGTGGCTGATGCATGGGTCCCAGAGATAACAATAGCTCTAATAGCTTTCCGGTTTCTATTTTAAAAATGATGTACCCGCTCCCTAAGGCTACCAGCTGACATACAAGGCATAGGGGCTGTGGTCTCCATGGCTCGGAGGCTGAATGACCCACCTGTGGCTATGCCAGAACACTAGCCCCTGGGCCCTTTGGTGCAGATCCTGTGCTCATTCAGGGGTGGTTACCAGGCTTTTCTCAACCCTCTAGACATTGGGGTACATGTAATGGTGTGGCATAACGGCAAGTGGTCACGCTGTCAGGTGACTCTGGGGGACCTGACGTAGGACAAGGATTCCCCTTCCTTATAGGCTGGCACTCTGTGTGCTCCCCGCCGAAAGATTCCCCCTACCATCATTTACAGCTAGGGGGCAGGAGGAGACTCCCAGAGGAAGTCACCCCCTGGAGAATAAATACTCCTCCCTCTGGCAGAAAGCCTGGCAGAGTGCCAGCCTGTAAGGAAGGGGGCTCCTTGTCCTCCTTCCATCCAAATGCCGGCAGAGTGGTCCCTTTGACTGCTTTTGCCAGCAGAGGAGTAGCCCATAAAGGATCTCAGAGGCAGGTCGCGTGCCCGTGCCGGGCATTTGTAAATGGCCGCTGCGAGCACAGAAAGGGATGCGGCCACCAGCGTGCCCTGAGCCTTAGACCCGCCGTGACGTCAGCAGGTCCGAGCGTGCTAATTGGACTAGTGACCGCACATGGGCCATAGGATCAGGGAGAGGTGAGTTGCGCTTTGCGATCTGGGGGGTTTCAGACAGTGGGGCACCCCCGATTGGGGTGCCCTGGGGGAAAGGATCAAAACCCAGGATAGTCATGTCTAAACAAAACTGGATATGTTACATTACCTCTGCTATAAATGCTTGCTATAGATTGTGTTGTTTCTCCAACTAAATGCTTGCTGCAAAACAGTTTTTTCTATAAAACTGTTCTTTATCCTTGCTACAGTACTGTTCAAATCCGCTTTAGCTGGCTATATAATTCCTTTGATATAAGACAGTATTTGTATTACAAACAGTTACTGTATCTGCTACACAACAGTTTTTTTTACACAGTACAGATTGCCAACCTCGTTTTCTATAAGTACCTATTACTACCTATTAGTATCTATAATCTCAATACACTTTGTCTTTGATATGTAACTACAAAAATAGGTGTATCAGTTGCTCATTTCTCTTTTTTGTGGATGTATTGTGACACCTTTGTTCTAGGTGCTGAGTGGCCTGAACACAGTGACCTTACCTATTGAGGTTACTAAAAAACAATGTAACAAAAAGTGGTGCAGAATTGTAGTAGTTACCGTATATACTCGAGTATAGGTCCCCAATATAAGCCGAGGCACCTAATTTTACCACAAAAAAATGGAACAAGTTATTGACTCGAGTATAAGCCGAGGCGGCTTTTTTCAATTGGAATTGGAGTTGACACACAGAAAGAGAGAGACACACACACACACACAGAAAGGGACACACACACAGAAAGAGACACACACACACACACACACACACACACACACACAGAAAGAGACACACACACACACACACACACACACACACACACAGAGAAAGAGACACACACACACACACACACAGAAAGAGACACACACACACACACACACACACAGAAAGAGACACACACACACACACACACACACACACAGAAAGAGACACACACACACACACACACACACACACACAGAAAGAGACACACACACACACAGAAAGAGACACACACACACACACACACACACACAGAAAGAGACACACACACACACACACAGAAAGAGACACACACACACACACACACACACACACACACACACAGAAAGAGACACACACACACAGAAAGAGACACACACACACACACACAGAAAGAGACACACACACACAGAAAGAGACACACAGAGACACACACACAGAAAGAGACACACACACACACACACACACAGAAAGAGACACACACACACACACACACACACACACACACACACACAGAAAGACACACACACACACACAGAAAGACACACACACACACACAGAAAGACACACACACACACACACACACAGAAAGACACACACACACACAGAAAGACACACACACACACAGAAAGACACACACACACACAGACACACACACACACACAGAAAGACACACACACACACACAGAAAGACACACACACACACACACAGAAAGAGACACACACACACACACAGAAAGAGACACACACACACACACACAGAAAGACACACACACACACACACAGAAAGAGACACACACACACACACAGAAAGAGACACACACACACACAGAAAGACACACACACACAGAAAGAGACACACACACACACACAGAAAGAGACACACACACACACAGAAAGAGACACACACACACACACACACACACACACAGAAAGACACACACACACAGAAAGACACACACACACACACAGAAAGACACACACACACACACACACAGAAAGAGACACACACACACACACAGAAAGAGACACACACACACACACACAGAAAGACACACACACACACACACAGAAAGAGACACACACACACACACAGAAAGAGACACACACACACACAGAAAGACACACACACACACACACAGAAAGAGACACACACACACACACAGAAAGAGACACACACACACACAGAAAGAGACACACACACACACACACACACACACACACACAGAAAGACACACACACACACACACACACACAGAAAGAGACACACACACACACACACACACACACACACACACACAGAAAGAGACACACACACACACACAGAAAGAGACACACACACACACAGAAAGAGACACACACACACACACACACACACACAGAAAGACACACACACATACACACACACACACAGAAAGAGACACACACACACACACACACACACACACACAGAAAGAGACACACACACACACACACACACACACACAGAAAGAGACACACACACACAGAAAGAGACACACACACACACACACACACACACACACAAAGAGACACACACACACACACACACACACACACAGAAAGAGACACACAGAAAGAGACACACAGAAAGAGACACACACACACACACACACACAGAAAGAGACACACACACACACACACACACACAAAGAGACACACACACACACACACAGAAAGAGACACACACACACACACACACACACACACACACACACAGAAAGAGACACACACACACACACACACACACACAGAAAGAGACACACACACACACAGAAAGAGACACACACACACACACACACACACACACACACACACAGAAAGAGACACACACACACACACACAGAAAGAGACACACACACACACACACACACACACAAAGAGACACACACACACACAGAAAGAGACACACACACACACACACACACACACAAAGAGACACACACACACACACACACACACAGAAAGAGACACACAGAAAGAGACACACAGAAAGAGACACACACACACACACACACACACACACACACACACACACAGAGACACACACACACAAAGACACACACACACACACACACACACACACACACTGTGGGTACCTGCTGCTGCTGCCACCGCCGCCGCTCTCAGACGCGCAGGTGTCGGGGGTCAGGGTTTGGCCGAGGTTACTCCTGCCGGTCGCTCGGCACACAACACCCTCCATTCAGCTCCGCCTGGCAGCCGCCAGCCGCCGCCGTTCTCATACACACACCAGCACTTCCTGGCTGTTGCGCGCTGGTCGTCGGTGGGCGTGCCCCATATGGCCGCCCATTGACGACCAGCGCGCAGCAGCCTGGAAGTGCCAGTCAGTGTGTGAATGTGTGTGCGTGTTTGTGTGTATGAGAGCGGCGGCAGCGGGTACAGCAGGGACCCGCAGCGGCCGCCCCTCACCCTCCAGCATCTGTTGGGTTCAGGGTTGCGGCCTTCCCTGGCAGTCCGCCCCTGGACTCGAGTATAAGCCGAGGCGGCTTTTTTCAGCCCAAAAAGTGGGCTGAGAAACTCGGCTTATACTCGAGTAAATACGGTACTCATCTTTTAAACCAAACCAAACAGTTTTAAACCAAAACTGATTACTTGGTCAGGGCTCCAGTTTTCATTCTACCAGTGTTGACAAATCTTAATCATAGAGTTAGCTGGTTAGTAGACACAATTTATATTGAACAGACCATTTCAAGTGTACATTGGTGGACCACGGTACAAAAATGCCTGGGATTTAACATCCCTTGGCCAGCCTATAACTAACCCACTAGGCCCCCCTGTAATTTGCCTTGTGGTCAGTCAACAAGAGCGCTCCAAGCATGAGGCATTAGCAATGCAGAGACACACCATAAACGGGTATATACAGCTAAAACGATGGTACTGAAGCCTTAGTATTGTAGGGGCAGATGCTGTGTCAGGGGTTAATTTGGCTCCCCACAAACATGATGCTGAGGCTATAGCATTGCAGGGGCAGAACATTAGCCAGGGTTTCTTGGCTGGATGGGTACAGTGAGGCAGGTTAAGAGTGTACTGCTGGGGGGACTAGAGAGACAGGTATTGGATAGGGGTAATAGAAACAGCAGCCCACCACCCCCAAAGTAGTTCGTCCTACTGGGAATTCTCCCCGGGAGGTGTAAAATATATAGGCTTTCAATTTTGTCCTTCTAAAAAAAATGATAGGTCTGGCTAAATACTATATGTTGTTCAGTACTGTTAGTCACTAATCTGGAACAAGCATGTTGACTTGAAATAGAAAATATTAGCAGGAAGGGCAGACGTAACTGAGGGGTAATGAAAGAGGAAAGCGTGAGTTACTATCTAAACAGGACAGTCTATAGCTTAGAGTTCATGTATATGCAGTGGTCCTAGCTTCTGGGTTTTCTGTCAAGGACAAGGAACAGAGGAGGATCATGTCTCTGATGCTTAAGATATCATAGGTACCCAAGGTGGGCGTAAAAAAAAAATATATATACATCATAGGTTGAGCTGACTGCTGTGCTTGGCGTAGCTAAAGGTACTTGCCCACTCAACCTTCCTTCTACTTCTTTTTCTATAAACTACTTTTACTTATCCTTTTTATTTTTGAATGTCCCTCCAGCAAATCTGAGATCATACCTTTGTGTTCTTGATCCCCGCTTAAAGAATCTTTTAAAATTGCGTCATTCCCATCCTTTTCACCAAAGTTGTGTTTTGCCAGTCTGATCTTTTGGATCTGTTGTTTCCTGATCGCTTGTTCTAAGCAAGGGGTTGCAATCTTTGTTTCTAGTCTCTGTGAATCACAGACTGGGTTTGATATATTTAGTCTGTAAAGGAGGGTGTGTCTCTGCCCGCCTGTGTATTTTTTTCATTTCCTCACATTACCTGCCCCCCCCCATACACACACATCTAACTGATGCAGGAGGGGGTGTGGCTTAGTCCATCTCTTTTGTGTGAAAAGTTAATGGACTGCTAATAAATAAGTCCTCTTTTATTCTTGAAGTATCTTGCTGCCCAGCAGTTTAAACTACACATATGTGAAGAAAATAAGGCATCCTTCCCTTTCTTTACAGACCCTTAAAACAATTGAATCCAGCATTTCACAGAGACACACAGGAAGCTGTTGTCTGGGTAAATAACTGTAGATAGAAAAAAACATTCCAATTCTTCTTCCCTCCTGAGAGAGCAGACTGGCAGAAATCAACTGTCAGGGAGGTTAAACACCTATAATGTAATTTTAACGACTGTACAGTTTTTTTCATTTTCAGCCATGGCCAGTGGTTGTTTTTTTTTCTTTTTAACAGTTTATTTCTGTTTTTTAGGTTAATGCCTGTCAAAATGCCTTCTGAATGCAACCCTCCAGAGAGGAGCTTACGTGGGACAAAAACACTTTCTAAAACTCGACACAGACTGGCCATGACATTACCTGGCTCAGATTGGCTAGGGAGTACAGGTCGCCCTTACACTGAATCCTGTGCTCCTGAAAATAAATTACTAAAGCTTTCAATGGAAAATAAATCTTCCAGTCTTAGTTCCACTACTAATTTACTTTTGGCAACTGATTTAAATCTTTCTTCTGAGTCCAGGCTGTCCTCCAAACTGTCACTAACCGGTAGCTCTCTTCTTACTCAGTCCAAACTTACCAATACACAATCTTCCTTTACAACAACTTCAAGTCTGCTTAATTCCTCTCTGAACTCTACTAACCCATTCAGCAAAGCTTCTAACGTAGATTCTTCATTTACCGCTTTGACCTCATGCCCCACTAAGCATGTGGTAACTTCTCTTCCTTCATCGGATAAGGCCACAAACCCTAAATCTACTTTGAATGTTAATGGTAAAATGGATTGTCATTCCCTGTCTCCAAAACTTGAAACAACCTCTTGCTCTTCTGTACAAGCTGATGCATTCTGGAATCGGTGTTCTCATTTAAATCAAATGTCTAGCTTTGAAAGTTATCCTACGTGCACTGCTTCTGTTCCATCTGGTATAGCTACTAGCCTTACGTCCACTGTGCCTTCCAAGGCTGAAACATTTCAGCTTTCTTCCAAATCGGTTGTCTTACCTTCTAGCCTGCAGTGCAACGTTCAAAGCAGCAGCATTTTAGGCCCCTCATCTGTTTTAGCATCAAACCTGCTTTGTACTATACCACCTAACCAAGAAAGCTCTGAAGATGTTGAGTTATCTGAAGCAAACTTACCAGAAGAAGATAGCATATCATTAACGTTTCTAGAGGAGGACTCACAGTCTAGTCATTCAACATCTTCAAATGATGAGGTACAGTTGGTAGTGAAGGACAATTGTAGAACACACAGTTTGAATATACAATCATGGCTACACATTTGTTCTTTTCATTGAACAGGCTGCCATAGAAAAATACATTTTACAACCGCTTGCTGAAAGTGAAAAACGTGCAGAAGAGAATGTTCAACCTATTGTGAAAGTATTCAGTGTTGTTCAGAGCCAAAAGTCAGAGACCCTACTCAAACAAAAGAAGGTTGGTTTGTAGGTTACAACTTCGACCTGCTTCTATAATTCACATAGGCCTCTTAGGGTAAATTGTACAAATATACACATGACTTCGAAAAGGCACTAGAATTATTGCATTGTTTTTATCTCTATAGTAGAGGTCTCCTATGACTAAAGCATTAAATATAGTAAGCATTTGTCCATATGGGTGTTAGATAGAGGAGAGCTAAAGGGGGTAAATGGAAACCAACTTGTTTTGCAATGCCATCCTTGGGACAGGAAGTACTAGAATGGGTAAGTACTGTTATGCAGTATGCTCTTTGGTCATGAGCGGCATTGGGGTGCTGCTCAACTAGTATTACTATAACTTAGTAGTATGATCATAAATTGTTTAAATGTAGTAGCTTAATAGCTTGGGGTTTCAGAACAGAGAGGTTGTCACATACACCTTGGGTTGGGTGATTCCAAAAGCCTCTTCATAGTCGGGCACGTCCGCATTCTTGACAGGAAACTGTCCCGCCTTCACTCATAGCCATCAGCTGACATGCCTTGTACACTGACTGCAATGGAGGCAAGTTTTTTTTACCCGCACCCTTCATTGCAATCAGTCGGGGTGCCAGCATCACTCTGACTATTGACAAGGGATGCTCTGCGTCGAGAATGCGGATGTTCCTGGCAATCAGGCTGTATGGCATGGGACTCTAAACTACCAATTGGGTAAGTCACCTAGCACCACATTAGGAGCGATCATCTGTGGGTGAAAAGGGGGAGTGTTTTATTTTAGCCTGGACAATAACTTTAAGTAATCTCCTTCTCTGCTTCCAAATCTCATTTTTTCTGGCATAAAACAGTACCCTCCTACTAGAGCACTCCCTTTGCAGGTTTAAGTGTCAGAATGCTAACTGGATGGTAGCAGATTTCTGTCATAATATGCAAAGCCTCGACAATCCCAAACTTTTGTGACTTTACTTCCACTTTAAGATTGCTCATTTTGCAGTTGCCACTGCCACCAACTGGGCATGTTTTGTTGCTCTACACACAAGCAGTTCTAGAGCATTGCTTAAGTTCTTATGAGTATACCTGTGCATCTACGTGGAGATCCACAAAATATGCCCCATTGATGGAACTTAAGGACAAAGTTGGGAAACCCTGTTTATGCTGCTTTCTACTGGCCACTAACTGACTACGCAATTGGCTGGCCAGTATAGTTTATTACAATGCATTGCTTGAAGCAAAGGGTAGAAAGGATGGCTGTCTTTGTTTGACATGTTAGATCTGCAGGATGGTACCAACATCACAAAATAGTGCTGCACCTCACAAGTATAACTGACAATGTATAATAATGCAAGGAGAGTGTCTAATGATGGTTCTGCTTTAACTTTATACACCTTTTTTCTTAATTAAAAGATGGCTCTGATATCCTCTGCCTGCTGTTCACTCGTCAATTCCCCCGACTTCTCAGACCCGTCTGATCTGACCAGGGCTGATATTCAGACCTTGTGTGAAGACATGGCAAGCCTGGACCCTGAGTTTGTGCTGAAGGTAAGAGCATTGCCTCCAAAGTTGAAGGCCCATTTCAAATAAATGTTTAATGTTGTAGGGTTTAACTAGGAGAAAGGTAAGGTATTTGCTGTTCTTTTTTCTGTCTGTTGGTTAGTTGGGGAGACTGAGCCTCATGGACGTAAGTCATGTCACTGACTTTTTATTACCTTTCAGTCCTAACAAAAGCCGTGGCTTTTGTGTTAAATCAACTTTTTGTTTCTGGTAGCGTATCCAATAGATTAAAGTTATATTTTTATGGGCTTTAAAGAGGGCCTTTGCCCTTTCAACTTTTTCATTCACTGCATGGCTTCCAATCATGTGACTGCTGAACAGCAATTGGGATTGTCAAGTGGACTTTCAAATCATAACTGAATGGTTGCTGCTGGCCACATTATTGGTTGCCATTTGATGCCATACAAGTAAATGAGGAAGTGTTGACTATAGCTCTCCTTTAAAGCGGACCTTCA
Organism: Gastrophryne carolinensis; assembly: GCA_027917425.1. NCBI lineage: Eukaryota > Metazoa > Chordata > Amphibia > Anura > Microhylidae > Gastrophryne > Gastrophryne carolinensis. Next base: position 434,346,614 of record CM051234.1, on the reverse strand, counting down.
TCCTGAATAAGAGCCTTTCTTATATGTTTCCCACACCCTGTACATACAGATTGCTCACATTAAAAATCATCCTACCTGCATCTACTGCATGTTATGAGACTTTAAACATCCAAGATGGCGGCTCATGGAACATCAGGCAGCCTGCAAACAGGAAGTGCTCTGCATTCTGGGATTGCTGACCTTTTCCTGACCCCAGCTCTGCTCTGTCTGAGCAAAGCACAGCTATAACCCCACCCCTGCACTTTATCCCACTCTCCTCTCCTCAGTAAGTGAAGGTCAAGATGGCGGCGCCTGTATCCCAAAGTCCTGAACAGAGTTGCAGCCCAGTGGGGGAAAGAATAATAAGTAATTGACTAAAAACTTAAAAATTAGTGTTAGATGCTGGGGAATCATTATTTAAGGGTTTGAGCTTTTCAATAAATCATGGTGAAGGTCCGGTTTAAGAAGATACTGATGGAGCACTCCCATCTTTTATGTTTTAATCTGTTTTACTGAGTTTTTGCCCGAGAAAAAATACATACCCCCCATCTGTTTTTGACATATTTTATATGAAAATATTTACCTCCATATTTTGTCACATAATATTAATGATATTGTGAATAGGTTACACATTAAAATATCAATCTTTGCAGGTAATAATAAGCGCTGTCAAGTAATTAACACAAAAAGACTGCATGCAGCCACAATCCAGTTGGAATAATTTAAGTATAGGCAGAAAAATGGCAAATTACATTTGCTACAGATACATGTAAAGTTATGCACATGGGCAGGATCAATATGTGCCTTTATTACACACCAAATGGGGAAATGTTGAGTAAAACTACAATGAAAGATGACCTGTAGTGACTGATGCCAGGCAGCAACTGCCAAGACAAACAGACAAGGGTCCATGGCTAGAGCATTTTACCCCACTATAAGTCACTGGTCCGACCCCATATGGAATATTGTGTACAGGTTTCGGCACCAGTGCATATTTTCAGATTTGCATACCATGTTACTACCAGTATGCTGTTTACTGTCTTTTAGGTTGCACTATACACACGGCAGGAGCTTAACATTCGAACTACTGCGAATTTCCTTTTGGCAATGTCAGCACGCTTGCCAGCCTGTCGGCCACACCTTCGCAGGTATCTTTGCCCCTCTGTTCAGCTTCCTAGTGACTGGATGGAGGTACCACGTTTGTACCAGGTAGGTCAATTTTCTTATTTATTATTGACATTATTCTAAGTATGTCACACACCCCGCTTCAAGATATTCATAACCTGTGGGTAATACTGACCTGTAGAGGGCGAACTGCAGAGATGATAGGAAAAAAGAAGCCCCTCCCGGTCCTATAAATACCTGGGACCTCCCACTCATTACCCAGTCTTCATCTCTGCAGATGGCGAGCAAGTCAGAAGATGATGTCTCCTCCTTGCATAGGGGGATTTCAGGTAGCCGGGATAACTCCTGGCCCGTTTTTTATCTATTTCCGCCTGGATTCCTTTATATTTCCCACATACACATGCCTCCCAGCCTAGGCTGCGTTCCGGGTGAAGGTAGAAAAGCACCTTAGGTGCTTAGGAGCTTTGCTCCACCGCGGGACCCTATACAAGAGGGTAGGCGGCTATCCGGGTTGGTGACCCCGGTTTGGGATGCCCTGTCCCTCGGCCATTTCACCATAGCTGGTGTTAAAAACCCCTCTCCGGATGCCCTTCTCCTTAGAGGGGGGGGGGGGGGGACCTGGGGTCCTTTCCTCTGTGCTCAGGCTTTTCTTTCCTCTTTATTATAACTGTGTGTGTAGCTTGTGTTTCTCACTTTAAATTGTGCAGCCGCTAGAGAGCATTCAGCAGTTTTTCTGCCTTTTTTACCTCATGACAAGCTGAGGGGAGCTTCTCTCCTCAGTTACTGACAGCGGGGGGCGGGGCCTGACGCGCGCCCAATGCTGCGGGTCGCCCTCCCTTCTCCTGTGGGGACTCCCTCTTTTCCCCTTATTTTCCCCAGGCTTTATTTTATTTTATTTGTACTGGACCGGCGCCGCGGCCGTCATTGTCGCCGCAGCGCCGGCCTGTTTGTGTCCAGCTGTGTATGGCGGAGGGGAGCTTCTCCCCTCACGCGCTGTAGTGGGGGGAGGGGCCGGGCTTTCGGCGGGACGCCACGGCCCGCCCCCGTTCGGCAGGGTCCGCTGCGGAGCTCGGGCTCCTTCTCATTCATTTGGCTGGGCTGTGAAGGGGGGGCAGAGCAGGGACATCGCGCTCCGCTCTGGCCACGCCCCCCTCTTCTCCTCTCTTCATCCTGCTGCTGCTGCCTCGCTCGTGGCGTGAGGACGCCATTAACCTCCTCCTGACTGGAAGACACAGTGAGTGGCCCCCTGGACCCCTTTCATATCTTTTCTATTCTATTCTATTTATTTCTTATATGCTTATTTAGTGTCTTTATTATGTCTTCCTGGTAGACCTACATAGGGGTTTAGGGGCTTTCTCCCGGTCCTAGGGTCCCTGGGTTTTCAATATACTTATACAAATCCTCCCACTTGGGACATTAAAAGGGCATCCCGGGTTGCTTATTAGCGTAATTCCCTCGGTCATAGCGACTTACTATAAGTTCACCTTATGGAGGCATCCCAGGATACCGGGCTTTCCTCGGGACAATCCCGGAAGTGTATGGGTTGTGGGGTATCCCTAACAGGGGATGACTTTTTTCTATGTATACCATGTGCACAGCAGACTATTACACGGCAGTCCGGACCCCAGGCTTCTGGGTCAGCACCGCCGGCTTCATCCCCTCCCCCTCCCATTTTGACCCGTGCCCCGTGTGACGTTGTCATGGGTGGGCAGTCGCAATCTGATGTGTGTGCCAGATTGGCCAATATTGAAAAATGTATTTCTACCGCGGTCGCCAAGAAGGCACCGGCTAAGAGAAAGCATTTGTCACCGGTCACGCCGGCATTTGAATATGATGCTGGGGATGGTCTGGATTGGTCAGATTACTCTCCACCGGAGGATGGGGAGTTGTTTGAGGATTCGGATAATTCAGATGATCAGCAATTTGTGGGCGCTGATTCCGAGCGGGGGTCAGGGAGTTCTTCGGATACTCCTAACGTCCTGGCTCAGATGTTTGAGGTTCTGGCTATTTCTCCTCCAGAGGTTGCTCCTCATCAACAAGGGGAGTTTTACGAGGAATCCAAGCCGCGTTTGGAATTTCCTAATCAAAAGCATTTTGATAAAATTATTTCTAAGGAATGGGAGAGGCCTGCTCGGCTCCCAGGCATTCCTCAGAGTTGGGATAAAAGATATCCTTTCCCTTTGGATACGGTTAAGCGCTGGGCGTCCCCTCCCGAGGTGAACGCACCAATTTTGGGGTTATCCAACTCAGCCGTTTTGAATAACCCTGATTGTTTCTCTCTCAAAGATGGTGAGGATAAACGCATTGACCAGATGGCTTGTCATGGCTTTGCCAGTATTGGGGCAGCCATACGGCCTGTTTGTGCCTCATCGCTGTTGGTGGTGGCTACCAGGACGGTGGTCAGGGACTTGTTATCTTCTTCCGGTTTGGATCCGGACAGTGACGAATTTCTTGGACTTAAACGATGTGAGTTGTTTTTGTCCTTCATGTTGGCTGCTTTGGATGATTCCTTGATGATGAGTAGCAGAGCTTCCGCGCTGCTGGTGACTATCAGGCGTTCAGTTTGGTTGCGCCAGTGGGTGGCTGATTTTGGGTCAAAGAAGTCGCTGACGTCTCTTCCCTTCGTGGGGTTACGGCTTTTTGGCGAAAAATTGGACTCTGTAGCTAAAGGTGGTAAGTTACCTTAACGCAAGAAGCAACGACGCCCCTTTCGAGGAGCGGCTTCTTTCACCCCTTCCTTTCGGGGATCCAGAGCGGGAAGAGGATTTGCCTTCCCTTCTACAAGAGGAGATTCCTGGAATAGGGGCAGAGGACGTGCCCGTTCAGGATACAATTGGGGCTCTAAACCCAAACCCGCAGCCAAGCCTGCTCAGCAATGAGGGGGCGCCCTCACCCGTGCGGGTGGGGGGACGGCTGCGACACTTCTCCCAGATCTGGATTCGGGAGGTTTCGGACAAATGGATCCGGGAAGTGGTGTCTTCCGGCTACAAGCTGGAGTTCGAGTCCCGCTCCCCCCCCCCCCCCCCGCGTTTCTTCAGGTCTCGGGTGTCCCCGGACGCACTGGCCGCGCAGGGGCTCCGGGCGGCGGTATCGAGTGTTCTGGAAATGGCGGTCATTTGTCCAGTGCCCCATTAGACAGGGGTCGGGGTTTTTACTCAAATCTGTTCACGGTCCCCAAAAAGGATGACTCTGTCCGGCCCATCCTGGATCTGAAGATTCTCAACAGGTTTGTCAGGCTGCGAAAATTTCGCATGGAAACGCTGCGTTCAGCTATCCACTCTCTTCGTCAGGGGAACTTCATGACGTCCATAGACATCAAGGACGCTTACCTCCATGTTCCAATTTTTCCCGCGCACCAGAGATTTCTCAGGTTCGTGGTGGAGGATCGGCACTTTCAGTTTGTAGCTCTTCCTTTTGGTCTCACCACAGCTCCAAGGGTTTTCACCAAGGTGCTTGCTGGGGTGATGGCTTTCCTCAGAGCGCAGGGGATTCGCATAGTGCCATATCTGGATGATCTCCTCATCATGGCATCGTCATTCAGCCAAGCGGAAATGGACACCAGTACGGTAATATCCACTCTGGAGAGGTTCGGCTGGGTGATCAACTACCCCAAGTCCTCCCTTTACCCGTCCAGGATAGCATCCTTTCTGGGAATGTCTCTGGATACAGATCAGGCCAGAGTGTTCCTTCCTCAGTCCAAGGTTCTTTTGATTCAGGAGTTGATTCGGCTGCTCATATCCATTCCTCTGCCGACCATCCGGCTAGGGATGAGACTGGTGGGACTGATGGTAGCCTCCTTCGAGGCAGTCCCCTTTGCTCAGTTTCACACAAGGACGCTACAGCTCCATCTATTGGCTGTCTGGGACAGGTCTCCTCTGTCGCTGGATCAATCTTTTCTGATGTCTCCCCGAGTTCGCCGCTTACTTCGGTGGTGGCTGAACTCAGCCAATCTGTTGAAGGGCAGATCCTTTCAGACTCCTCGTTGGGAGGTGGTCACCACGGATGCCAGCCTTTCAGGATGGGGGGCTTCTGGAAGGATCTGCAATTTCAGGGTTTGTGGGGACCCCTGGAAGCCCACGAGCCTATCACTGTTCTGGAATTGAGAGCCAACAGGTTGGTTCTTTTTCATTTGACTCATCACCTGCGGGGCTTGCCGGTTCAGGTCCGGTCGGACAATCGGAGGGCGGTTGCCTACATCAATCACCAGAGAGGGACTCGCAGCAGGAGTGCCCTCAGGGAAGTGTCTCTGATTCTGGATTGGGCGGAGAGCCATGTCCCGTGCATCTCGGCGGTTTACATTCCGGGAATGGAGAACACGGAGGCGGACTCTCTGAGCAGGTTGTCTGCCCGCAAGGGGGAATGGTCTCTGAGTCCCAAGGTTTTTCACTCGATTTGTCTCAGGTGGGGGTCACCGGTGGTGGACCTCTTTGCCTCCCGTCACAATCACAAACTTCCGGCATTTGTGTCTCTGTCGCAGGACCCACTGGCTCTCGCAGCGGATGCCATGTCTCTGAACTGGAGGGATCTGGGGTTTCTGTACCTGTTCCCTCCGTTTCCTATGGTGGCCAGAGTAGTGCGCAAGCTGGCTCTGGAGGGAGCGTCAGCAATTCTGGTGGCCCCAAGGTGGCCAAGACAGGTTTGGTTCGCAGACGTGGTAAGGTTAGCAGAAGATCAGTTCGTTCTGCCTCTGCTGCCAGATCTGCTCACACAGGGTCATCTACGTTACCCCAATTTACCAACGCTGGCTTTGACGGCGTGGCTTCTGAAACCTCCATCTTGAAGGAGGAAGGTCTTTCTGATGCTGTGATTCGGACTCTTATTAGCGCTAGGAAGAGGTCTTCTTCCGTTTACTATAGGACTTGGAGGTCTTATATTGATTGGTGTGAGACTAGAGCCTTCCCTTGTTGGGAATTCTCTATTTCTAGAATCTTGGAGTTCCTGCAGCACGGTTTGGATCTAGGGCTCCAACTCAGCACTCTGAAGGGGCAGGTGTCTGCCCTGGCGGCGTTTTTCCAAAGATTTTTTGCGCTTCAACCGTTGGTTAAGACTTTTTTCCAGGGGGTTACGCATGTGCGGCCTCCTAGGAAGCCTCTGATTCCGGTCTGGGATTTGAATTTGGTTCTTTCTGCTCTTCAGGGTCCTCCTTTTGAGCCTTTGCATGATATTGCCTTGTCTTCCCTTACGCAGAAGGTGGCCTTTTTGGTAGCTATCACTTCTGTTCGGCGTGTTTCTGAGTTGGCGGCTCTGTCTATTCAAGCTCCGTATTTTGAAAGACATCAGGACAAGGTGGTTTTCCGTTTCAAGACGGATTTCCTTCCTAAGGTGGTTTCTGCTTTTCATCTAAATCAGGATATTGTTCTGCCCTCTCTGTGTCCTAATCCCAGCAACGACAAGGAGAGGGCCCTGCATTCCTTGGATGTAGTTCGCGTTGTGAAGTACTATTTGGTGGTAACGTCCTCCTTTCGCAAGACTGATGCCTTCTTTGTGGTGCCCTCCGGGCCCAAGAAAGGTTTGGCGCCCGCCAAGTCTTCTATCAGTAAGTGGATTCGTCAGGCCATTGTTGGGGCCTATTCTGCTAAGGGGAGGAGTCCCCCTTTTCGTGTTACTGCTCATTCTACTCGTGCGGTTGGGGCTTCCTGGGCTTTCCAGCACCAGGCCTCTGTTGAGCAAGTTTGTAAGGCTGCTACTTGATCTTCGGTTCACACTTTTTCAAAGTTTTACAAGGTTGATGTTAGGGCCTCAGCGGATGCTGTTTTTGGCCGCAAAGTTCTGCAGGCTGCAGCGGTTTAAGTTGTGAGTTATGCCTTGTTTTGGATCCCCGCCCTTTATGGACACTGCTATTTGATGTCCCACAGGTTATGAATATCTTGAAGCGGGGTGTGTGACATACTTAGAATAATACCATTTTGTGAATACTCACCTTGTAAAATGGGTATTATAAGTATGTCACACACCCCGCTTCACCCGCCCTTTGTATTCTGGATCCTTCATATTGTGAACTTTGCGTTGTTATGACTTATATTTGGCTCTTCCTGGTCTCTTTCCTTACTGCTTTCTTGATACTGGGTAATGAGTGGGAGGTCCCAGGTATTTATAGGACCGGGAGGGGCTTCTTTTTTCCTATCATCTCTACAGTTCGCCCTCTACAGGTCAGTATTACCCACAGGTTATGAATATCTTGAAGCGGGGTGTGTGGCATACTTATAATACCCATTTTACAAGGTGAGTATTCACAAAATGGTATTTTTGCAAAGCATAACCAAGTAACTGACTTCAACTGACCACCATAACTTATTATGTATGACTTAGAGCCTGACTGGTAAGGATGATAAGTTGGTTCCCCTGCCTTCCTGCCTTCGAAGAGCACTTACATTAAAGTTCAAAGAATTCAGTGAATATCAGCTGGCAAAATACAACACAAGAGTACAAAGGGGGAAACATGCATCCCAGAAAAAGAGGGAGAAGAAAGAGAAGAAAGCCAGAGTAAGATCTACAATAATGTGTTGTGTTTAATCTTGCAGTACATGCTCATCTCATTAAAAATAGACATGTTGTTATAAATACATTATGATATATTCAGGAATATTTTACTAGTTTTATTAGTTCTGTTCTCTATTGTGAATAGTTTACCTAAACCAATGCCTTGCCAAACCTTCTTTTTGGACCATGATCGCCCATAATTACCAGAAATAATACACCTACTGCACGAGTATCTTTACAGTTAAGCAAACATACTCCATTAGATTTAAAGAGAGCATGGGTCTGGTAACCAAACAACTAGAAAAATAATAAGGACAATAATAAGGATACATCAAGTTGTCATGAGGGCTGGAGTCGGAAAAAGGTACCGACTCCAACTCCAGCATAAAAAAGAAAATCTCTTACTAATATTGTATGAATGTAACTTTCATAGGAAGTTCAGAAACTTTCAATCTAAGGCCCTTGTAAATATTAGTCTTAGTATTAGTGATAAGCAGCAGCAGATTGATCTAGTGGCGGTAGATGAGTTCTCCAGTCTCCCCTGTCCCTTAAACTCAGTGCCCCTTAAGCTAAGGGCCAAGGCCCCTAGTTACAATGCCTGAAAACAAGTCTATAGTCACCTGCAGCTCCTCTATACAGGTCCATTGTTGCTCCACAGCTCCACCATGCATCTTAATACTTTCCAATGGCAGCAATCCAACATTTCTGTATTTTCATGGAGCCTTGCTTACAACCCCACAAGCCTACTCCAATAATCGCAATTTAGGGGGTGTCCCAAACCGGGGTCATTACATCTGGCCTCAGCACGCCCCCTCCATTGCAGTAAATGGAGTAGGAATGTTAGAGGATTTAAAGCCATAGTAATGGACACAACTATGTCTGCCCAGTGATGGATGTAATTGCTCGATCTCGCTTATTTGTAAGTATAAAGATGCCAGCACTGCACGGAGGAGATGCGGGGGGACAAAAGGTGCGTGAATACCTATTTATGTTATTGCCTGGACAGGAACTTTAAAGGGACATTCCCAGAAAAGAATTTAATTAGACTGGTTTCTACTCTCAATTCTGAATGTGAGTGATTGCATATTTTATTCAGCCTGGTTTATATTTTTAGACCCAGTGAACTTCCTTCTGCTGGGCCTTCTCAGCAGCAGAGGATGACTCGTCCATGCATGTTTCAGTGTGACAGTTCTCTTTGGAGTGCTTTTTTGGGGGGGAATTACATAAAGGATCAAGTTCAGCAGGGTTCATCAGGAAGTTCAAAGTGCTGATGAATGGAAGATTCAGCCCCTAACAGCCAGCATACGACAAGCAGAAATCGGCTAATTTAAACCTTTACTTTAGGAAGGCAGGTCAAATGTTTTGGATGGGTAAGTTGAAACGCCAGGCAGCGCACCTTGGACGAAGGCACTTTGAACAAGTGAGGGATGAAAGCTGTGGCCTCGCTCTCCGGTTATAGGTGCTGTAGAGAAATGTTCGTTGTAATTTAATAATTAAACAGAAATTGTATTTACACTTCAAGTATAGAGCAAAGGTGTGTGCAGTGTTCATATTGTCATTCGGTATTATGGGAACCACTCCTTAAATTGGATTGAAGAAAAACAATAACTGGGTTAGTAATAGTCCCAAGGTAACTCCAGTGTTAGAGAGGGGGTCCATCTACCTGGCAAGCCTTCAAATGCGCTCCCCTCCCCTCCTCTCCTACCTACAGTATGTGATTCCAATCTGAAGAGACAGCAATGCTCACCTAACTAAAACATGGACATTTAAAGAGGACTCTAAGGCTTATTATATATTATTGACAAGCAGTTACCATCTTTTCCTGGCTTTCACCTCAACGTCAGCATATGTCATATTTAAGCACCCCTTTGGCACTCAGCAAACCATCATAAAACCACTTATTCAGCCCAGCAGAATGAATCCCCATCCCCCCAAATGCATCAGGGCAGTGAGAGCAAAACAATGCATTGTTAACTAACCTCCTATGTCATTGATCCATCCTGCTGTGCTGCTGAAAAAAGCTGTTGAAGCTAAATTCTAACACCATTTTCTGTATCCAAACCCCTTGCCTTCATTTTACATGACCCCCATTTTTCATCCAGTGAAGTGGTTGGAACTCCACCTCTCCTACACACTGTGTGGCACAAACCATTTCTTGTGTCCCCTTTGCACAGGGACTAGTTTGGTGGGTCTAGCTTTTAACTCCCTTCTTTGTGCTTCTTTTTGCTTATTATAAAGTACAATGGCAGCAAATAAATAATTCAGTTGCATAAGCAGAGACTAAAAAAACAGACAGGAAAGAAAGTCAGGCACCCATTGTTCCAGAGACTAAAATGTGACCTTTTGTCTATGACTTACATGGGCTAAAGAGACAATTTCATAGTTTTACAGCAGGCGGTAATAAAGATAATCCAGCAACTCTAACATAGCAGCTTAGCAGAAATCATCTATATGGGAGATTAAAAGAGAATGGTCCAATAATAAAAATCCATATAAATATGCTGGATGGTGAGTGGAGGGGTGACTGATACATCTGGCATCAGGAAATAGTAATTTCTTTTTTATTTTAATGATAGAAAGAGGAAATCATGGGTGACAGGCTCTGTCACCCCTCATTGACCAAACCTGTAACCCCTGAATTTTATTCCAACCAGGAGAAGAAAACCACAAGCTTGGTGAGAGTTTTATTCAGTTCAGGTGTATAAGTGACCCCTCCTCTCATTAGCCAAGGTGTTTAAACTGATTTTTAATATTATTATACAATTTCGTGATAGTCCTCTTTTAACCCTCGCCTCTCCTACCGTTAAGTGCCAGCTACGTGAGACTCACATAGCTGACTTTAAACCCCCACAGTAAAAAAAAATATAAAAGTTAAAAACTCACCTGACCCCTCGTTATATTAGGCCGGGTCTTCTCTTCACCCGGGGGTCATCTGATCCCAGGAGGGCGCCCGAAATAGCTTCGGCCAATGACACAAACTGTAAAAAAAAAAAAATAAAAATGACATTTAGTCACCTGCAGCCCGATCTCCTCTTCACCGGGGGGGGGGGGGGGGCCTCCGATCGCCCCCCGGGCTCTTCCATGGTGAGGAGAGGGCGAGAAATCACCCTCTCCATCACTTCCTGGTTCGGGCAGTGCCCGTTCGGGTGACGTCATCGGTGACCCGGCACCTGTCACCCGTTAGCCGGGGCTCGAAGCTGGTTACCAGCTCTCCTCCACCAATCTTCAACAGCTGTCATCTGAGCGTCGTGGGACATGATCGGGACATCGGAGGTGATTAGAAAAAAAAAAAATAATAAATGTCATTTTTTTTCTTATGTGTCTGTGTGTTTATTTTTATTGTTAACCCCTTGTGAACTGGTAAGGGGTCCATGAGACCCCTATACCAGTTCACAAGGCTGGGGGCTGGCAAGTCACCTGCGGCTAGCGGGTGACTTGCCATTAACCCCCGGGACCCTATGTCGTTTTTTTTTTAAAATTAACCCCTTATGCTCTGTCACCCAGCAGCTATAAAAGGCTTCCAGCAGCAGCAAGAGAGCAGAAGCCAGAGTGATCAGCGTGGGACACAGTGGCCGAGGATGGATGGGAGGTAAGTATAAAAAAAATATATATATATTTTTACTCTTTGTGTCTGTGTTTTTTTTACACTTAACCCCTTGTGAACTGGTAATGGATCCATGAGACCCCTATACCAGTTCACAACGCTGGGGGCTGGGAAGTCACCTGCAGCTAGCCATTAACCCCTGGCACCCCCAATTACCTGGGGGGGCAGCCCGGGGGGGGGCAGAAGAGCCCGGGCCCACAGAGGGTATGTGGGCTTGTAGGCTGCAGGGTGGGGGGGGGGCACCCTCTTTTCATGTAAAAGCCTAAACTCTGCTGCAAAAAATATGTATATAATTTTCCTGGAAATTCCAGCAAAAATCACGGTTAAACATGGCGCAAAATGGGGGAAAAATTACCTGTCAACAGGGTGACAAAACTTCAAGTAGGCTGGCAATTAAAAGGGTTAATAGTACCTATGCATGTTGGGTATTGTTTTGCTCGGGGGACCTTGCACTTTCAGATTTAGCTTGTTTTTAGCTTGTTTGCATATTCATATTTTAGGAAAACATGTTTTTTATTTTTTATAATTTTTTTTATGGAAACCCTGTGCAACCTAAGAATTCTTTAAGGGATTACTTCCAGAAAGATGAGCCCACTACAACAAGCTCAGTATGCTTAGAAAGCTTAACATGTGTACTTTCAGGGAATATGTGGTTTATGGGGGATATTCCAAATGTAAAGGGTTGTTTTGGTTGAAAAATTGCAAGGTGCGCACTTTGTCTGCAGAGCTGAAAATTACTGTTATGCGCATGCTTTACTTTGGGGTGTTTGGCAACTCTTCCCTTGACAGTAGCTATGCATGTTGGGTACCGTTCTGTTCGGGGGATGTTGTTTTTTCAGATTTTACTTGTTTTTTTCTTGTTTGCATATAGTGTTTTTTTTAGGAAAATGTGGCTTGGATTCTTCTTTATTATTTTTTAGGGAAACTCAGCGCAACCAAAGATTTGTTTGAGGGATTACTTCCACAAAACTGCACCCACATAAACAAGCCTGGTACGTCTAGAAAGCTTGAGGAGTGCATTTCCAGAGAATATATCGTGGGGCGTATTTCAAATGTAAAGGGTTGTTTTTCTGCAAAAACTGCAAGGTGTGCTTAGCGCGTAGCATAGTGTATTTTAGCTGAAAATCTTCTAAAGCGCTGTTTCAGTTTGGAGGAGTCTTCCGGGCAAAAAAGGGTGTCTACCAATACATATGTGGTACCGCTGTGACCGAGAGAAATTGGGGTTTCACACGCAATAAGATTTCATTGCACATATTTCACCCCAAAGTATTGAGAATACACTACAAAAAGGCTACACAAGCCATTGCATGTTGGAGCTCAGACTCTGCTGAAAAAAACAATATATAATTTTCCTGGAAAATCCCTGGAAATCCCTTCAAAAAATCAAGGTTGAACATATGTAGCGCCAAATAGTGAAACGTGGTCTGGCAACAAAGGGTGACAAAAATTCTAGGAAGGCTGGCACTTAAAGGGTTAAAGTGGAACAAACCTACAGTAATTGGCCCGGGAATCTATAAAATTCCCCCCCTCCCAGGGCATCCAAAATCGGAATGCCCCGCTGTGTGAAACCCCCCAGGTCGCCCATACACTTAACATCTTTTCCGTTCCAACGGCGCATGCGTGAGCCGCATCCCCCGCTATCCCTCTAGCAGGGTGCATGCATTTGTGAATAGCCAGCGCGGGCACGCTCCGTGTTAGAAGGTAGCGGGCGACTCGCTTTAGACGAAGAGACATCGTCGGATCCGAGCGTGCTGATTGTACGAGCGGGCACGCATGTGCCGTAGAACCAGGGAGAAGTGAGTTTGGCGACCTGGGGGTTTCACACAGCGGGGCACCCTTGATCGGGGGCAACGCACTTTAAGCATGTCTGCTTTAATATTAAACCTAGACTGAACAGGCTCCTTGAATAGTCAAACAAAAAGCCAAAAATTGCACTCAGGCACTGACATAGGGGGATGCCTATGCCAGGCAATGTGTGGGCTGATCAGAAGCCCACTAATGATATAGAAGACTTGTTTATAAGTAAATGTGTTAAAAAACAGATTAATATTGCATATTCATATTATACTGTATATATTGTAATATAAAAGGAAAACCAGTGTTCTTTTTCTTTCAGCTTTCTACAAATTTGGGTTTTGGTAGGAGTCTAAGGATTTTGCAGGCCACACTAACTTCACTCCAGCAGCAGGTAGGTTCTTCCACAGTTTATTGCCTTATGACAAAGTATTAGAAGCTCTTCCTTTTTTTCCTTACTGAATATTTCTTAAGACTTTTTATAATTTTGCAGCTTGATGCTACAGCCTCTGCTAGCGCTAGGAAAGCAAAAAAGAAGGACCACTTCTCTTTAAAAAGTTTAATTCAAAGATTACATATCTCAAAACCAGCTCATCATGTCATGAGTTTGCTTGGTCGCAGGTCAGTTTTTCTTTTCTTCTTTTCTATGGTTGTGCATCTTTTTTGCATTATCTATTCCATTTGCCCTGTTTTTTTTTTTTTTTAGGTATCCCAAAGACCTGACCTCGTACTCACGTAGTGGTCTTGAGGGTCCCTGGCAATCACATCTGGCAGGGAAACGAATGAGGCTTAAGCAGCCAGAGACCTGGGAAAGAGAATTAAGTCAGAAAGGAAACACTGGAGCGGTATGGGAGAGTCTGCTTGGTGAGTTCCCAAAGGTGAACCCCTAAACCTTTAAAACACAAAACCTAATCTCATTAGAGTAAACCAACTATATCAGAAATAGTTGAAGTAAGCTAGAGATTTATAGTTACCCCACTTTTTTACTGAAATTTGTCTTGCTGGTTATTCAACTGCCATTCTCACTTCAGAATCAGAAGGTAGATCTTGTAATTTCTCCCTGTATGCTGTGGTTAGGGCAGCCTGTGGCTCTGAACATTTGTACACTCACTTATGTTTGTCATACTTCATGAATGGGTTAAATGTGTAGATAAATCTCCTGTGTGCGCATATATGGCTATGCCCAAAGAATTACATATTTAAAACTATTAGTTATTGATCCATTCAGCATTATATTTTTATTATTTACTAGGCAAGGGCTTGAAGGAAAAGTCCACTTTTGTGAACTTTTCTTAAGACTCCACGGATGGGCTAAAACAGCAGTAACGAGCAGGACTACTTGCCTAACCTCCGCACCTATGTTGCCGATAGTCCTCTTGCATCCATGCAGGTGGGTATGGCCTGGGAACAGCTGGCTCACTGACTTCCATGTACAGAGGCCCCTAGTAAGAACCGGCCACATCAAAGCCACACCCACCTAATAAACAGTAAATGTATTACTAATTATTGGCCATATATAAAGGAGTCCTAGTCGGGCCCTGATAAAATTGAGTCGGGCTTTGGCATACTGACTCCACCAGCCAGGACCCGGAAACTCAACTCTCAGTTTCACAAATTGGGGCTGTGGGAGGACAATCAGCGGCGCAGGAGCAGTGTTCAGGTGAGCGGGTTACTAGTTACTGCTGCCGTGACCCAGCCCCGGAGTCTTAGATAAAATCTACATACAGTTCGTGGGCTTTTTGTTTGAAGCAACCTGAAGTAATTTTTCACTTGTCTGTAGGTGTCAAATGGCAATCTTAGTGTACAGTTATTCCATAAATAACCTAGAAACACTGCCATAAGTCTTTCTAAATCGTATGTATGCCTCCATAAAGCACATATGTGCATCAGTAAAGGGAGAGCATTCATGTATAGTGCAGTTACCTTGCCCCTAGAACTGCGCTTTGAACAAAACAAGATCAATTAACTGTAAAATTAATCACGTGGGGGATGACGTAAGGCTTAGTCATATATTCAAATCAAAAATGGTGTACGGCAGAAGTTATGTTTTCTATAAAAGCAACTGCTTGCAACATCTGCACACAAAATTGTTTAGCCTTTTCTGAAAAACCCACAACAGTCAATGAAATTTAATGAAACCAATATGATCAAAGTAATTATATATTTTAACTTACTGAAAATCAAGTAATGAAATTCAGACATTGCTTTTGACTTGTGGTTCAACAGAAAAAAAGTTTATTTAACAAAATCATGAAACTAGCATGGACAAAAATGATGATACTTTTGAAGTGGATGTCCAGTCTAACTGGCCCCTGCCTCCCCCATCAGTGCTGAGCGATTTAGGCATTAAGGCCCCGTTCACACCGAGTGATTGCGTGCTAAGGGCACTTTCAATGCAAGCACCCTGCAATTGCTGGTTTTCAGTGCTTGAAAAGGGTTTGCTATAGCAATTTCCACTCAATGAAGTGGAATCGTGTTAGCGCCAGCCTTCAAAACTCTGCAGGCAAGTCTTTTGGAAAGCAATTTCAAACGCTTTTCAATCGCAGTCACCTCCCTGAATGTGCCCATAGCCTAACCTGGGCAGCGTTTCAAAGGCGTTTGCATAGTGCTTGCCTTGAAAGCGCAACCACCTCACAATCACCTTGGTGTAAACAACCCCCTAAAGTACAATAAACCTAAAATAACCTGACAAGTCAGCCAGTCGGTGTGCTTGGCTGACCAGGCACTCAGTCACAGTAGGGGTGCAGAAACACTGCTTCTAGAACGCAGAAACGCTGCTCTTGGGGCAGTTGTTTCTCGTCTGGTAAGCATTGTTTTCTATTTATTTCAAATGTCCATATTGGGCTCAGCACCTGGCAGAGGGCATCAGAGACTGGTCTTTCTGTTTAACTTAAAGCAGGCCCACACCCATTACCTACCTAATGTGTGTGGGACTGCATCGTTATAGTCTCGGGGGGGGGGGGGGGGGCCCATCCACATTGCTGGAGCCCCCGGAACCCTTCAAAATCCTTACCTTGTCACTGCAATGGAGGGGGTGTGCTGAGGCATGACACTCCCCCTCCATTGAGGTGAATGAAGAAGGCGTGGCCACTCACCTGTGAATAAATTGCTGGAGGCGGTGCAGAAGTTCCAGTGAATGGAGTTCAGTGAATGGGGTAGCGAGGCCTGCAGTGCGTCTTGAATTAAACAATCAGAGTTGCTGCTTGCCAGACTAGTACCAATCTTTTGGACTGTTTAATATACCACCTTGTTCTTCTTTTTTTTTTCTTGTAATTTCACAGACCGGAATAAAGTCCCCTTTATGGCTTTATTGAGGAATCTGAGGAACATGATCAGAGCAGGTGTTAGCAATAAACATCACATGGAGGTGACCGCAAGACTTACCAACAAGGTATTGTTGATTTCCTCATATTTTTAGAATCCTTTTTATAGCAATGAAAATATATACTTTTAAATGCATGTTTTGACATATAAAATGGTTACACAAATACACAGTGTAAGGCTATCACAATGTGAGCAAAACTTTTTCTTATTTTTATTTTTAATGTCATTACTACTGAAGATCAAATTAAAAGTTTGAGCCTGTGATAGGCTATAAGGAAGCTTCAGTAAGAGGGTATGTTGCATCTGGTTTATCCAAATGTTTCTTTGTAAGATATTGTAGTTTATGTGGTTTTGTTTTGTTACATCAGCTCAATTAATAAACCAGCCGTGTTCAACACAGGTTCATTTCTGGTTATGTCTGCTATTTCGGTTAGGCTTTTTTATCTATAGTTTACTGTGTTTTATGTTTAGCATGCTGTTATCCAAAGCCGTCTCTTTCCATTTCGATTCCTCTCTGCTTACAAAGTCATACAAGATCTGGAGTCTCAGGTCAAAAACGCAGGTAACAGCCTTATTTGTCAGAAGTGTAAGTCTAAAACCTAAAAGTGCACTCTTGGGGGGGGGGGGGTAGGAGAGTTATGTTTTTATGGGTGTCGTCATTATTGCAGCATTGCTTATTGCTTCTGCCCTGGGGCAGGACTGCTGCTCTCTGCTGCTTTGGGATGTTAGTAAAAATAAGAAAGGTCCTTGTGGACTTTAGGTCTGCCTTATTCTACTGATTTCTGCATATATAGCAAAAACAAATGATAACCAGCTTTTGTACTGATGAACAAATGAATAACGGCTGCTAATTTTAACGGTTCTTTACAGACTAATAAAAGTGATTTCTTATTTATTTATTTTCTTAAAAACGTCACTCTTTGGTGAGCCATGTATAGCTTCTATTTAAACCTCCAGTCTGGCACTATTCTTTTAATCTGCAAATGAATAGAAGTATTCCAGCATAGATAGTGACCTTGCTATTTATACGTACAAAGGCCGCAGCGCTGAGAGTAATAAAACTCACACAGGGGTTAAAATGCCTCTCCCCTTCATGCTGTACTATGTAACAAGCAGGGTAGATTCTTTGCTGTTACATTGCAAAAAAAAAAAGCTTGATTCCTGCTGTGTGTGTGTAAATTGCCTAACACGTGAATGCTAATACAATGTAGAATTGTATTAGAATCAGAGTGCTGTATCTGTACATACTCTGGAGGTCTGATGGTGAGTTACCCGGTATTTTTGCTACCATTTTGGCATTAATGTAAAACCATGGTTCATCAGTGAACCCATCAGCGGACCTTCACCCTGAATAAGAGCATATTTTATATGTTTCCCACACCCTGTACATATTTCAAGGACGGCTATCCGTCAGGCGGACTGTCTTCTTCGTGCCCGTTTAACGGGGGTCCTGGGTGTCGTTCAGTCTTTCAAATCAGCCTAGGAGATAATAAATACGCGAGACAGAAAGACACAGTCATTGGAATGCATTCGACTATCTCACGGAGATGCATCTGGTGCTCCTCCCTTTGACGATTTTATTTATAGTAAAAGAAAAAACTTACACACGTCATCTAGAGGGGGCATATCATCATATTAGAAAAAACTAAATATCTGGCTCAGTAATTGGTCTGTTCTACCTAATGACCCTGTTGGAATGTTATCTACGTCTAAAAGGGAGGCGACTCAAAGGCGTTGTCCAGCTTCTCTACCCCATCTTTATCACAGTAATACATTAGTAGCAGCATCTTCTATTATCTTCATAATCCTAAGCATTATTGTCAAGCAAAAGAGAAAATGCGCAGAGTGAAGTGGCTGTCTGAGGGTTTATTTCACCGTTATTAGCCACTAAGCGTACAACCAACCAATCTGGTTAGCTGCTGAAGGCAGCAGGAGATGTGTAACCTCCGGGGCCATCAACTATGACTAATGGC
Source organism: Gastrophryne carolinensis (assembly GCA_027917425.1). Lineage (NCBI taxonomy): Eukaryota > Metazoa > Chordata > Amphibia > Anura > Microhylidae > Gastrophryne > Gastrophryne carolinensis. The sequence continues at coordinate 434,328,335 of CM051234.1, read as the reverse complement.
TTAGTTAGTGATTCGCTGACTAAGCAGTCAACCGTGGTCAAGGAAGCAGCTCCCACAGTAGTCGTTTTATAATTTTTAAACCCCAAATCGAACAGGGAGAGTATGCATGCATTTTTTTCAAGACTGGATTTATTCTTGCCAGACAAGAAGCATCCTTTCTTCCTAAAAGCTTACAGGGATTTGTGGTACACCAAAACGTGTATGACTATTTATATACTCTGTGTTCTGCTATTTATTCTCTTTTTATTTTTTCAATATCTTTAATATTCATAGACATGCCTTTCCCAACAAACGGTGTCCTGCTACAACGCTTTTTTCGCCGGGAAGGTAAAAACATTCCTATGCTGGCTCGCAAGCGTTTTTCTCGGCGTGAGCTTAGAGCATTTTTGGCAGTGCCGTGGATCCATCAACAATTAAAAAGAGAGAAAGAGGCAATCAGGAAAGCAAGGTTAGAAACGTGATTCCATTTGTGAAAGTAAAGTATATTCAGTTCCTGATTTTTACTATGGTTATGATTCAGGAGCCTGAAGGTTGATGAAGATGTCCTAGAGAGCTATAAGAAGTCACTGGAGGAAGCAGTTCAGATATCTGCTCTTTATAACATCCCCCCTGTTTCGGGACGGACAGTAATCCTGTTGCATGTGTCGTGTCCCATGACTGCGCCATGTCATGGAGCTAAAGAACTGGCTGTCTCCACTGAAACAAATTATGGGGGAAGAAAACAATCACCATCAGTAAGCTTTATTGTATTTTGATGGGCATTTTATGATGGGAGTACTTTTTTTGTTAAAAATGTATGCAAAAAATTATTTTTTCCAAAATATGCAGCTTCTTAATTTTTTCCATATTCAGCCCTTTGTATTGTCCACTGCCACTAGGATGTTCACAGTAAGAAATCAACCTCCCCTGTAGAATATATATCCCCCGCTCTATGCCATCATATGTTTTTTTAACTGAAACATATATATCTATAACCTAAATGGGACAATAATAGGCAGATATTTTTTACTTTCTTTTTAGGAACCAACTTTAGGTTCTACTTTGCTTACCCCATGGCTCTGCTCTCCTGGGAAGCAGACATCTGTACATGTGTTCACTGTCAGTGTTTGGGATGCTCCATCTAGCTTATCTGCAGTCTTCATTTTCTGGTACCATTGTTTGCTGATCGAGGACCCTCTAGCATTTGTCCTAGTGCCCCCCATCCTATTGAATACTGAATAAGTCTGGCCCAGTCTGTCCTTGTTTCCTCTTCCAGGGGCATAGCTGGAGCCACCAGCTCCCTCATCTATCATTAAATTTAGCTTTCCTTTGTGGCTACATTACAGTTATCGGTCACATGATTTCTACAACCGTAACGTTGCTTTGCTATTCAACAATACCAGCAGCTATTATTCTCCATTAGATGGACTAAGGTGCCCCTGAGTATATTTACATTTGCCCTGCTCAATGTAATATTTCCATCCTGTGCAGCTCCTGCTGTCCCTCCTCTTTTCAGGTTGGCCTTTCTAGCAACCCCACTTCCTGTACACATCCCCACAGTTAAACCCATTTTGTAGTCCAGGCACAACAGTGTGACACTTTGCATCCAAGACATGTCTGCGTTTCTGGCTTGCATTGTCATTTCTAGTGGTGATCGCTCACCCAAATCTTTTTTTTTTTTCTTTTTTTAGGCTGCCTACAAATCATAAAAATACCATTTTGTGAATACTCACCTTGTAAAATGGGTATTATAAGTATGTCACACACCCCGCTTCAAGAATCCATAACATGTGGGTAATATCGTCCTGAAGAGGCGTTCCTGCAGAGATGATAGTAAAAGAAAGCCCCTCCCTGATCCATAAATACCTGGGACCTCCCACTCATCACCCAGTATACAGAAGCAGTAAGGTAAGGGACCAGGAAGAGGCAAATATAAAACACAACCACGCAAAGTTCACAAAATAGAGGATCCTGAATACAGAAAGGGCGGGTGAAGCGGGGTGTGTGACATACTTATAATACCCATTTTACAAGGTGAGTATTCACAAAATGGTATTATTCTAAGTATGTCACACACCCCGCTTCAAGAATCCATAACATGTGGGACATCCAAAAGCAGTGTCCATAACAAGGGCGGGGATCCAAAACTAGGCAACAATGCACAACTTCAAACCGCTACAGCTTGCAAAACTTTGCGGCCAAAAACAGCATCCGCTGAAGCCCAAACATCAACCTTGTAAAACTTGGAAAAAGTGTGAACAGAAGACCAGGTAGCGGCCTTACAAACTTGCTCAACAGAAGCCTGGTGCTGAAAGGCCCAGGACGCACCAACTGCACGAGTAGAATGAGCAGTAACACGAAAAGGGGGACTCCTCCCCTTGGCAGAATAGGCCCCAATGATTGCCTGACGAATCCATTTACTAATGGAAGATTTGGCAGGAGCCAAACCTTTCCTAGGCCCGGAGGGCACCACAAAAAAGGCGTCCGTCCTGCGAAAGGAAGACGTAACCTCCAGATAATGATCCACAACACGAACTACATCCAAGGAATGCAACGCCCTTTCCTTGTTGTTGCTAGGATTAGGGCATAGAGAAGGCAGAACAATGTCCTGATTTAGATGAAAAGCCGAGACCACCTTAGGAAGAAAATCCGGCTTGAAACGAAAGACAACCTTGTCCTGATGCCTCTCAAAGTATGGAGCTTTAATGGATAAAGCTGCCAACTCAGAAACACGCCTAACCGAAGTGATAGCCACCAAAAAGGCCACCTTTTGAGTAAGTACAGACAAGGCAACCTCATTCAAGGGCTCAAACGGAGGACCCTGAAGAGCAGAAAGAACCAGGTTCAAATCCCAAACTGGAACCAAGGGCTTCCTAGGCGGACGCACATGCGTAACTCCTTGGAAAAAGGTCCTGACCAAAGGATGAAGTGCAAAGGACCTTTGGAAGAACACCGCCAGGGCAGAGACCTGCCCCTTCAAGGTACTAATCTGGAGCCCCAGATCTAAACCATGTTGAAGAAACTCCAGAATTCTGGGAATGGAGAACTCCCGACAAGAGAAGGACCTAGCTTCACACCAATCAATATAGGACCTCCAGGTCCTGTAGTAAACAGAAGAGGAAGACCGCTTCCTGGCGCTGATAAGAGTCTGAATCACCGCGTCAGAAAGACCCTCTTCCCTCAAGATGGCGGTTTCAGCAGCCACGCCGTCAAAGCCAGCGATGGTAAATTGGGATAGCGTAACCGACCCTGGGTGAGCAGGTCCGGCAGCAGAGGCAGAACGAACTGATCTTCTGCCAGCCTTACAAGATCTGCGAACCAAACGCGCCTCGGCCACCTTGGGGCCACCAGAATCACCGACGCGCCCTCCAAGGCCAGTTTGCGCACCACTCTGGCTAGCATTGGGAACGGAGGGAACAGGTAAAGGAACCCCAGATCCCTCCAGTTCAGAGACATGGCATCCACTGCCAGAGCCAGAGGATCCTGCGAGAGAGACACAAAGACTGGAAGCTTGTGATTGTGACGAGAGGCAAAGAGGTCCACAGCTGGGACCCCCCACCTGAGACATATCGAACGAAACACCTTGGGACTGAGAGACCACTCCCCCTGACGAGAGGAGGCCCTGCTCAGCAAATCCGCCTCCGTGTTCTCCACCCCCGGAATGTAGACTGCTGAGATACACGGGACGTGGGTCTCGGCCCAGTCCAGAATCAAAGACACTTCCCTGAGGGCACTCCTGCTGCGAGTCCCTCCTTGGTGATTGATGTAGGCAACCGCCGTCCTGTTGTCCGACCGGACCTGAACTGGCAGGCCTCTCAACTGATGAGTCAAGCGAAACAGAACCAACCTGATGGCTCTCAACTCCAGAATATTGATGGGCTCGTGAGCCTCCAGCGGACTCCACAGACCCTGAAACTGGAGGTCCTTCCAAACACCCCCCCAACCTGACAGACTGGCATCCGTGGTGACCATTTCCCAACACGGCGCCAGAAAGGATCTGCCCTTCAACAGATTGACAGACCCCAGCCACCATTGCAGGGATCGACGAACACGGGGAGACATCCGGAAGGACTGATCCAACGATAGAGGAGACTTGTCCCAAACCTTCAACAGATGAAGCTGAAGCGTCCTTGTGTGAAACTGCGCAAAGGGAACTGCCTCGAATGAGGCCACCATTAACCCCACCAGCCTCATCCCTAACCGGATGGTCGGATGAGGGGTTGACAAGAGAAGCCGAACTAACTCCTGAATCAAAAGAATCTTGGCCTGGGGTAAAAACACCCTGGCCTGCGATGTGTCCAGAGACATTCCCAGGAAGGTTACAACTCTGGACGGAGAAAGAGAAGACTTGGGGTGGTTGATCACCCAACCGAACCTCTCCAGAGTGGACACCACCACACTGGTGTCCAACACCGCTTGGTTGAAGGAAGAGGCCATGATCAGTAGATCGTCCAAATAGGGCACAATGCGGATACCCTGAACTCTGAGCAGAGCCATCACCCCCGCCAGCACCTTGGTGAACACCCGAGGTGCTGAGGTGAGACCGAAAGGAAGCGCCACAAACTGAAAGTGCCGATCCTCCACCACGAACCTGAGAAACCTCTGGTGTGCAGGAAAAACCGGAACGTGTAGATAAGCATCCTTGATGTCTATGGACGTCAGAAAGTCTCCCTGACGAAGAGAGTGAATGGCCGAACGCAGCGTTTCCATGCGGAATTTCCGCGGCCGGATGAACCTGTTGAGAAACTTCAGATCCAAGATGGGTCGGACCGATCCGTCCTTTTTGGGCACAGTGAACAGATTGGAATAAAAACCCCTGCCCCGATCTGAAGGAGGCACTGGGCAAATGACATCCATATCCAGAAGATTCTCCACTGCCACCAGGAGCCCCTGCACCGCCAGAGGCTCCAAAGGCATCCGAGACCTGAAAAATCTGGAGGGGGGGCGGAGCTCGAACTCTAGCTTGTAACCGGAAGACACCACTTCCCGGATCCATCTGTCCGAGACTTCTTGATCCCAGATCTGGGAGAAGTGTCGCAGCCGTCCCCCCACCCTCATGGGTGAGGGCGCCCCCTCATTGCTGAGCCGGCTTAGGAGCCGGCTTGGGCTTAGAGCCCCAACTGTATCCTGGACGGGCGCGTCCTCTGCCCCTGCTCCCAGAATCTCCTCTGGAAGAGGGGAATGCAATACCCCTGCCAGATCTGGCCCCACGAAAGGAAGGGGTAAAGGAAGGCGCCCCCCGAAAGGGACGGCGCTGTTTCTTGCGTTGTGGTAACCTACCACCCTTGGTAACAGAGTCCAATGTCTCTCCAAAAAGCCGTAAACCAACAAAAGGTAGAGCCGTTAATGACTTTTTGGACATAAAATCAGCCGCCCACTGGCGCAGCCACACTGAACGCCGAATGGTCACCAGCAAAGCCGACGTTCTACCACACATCATCAAAGTGTCATCCAAGGCTGTTAAAACAAAGGATAAAAACAGCTCACACCGTTTAAGACTATGGAACTCGGTACTACCAGGACGAAGTCCGGAAGAAGTCAACAGGTCCCTGACCACAGACCTGGCCGCCAACACCATAAGTTCCGAAGCGCACACAGGCAGAATGGCCGACCCAATGCTAGTAAAGCCATGACAAGCCATCTGGTCAATACGTTTATCCTCACCATCCTTGAGGGTGGAACAATCAGGTCTATTTAAAACCGAGGAGTTAGACAACCCCAAAACCGGTGCATCCACTTCGGGGGGAGATGCCCAGCGCTTAACCGCTTCCGAAGGGAAAGGATATTTCCTATCCCACCCCTGAGGGATGCCAGGGAGCCGAGCCGGCCTATCCCACTCCTTATCAATAATTTTGTCAAAATGTCTTTGCGTAGGAAACTCCAAGCGCGGCCTGGATTCTTCAAACAATTCACCCTTCTGCTGTGACGCCTCCTCGGGAGGGGAAATATTCAGAACCTCCAACATTAGAGCCAGAGCATGAGAAGAATCCAAAGATCTCCCTACGTCACCAGGCTCGGCATCAGCGCCAGCAGACAACTCATCGTCTGAAACATCTGAACCCTCATAAACCTCCCCTTCCTCTAGCGGGGAATGATCAGACCAATCCAGATTATTGATGTCATCGAAGTCGTCCACCGGCGGAGCCGGCGACAAATGCTTTCTTTTAGCCGGAGCCTTACGGGCGACCGAGCTGGAAACGATTTTCTCATGGTTGGCCAATCTGGCGAACATCTCAGATTGCAGGTCCCTGCCCATGACGACGTCACAAGGAGCACGCGTCAAAGCGGGAGGGGGAGATGAATCGGCCGGCGGCGCTGACCCAGACGCCTGGGGTCCGGACTGCCGCGCAATAGTCTGCTGTGCACAAGGTATACACAGAAGTACGTCGTCCCCAGTAATGGATACTCCATACAACATACACCGTTTGGGATGCCCCGAAGGGGTCCCTAGCCCAGTATCCGGGGATGCCTCCATAAGGTGAAATTTTAGTGGTCGCTAAGACCCAGGGAATTACGCCAGTAAGCAACCCGGGATGCCCCTTTAATGTCCCGAGTGGGAGGATTTATGATAAAAATGAACCCAGGGACCCAGGACCAGGAGAGACCCTCAAATACTGATGATCCTCTGAGTAACATCCGTACCCCTAAAAAACAGAGAAAAACCCCATAAATGCCAATAAATGCTTAAAAAGACATATAAATAGATAGGGCCCACAGGGCCACTCACCGATCCTTGGGAAACAAGATAATGGCGACCGTGCAGCACTCGTGAGGGGAGAAGCAGGCCGGAAGAGGGGCGTGGTCAGCGCAGCCCGCGCTAAAATTCAGCTCAGCCCCTGTCCTCCACCATCAAGGAGCAGCCAGCTCCGCATCGGCGCCTGAACAGAGGGGGCGGAGCTGCGGCGACGCGCCGAACGCCCGGCCCCCCCCCCCCCCTGAAGCAGAAGGGAGGGAGAAGCTCCCTCGCATATCGCTCCCTTCCAAAACCGGCGCCGCCACGAACCCGCGGCGCCGGACCAAGGCACATCAAAGGGTGCATCCGTGCAGACCTGCGGGGCACCCGCCCCGCAGGCTGCGGGATGCACAGAGAACGGGGGCTGGCCGCGGCAGTGCGCCGAGTGCCAGCCCCGCCCCCCTGAGGAACGTGAGGGGAAAAAATCCCCTCACAAAAAAATGAAAGTACCGGCGCCCGGCTGTAATGGCGGCCGCGGCGCCGCACACAACAGTAAGGACATAAGAATAAAAGACACACAGACACAAGAATAAAGTGAAAAACACCACACCAAACAGCAAAATAAGGACTAACCCTAAGAGGGAGACCCCCCCCCAACCCTATTGTATAAGGGAAAATGTGGAAGGGCCCCCCCCAGGGGCAGAATCCAGGGACGGGGCATCCCAAACCGGGATCACCTAACCGGTGTGACCGCCTACCCTCTTATTTAGGGTCTCACGGTGGAGCTCTGCTCCTAAGCACCAGAAGTGCTGATATACCCTCGCTCGGGCCAGCAGCCGGGACTGTGGAGGCATGTAAAGGTCAATCCGGGGAAAAAAATTGGGTCCGAGCGGAAATAATCCAATAACAGGCCGGGAGTTACCCCGGCTACCTGAAAATCCCCCTGTGCAAGGAGGAGCCATCATCTTCTGACTTGCTCGCCGTCTTGCAGAGATGGAAAACGGGTGATGAGTGGGAGGTCCCAGGTATTTATGGATCAGGGAGGGGCTTTCTTTTACTATCATCTCTGCAGGAACGCCTCTTCATGACGATATTACCCACATGTTATGGATTCTTGAAGCGGGGTGTGTGACATACTTAGAATATAAAGATATTTGTTTCTACAGCACTATTCTCTCATTCAGCCTCACTGTATCTACCTGCAACTAACTAAATTTGTGGTGACTAATCATAAACAAGTAACACATTGGTGGTGTTGCTGAAGTTGCTAGTGATAAAAACATTTTCTAGGACCTATAACATGTCTCAAGATTATTTTCTGTGATGGAAGTTCTTGTGTTTTTATTATAATCCTTTTTACTGCAGCTCCAGGAAGTGGGTTCGTTGTTAAGCCTCATGGTACAAGAAACGGCAGAAAGCGCTGAGCTTGTCCTAATCGGTGACTCTGTATATGCTTTGGCTGACCTCTCTACAGCGCCTCTTCTGCAACGTGTTCAAGAGATCAATAACCAGGCATCGGTGAGGAAAAGACAATTGTATATGAACACTTTGCTTATATTTAAAGATAAATGGATACCTAAATGTTTCGTATGTACCACTAGTTTAGGCTTTCCCTAACTTTTTACATCAAGTACCATTTTCTATTGTCTGATTACCACAATTACCAATAAAACTAGGGACTGGGTCATACTTAAGAGCTTCTAGTCATGAAAAATGTTTTTAAAAAGCGCAAAATAACTATTTAAAGTGCATAAATAGCACACCAATAGTTGCCATTATCTTTTGGAGTAGTTTTGTATTAATCTGACAAATCAAGCTTGGGTTAAGTATAGATGGCAGCAGATCCGTTTGGGTAAATGTCAGTCTGTAACCTTGCTGGGTACCAGCTGCAAAGATCTTGTGTACATGGGAATCCCTGCACTTGATTATTGCAGAAAGGGGTGCAGTTTATTCTTACTGAAGCCTAAAAAAAAACATAAAGGCTGGCCGTAAAAGCCCACTATATCCATCAAGCAGTTGATTTCTGATCTTTCAGGGGGAAATGATTGGGATGATTTCATGTCCCCTGTTCTACAACATGACTAAAATGTTTTGTCTCTGTGTGAGAAAAAGTATCCACGAAGGTCTGTGAAAGCAGGGGGAATATCCTTGTTTTATTTGCTGTTACTGAGATTTTCACCAAACAAGTAAATAAATAAGCTAGATTCCTCCTGCAAATACAGGGCGTTGTGTGTCCCAATCTGCATAAGGGGTGGAGATGGGTCTATCAATTAATGAGGGGAAAGGTGGTCATGCATAAACTAAGTATAGGGGCTGGGTTACAGAGGGGGAAGATGAATCCTTTGCATGGCAGGAAGGTAAACACGGACTTGTTTTTTGCACTTCACAAGCTTGAATGCCCCCCCCCCCCCCCACATTAACGGGGCTGCAAATGGGAGAAATCGTACTTTTTCTCCTTGTTGCCGACCTGAAACTGATTTATGCTGTCCGATAATGTATCTTATTGCAAGGTATACAAGGTCACCTTTGGTGTTGGTGTTTTTAGAGGAATTTTCTAACCCAAGCTATCAACCTTTTGCAGTAGATTGTTTGTTGGAAGTTGTTGTTTAGGTTTTTCTGCAGCCACTATGATTATATTATACAAATGTATTAAGCTATAATAAAAATATTTTTCTGTAGCAATTGGCAAGCATTTATCTTGAAGACAGAAAGCCTGATGTGGAATACCTATCAGAACTCCTCATTAAGCGAACAAAGGTAAGGAGGAAGTAGATTTGGTTAGCCCGCCAGTAAAGCAATGGCTGTGTTTTATTATCTTAAGGTGCAAAGTCGTCTTTTGCGGTTCTTCCAGAGAGACTTTAGAACAGGCTACTGCATTTCCACCTTCCAGCCAGAAGGGTGTGTGCAGTGAACGATGACGAGCCTAATGTTCAGCTTTCCCAACAGTCCTCAGGTCAGGAGTGACCAGGTGAAGGTAGCTCCCCCCTGCTAACCAGTCAGCCACAATGCTTTGTGGCTCTTTATCTATTTGCAAATAGAGTGAGGGGTTGGATCCAGGGTCCAATAGGATAGGTGCGTCCCTGAATGGTGTAGAAAGCTGCACGTTCACTGTGTCTTTTGTATGCAATGACTCCTTATTGTAAAACAGTTAATTGAACTTCTGTACATAAGTATTCTATTTTGTATGCTCTCTGGGTAGCAGGACTTTAACGCGTTTAAATTTAGATTCCAGGGCTTTAACGCTGGTAATCACTCACCTTCCACCGCTCCAATGGCACATCCCATCAGATGATTTTTTTTGTGTGGGGAGCGAGAGTGGGCCCATCCCATGCATCTTTGGGTGGTGTGCGCATTCCCGCCCCAGCCATTCAGATGGGCCCGTTGGGGATGCGGCCGCTCTCGCTCCCCATTAAAATCAATCAGAACAAAGGATGTAAACAAGGCAAAGGTCTCTGATTGGACAAGAGCCAATGCATGCACTGTTGGACTGAGGAGAAGTGAGTTTTACTGGGCAAACTGGGGGGTTTCACACTGAATTGGGATGCCTCTGGGCCACGGAACAAAACGCAGGATGGCAAAAAAATCCTTTATTCTTAGTATACAGTACGTCCTGCTCCAGATATAGTACTTACACTTGGGTTATCCTCCGCCAGATAGCGCTGCACTGCAGAGACATGCAAAACAGGCTCCTCCCGGCCCCTCAAATACCCAGGGACCTCCCACAAATCCCCAGATTTCTCTGCAGTGCTGACTGCGAAGACATGAAGTATCACTCTCTCGCAGGTGAGCGGGGCTATTACAGCCTGCGGCCCTGTTGGATTATTCCCACCCGTCCTCTTTGTGATGTGCCTCCCAGCCTGGGCTGCGCTGGTCGGGTGAAGGTAGGCAGCACCATGCGTGCTTATGGAGCGCTGCTCCTCCGCAGTCCCTCACCAAAGGGTAGGCGGTATAGGCTGATGGTGAGCCTCTATGGGATGCCCCTCCCGCTTTATCGCCCCGTGTAGCGGTGGGCCCTGTACGAAGGGCCGCCATTCTCCCTCGTCCCCCCCGGGGGGAAAGGGGGGGGTGTGCCTGTTGTGTCAGTGTATTGTGATTACGTCTATAGGGCCTTTGTTCTGTCTTTGGACTTGTGAATTGGTGTCAGCCGCCGCGCCTTTTTAATTGTATAACTGCCGCCGCGCGCGCTTTTTCCTTCACTGGATGCTCCGCGCCGGGTGGCGGCGTTACCTCAGACGCTTCGCTACCTCATTGGCTGCTGGGTGGGCTTTGCGCCCTTCGGGAGGGCGGGGCCTGGCCTGGCGCGTCATGGCACGCTCTGGCCCGCCCCTCGAGGGACTCGGCACCATCTTTTCTGTTTGCGCGCTACACGTGGGACGTTCTGCTGACCGTGGTCCGTAAGTGCCCTCGCGGGCGGCTTTATACTCTTTTTGTTGAGTTATGCCATTATGACACCCTTCTCTTCTCATTGTGTCTTTCAGACTGTTCAATGACATTGGCTTCTTCCGGCCCGACATATTGATTGCGGGCCTAGTTAAATTCTCCCACTTCCCTAGCGGGTCTTTGGGGCATCCAGGGTTGCTTATAGCGTCAATCCCTGCTGGCATATTGAGCCTAAATAATCACCATATGGAGGCATCTCAGAGTAATGTGACCGGGGTCCCTCTGGGACAAGACCGGCTGTGTATGGCGTGTGGACAACCCCACGCTGCCGCTGACAGGGCATGGGTCTGCGTACCATGTGCCGAACAAGCGCTGGCCCTGCAAGCAGGTCTGCCAGTGGCTGCACCTCGTTTCAATTCTCCTACTTCCCCATGCTTAAAGTGGACCAACACCCTGAGGTGATCGGCCCGGGAATCCTATAAGATTCCCGGGCCGATCACCTCACACACCGCGGGACATCCGAGATCGGGATGTCCCGCGGGGTGTAAACCCCCCAAAACCCCCGAAAAACCTTACCTCTCCAGCCGCTGCTTCCGCCGCCGCCTCACTCGCGCTCCTCTAGACGTGCCCGCGCCGGCCGTCTCTGAATGGCCAACGCGGGCGCGCACACGTCAAGAGTGACGCGTGGGAGGCGCCGACGGGCAAGCTGCTTGTCCGTCCCTGTCAATCAGCTTGTCTGTCGGCGGTGAGGTAAGTTTTTTGGGGCTTTCTGGGGGGTTTCACACAGCGGGGCACCCCCGATCGGGGTGCCCCGGGGAAGTGGACCAATACCCAGGATAGTCAAAATCCTGGGTGTTGGTACACTTTAAATCTCACTCCTGCTGAGTCGCATACAAATGGGGATTCTCAGCCTGTTGCGTCTGCCAGACTGCCTACGGCTGCACAGATTATTGCGAGGTTGTCAGAGCTCAAGGGCCCTAGTAAGAAGCGGCACTTGACGCCTCATGTTAATGTTTTTCCTATGGGAACTGAGGAGTCTACTACTCTGTGTGGCTATACCCCTTCCGATGAAGGAGAGCTCTTCTCTGACTCAGGCTCAGCTGATGAGAGGCCGAGGAGTCAAGACGATTCTGGCCCTGAATACTGGGGCCAGAGCGACACTGACAATTTGTTGATCAAGGTTTTTGAGATTCTGTCTATCTCTCTCTCTGGTGAGGCCCCCAAGCGGAGAGGGGAGCGTTTCCATACAGCAACTGCACGTTTGGAATTCCTGAAGCAAGCACATTTCCAGACCCTTGCACTCAAGGAATGGGAGTGCCCCAGTAAACTTCCAGGGGTCCCAGGGGACTGGGATAGGAAGTACCCTTTTCCCCCTGAGGTGGTTAAATGTTGGTCACCCCCCCCCCCCGAGGTGGATGCCCCGATCATAGGGGTCCCTAACCCCCCCCCTTTATTGCTTTTCCTGCTTATGATACTCTTCGGGATGCTGAGGACCGGCGCATTGACCTGCTGGCTTCCCACGCCTTTGCATGTGCAGGGACGGCGCTGCGCCCGGTCTGTGCCTCGGCTATTACTGCCGTGGCCACTAGAACCCTCATCAGACAAATGCTTGATCATCCCCCTGATGATCTCCCCTGGGATGTGTTTAATGCACGCTCCAGTTGTGAGGTGTTTGTTAAGTTCATCTTATTAGCACTGGATGATGTGAGCAAGAACTTCTGCCCTTGTGGTGGCTATACGTCGCTTGGTCTGGCTGAGACAGTGGGGTACTGACGATGCTGCTAAGAAGACTCTTACCGGGCTCCCCTTTAAAGGGCGTCGCCTGTTGGGGGCCCGCCTAGACCTGTTTGGTAAGAAGGGCAAGTCACCCCAACGCAGGCGGCTGTCCCGGACCCCTCGGGGCAGGGGCACCCCTCCTCCTCCCTACCATAGTGTTAAACAGGAGCCAGGGGTGTCCTTAGCGGGGGCTCACGCAGATTCCTGCCCCAGGAGCAGCAGACAACGTCCTGGCCCTTGGGCGGGGTTAAACCCAAATTTTCCACCCCCAAATCTTCCACCAAGTCCCCTCAAGCATGATGGGGCGCCCTCGCCCGTTTGGGTGAGGGGACGGCTGCGGCACTTTGCTCTTGTCAGGAGGCATCACGCCTCATGCTGGTGAATTCAGGAGGTAGTGTCCTCTGGATACAGGATAGAGCTTGCTGCGTGGCCCTCCCAGGATTATCAGGTCCCCGGTGCTTCTGGTCCCTGCCTCTGTTCAGGTGCTGGTGCAGGCCATGCAAGGCCGGCGGGGTCTGGGGGTCACTTGCAGATTGCCCTTAACAGGCAGAGGCAGGGGCCGCTACAACTACCTTTATACAGTTCCCCTAAAGGATGGGTCAGTCTGGCTCATTCTGGATTCACAGATTCTTGGCAATTCCTCAATTGCTGGCAGTTTCTGCTTGGATACTCTTCGTTGGGCCATCAGCTCCTTGCGCCTGGAAATCAATGATGCTTATTTTCACCTCCCTGTGCCTTCTGGACACGAGGTTCTACAGGTTCGCGTTGGATGACCAACTCTGATAAATTATGGCCTTGTTATCTGGCTTCCCTTCAGCCCCCAGAGTACTCACCAAGGTGCTGGCGGGGATGATGTTTCTTATGAGACCAAGGGGAATCCGTGTGATGACCTACCTGGACGCCCTTATACCTTCCCAGTCTCTACGTCAGGTTATGTTGGATACTTGGCTGGAGATGTCCATCGGGAGTCATTTGGATGGGTGATCAATCACCCCGGGTCCTCATTGTCCCCCTCATTGGTAACTCCTTTCTAGGAATTAATCTGGATAAGGTTCAGGCGAGAATCTTCCTTTCTCAGCAATAAATTGGACAATCTAGTTGCATGGGCTCAGTCCATCATAGCTGTCTCCGTCCCTTCACCAGGCAGGGATGCAGCTGGTGGGCCCGTTGGTGGCTGGCTTCGAAGCGGTCCCTTATGCTCAGTCCCCTGGGGCTCTTCGGCAACTGCTCCTAAGGTTAGTACAGGACAAGGATCCAGCATCCCTGGAGCAGGGTCTGTGTGCCTTCCCCCCCTGGTTGGGAGATCCTTCTTGGAGTGGATGAACTCAAGGAATCCGTCTGGGGGCGGTTCCCTTCTGGCCCCTTCCCGGAGACGGTCACCATGGATGCTAATCTATCAGGGTGAGGGGGGAGTTTGGTTCCAATTCCAGGGGAGGTGGGGCCCTTTGGAGGTCCATACATCTATCAATGTTTGAAACAGTGAGCGTTCAGATTAGTTCTAACTCGCTTGACTACCCCTCTTCAGGGCCTGACTGTTCGGAGGGCTCGATCTGTCTTGCGGCAGCCGCCTACATTAATCATCAGGGAGGGACCCGGAGCAGGAGGGTCCTCCAGGAAGTGTTTCTGATCCTGATCTGGGTGGAGGATAGGGTTCCCTGCATATCAGTGGTATGAGCTCCGGTGGGGGTCCCCCTGCGACAGGGTGTGCTAATCCTTGTGTCTCTATAAAAGGGTCTAACCAGTTGTGGTTTTGTTTGTGTCCCGTCACTATCACTAGTTCTCAGCCCTGGCCCCTGTCCCAGGATCCTCTGGCTGTGGTCATGATGCCATAGTAACTTCATGGCAGGACATTCTGTTCTGTATGTCTTTCTCCATTCCCCCTGCTAGGCAGGGTTCTGCGCAAGATTGCTCTAGAAGGGGACCAGTGATTCTGGTGGCCTCCGGGTGACCAGGAAGAGTGTGGCTCGCAGACATGGTACAGAGGGCAGTGGTTCTGTACGTTCTGCCAGGAGTGCCAGCTCTGCTTGTTCAGGGTCCCTTACATTGCCCCAATCTACAGACTCTGGCCTTGACGGCCTGACTGCTGAAACATCCATCTTGATGGAGACAGCCTTATCTTTCTCGGTGATTGAGACTATGGGAAGTCTAGGAGTAAGCTGCTTCTTCTTCTTCTTCCATCCATTTCTGGTTTTGGTGTACCCATATTGATTGGCGTGAGTCTAGGTCTCTTCCCAGTCTAGGTTCTCTGTTCCCAGGGTTCTAGAGTTATTACATTATGGTTGGAGTTTGATCTCTTACTTGGTACTCTGAAGGGTCAGGTTCTGCCCTGTCCGCCTTCCTTAGTAGTCTTTCCTCAGTTTTTTCCTTGGTTAAGACTTCCCTTCTGGGGGTTACTCGTGTGTGTCCCCTACGTAATACTATGGTCCCTATATTGGTATTTGAGCTTGAGTCTGTCTGCCTTGCAGGGTGTTCCCCTTGGACCTATTCAGGATGCTGTTTTGCTGTTTCTTACCCTCAAGGTTGTCTTTCAGGTGGCTGTTATTTCGGTCAGGCGTGTGCCTGAGCTGGTGGTTCTGTCTATCTAGTCCCCATTCCTTGGGATACACCTGGACAGGTGGTGGTCCGCTTTAAGCCGGATTTTCTGCCCAAATTGGTGTCCCATGTTCATTGTCTCAAGATTTTGCTATTCCCTCTGTGCCTTATTCCTAGCAATGCTGAGGAAAGGGGTTCTGCATTCCTTGGACAGGTGTTGGAAGTTCCTTGTAGTCTCTGGTCCTTTGGGAGTACTGATGCTCCTTTTTTGGCCTACGGCCCCTACATCCTGAATGCGCCCTCTCTCGTCTAATCTCGGGGGGGCTAGGCGGTGTTGGGACTGGTCATTACTTGGATGGGTTGGTCCCTTCTTGTCCTTGGAAAGATTTTTGGCTTCTGCCAAGTCTACTGTTAGCATTTGGATTCGTCAGGCTGTTACTCAGGCCTATTCCGCTAAGGGGAAGTTTCTTCCTTTTTGCCTTGTTCTTATTCTTCTCGGGCTGTGATGCCTCTTGGGTTTTGTCAGCACCAGGCTTCTGTTGAACTGGTTTTACTAGGCCGCTTTTTGGTCTTGCTCATACCTTCAAGGTTTTACAAGGTTGATGTTAAGGCCTTAGCTCATGCTGGCTTGGCCGCAAGGTTTTGCAGGTGACAGCGGTTCTAACTGTCTGCTGTTGCCTTTTTTGTTGGGGGGATCCCACCCTACTTACAGACACTGCTATTGGCTGTCCCAAGTGTAAGTACTATATCTGGAGCAGGACGTACTGTATATAGGGGTCGGGAGGAGCCTGTTTTGCATGTCTCTGCAGTGCAGCGCCATCTGGCGGAGGATAACCCAAGTGTAAGTACTATATCTGGAGCAGGACGTACTGTATACCTATAATACCAATTCTACAGGTGAGTATTTCACAGAATTGTATTATTTTGTTCCACTTTAATACAATAGATTTGTATAATTTTATTTAAGTTGCATGCATTTGAGTTTAGCCCATTGGTTAGAATCTAGGCTATTGTAATGATACCCATATGCTTTAGGAAAATGGGGAAAATACACGGGTCAGTAGTTGTTTTTCTTTGCTGCAGCTCTAATTTACCTCTATAGCAAATGGCTGGGGTACATTTATGGACTTTTTAAACCACAACACTACATTTTTCATTTCACTCAGGTTGATACTCTACTGTGCTTTTCACACGATCCACCCACTGAAGAGTTTCAGTCTGTGCTAAAGCAGTACCGACTTGATGTGAATCCTGAATGCCTGTGTGTAACTGTAGTGCCACATGGCCTCAAAAGGTAAATCCATAAATATGTACAGTTTTTTAGTTTTTTTTCTGTGATTGGCATTTGACCAGTATTTTATGCTTCACGCTTCCTAGAAAAGCCATCCACATCAGACCTCAGACCCTGGTCTTTATATTTGCCCATTGTTATGAGTTTTCTAGGTCCTCTGTCCCTCATTATGTACAATATACTAAGATACCATGTGTTTTTACACTCTGTCCATATCTCTGCATGTATATAACAGGAGAGGGGGCAATAGCACTTAAAATCTGGTAATGATGTGGAGGTTACCATTTTCTACGTATTCTCTAATCTACTGATTTTTTTACCTACATTTTTTGCCTGATAGATATTTGTAAAACGCAAAATAGAGCAATCCATCTGGTTCCTAATCCCCCCCATAACCAAGTCAGTGCTTACAGTTATATCCTGGGCTCAACAGTAGCCTTGATATTCACACTGGCATTTTTGCACACCGTATGTACCCGTAGAGCGTCCTTGGTGGTCAGTAGCTATTCTGAGGAGAACCCAGGAGCCTGAAGGGCTCACAGATGCCCTAAGATGGTGGTGCAGTGGGGCTGGAGAACCACAAGCAATAGGAGGGAAGGGAATGCATTAGCAGAGTTATGAGAGTAATTCCCCTGCATAAAAAAAATATATGATTTGAGTACTACAGGCAACCAGGTGTTGGTCCCCTTTAAGCTTGGGGGGGGGGCATGCAAATAAGGACTTACATACTACTCATAGTGGTACTCATTCAGACTCTGCACCTGTTTTTTTCAAGATCAGTTAACCAATTAACCAGTAGAATGCCCCCTGGATATTTCTATTGCTGATGTCCTTTACTAGTTTCATTGGATGTAGCTTTGCAGCTACAGTATTTAAATTCTTCTGTACAAAACTACTACCCTTTTTCTCAACCATTTTTCTACCTGGCTCCTTCAGTTTCTGTCCATAGTCATCCCCGCAATTATCATGGGTGACTTATCTGACATATCTGTCGACACTAGCACACTAGCACTAGACAGCCATACAACTGACCTCCTCATCACTAACCTCTGCTCTGTATCTAACCTCCCCTCCTCTTTACCCCCCTCTGACCATGATCTTCTAACATTTACTTCCTGACACCCCCCCCCCCCCCCCCCACAAACCTAGAATTCAACGCAGGGACTTAAGAAACCTAGATCTTCAGCCTCTGTCCATCTCACTTCAACATCTACAGGCCTTGACCTCATTCACTGACATAGACCTTGCATCATCACACTACCACAATATACTTCAGCTCTAGACTCTGCCCCCTCCCTCATTTATAGCTACCCCTGCTCCAAATGGCAACCCTGGCTAAATGTAAGCAGGCCTGAAACGGCTGTCTCAAGCTGCTGAACAACTATGGAGGAAAGCCAAAGCCAGTCCTGACTTTCTGTTCTTTAAACAAGCCCTTTAGGAACTCAGGACTGCCCTTTCATCCTTTAAGCAGTCATATTTTCTTACCCCTTTCATTCCGGGGTACCACCATCAGCAACATGTGGGTTAACCCCAGTTAACTGCTAGAAAAACAAACTAAGCTCCTCCCGGACTATATAGGGTAGGCTGTGGGCAAGACACCCCCAGTTCTTTTCTTGCAGTCAACGGGACTGTTGCTTTGACAGTGCTGATTGGGAGCGAGGGTTTTGACTCTGTCTGCTTCCCAGCCCCTCACCCTCTGCACTTTCCTGAAGACCCCGCTTGGATGCCTGAAGTCGGTCTTTAAACCAAAAGCGCGGGACAGTGCCGCGTGAGAGATCGGAAACAGCGGACCTATCGGAAGTCGGCCAATCTTCATCCCGTCCGGAGGATCTACTGACTCCAGACGCCATAAGGCCAATTTGGGAGGGAGGAAGTCACAGGGGAGTCGAAGTCCCCATGGGACAACAGGCCCAAACCCTCAGCCAAGCCTCCTCAGGGCTGATGGGGGGCCCTCAAACGACTGGGTGGGGGACGGCTGCTCCACCACACACCAGTGTGTAGGGATCGCATATCCGACGCCTGGGTCCGGGAAGTTGTCTCTTCCAGTACAAGATCAAGTCCTGGACCAAGCCTCCCCAGTGATTTGTGACGCCCAAGGCTCCCCATGTGGCGGAAATGGCGGCGGCTCGCGACAGCCCAATAAATCTCATGCTGAACAGGCGAGTTGTAGTACCTGTGCTCCAATCAAAGCGGGGCTGCAGCTTCTACTCGATACTCTCGTATCCCCAAGGAGGACAGATCCATTCAGACTGTTACAGGGCGCTGTCCCTAATTAACATTCAAATAGTGGTCCCACATCCTGCCATGCCTATAAGAACAATAGACACCTAATCACACCTAGCTGCCAGGAAGCTGCCTCAAACTGCTGGGGTGTTTTGCCTTGAATTCCTAGTCAGGACTCCAGACGGCCAATATACATTGGACACTGGGAGTTGGCTGTTGTTTCTTGGAAGCATTGTAGCTCTTGTAATATGTCACTCATAACTATATTAATGAGAGATTCTCATTCAGAACTATTAGACCTTTCATTTGATATCAAACATGGCATACATATATTGTCCAGGGCTTGACAATCTACACAGTATTGGACCCTGGATGATATACATTTGGTGTTTGGGCTCATTTAACTAAGACATTTATGGGGAACATGAATTTCTTGGTTACAAGTTGCATATTGGGAGTTTTGTGGCGACTGCGTCTGTTGAGGTTGATGCCTTCTACAGGGTTAGAGTTTTCTTTGCTAGGTTCGGAACAAGTTAGCATCGCTTCCCTCCGGGGGCTGTGGCTGGACTGCTTTTTAATTAACTGAGAGTGTCCGGCCACAGCCTGCCCTATATAGGCTGGGGGTAGCTTAGTTTGTTTTTCTTGCATTCCCCGTCCATGGCTGAGGTTAACCCATGCCTTACTGATGGTGGTGCCCCAGAATGGTAGATGACAAGAAAATACTTTTTCAAATATTAATTCATAATCAAGCACTTCCTTTCTAATAAATCATACTTTACTTTACTTTACTCAAGTTAATTAGCCAGGTGCTACAACCTTATACGGGGTTTCCACCTCCTAAACCCCAAATAAACACTCTATATTACCAATAAAGGCGCGCACTCATGTATCAATTATAGAACTAGAATGACTACAATAATGTCAAAGAAAGATGAATTCATTTATTATACATTTCACCAAATAATCGAGACAAGACAATCTTTAGACTAACACATAGTTAAAAATCAAGTCCATGCATCGTGACAGTGTGGTTTAAGGTATGCTTTAAGGTTCAGCTATAGCAACATTTATAATACATAGACACTCTATATATATTGCAATATAAAGCTAAAGTGCTTGTGTGCCAAGATTAAAACGCTAACAGCATCTAAACATTACAGTCCCAAGGTCTGAAGATTGTAGCAACCGCTACCTAATATTGCACAAGCCCAGCAGCAATACATTGTATTCAAGTTATAGTTGCACTCTATCACATCGACTAGCAAATGGAAACACTGACACATACAAAGTATGCAATGGACTAACAGACTAACACACAATGTGATACATACTTATATACAAAATCCATAGTACACAGACATCACCTGACGGCCGTTTCGGGCAACCCTCGCCCTTTCTCAAAGGTATGTTTACTAACTCTAACTGCGCGCTCTTTATACCATTACCCAGCCTCGCTCCCAGGCGCCACGTGACTCAGAGTGACGCGGCCTCCAGGCCGCGCCTCTGTGACTCACCTCCCACCTACGTCAGTCCCGGCGTGCGCGCCAACCATGTAAGCAGGCTCAGAACGCCAACCACATCATGGAGGCGCGCACGCGCACGGGGCCGGCGCCGGCGGGAATCGTCAAACATAGAAATTTATACATTTATCAAACCAAAAGAATGGTATAAAGTGTTGCAAAATGTGACGATCTTAAGAGGAAGCTTCAATCCACCATATATGTTCTTGGGGAGCTGGCTGCTCAGTCTTGCATACCTGCATATCAAATACATATACACCATTAAAACACAAATAACTATGAATTCTAAATATATTCACAATAAATCGCCTACTAAGACATCAAGTCTTGCTCACAATATGGTTACACTCTCAAAAACACACTACAACCCTTTACACAATACCTACAAGTGGACCTAAATTGACATAATATAGAAATCAATATCAGCTCTTCTTATCCTGCACCTAATCAGACCAATAGTCTGGTTATATCAATGCTATAGTGAAGTTACCAGAAGGATCAACTACTAAAGTCTAAGGGGTCCATCATATGGTATTTAAAATCAAGTTCTAATCTATCCCACCAGTTACTAATCAGGCCCCCCATTATAAAGAGGATTTATATTTACATTCTCCCATCCAGATTCATAATATACCTTTACTTATCAACATATTTTACAAAAAAGGTGTGTGGTCACATTCTTCGTTCATACCCTGAGGTGCTAAGGCATTGAGTTCATATAACCAAAAAAGTTCTCTCTGTGACAATCTTCTCCTCATGTCACCACCCCTTTTAGAAGCTTTAACCTGTTCTATAACCATAAATCTAAGCTGAGATATGTTATGACCTGCCGATAGAAAGTGCCGTGCTACCGGTGAGTTCAAATCACCCCTCCTAATAGCGCTCCTATGTTCAGAAATTCTTTGTCTCACCTCCCTAGTGGTCTGGCCTATATAGACCATTCCACAGGGACATTTCAGCATATAAATTACAAATAGTGATGAACATGTCACAAACTCATTCACTGTATATTTTTTACCAGTGCGTGGATGATAGAAATCTCGACCTTTCATTACGAAACTGCACTGGGCACAATGTCCACAATTGTGCATGCCCTGTGGTTTAGGTAAGCCAAAAATTGTAGTTTCGTCCTCCTGGTTCCCAATTTCTGTATCGGCTCTAATCAGATGACTCCTAAGATTCCTTGGTCGCTTACATGTAAATAATGGTGGGGTCGAGAAAATTTTAGATAAAGCAGGGTCACTAGTTAAAGTTGACCAATGCTTATTGATAATATGTCTAACATGTTGATTGTGTACATTGTAGGTCATCACTGCAGGAATCCGATCAGATCTTTTTTTAGGATTATACCTAAGTAATGATTCCCTTTGTACCCCCAAGGCTTTAAGTTTCGCTTCTTCAACTACTCTTTCTGGGTAGCCCCTGGTTTTAAAATCTCTGGCCATTACCTCAGCCTGTTCTAAGAATGTCTGTTCACTGTCAATAATTCTCCTTAATCTCAAAAATTGACTGTAGGGAATGCTTTTTTTCTGTGCTGTTGGATGGAAGCTTTTATAATGAAGATAGGTATTCCTATCAGTAGGCTTTCTGAAAATATCGGTTGAAATCTCATCCTCTTTCAAGCTTACATTCACATCCAAAAAATGTACACAATCCCTACTATAGTCAATCGTAAAGGAGATGGATGGTAAACATTTATCTAAATCCATCTTAAATTCCAACAAGGCTTCAGGAGGTCCATTCCATATCATTACAATATCATCTATAAAGCGATACCATAGGATCGCATGGTCTACATATAGGGGGTGGGTATATACATACCGCTTTTCGAATGCTGCCATAAAAAGATTAGCATAAGATGGGGCCACATTGGACCCCATCGCCGTACCCCTTAACTGCTGATAGAATTCACCATTATAGTAAAAGTAGTTACGGGTTAATACCATCTCTAGCAATTTCAACAAAAATTTCCTATATTGGGCATCCAAGCCCATCTCTTCCAGTGTTTCTCCAATTACCTCCATCCCTAATTCATGGGGAATGGAAGTATATAAGCTGTTAACATCTAGTGTACATAAGTAACATCCATCTGGAAGCCTACCCAGGGTGGAGATTTTATTTAAGAAGTCCCCCGTGTCCAAAAGAAAAGATGGTATAGATAAGACTTGCATCTGTAATATCCTGTCCAAGAAGACCGCTACCGATTGGAATACAGATTGGGTCCCGGCCACAATAGGTCGACCAGGTGGTTTTTTAAGATTCTTATGAATTTTAGGTAATGTGTAGAACAACGGTACTAATGGAAAAGATGTAATCAAAAAGTCTCTAAGTTTTTTGTCTATCAGAGAGGCTTCAAAGGCTTCAAAAATGATGGTATCTAGTTCTTCCTTAATGCTATTAGTTGGATCACTCCTCAATCTACAATACACCTCTGGATCCGATAATTGTGTAGAAATCTCATTCTCATAGTAGGAACGATCCATGATCACAGTGGCGCCCCCCTTGTCAGCTGGTTTAATTACTATAGACATATCAGACTCCAGATCTTTCAAAGCTGACCGTTCTTGTCTACTCAAGTTACACTTATATTTACCTGAAGGGGGGCGCCACTTGATCATGGATACGTCCCGCTGTACCAGTTTTATGAACGCCTCCACCACATGAAATTGTTGTGGCGGTTGCCACTTACTCTTGGCTTTACACCCAGACAAGTCTACACCCCTCGGAAGTCCTCCTGCTCGTACATCATCAGAAGTTCCATCTCCATGTATCTCTGTTGGAAAAGAGTTAAAAAAAGCTTTAATCCGCAAAGATCTAAAAAATTTTTGTAATTCCACATCCAGTTCTAGTGGATTCCCCAGATATGTGGGCACAAAGCCTAAACCCCTATTCAAAAGTTTCTCTTCCTGAGATGTGATTTCCCTTTTGGAGATATTGACTACTAAGTCACTCTTGTAGTCTTGGTTTTGCTCCTTGTTACCCTGCCCCCTTCCTCGTTGACCCCTCCTTGTCGACTTTTTCCTTGACCTTGACGACCCCGATTTTCTAAAAAACGCCTAGACTCTCCCCCTGAAGAATTACTGGAGTCTGAGTCTGATGAATTAGGGCGTCTTGATTGGTTAGAATATCTGAAGGGTCTACCTTCCTTCCAATTGTATATTTTGTTAGACTCATAGTCTAAGATGTCCCTTCTATATTTATTTAACTTGATTGTAAGTGTATCCGAATGATATTGTTTTACTGTAGCATCCAGGGACTCAATAAAGGTCCTAAATTCACCCATATCTAATGTGGTTTCAAGCTTTCCCTTAATCGCCACTGTGATCATGGATCGTTCCTACTATGAGAATGAGATTTCTACACAATTATCGGATCCAGAGGTGTATTGTAGATTGAGGAGTGATCCAACTAATAGCATTAAGGAAGAACTAGATACCATCATTTTTGAAGCCTTTGAAGCCTCTCTGATAGACAAAAAACTTAGAGACTTTTTGATTACATCTTTTCCATTAGTACCGTTGTTCTACACATTACCTAAAATTCATAAGAATCTTAAAAAACCACCTGGTCGACCTATTGTGGCCGGGACCCAATCTGTATTCCAATCGGTAGCGGTCTTCTTGGACAGGATATTACAGATGCAAGTCTTATCTATACCATCTTTTCTTTTGGACACGGGGGACTTCTTAAATAAAATCTCCACCCTGGGTAGGCTTCCAGATGGATGTTACTTATGTACACTAGATGTTAACAGCTTATATACTTCCATTCCCCATGAATTAGGGATGGAGGTAATTGGAGAAACACTGGAAGAGATGGGCTTGGATGCCCAATATAGGAAATTTTTGTTGAAATTGCTAGAGATGGTATTAACCCGTAACTACTTTTACTATAATGGTGAATTCTATCAGCAGTTAAGGGGTACGGCGATGGGGTCCAATGTGGCCCCATCTTATGCTAATCTTTTTATGGCAGCATTCGAAAAGCGGTATGTATATACCCACCCCCTATATGTAGACCATGCGATCCTATGGTATCGCTTTATAGATGATATTGTAATGATATGGAATGGACCTCCTGAAGCCTTGTTGGAATTTAAGATGGATTTAGATAAATGTTTACCATCCATCTCCTTTACGATTGACTATAGTAGGGATTGTGTACATTTTTTGGATGTGAATGTAAGCTTGAAAGAGGATGAGATTTCAACCGATATTTTCAGAAAGCCTACTGATAGGAATACCTATCTTCATTATAAAAGCTTCCATCCAACAGCACAGAAAAAAAGCATTCCCTACAGTCAATTTTTGAGATTAAGGAGAATTATTGACAGTGAACAGACATTCTTAGAACAGGCTGAGGTAATGGCCAGAGATTTTAAAACCAGGGGCTACCCAGAAAGAGTAGTTGAAGAAGCGAAACTTAAAGCCTTGGGGGTACAAAGGGAATCATTACTTAGGTATAATCCTAAAAAAAGATCTGATCGGATTCCTGCAGTGATGACCTACAATGTACACAATCAACATGTTAGACATATTATCAATAAGCATTGGTCAACTTTAACTAGTGACCCTGCTTTATCTAAAATTTTCTCGACCCCACCATTATTTACATGTAAGCGACCAAGGAATCTTAGGAGTCATCTGATTAGAGCCGATACAGAAATTGGGAACCAGGAGGACGAAACTACAATTTTTGGCTTACCTAAACCACAGGGCATGCACAATTGTGGACATTGTGCCCAGTGCAGTTTCGTAATGAAAGGTCGAGATTTCTATCATCCACGCACTGGTAAAAAATATACAGTGAATGAGTTTGTGACATGTTCATCACTATTTGTAATTTATATGCTGAAATGTCCCTGTGGAATGGTCTATATAGGCCAGACCACTAGGGAGGTGAGACAAAGAATTTCTGAACATAGGAGCGCTATTAGGAGGGGTGATTTGAACTCACCGGTAGCACGGCACTTTCTATCGGCAGGTCATAACATATCTCAGCTTAGATTTATGGTTATAGAACAGGTTAAAGCTTCTAAAAGGGGTGGTGACATGAGGAGAAGATTGTCACAGAGAGAACTTTTTTGGTTATATGAACTCAATGCCTTAGCACCTCAGGGTATGAACGAAGAATGTGACCACACACCTTTTTTGTAAAATATGTTGATAAGTAAAGGTATATTATGAATCTGGATGGGAGAATGTAAATATAAATCCTCTTTATAATGGGGGGCCTGATTAGTAACTGGTGGGATAGATTAGAACTTGATTTTAAATACCATATGATGGACCCCTTAGACTTTAGTAGTTGATCCTTCTGGTAACTTCACTATAGCATTGATATAACCAGACTATTGGTCTGATTAGGTGCAGGATAAGAAGAGCTGATATTGATTTCTATATTATGTCAATTTAGGTCCACTTGTAGGTATTGTGTAAAGGGTTGTAGTGTGTTTTTGAGAGTGTAACCATATTGTGAGCAAGACTTGATGTCTTAGTAGGCGATTTATTGTGAATATATTTAGAATTCATAGTTATTTGTGTTTTAATGGTGTATATGTATTTGATATGCAGGTATGCAAGACTGAGCAGCCAGCTCCCCAAGAACATATATGGTGGATTGAAGCTTCCTCTTAAGATCGTCACATTTTGCAACACTTTATACCATTCTTTTGGTTTGATAAATGTATAAATTTCTATGTTTGACGATTCCCGCCGGCGCCGGCCCCGTGCGCGTGCGCGCCTCCATGATGTGGTTGGCGTTCTGAGCCTGCTTACATGGTTGGCGCGCACGCCGGGACTGACGTAGGTGGGAGGTGAGTCACAGAGGCGCGGCCTGGAGGCCGCGTCACTCTGAGTCACGTGGCGCCTGGGAGCGAGGCTGGGTAATGGTATAAAGAGCGCGCAGTTAGAGTTAGTAAACATACCTTTGAGAAAGGGCGAGGGTTGCCCGAAACGGCCGTCAGGTGATGTCTGTGTACTATGGATTTTGTATATAAGTATGTATCACATTGTGTGTTAGTCTGTTAGTCCATTGCATACTTTGTATGTGTCAGTGTTTCCATTTGCTAGTCGATGTGATAGAGTGCAACTATAACTTGAATACAATGTATTGCTGCTGGGCTTGTGCAATATTAGGTAGCGGTTGCTACAATCTTCAGACCTTGGGACTGTAATGTTTAGATGCTGTTAGCGTTTTAATCTTGGCACACAAGCACTTTAGCTTTATATTGCAATATATATAGAGTGTCTATGTATTATAAATGTTGCTATAGCTGAACCTTAAAGCATACCTTAAACCACACTGTCACGATGCATGGACTTGATTTTTAACTATGTGTTAGTCTAAAGATTGTCTTGTCTCGATTATTTGGTGAAATGTATAATAAATGAATTCATCTTTCTTTGACATTATTGTAGTCATTCTAGTTCTATAATTGATACATGAGTGCGCGCCTTTATTGGTAATAAAGAAAATACTTTTTACCAGTAAGTACACATATTTCTTTTTCTCTTTACTTATTTCTGCAAAACCGGATATCCCAAACGACTATTCAACACTTTCAGCTCGCTACCCTACCCACCACCTGCTCCGCCAACCTCCCAAATAGCAGTAGAATAATTTTCTACATTATTCAAAGAAAAAATTGACAATATCTGACTTGGCTTTGCCCCTCAGAATCCATCACCACTCCAAACAACCTGCTTACTGTCTTTCTTTACTCCAATAACTGAACTTGGACTGGCCTCTTTCATTTCTAGGACCCATCTGACTAGTTGTTCCCTCGATCCTATTCCATCCCACCTTTTTATCAACCATTTCTATCAAATTGCACATGTAGAGAAGAAATCTGATTGAGACTTTCCTTGTGAAAACTATGTAGTATCAGGTTCTCCCTGTTAGAATATGAATTAAAATTTGATTACATTTGTTACCTTATAATAAGAAGATAAGGCATATAAAACAAATTTGCTTTGTACATGGAGTGAAACAAATACTTGTGTTGCCTAACACAATGGAATCTTGACTGGTATCAGTAAGCCATTATATTTTGTGTGTGTTTCTGTATCAGTCCAATCTTTTTTTTTTTCCACAGTGAAAACTCTGTTGAGCAGGTGAAAGATGTGACTCTTTCTGGATACACAGAACAAGTCTTAAAGTAAGTTAAGTAGTTATTGGTTCATTAGACAAATTGTCTGATATGTTTATAAGGACTTTGGAAGAAAGAGAGAGATTTAAGGATACTGATTTCTGACCGCTTCAAGATGAGTGGACAGTGTAACCAGGCAATTTAGAAAGCAAGCAGGAGACTCTGCTGTTACCAGTAGGAAGAGGGAGGTTGTGATGCTGCTATATAGAGCTCTAGTGAGGCCACAGCTAGAATACTTTATGTGGCTCTGGAGACCTCACCCACAAAAATACATTATTCAAATAAAGCTAGTTCAAAGGTGGGCAAGAAGAATGGTGGAAAGACTTTAATGTAAAACTTATCAGGAAGAAAGGGAACATGAATCTTTAAACATATGAAAGCCTTGTAAAGGGTCCAGAAGGGAAGTGTTCTGAAGATTAAATTTAATAATACAACAAGGGGACACACACAACCTGAAGCTAGTTGGTGGAAAGATTAAGAGCAATGTCAGAAAATATTCTACTGAAAGTATTAAATGTTTTAAACAATCTTCCAGCAGATGTGGTGAGAAAATCAACAGAAAGTGAATTTAAACATATCTATGATAAGTGTATTGTACATCTGTCCTAAGATTTGGAGACCATATACAAATAAGGGCAAACTAGATGGACCACATGGTTGCCTTCTCTGTTTCTATGTGTCGTACAAAGAAAGGCATTAATTAATTCTCCTTTTGTTAGATATTTGTCAGAGAGGGGCACCGATCGTCTTTTGGATCATGTGGAGAAGGTGGATGAAAGATTCAAGGTTCCCGAAGACCCAGACAAGGCCCAGAAAAATAAAGCATCCAGTGGTCTACTTCCCACCATGCCGAAACAGAGGTGGGTGCTAGACAGACATGCTGTGCTTGCACTTTGTTTCCCTATGGACAAGGATCATTTGACTAAACTGATATATTCTCACATAATCCAAAATATATTTCAATAAATCTGCTGTTATGAACTTGTAACTATTATTTGTGTACTTTCATAAAAGGGGTTAAATTCCTCGAATGACCACTTTTTTTTTTAATTTACAATTTAGGTGGCGAAGTGTGCGGGTCTTTATTTCCTCCACATTTCGGGACATGCACTCAGAAAGGGACCTTTTAATTGGGCAAGTTATGCCACAGCTGCGGCTGCGTGCTGCTAGACACTTCCTGTCATTAGAGGAAGTTGATCTTCGCTGGGGTATTACAGAGGAGGAAGCCAAAAAAGACAGGTGAGGCTGGAAAACATAATTATTAAAATCAATCTCAATACATTGCATCTATTACAATGTGCTTTATATTTCTGTGTATAATTTAGGCAGCTGTCACTATGCCTTTCCGAAGTCGTACGGAGTCAGATTTTTATCGGTATACTTGGAGAGAGGTATGGATATACTCCCAAAACGTACTCCGTGCCTCACCTTCCAGAATATGCATGGGTAAGTACTGAGGATGAGGAATGAGCAGTAACAGTGGACAGAGTTAAATCCTAATTGAACATGTTCTATACCGAGTTGGTATGTTTCCTTAAGGGGATTCGCCACCCATATAGCAAAACAGAAGGGCACTAATCTTTTGTCCCCCACAGCTGATCCGTCCGAGCCTGGCAGCCAGCAACTCGCCTATTTTCTGGATTTCATCCCGTGCCGTCCAGGCCCTGAACAGGAGTGTGCAGTGAATCTGTGTCAGGCTCACACCCCTGCTTTCCATTCATTGCAATAGAGGGGGGTATGCTGAGGCCTGACACTCCCCCCTCCATTTTAGTGAATATAGAGGGCATGGTAGCACACCTGATGGTGGTCAGCATTAGTTGGATACGAAGTGCCACTGACTGCTGTTTGGGCCTGGGCGATGCCGGACGCTGCGGGGGACAAAGGGTGGATGCTTGGAAGATGCTGAGAATGCGGCCTCTGAAAGTGGCATGGGATTTCTGGAAAGGTGAGTGTTTGCAGGTGGACGTCTGCATTTCACACAGCGATGCATTGAGGGAGAATCAATCCTCTGGCCCTGGAGCCTAAAAAACACTGAAAGTTGCACTTTAAGTGGACCTCCACCCTGCAACATCTCAATCTCTTTTTTTACCAGCAAACGCACCTGAGTTTCAGGAACTTTGTTCTCCCCAGGTGGTTGTCAGCACTTACGCTTGCATTGTTACTTTGTATACCATACCATGAGATGATGATGCCTAAAGAGGTGCTGTCACACCCTCTCCATTCATTGCAATGGAGGGAGTGTGCTGAGACCTGACAGACCCTCCTATATTGTAGTGAATGTAGAGGGCGTGGTCAAGCCCCTGTGATGGCGGGGGCGGTACCCGGCATGCAAAAGCCTGTGAATGAGATTCAGGCCCCGGGGTGAGGCAGGATGCTGAGGTGTGGCCTCAGATACAGCCATCAGGTAAGTTACTGATTCCCACACTAGCACCGATCAGCTGCTTGGGACAAAAGGTAAGTGTAATTATCTCAACCCATGTGGTCTATATTGAGGTGAAAAGTACCAAATTCTGATTTTTTGGGAGCTCATTCACCATTTACAGCTGAATTGGGGTGGGGGAGGGGGCTCTACCCTATGCTCACAGTGTCTGGATCATGCTGGAACAATGCCTAGGTGCGCTTCCTCTGTACAAGGCAGCATTGGTGTGTCAGGGTGTCATGGGCCCTGTTTCAGAAAGCAGTACGTTAAAGAACTCTTAAGGCCTCACTGCCTGCTGCAAGGGACAGAAGGTGAGTATCTTTGCTATTTTCTGCCCAGAGAGGGACTTAAAGCATTAAATAATATGTAAAATTATGTAATCTTTGAGTCCACAATTCTTCAATAATCCTTTTGGTATCAATTTTCAGATCCATGCGTATCCAGCTGGACGATCAATCACTGAGCTGGAGGCCATACAGTTTTTGCAAACCTGTGACACCAAGAAACCAGGCCATCCAAAGGCTTTCTTCTACTTTAGGAATACTGACCTTCTTAGGTAAAGTATTTTGCGTTTGTACAGACATTTGTAAAATAAGTGCCAACATTCAGATTGTTTCTGTAGACGGGATCTAGCATTACCTGATGCGGTGGTGTTGGTTGTGCGCCCAGCAGTTATGCTGATAAAGATAAAATATGTACATTTACATTTTAAATTAGAAACGCTGCCTTATAAGTAAATAAAAAAGGAATGGCAATTGCGCGAGCCACTGCGGCATCCCCGCTATCCCTCTAGAAAGTCTCATGCCTGCGCCAGGCATTTGTGCATGACCGCTAGTCCAATCGGCGTGGTTGGAACTGCTCGTATTAGACGAGCTCCTGGGCAAATGGGCTCGAGCAGATCCGAGCATGAGGAGGTGAATTTGTTCGGACTACCTGGGGACTTTCACATAGAAGGGCCCCCCCAATTGAGGTGTCCCGATTCAAGGACCAAAACCCAGGATTGTAAAAACACTTGCCCACAAAGTGCAGCTTGTGACTTGAAACTTACGTGTTACCATCAGCTGCAAATTAGGTAGTGTTAAAGATGAACAATGGGGACTACATAACAGTAAGTATGTGGTAGGAGACCCCCGGGGCTGAGCATGGTTGTTCTTAAAGAAGGATTTCCTGACCCCAAGGCTTTGACAGGTATTAAAATTAAATAAAATTCAGGAAACAAAGTGTTTTTAAAGAGGACCAACCACCTTTTTGGCTGGCTGTGAAGTCTAAAGGACTCTGGGGCCATTTACTAAGTACGTCTTTTCCCCCCCTATTTGTTATGCCTCACTATGTGAACCCCCTGGGATCGCCACGCAAACACGCACTTTTCCTGTGCTTCCACACCGTGTTAGCGAGTTGTTGCAGCATTCCCTGCATCTGTAGATCTGAGGCACACTCCCGCTCCCAGCCATTGAGATAGGCCTGGGGGTAGGAGATCCCAGGGAGGCCGGGAATGCAGCCTCTCGCATTTTTCTATGCCAATGCTCTGTTCCAAACAGTGCTGTAAGTCGTGCATTAATATGGCATATTATTAAAGTGAAGCAACACCCTCTGCAGTGAGGTTGGTGGTGGCAGCTGGCGCCATTGCTACATGACAGACTAGGGGGAGGGGGGCATCCAGCATGCTGGACCCCAGAATAAATTCCTTTTGTGTGTGCAAGCATACTATGGCCATCTATGCCCCCAAAATCTAAAAAAAGATTAAATCCCCACTCTTTGATGACCTCCAGCCCATATGGCCACCCCCTCCCTCTGCACCATTCACTGCAATGGTGGGCGTGCTGAAATCACTAACTGACAGGGTGGACAGCCATTCTACACAGAGGTCACTGGGGGGTGAGTTGCCAGGAAGGGTTTAGTTTCTTTTTCAAGATGTTATATATTTGTTGTTATTTCTCTTTTGTTGTTGTATTTCTAATACTAATTGTTCCTGTTATTTAGGTCTGTCCCAAGTCATTGGTTGTCAGACTTTGCCTCAGAGTCTGAAGAAGCTTCCAAACGTTTAAAAGACCTTAAGAGCAAAGTAGCTAAACATCCCGCTGCCAAGAACTATTCGTAAGTTTTCATGTTATTATAGGACTGCCCATAAGATGGTGTGGCAACAATCTATATACTTTTTGCCTTTTGACAGATACCATTGCCAGTGGGGTGGTGAGCAAAATGGAAAACCACATGTAACTGCTTTGGAAGAGTTTGGAGCTAAAGTATTAGAAGATATCTGGCAAGTAATCGAGAGCGACTTTATCAAGGTATACAAGAATTTGGTCAGCAACTTCATGACTGATGTTTTATGTAGACCTTTTGTGTCTTATTTATAACCATTCATTGGATTGTTTTACCCCATATAACGTACACTAACTGCATTAGAGTTCAAACAGATTGCCAATAGATACATATGTCACATATGTATAGTACACTCATCTTGCCTCATTTGCTCAATAATGATACACTGCATGCTAAATCCAAGGTCACAGATTCTCCATTGCCGTAAAGCTGCCCATTTGCTAGAATTCAGACAATTACTGTGAACCTGCAAGTCTGCACTAATTAGCTGAATGGCAAGTATGAGGGGAGCTTCAGTGTGCAGACACTGCCCTGCTTATAAGATGTGGCCACTGCTGGGTAAGTATAGTGGATGAGATGGATTTCACAAAAAAAGAAACAAATATTACCATACTGTTCGCCCTATAAGACGCACCTGCCCATAGGACGCACCTAAGATTTGGAGAAGGAAAATAAGAAAATAAATATTCTGAACAAAATGTTGTGCTAAAACACCATCCCCCCAAGAACCAAATAGGCAAGGTGCAGAACCCACCATTACAGGCAGTGGAATTCCCCCTCACTTTCCCCATAGGCAGTGTGGCATTCTTCCCCCATCCCCCATGGCCAGTGTGGCATCCCCCCCCTCACTTTCCCCATAGGCAGTGTGGCATTCCCCCCATCCCATTCCAATAGGAAGCGTGGCATTCCCCCCATCCCATTCCAATAGGCAGCGTGGCATTCCCCCTATCCTATTCCCATAGGCAGCGTGGCATTCCCCCTATCCCATTCCCATAGGCAGCGTGGCCTTTCCCCCCATCCCATTTCCATAGGCAGTGTGGCATTCCCCCATCCCATTCCCATAGGCAGTGTGGCAGCCGGGTGTCTGTGTGTGCTGGCGCCGCGAAGAAGGAGCAGCAGATACAGCTGCCTCCGCCACTTCTTCTCTGACCACAGAAGACTCCTAAAGCTGCACCACCACACACCCTTCCCAGCAAAAAAGGGTTTTTCGCTTAGGATACAAACAGTTTTACATCTAATCTGAGATTTCGAGATGCCTATGGGGTATAAGGTAGGGGGAAGTTAGCATGTGCCTGGACATAGACTTTAGGGGGCTTTTCTACAAAGTACGTAGAAAATTATGAACAAATGCTATTCTCACTATGTACAAGTACCTGGTGTCTGGGTATCTTTACTAAGTTTCATTTTTGGTTTATCCTCTATCCTCAGGAGTCCATTACATCCGAAGATGATGATCATTTTGCACAGGAAGGCTTTCAGGAATGGCATGGGCAACGTTCTTTTGCTAGGAGCAAGTTAGTGACCAATGTGTGTGCACAAATCCGTGAAAAGAACCGGACATCCCCTGCAAATGGGCGATTGTTTCTGGTAGTTGGAGCACCCAGCCAAGGAAAGACTGTCTTTATGGTACGATAAAGTCATCACACTCTGACAAACATGGTCGTATATACTTTATGTTGGATTTAATGTTATACTAAAGACAAGCCCTATTGTTGTCCCACTGCCTCGGGCTACACATTGCACTATCCCAAACTTGAATCCGTTTTCAAAAATACCCCATAGTTCCTCAGTTATTTGTAAGAGTATTAGAGCACTGGAGATGCAGAGAAAATGAGGAGAAACAGTGGGTGTGGCAGCAGTGATGTAAGCACACTGTGTGCTTTACATACACCATAATAAACAAAAATACAATTCTGTGATTACACCTGTAGAATTGATATTATGAGTGTACATCCGAAAGATATCCTTACACATGGGTTATTCATCTTCAGATGTCACGTGACTGCAAAGCAGAAAAAGTGGCACCTCCCACAGAACCCCAGTATTTAAAAAAAGCAGTTAATAGAAGCTGGGAGAAATAATCAACAATCACCACAAAGAGGTAACAAGAACAACAAGGGTGGGGCGGAACGGGACGGGATGTACACTCATAATATCAATTCTACAGGTGAGTAATCACAGAATTGTATTATTCATAGTGTACATCCCGTCCTGTTCCGAAAGATATTCTTACACATGGGACATCCAACAGCAGTGTCAGTAAGGTAGGGTGGGATCCCCAAAAGCAACAGCAAGCAGTCTAAACCACTGCCGCCTGCAGAACTTTGCGGCCAAAAGCAGCATCAGCTGAGGCCTTAACATCAACCTTGTAAAACTTAGAAAAAGTATGAACAGAAGACCAAGTTGCGGCCTTGCAAACTTGTTCAACAGAAGCCTGGTGCTGAAAAGCCCAAGAGGCACCAATAGCACGAGTAGAATGAGCAGGAAGGCGGAAAGGAGGTTTCTTTCTCTTAGCAGAATAGGCCTGAATCTCGGCCTGACGGATCCACTTGCTGATAGTGGATATAGCAGGAGCCTGGCCCTTCTTAGGACCAGACAGAACCACAAAGAAAGCATCCGTCTTCCTGAAGGGTTCAGTAGCCACCAAATAGAATTTCACAGCCGTAACAACATCAAGAGAGTGTAACACCCTTTCCTTGGGGTTACTAGGGTTAGGGCACAAAGAAGGCAACACAATGTCCTGATTGAGATGAAAAGCAGACACAACCTTAGGCAGAAAGTCAGTTTTAAAGCAAAACACCACCTTGTCCTGGTGTCTTTCAAAATAAGGGGGCTTGATGGAAAGCGCAGCCAAATCAGAAACACGCCTGACTGTGGTAATAGCCACCAAAAAAGCTACCTTGACACTGAGAGTGGACAAAGCCGCCTCCTGCAAGGGTTCAAAGGAAGACCCTTGCATGGCAGACAAAACCAGGTTCAAATCCCAAACCGGTAACATGGACTTACCAGATGATGCTGAGCAAAAGATCTCTGGAAGAAAACAGCCAGAGCAGAAACATGACCTTTCAGAGTACTAAGCTGAAAACCCATGTCCAAGCCATTTTGTAAGAATTCCAATATCCTGGGAATAGAGAACACTCGACATGGAAGTGACCTAGACTCACACCAGTCAATGTAAGCACGCCAAACCCTGTAGTAAATGGTAGAGGAAGACTTCTTCCTAGCTTTGATCACGGTATTAACTACAGAGGCCGGCAATGCCTATGTCTATAAATACCTGGGACCTCCCACTATATCCCAGTGTTTCTTCTCTGCAGATCGGCGACAAGGAAGAAGAATGAAGTCTCCTGATTGCAGGTAGCCGGGGTAACTCCCGGCCCCCCTCTCGGTTCTATTTCTGCCTGGCACTCTTTTATTCCCCTTAGAGAAGCCTCCCAGCCTAGGCTGCGGGGCCGGGCGATGGTAGACGGCACCTTTATGGTGCCTAGGAGCCTAGCTCCACCGCAAGGCACCATACTATGGGGCAAGCGGTTATCCGGTCTGGTGATCCCGGATTGGGATGCCCCGTCCCTGTTCCCACCCCCGGGGTTTGGCACTTCTCCCCCGCTCGGTCCCCATTTCTCCCTACGCTGGGGGGGGGCCTTCCCTCATGTGTGTGTGTGTGCGTGATTGAATTTTTACTGTTGGCCGCTTGGTCCCGTGTGGGACATGTGGCGCTGTCTCGGAAGATGGGGAACTTCCCCACCTCAGTGGTGCTGCGGGAGGGGCGGGGCCGGTCTCGGCGCGCGAGCTGGCGGCCCGCCCGCTCCCAAAATAGTGCTGTGGAGGAGCCTGCTCATTGCCGGGCTCCTTGCTCTTCTCCGGGGAAGGGGGGGCGGGGCCGGACAAGTTTCGCGTCAGGCGGCCGCTTCCCCTTGCCGGCTTGGCGTTGCCGGGCCCTGTTGGTGGGCGGGGCTGTGCTTCGCGCGGCCCGCGCTGTGTGGCTGGTAGGGGGCGGGTTCAGGGCGCTTCGCGCGCATTGGCCTGGCACGCCCCCCTTCTCCTTCCTTCTGCTGCGGCTGCTGCTGCCGTCACGTGCTTGTGAGCTGCCATCTTGTGAGTACTTCTTCCTTATAGTTAAGTTTGATAGCGCTGCTGACATTTGGTGCATATCCTGTGTATTGTTGTATATGTATTATATGCCTATGTCTGTCATTGTTGTGTGGGAATCCTTGCTCTGGAGTGACTACTGTACTCTTGTTTTCCAGATCCCTGGTTGCAAGTTAAAGGGGTCCCCCGGTCTTAGATACCTGGGTAGGCTTAGGTTTCCCTATAAATTCTCCCACGCGGGACATCAAAGGGGCATCCCGGGTCGCTTATTGCGTAAATCCCTGGGTCATTGCGACTACCATAATTCACCATATGGAGGCTGCCAGCGATACCGGAAATGGCCCCTCGGGGCAATCCAGGCAATGTCTGGGGTGTGGGGCTCCCCTTCCAGGGGATGATGTCATACTCTGTATTCCATGTGCACAGCGGAACATTACGCGGCAGCCCGGTACGTCGGCTTCCGGCTCCTCACCGCCCGTGTCATCTCCTACCCCTCCCCGCCTGTTCCGTACCCCATGTGACGTGGTCATGGGTGGGGGGTCGCAATCTGATGTGTGTGCCAGGTTGGCCATTCTTGAGAAAAGGTTTTCTAATGTGGTTGCCCAGAAGGCCCCGGCTAAGCGGAAGCATCTGTCCCCGGCCGCACCGGCCTGTAATGTTGAAGAGTTGAATTGTTAGACTGGTCCGATTGTCCCCCGCTTGAGGAGGGGGAGCTCTCTGAGGAATTGAATGAGGCTGACGATCAGCAATTCTTTGGTGCGACTGGTGAGCAGGCGCAGGGGGATGCCTTTGACACCCCTTCAATCCTGGCTCAGATGTTTGATGTTTTGTCTATCGTTCCTCCTGAGGTGGCTCCTCCGCCAAAAGGGGAATTATTTGAGGTGGCCAAGCCACGCTTGGAGTTTCCCCATCAGAAGCATTTTGATGATGTCATTCTTAAGGAATGGGAAAAGCCTACCCGCCTTCTTGGTGTTCCTCCGGGTTGGGATAAGAGATATCCCTTTCCAGCGGACCTGGTTAAGCGATGGTCTTCCCCTGCTGAGGTTGATTCTCCGGTTTTGGGGTTGTCTAGCACCACTGTTTTGCATTCTCCGGACTGTACTACCATCAAGGATGGTGAGGATAGACATATTGACCAGTTGGCTTGCCATGGGTTTGCCAGTGTTGGGTCGGCCTTGCGGCCTGTCTGTGCTTCGGCGCTGTTGTTGTTGGCTTCCAGGTCCATTGTCAGGGATTTGTTGACTTCTTCCGGCCTTGCCCCGGATTGTGAGGAGTTTATTGCTCTCAAACGTTGTGAGTCGTTTTTGTCTTTTGTGCTTGCCGCTCAGGATGACGCCATGGTGATGTGTAGTAGGACCACGGCCTTATTGGTGGCTATCCAGCGGTCGGTTTGGTTGCGCCAACGGGCTGCTGATTTTGTTTCAAAGAAGTCTCTGACGGCTCTCCCTTTTGTGGGTCTGCGCCTGTTTGGAGAAAAATTGGATTCTGTTGCCAAGGGAGGTAAGTTACCTCAGCGCAATAAACAGCGCCGGTCCTTTCGGGGGATGGCTGCCTTTAATCCATCCTTTCGGGGAGCCAGAGCTGACAGGGGTTCGGCCTTCTCCTCCTCCAGAGGGGCCGCCTGGACTAGGGGCAGAGCTCGTGCCCGTCCTGGACATTCCTGGGGCTCTAAGCCCAAACCCGCTGTTAAGCCCGCTCAGCAATGAGGGGGTGCCCTCACCCTTGCGGGTGGGGGGACGGTTGCGACTCTTCTCCCAGGTCTGGGACCAGGCGGTCTCGGACAGGTGGATCCGGGAGGTGGTGTCGTCCGGTTACAAGTGGGGAGTTCGAGTCCCGACCTCCTCCCAGGTTTTTCAGGTCTCGCGTGCCTTCGGATCCTCTGGCCGCGCAGGGGCTCCGGGTGGCTGTAAGGAATCTTCAGGACATGGCGATTATTTGTCCGTTGTCTCCCCCGGACGTGGGCCTGGGCTTTTATTCCAATCTGTTCACGGTGCCCAAAAAGGATGGATCCGTTCGTCCCATTCTGGATCTGAAGTTCCTCAACAGGTTTATCCGCCCCCGGAAGTTTCGCATTGAAACTCTGCGCTCAGCTATCAATTCTCTTCGTCAAGGGGACTTCATGACGTCCATAGACATTAAGGACGCTTATCTTCATATACCTATTTTCCCGGCACACCAGATATTCCTCAGGTTCGTGGTGGAAGATCGGCATTTGTGGCTCTTCCGTTCGGCCTTACCTCGGCTCCAAGGGTGTTCACCAAGGTGCTGGCAGGGGTGATGGTCCTCTTCAGAGCCCAGGGTATTCGCGTCGTGCCTTATTTGGACGACCTTCTCATCATGGCTTCTTCTTTCAGTCAATCGGAGACAGACACCAGGACCGTGGTGTCCACTCTGGAGAGTTTCGGCTGGGTGATCAATTATCCCAAGTCCTTCCTCTCTCCTTCCAGGGTGGTGTCCTTCCTGGGAATGTCTCTGGATTCCTTCCATCACCGAGTGTTTCTTCCTCACTCCAAGGTTCTTTTGATTCAGGAATTGACTCAGCTTCTTCTGTCCAACCCTCGCCCGTCTATCCGGCAGGGAATGAGACTGGTGGGATTGATGGTGGCCTCCTTCGAGGCGGTTCCCTTTGCTCAGTTTCACACAAGGACGCTTCAGCTTCATCTGTTGGCGGCTTGGGACCGGTGCCCAAGGTCGTTGGATCTGTCTTTCCGGATGTCCTCCCGGGTTCGGCAGTCTCTTCAGTGGTGGCTGGTTCCGGCCAATCTCTTGAGGGGCCGGTCTTTTCTGCCCCCTCTTTGGGAGACAGTCACCACGGATGCCAGTCTGTCGGGGTGGGGAGGCTTTTGGAAGGATCTTCAGTTTCAGGGGCTGTGGGGGCCTCAGGAGGCCCACTTGCCCATCAATGTTCTGGAGCTGAGAGCCATCAGGTTGGTTCTGTCTCACTTGACACAGCAGTTACAGGGCTTGCCGGTTCAAGTTCGGTCGGACAATCGGACGGCGGTTGCCTACATCAATCACCAGGGAGGGACTCGCAGCTGGAGTGCCCTCAGGGAGGTGTCTCTGATTCTGGCCTGGGCGGAGAGCCATGTCCCTTGCATCTCGGCGGTGTACATCCCGGGCGTGGAGAACACGGAGGCGGACTCTCTGAGCAGGTGTTCTTCTCGCCGGGGGGAATGGTCTCTCAATCCCAAGGTTTTTCGGTCTCTTTGCCTCCGGTGGGGGACACCGGAGGTGGACCTGTTTGCCTCTCGTCACAATCACAAACTTCCGGCTTTTGTGTCTCTCTCTCAGGATCCTCTGGCTCTGGCAGTGGATGCCATGTCCCTGAGCTGGAGGGACCTGGGGTTTCTTTATCAGTTTCCTCCAATTCCCATGGTGGGCAGGGTGTTGCGAAAGCTGGCCCTAGAAGGGGTTCCCGCCATTCTGGTGGCTCCAAGGTGGCCAAGGCGGGTGTGGTTCGCAGACATCGTCCGGCTGGCAGTGGATCAGTTCGTTCTGCCCCTTCGGCCGGACCTGCTCACTCAGGGTCAACTACTTTACCCCAATTTACCAACGTTGCATTTGATAGCTTGGCTGCTGAAACCTCCATCTTAAAGGAGAAGGGTCTCTCTGATTCTGTGATCCAGACTCTTGTTAGTGCTAGGAAGAGATCTTCTTCTACCATCTACTATAGGACTTGGAGGTCTTATATTGATTGGTGTGAGTTCAGGGCCTTGCCCTGCAGGGTGTTATCTATTTCTAGGATTTTGGAATTTCTGCAACATGGGCTGGACTTGGGTTTCCAGCTGAGTACCTTGAAAGGGCAGGTCTCTGCCCTGTCTGTCTTTTTTCAAAGGTCTTTTGCGCTTGATCCCTTGGTTAAGACCTTCTTCCCGGGGGTTTCGCATGTGCGACCTCCTAGGAAACCTATGCTCCCAGTGTGGGATTTGAATTTGGT
Source organism: Gastrophryne carolinensis (assembly GCA_027917425.1). NCBI lineage: Eukaryota > Metazoa > Chordata > Amphibia > Anura > Microhylidae > Gastrophryne > Gastrophryne carolinensis. The sequence goes on along the minus strand of CM051234.1, from coordinate 434,288,263 downwards.
TCTTTCTGCTCTTCAGGGTCCTCCCTTTGAGCCTTTGCAGGATATTGCTCTTTCTACGTTAACTCAGAAAGTTGTCTTTTTGGTTGCCATCACCTCTGTTCGGCGTGTCTCGGAGTTGGCAGCCTTGTCATTTCAGGCTCCTTACTTTGAGAGGCACCAGGACAAGGTGGTTTTTCGATTCAAACCTGATTTTCTTCCTAAGGTGGTTTCTTCCTTTCACCTTAACCAAGACATTGTTCTTCCTTCCTTGTGTCCTAAGCCTAGGAATGACAAGGAGAGGGTTTTGCATTCTTTGGATGTGGTACGATGTGTGAAGTACTATTTGCTTACTACTTCTTCTTTTCGTAAGACTGATGCTTTGTTCAGGGTTCCTTGTGAGCCTAGGAAAGATTTGGCTCCTGCTAAGTCTTCCATTAGTAAATGGATTCGCTAGGCTATTGTTGGGGCCTATTCTGCCAAGGGGAAGGTTCCCCCTTTTCGTGTTACTGCTCATTCTACCCGTGCTATTGGAGCGTCTTGGGCTTTTCAGCACCAGGCTTCTGTTGAACAAGTTTGTAAGGCTGCTACTTGGTCTTCTGTTCACACCTTTTCCAAGTTTTATAAGGTTGATGTGCGGGCCTCAGCGGATGCTGTGTTTGGCCGCAAGTTTCTGCAAGCTGCAGTGGTTTGAGTTTTGCTTTGTTGGATACCCGCCCTTTGTGGACACTGCTTTTGGATGTCCCAAGTGTAATAATAGTTTTGAAGCTGGGTGTGTGACATACTTAGAATAATACCATTTTGTGAATACTCACCTGTAAAATGGGTATTATAAATATGTCACACACCCCTCTTCACCCGCCCTTTTTGGTATCCTGGATTCTTTATATGGTGAAGCTTTTTCAATTTTAAGGTTTACAGTTGGATCTTCCTGGTCCCTTTGCCTTACTGCTGTTTGAAAACTGGGATATAGTAGGAGGTCCCAGGTATTTATAGACCGGGAGGGGCTCTCTTTTTTTTTTTCTTGACTTCTCTGCAAGTTGGCCCTCTAGAGGTAAGTAAACCCAAGTGTAATAATAGTTTTGAAGCGGGGTGTGTGACATACTTATAATACCCATTTTATAGGTGAGTATTCACAAAATGGTATTTTTGCACGACACCTTGCCCAGCAGAGGAAACGGAGGAAAAACAGGAAAAGGAGCTGAAAGCTCTCCCAGGACATTGCCAGAGCATCCACTGCCAGGGCCAGTGGATCCTGTGACAGGGATACAAAGGCTGGAAGCTTGTGATTGTGGCGTGACGCAAAGAGATCCACATCCGGCTGGTCGCAACGGAGACACAGAGAGTGAAACACCCTGTTGCTGAGGGACCACTCGCCCATGCGAGAGGCCCCCCTGCTCAGAGAGTCTGCTTCCAGATTCTCCACTCCCGGAATGTACACCTCTGATATGCAGGGAACATTGTCCTCTGCCCAGGACAGAATCAGGGATACTTCCTTGAGAGCCCTCTTGCTCCTGGTTCCTCCCTGATGATTGATGTAAGCAACCGCTGTCTTGTTGTCTGAGCGGATCTGAACCGCCAGACCCTGAAGGTCAGCTGGTAAAGCACTAACCTCACTGCCCTCAGTTCCAGAATGTTGATTGGGGCATGGGACTCCTGAGGACCTCACTGCCCCTGGAATTTCAGGGACCTCCAAAAGCCCCCCCCAACCTGTCAGGCTGGCATCCGTGGTAACCACCTCCAAGCAGGGAGTCAGATCTGCCCACTAGCAGATTCCTTGGGTCCAGCCACCATGACAGAGACCTCCGGACCAGAGGGGACAGAACAAATACCTGATTCAGGGACCCTGGGTCCCGATCCCATAATGACAAGAGAATAACCCGGAGAGGCCTCATGTGAAACTGAACGTAAGGAACAGCCTCCTAGCTGGACACCATCAGACCCACCAGCTGCATAGCCTGTCTGATGGACGGATGAGGGCAAGATGGAAGGAGCTTTGTTTGTGCTTGAAGACCCTCTATCTTCATCTGAGGGAGAAAGACCTTGACCTGAGAGTCATGCCCAGAAAAATCTTTACTCAGGAAGGAGGCAGGGAAGATTTGGGAAGATTGATCACCCAGCCAAACATTTCCAGAGAGGATACCACCTTCTGAACTTCCAACTCTGCTTGTTGCAAAGTTTGGGAAACTACAAGAATGTCATCCAGATATGGAGGAATGTGAATACCCTGCGATCTCAACAGAGCCATAACTCCTGCCAAAACCTTGGTAAACACCCTGGAAGCCAAAGTAAGACCGAATGGCAGAGCCACAAACTGGTAATGCTGATCTTCCACTGCGAACCGGAGAAATTTTTGATGGCCTGCAAAAATGGGCACATGAAGGTAAGCATCCTTGAGGCCAAGAAGTCCCCTGGACGAAGGGAATTTATGGCAGAATGCAGAGTCTCCATGCGAAAGTGCCTGAATCTGACAAATTTGTTGAGGAGCTTTAAATCCAGGATAGGCCTGACCATGGTGCTGTCTACCGTCACCCGAACGCTACAGCCGAGGCTGGGAGGCAGTAAATCAAGGACAGAATCGGGTGGGGAATAGCTCAACAGGTCCATAGGGTCAAAGACCCCGCTCACCTGCCTGAAAAGAGAGAGCCACTTTCTCGTCCTGGCAGTCCGTGACTGCAGGGAAAATCTGGGGTTCTGTGGGAGGTGCCTCGGTATATATAGGCCGGGAGGGGCCACTTTTTCCGCTCTGCACTCACGTGACATCTGAAGATGAATAACCCATGTGCATCTTTCGAGATGGGACGGGATGTACACTAAGAATATAAGTGCATTGTTGTGCCTCTAGTTATTACTGTCAGCACATAGTGTGACAAGAAAAAGGGGGCAGGCTAAGAGCGTCACCAGCCTGCCAGCACATAGTGTGACCAGAGACGAGACTGGAGGGTGGGGTTTCATAGCTACAGAGAGAAATATGCAACTAATTGGGACCTCTGGGGAGGGAATGGGAAGGTATTTCCGTTCTTGGTCCAATGAAGGTTGATTGAGGGACCAGGCCAGTGGAGTGGAGACTGAAAGCTGAATAAAGGAAGTGATTTCCTCGCTAAGTAGACTGAGATAGCGGGAAGGAGAGCACTGGAGGCACTCAGGTTAAGGTAAGCTACAAAACTTTATATTCTAAGTATGTCACACACCCCGCTTCAAGATATCCATAACATGTGGGTAATACCGACCTGAAGTGGGCATTCCTGCAGAGATGATAGCAAAAAAGAAAGCCCCTCCCTGATCCATAAATACCTGGGACCTCCCACTCATTACCCAGTTTTCCATCTCTGCAGACGGCGAGCAAGTCAGAAGATGATGGCTCCTCCTTGCACAGGGGGATTTCAGGTAGCCGGGATGACTCCCGGCCCACTATTCATTTATTTCCGTTTGGACCTTTTTCTCCCCAGAAATCCATATGCCTCCCAGCCTCGGCTGAGGGTCCAGGCGAGGGTATATCGGCACCTTAGGTGCTCAGGAGCTATGCTCCACCGTGAGACCCTATATGAGAGGGTAGGCGGTTGTTCCGGGTTGGTGACCCCGGTTTGGGATGCCCTGTCCCTTAAATAACATTTAGTGGCCCTCCCAGGATCCCCTTTCCACAGGTGGGGTTGGGGTGTGTGGGTCCCTTCTTTATTTAATCCCTAACTTGTTCCGTTTTGGGTGTTGTGTGTCTCTTTAATTGTGTCACCGCCGCAGCCTTTTTACAGGGCCTGTGCGGTGCTATACCTGTCTTTTTCCTCCCATCTTCCCTCAGCTTGTGTTTCACTGTTATAATGGCGGAGGTATTTACCTCACGCCATGTATACTGTCCTTCTGAGGGGGGGGGGGCGGGTCCGGACCGTCGGTGCGGGGCCGGGGCTCGTCCCTCCTGTTTCACTTGTTTTATTGTGTGTGTGCCTGTGTCTTATTCTGAGCCGGGCGCGGCGGCCGCACTTCAGGGCCCGCAGGAGGCTCACGAGCCCATCAATGTTCTGGAGTTGAGAGCCATCAGGTTGGTTCTGTTTCGCTTGACTCATCAGTTGAGAGGCCTGCCAGTTCAGGTCCGGTAGGACAACAGGACGGCGGTTGCTTACATCAATCACCAAGGGGGGACTCGCAGCAGGAGTGCCCTCAGGGAAGTGTCTTTGATTCTGGACTGGGCGGAGAGTCACGTCCCGTGTATCTCAGCTGTCTACATTCCGGGAGTGGAGAACACGGAGGCGGACTTGCTGAGCAGAGCCTCTTCTCGTCAGGGGGAGTGGTCTCTCAGTCCCACGGTGTTTCGTTCGATATGTCTCAGGTGGGGGTTCCCAGCGGTGGACCTCTTTGCCTCTCGTCACAATCACAAGCTGCCAGTCTTTGTGTCTCTCTCGCAGGATCCTCTGGCTCTGGCAGTGGATGCCATGTCTCTGAACTGGAGGGATCTGGGGTTTCTTTACCTGTTCCCTCCGTTTCCAATGGTAGCCAGAGTGGTGCGCAAGTTGACTCTGGAGGGCGCGTCGGCGATTCTAGTGGCACCAAGTTGGCCAAGGCAGGTTTGGTTCGCAGACCTGGTAAGACTGGCAGAGGATCAGTTCGTTCTGCCTCTTCTGCCGGACCTGCTCACCCAGGGTCGGCTGCGCTATCCCAATTTACCTTCGCTGGCTTTGACGGCGTGGCTGCTGAAACCGCCATCTTGAAGGAAGAAGGTCTTTCTGACGCGGTGGTTCAGACTCTTATTAGCGCCAGGAAGCGCTCTTCCTCTACTATTTACTATAGGACTTGGAGGTCCTATATTGACTGGTGTAAAAGTAGGTCTTTCTCTTGTCGGGAGTTTTCCATTTCCAGAATCCTGGAGTTTCTTCAACATGGTCTGGATTTGGGGCTTCAACTTAGTACCTTGAAGGGGCAGGTTTCTGCCCTGGCAGTGTTCTTTCAAAGGTCCTTTGCTCTTCATCCCTTAGTCAAGACCTTTTTCCAAGGAGTTACGCATGTACGGCCTCCTAGGAAGCCTTTTGTTCCAGTTTGGGATTTGAACCTGGTTCTTTCTGCTCTTCAGGGTCCTCCGTTTGAGCCCTTGAATGAGGTTGCTTTGTCTTCTCTTACTCAAAAGGTGGCCTTTTTGGTGGCTATCACTTCAGTTCGGCGTGTTTCTGAGTTGGCAGCTTTATCCATTAAAGCTCCGTACTTCGAAAGGCATCAGGATAAGGTTGTCTTTCGTTTCAAGCCGGATTTTCTTCCTAAGGTGGTCTCTGCTTTTCATCTGAATCAGGACATTGTTCTGCCTTCTCTATGTCCTAATCCCAGCAACGACAAGGAAAGTGCGCTGCATTCCTTGGATGTGGTTCGTGTTGTGAAATATTATCTGGTGGTTACGTCTTCCTTTCGTAAGACTGATGCTTTTTTTGTGGTGCCTTTTGGGCCTAGGAAAGGTTTGGCTCCTGCCAAATCTTCCATTAGTAAATGGATTCGTCAGGCCATAATTGGGGCCTATTCTGCCAAGGGGAGGAGTCCCCCTTTTCGTGTTACTGCTCATTCTACTCGTGCGGTTGGAGCGTCCTGGGCTTTCCAGCACCAGGCCTCTGTTGAGCAAGTTTGTAAGGCCGCTACTTGGTCCTCTGTTCACACTTTTTCCAAGTTTTACAAGGTTGATGTTCGGGCCTCAGCGGATGCTGTTTTTGGCCGCAAAGTTCTACAAGCTGTTGTGGTTTAAGTTGTGCATTGTTGCCTTGTTTTGGATCCCCGCCCTTTTTATGGACACTGCTATTGGATGTCCCACATATTATGGATATCTTGAAGCGGGGTGTGTGACATACTTAGAATAATACCATTTTGTGAAATACTCACCTGTAAAATGGGTATTATAAGTATGTCACACACCCCGCTTCACCCGCCCTTCTTGTATTCTGGATCCTTTATTTTGTGAACTTTGCGTTGTTATGACTTATATTTGCCTCTTCCTGGTCCCTTACCTTACTGCTTATATATACTGGGTAATGAGTGGGAGGTCCCAGGTATTTATGGATCAGGGAGGGGCTTTCTTTTTTGCTATCATCTCTGCAGGAACGCCCACTTCAGGTCGGTATTACCCACATGTTATGGATATCTTGAAGCGGGGTGTGTGACATACTTATAATACCCATTTTACAGGTGAGTATTTCACAAAATGGTATTTTTTTAACTTGTGACTTGCCAGTCACTTTATTTTTATTTTTTTCTGGCTGAAAATAAAAGGACATAAAAGTTGACAATGTATATGATCTAGCTTTCACTGGACCATGTTCTTTAAAACAAAATTGTTATTATTGGTTAAGGCTTATTCATTATGTGTATATGTGTCGATATTTGGCCAGTGTTAATATACAGACACCTACCTTATGATATATATTTAATGTATAAATGAATGAATATGCCTGCAGGCTGACCTTGTGAAGGAACTGAGACTTGCAGCTTCATCTTCTGTGATCTATCACTTTACGGAGGCCAGCACAAATGCAAAAGAAGCAGAAACTATGTTGACCAATGTCTGTAAACAACTGAGCCAGATGCTGCAGAAAAGAAGCTGTGTGCTCACCTCATACAGGTTTGTGTTGCTTATAGGGGATATATATATACAGAGTGCTTATTTGTTATTTGTGCGTACAGTGTTAGGTACATGATGACTGTACCGCCTACTACATAATGTTAACAGCACATTTCAAATTAAAATAGAAATGATCTAAACTTACATTTTTTGTCTAGGGCTCTACTAACAGAGTTCAAGGTGCTGCTACTGTTATTATCCCGCTCCTTGAAGCGGAATGACACATTGACACTGCTAATTGATGGGGCTGATAAGCTGTGTGGACATGCAGGTGAACTCACATCTGACTGGATCCCTGAAATTCTTCCACAGGTATAGAACTTGTTCCTTACCTACTTAATTTGATGAACCTGTAGCTATAGCGACCAATGTAAATACATTTATAGATGCGGCATTCTTTAAAGTAAAAAAACTTGCGCTCTGTTGTGAAAGGGCCCATAGAGTAATATGCTTGGGTAACATTGGTTGCTACCTATGCCATATTGTGAAGGTCACATGTTTGATGCAGTAAATAAACCTTAGGTTGGCTGATTTCTGATTTTCCTTTTTTTTAAACACAAGACCACTTTGATTCTTCCTCTTCTGTATCACATGAACACCAGTCTGTTATAGGTTAAATATTTATAATAGTGTAAGACCAGACAAGCGGGCCACAAAAGATATATATTCCATAGCTCAACATGCTTTGATAGCAGGGCACCATCAGGGGCGGGGCCCAGGGGAAATGGTGGGCCCAGACCCTGGTTAGAAAGACCTAATAGCAGTCCTGTCCTCATTCTCACATTGGTGACTGCCACTCTATTGCTGCTACTGGCTGATTATGAATATGATTATTGTGTTCTGGCCCAGGCTGTCTATTGCAATGCTTACCTCAGCAAACTGAAGTTAATACTAGGGCCCCATATATCACAATGTTAGGTTATGTCATCAGATATATTGATATTACATCACATATATCATTAATACATCACATATACATAATGTTGGAGCCCAGACTATCCAACCTGTTTTTGTACATATTATATGTGATGCTGTAGTTTGAATTGGGCCCAAGCCAACTGGCCTCGCCCTAGTATTCATACTATATAGGGAACTGAAGATAAAAATACCATTTTGTGAATACTCACCAGTAAAATGGATATTATTGGTGTGTCACACACACCCCGCTTCCTGTAGTAATAACGTTCGGGTAAACCATCGCCAGATGCCATTGCAGAGAGAGCGATCTTGAAAACTGGCCCCTCCCAGTCTATATATACCTGGGACCTCCCACTTAATCCCCAGTGTAATTGAAAAGCAGTAAGACAAGGTACCAGGAAATTAACTCTTAACAAAATTATAGCTTCACCAAATAGAGAAAACCAGGATACCAAAAAGGGAGGGTGAAGCGGGGTGTGTGTGACACACCAATAATATCCATTTTACTGGTGAGTATTCACAAAATGGTATTATTCTTTGTGTGTCACACACACCCCGCTTCCTGTAGTAATAACGTTCGGGACATCCAAAAGCAGTGTCCCTAAAGGGTGGGTATCCAGCAGGAAAATGAAGCATAACGCAAACCACTACAGTTTGCAGAACTTTGCGGCCAAACACAGCGTCTGCTGAGGCTCGCACATCAACCTTATAAAACTTCGAAAAGGTATGAACCGAAGACCAAGTAGCCGCCTTACAAACTTGTTCAACAGAAGCCTGGTGCTGAAAAGCCCAGGACGCACCAATAGTGCGAGTAGAATGAGCAGTGATACGAAAAGGGGGAACTTTCCCCTTAGCCGAATAGGCACCGATAACGGCTTGACGAATCCATTTACTAATAGAAGATTTATCCGGAGCCAAACCCTTCCTAGGCCCGCAAGGCACAACAAAAAAGCATCAATCTTACGAAAAGAAGACGTAGCACGCAAATAATAATCAACACAGCGAACAACGTCCAAACAGTGCAAAACCCTCTCCTTGTCATTCTTAGGGTTAGGACACAAGGAGGGAAGAACAATGTCCTGATTCAGATGAAAGGCAGAAACAACCTTAGGAAGAAAGTCCGATTTGAACCGAAAAACCACTTTATCTTGATGTCTCTCAAGGTAGGGCGCCTGAATAGACAAGGCCGCCAACTCAGAGACACGCCGAACAGAAGTGATAGCCACTTGAAAGACAACCTTCTGAGTCAAAGTGGAAAGAGCAATATCCGACAAAGGCTCAAAAGGAGGAGCCTGAAGAGCAGACAGAACCAGATTCAGGTCCCAAACAGGGAGCAAAGACTTCCTGGGAGGCCGCACATGCGTAACCCCCTGGAAAAAAGTCTTGACCAAAGGATGAAGCGCAAAAGCCTTCTGAAAGAAAATAGACAAGGCAGAAACCTGCCCCTTCAGGGTACTAAGCTGTAGACCAGCATCCAGTCCAGATTGAAGAAAATCCAAAACTCTGGAAACAGAAAAGACTCTGCAGGGCAAAGACCTAGCCTCGCACCAATCGATGTAAGAACGCCAGGTTCTATAATAGATAGCAGAAGAAGACCTCTTCCGAGCACAAATAAGAGTCTTAATAACCGAATCAGAAAGACCTTCCTCCTTCAAGATGGAGGTTTCAGCAGCCAAGCCATCAAAGCCAGCGTTGGTAAATTGGGGTAACGCAGCCGACCCTGAATGAGAAGATCCGGCCGCAGAGGAAGTTCGAACTGGTCTACCGCCATCCGAACGATGTCCGCGAACCACATCCTTCTTGGCCACCTTGGAGCCACGAGAATAGCGGAGACCCCTTCCAGAATCAACTTTCTTAACACTCTTCCTAGCAAGGGAATCGGAGGGAACAGATACAGGAACCCCAGTTCCCCTTAGCTCAGAGACATGGCGTCCACCGCCAGAGCCAGAGGGTCCTGAGACATTGACACAAAGGTCGGAATTTTGTAATTGTGACGAGAAGCAAACAGGTCCACCTCCGGTGTCCCCCACCGGAGACACAGAGCCTGAAAAACCTGAGGATGGAGAGACCATTCCCCCAGACGGGAGGAACATCTGCTTAGAAGGTCCGCTTCCGTGTTTTCCACCCCCGGAATGTAAACTGCCGACAGGCAAGGAACATGAGCCTCCGCCCAGGTCAGAATCAGGGAAACCTCTCTGAGAGCACCCAGACTGCAAGTCCCTCCCTGATGATTGATGTAGGCAACCGCCGTCCGGTTGTCCGAACGAACCTGAATCGGAAGGCCCCGGACATGCTGAGTCAGAAGAGAAAGAACCAGATGGATAGCTCTCAGCTCCAGAACATTGATGGGCAAGTGAGCCTCTCGAGGACCCCACTGTCCCTGGAACTGAAGATCCTTCCAGAAACCCCCCCAACCAGAAAGGCTGGCGTCCATGGTGACAGTCTCCCAGAGAGGAGTCAGGAAGGACCTGCCCTTCAGGAGATTGTTCGAAACCAGCCACCATTGAAGGGACTGCCGGACCCTGGAGGACAACTGGAAGGGCTGGTCCAATGAACGTGGACAACGATTCCAAAGACGCCCACAGATGAAGCTGAAGCGTCCCAGTGTGAAACTGAGCAAAGGGAACTGCCTCGAAGGAGGCTACCATCAATCCCACCAGCCTCATCCCCAGACGGATGGACGGTCGAGGATTGGAGAGAAGAAGCCGAGCCAAATTCTGAATCAAAAGTATCTTCGACTGAGGTAGAAAAACACTGTGCTGACAGAGTCCAGTGTCATCCCCAGGAAGGACACCACCCTGGCCGGAGCTAGGGAGGACTTGGGATAGTTGATCACCCAACCGAAGCTTTCCAGCGTAGAAACCACCGTGCTGGTGTCCTTCTCCGCTTGGTTGAAGGAAGGAGCCATGATGAGAAGGTCGTCCAGATAAGGCAAAATTCGAATGCCTTGAGTTCTGAGAATGGCCATCACCCCCGCCAGTACCTTGGTGAATACCCTTGGCGCCGAGGTGAGACCAAACGGAAGAGCCACGAATTGAAAATGCCGATCCTCCACCACGAACCGCAGAAAGCGCTGATGGACCGGGCAGATGGGAACATGCAGATAAGCATCCATTATGTCTATGGACGTCATGAAGTCCCCCTGCCGAAGAGAAGTGATGGCCGAGCGCAGAGTTTCCATGCAAAACTTCCGTGGGCGAATGAACCTGTTGAGGAACTTCAGATCCAGGATAGGACGCACTGATCCGTCCCTTTTGGGTACCGTGAAGAGATTGGAATAGAAACCGAGACCCAACTCCGAAGGTGGCACCGGATGGATGACCGGCAATTCCAGAAGATTCCTTACCGACACTCGGAGCTCTTGGGCGGCCAAAGGATCAGTAGGTATTCGGGACCTGAAAAACCTTGAGGGAGGACGGGACTGGAACTCCAGCTTGTAACCGGACGACACCACCTCCCGAATCCATCTGTCCGGGACCGCCTGGACCCAAACCTGGGAGAAGTGTTGCAACCGTCCCCCCACCCGCACGGGTGAGGGCGCCCCCTCACTGCTGAGCAGGCTTGGGCATGGACTTAGGCTTAGAGCCCCACGAATGACCGGAACGGCCGCGACCTCGCCCCGGTTCCAGCTCCTGCCCCTGGTAGCGGGAAGGGAGGCCCCTCTGCCCGCCCTGGCTCCCCGAAAGGAAGGATTGAAAGAAGAGATTCCTCGAAATGGACGTCGCGGCTTCTTGCGCTGAGGCAACTTACCTCCCTTGGTGACTGAATCCAACTTGTCACCAAACAGACGCAAACCCAGAAAAGGTAGGGCTGTAAGCGATCTTTTAGCACCAACATCCGCCGTTCATTGGCGGAGCCACACTGACCGCCGAATAGCAACCAAAAGAGCTGATGTCCTGCCGCACATAGCCATAGCATCATCTTGGGTGGCCAGAACGAAAGAAGCAAAAGACTCACACAATTGAAGAGAGGCAAACTCCTCACATTCCGGATCAAGATCCGCATACAAATTTTTAATCATGGCCCTAAGAGCCAAAAGAACAATGGACGAAGCACAGACCGGTCGCAAGGTCGAACCAGCACTAATGAAACCATGACGAGCCAGCTGATCGATTCTACGATCCTCAACATCCTTAATTGTGGTAGTGTCTGGTGAATGTAGCACTGAAGTGTTAGAGAGCCCCAAAACCGGAGCATCCACATCCGGGGGAACCTTCCAAAGTTTGACCAATTCCTCCGAAAAAGGATACCGCCTGTCCCAATTAGCAGGGGGACCAACCAGGCGGGTCGGCTGTTCCCATTCCTTAAGCACAACCCTTTCAAAATGTAGCTGACCAGGGAACGCTAAACGCGGCTTAGGCATATCAAAAAGTTCACCCTTAGGCGGAGGAGCCGCCGCAGGCGGATCCAGAGACAAAATTTCAAAAACCTTGGAGAGGATAGAAGGAGTGTCACAAGACACCCCGGCAGCCAATTCTCCCGAAGTATCAGACAACAGTGGAGCCTCAAGCTCATCCAAATCTTCCAAGATTTCCCCTTCCTCAGATACAGGACAATCTGACCAGTCCAATACTTCCGCTGCCTCCACAGCAGGAGCCAGAGGAGGAGAAGCAATGTGTTTCCTTTTAGCCGTAGCCTTTTAAGCTACCTGTGCCGACAACAACTTCTCGAGAGTGGCCACTCTAGCGCACAACTCAGATTGCGAATCCCCACCTATGACAACGTCACATGGGGTCCGGAATAAAAGCGGAGGGGCAGGCGATGACTGAGGTTGCGAGGAGCCAGGAACCGGAGTGCCGGACTGACGCACAATATTCTGCTGGGCGCAAGGAACTCACAATATGACGTCATCACCTGGGAGTGGAGCCCCACAACCCCCACACTGCCTAGATTGCCCCGAAGAGCCATTTCCGGCATCCTTGGAAGCCTCCATTCGGTGAAATTTTTTGGTATTCGCAGAACCCAGGGATTTATGCTATAAGCGACCCGGGATGCCCCTTTATTAATTAATTAACGTCCCGGGAGTGGGAGGATTTTAGGACCCCAAAATAAGACTAGCCAGGTATATCAGACTGGGAGACCCATGCAGCAGGGGTATCCCAGATCTAAAAAAAGACAAAGGCAATATGAAAATCATGAATAAACCACACATGCACACAAACAAACACACAATACAAGCCAAAAGACAGTAGGTCCAAATATATATGAATATATATATATATATATATATGAATATATATATAGACACATACACTAAAAAACATGCCAATGTCTAACTAATGGTAATGCATAATGTACAATACATATGAAAACCACTATGGGCAGGGGTATAACCCACAATGCCTGCTATATATATATATATATATATATATATATATATATATATATATATATATATATATATATATATATATATAAAGCATAAGTCCCCTTGTGGATAAATGAACACGTGAAACAACCATATCGTGACAATGCTTTAACAACTACCAACAGCCGGCAAAGAAAACCGGTACAGCGGGACCTAATGAAAGATTTTACCTCGCAGCCAGCACGGAGAAGAAGGGCGGGCCAGAGAACGCGCGCGAAGCGCTCTGACCCCGCCCCCTCCCCAATCACCTCAGGACAGCAAATGGCGGCAGCGCCACCACACAAAACCTCCAGACCCGATCTGAGCACTCTTAGTGAATCACCTCACACACGCACCTAAGTAATAAAAACGCAGGCAAATCAACACACGCGCACGCACACACACATAGCGGCGCGCACTCAAATTACCTCATGAAATCAAAAATGGCCAACGCTTGCTAAAGCCCCTCGCCTCCCCCCCCCCCCCAACTCACCTCCCCACAATAAAGGGAGAGGCCATAAGAAGGAAAGGGAAGAGATATGGGGGCAATGGGACGGGGCATCCCAAATCCAGCTCACCAACCGGATAGCCACTCTGCATAATGGGGACTAGTGGAGGAGATAAGCTCCTAGGCACCGCCAGGTGCCGGCTACCATTACCCAGTCAGCAGCCAAGGCTGGGAGGCTTCCAAAATGTATATGATAATAATAAAAAATTAACTGGGTAGAAATAGACCATGGGGGGGGGGGGGGTGTTACCCCGGCTACCTGCAAGCAGGAGACCTCATTCTTCTGTCTTGACGCATCTTGCAGAGAGAGAACACTGGGGATTAAGTGGGAGGTCCCAGGTATATATAGACTGGGAGGGGCCAGTTTTCAAGATCTCTCTCTCTGCAATGACATCTGGCGATGGTTTACCCGAACGTTATTACTACAGGAAGCGGGGTGTGTGTGACACACAAAGAATAATAGGACTTATTGGGGGTCCCAGGCATTGTGGCTGTATGAGGCCCAAAATGTATGCTAGTGACCTTGTTTGATTAGAAGGGGAGTTTGTAAAACTGGTTATTTGACAAACACAATCGTCACCAAAATTATTCAGCACTAGTCATTTTGACTAATGTTATATCTTGATCAGTAATGTGGTCATGTCTAGAGTTTTTCTCTGGGATATCCACATTGTGAATTTTGCAGTTGATATTTTAAAAAAGTTTCAAGACATATTAGCCATAGGTGGGCGCCTCATTTTTCAGTTGTATTAAATGGCTCCTATGCTAAAGCACAGAGCCAATGATTCTTACCATGATGGTTGTCAATTTACATAACAATACAATTCATGATGCTATGAGTTATAAGTGCTAGTAATTCATCTTGTCTGTAATGATGGATTGCTCATCTTCTTTTTGTAGCGAGTGAACTTAGTTCTGAGTGTGACAGAAGGCTCCTCTCTTTGCGGTTCCCTGAGCAAGCGGAAGGACACTGTACTAATCACATTAGGGAGACTGGAACCACGTGAGCGGGCAGAGCTTGTACGAGGAAAGCTGGCACTGTATGGAAAAAAGTTAGAAGAATCTGCTTTTAATAATCAGGTATGATTATATGTACATTATGCTCTATATTTATAAACCATTAATTGCCCTGCAAAGCAATTAGAACATTTGGAATTTGTCTCACACATTCAGTCTACATATAGGAGTCGATTCAGAGACAGGTGAGAATTCTCACTCCTTTTATAGGAGAGAAAACTGCCATTCCACTTTTATTGTCTACCAGCCCAAAGGTAGACAATGAAAGTCAATGGCAGATTTTTTTCCTAAAAAAGAAGTGAGAATTCTCGCCTGGCTCTGATTTGACCCCCATTGTCACCAAGAAGGTGTTAAAAATACATATCGGATTAACACATGTGGCTATTACCCAGGTAATGATTTACATCTGTCTTTTTTTTCCTACAGTTGCGTCTTTTAATGACCAAGAAGGGGACACGTGACCCTCTTTATCTAACTATGGCCTGTGAGGAACTGCGAGCCAATGCAGTCTTTGAAAAGGTTGGACTCAGCTCAGATTTTTCTTATTTGTTAATTTTTTCTTTTGCAGGGGTCTTTTTTTTACCATGAAAGCCACATTCCGTGCTGGCAAATGGCCACAAGACACATGTGTTTTATGGAAGCAGTTTGTACACCAAGTCTGTACACCAAGATATACAAGAAGAGAGAAGTGAGCCCTGTACACACAGAACACTGCTTCTGGGTATTTGTAAATGTGAGTGAACGCCTTCAGCATCTGCCATAGCAGCAGCCTTCTCTGTGTACAGATCTCACTTGTTCTTGGTATGCATTTGCGTATAGAAACAGATTTGAGGTAGTGAACACGGATTCCATAAAACACACATTTGCTAAAATAAGAAAAAAATGCTTCATCAGCTCAGCAACTTGAAGACATTATTTTTTTCAAAAAAGGTGCAACAAAGGTGGACTTTCTCTTTAAAAAACAGAAACAACTGCAAACCGTTCCAAAAGTTAATATTTTAAAGCATTAAACGTGACATTTTAGGGAGCACGGGTCTCCTTCTAACACCCACCAATGAATAACCCAAGTGCATTCTGATCCCCCCCCAATAAAACAGAATCAGCCAGGTGGAGAAGCATACTAGCATACCATACTCCATGTCCTAGCTCCCATTCTCCATGCTTTCCAGGAACCCCTGAGTTAGTGGGAACTAAGCCTTGCCATTTCCCTGCCTTCCCAACTTTGCATTAACCTCATGCAGGGCACTGACAATGCCAGGCCCTGAGTACCATCTTCACCCCCCCCGGTTTGGACATTGTAGACCTCCACAAATGTTCTGGTCAGGTGGCGAGCCATAGGTTGGGTATCAGTATCTTATAGTAAGATCATGTACTTTTTCCCAGTAACATTTACTGTTGCATTTTCCTCATTCACTGTAGTTGCATACTCCATAATATCAATGCGTACTGTACTGTTCTTTCAAATATAGGTGGGTTGCAGCATCTGAGATATAACAACAAATTCATGATTCTCAAAAACAAAATAATTCTAAGAACTGTTCTCTGTATGTTCTTGTATAGCTGTCTGATGATATAGAGAAGCTGCCAGCAACCCTTCCAATTCTCATTCAAAAGAGACTAGCGATGCTGGAAGACGAGCATGGAGTTACTAATGTAGCCATTGCTCTGGCTGCCATCTGCATCTCAAGGACAGGTAGAATTATTCTTTTGACTTATGTCTTTCTTTGCATTTGAGTGTTTTCTTAATTTCTGTATATACCTTTTTAGGGCTTAGGGAGAGAGATTTGCTCAGGATATTGAGCTATCTACAGGACATATGCTCTGTGTACACGGCAAGTTGGAATGAAATGCTAGCTGCAGCCACTCATGCCAAGAATCTCCCTATGGCTACTTTCACCCTGCTACTTACAGGACTTAAAAGGTGGGGTACATCGTCCCATAACTTGCTGTTCTACATAAACCTATTGCTTTGAATTTGTTTTGTGTAAAACACGGTAGATTATGTTACTCAAACGGTTTTCCATCTCCCTTACAGTTTTCTTGGTATGTGGAATCATAATGTGACCTCAGAGCCAAGGTTGCTTCTCTCCAGCGGCTTGCTGCGTGAATCCATTGAGAAACGTTACTTTGGCAAACCTGAGCATGTATCTACTGTCCATCTCCTTATGGCTGGTGAGAAACTAAGGATTTATATTCTGTAAATGGATAAAAAAAGACAACCATATAGTTGTTTAATAAGGTGCCTTTTGACTTGCAGCACATTTCTGGGTGGTCTCTTCCCCTGAGGACCCCGAGTCTTCACCTGCTCTTAATGCTGAGTGTCTAAGTGAGCTGTCCTATCATCTGGTATGCTAAAGTCAGTGTAGACAAAATACTGCTGGCAAATCCTACTGGCATATTTGGAATGATTGTTTTTCTTTTCTTCAGCTATGTGCCAAGCAGTTCCACACTTTGGGCTGGCTTCTAGCGCATATTCCTTTTCTTAAAGCACACGTTGAACTTGGTCTCCTGCCGCACCTGTGCCAGGTTTACAGCAGCTTTGGTAAGTTATTGTGTCCAAACCAACACACTTCTGTACATTAAATAGTGTTACAATATTGGCTTACATGCAAAAAATCTATTGTAATGTTTTACATTTTGCATTTGGTTCTATCATTGTTTGAAAAATATAAATAGAAACAAAGGTGGACTATATGTACATGCATTTGTAATGGAAAGTGGCAAGCAAGGCAGTGGGGACATTTTTGAACATTCCTTTTAGTAAAAGAAAAACTATGGGACAACCCAGTCCAGTGATGAGCAGCAAGAACCAGGAGCTGGAGGGGAATATTATGACTATTACTTGGACTTGCTCTTCTACCCACTTCCCCCTACTTGCCCTGTATCCTTTTCTCCAGAAATCCGATCTCTCCAGTTTCTGAACTCTGACATCCCCTTTGATTGGACATCCACTTTAAGATAAAATGGCTCAGTAATGGTAAATTAAAGATGCCTCTTGAGTTTATGTTTGATTTGTTTGTATAGAAACCGATACCTGATAAGTAGCCTAGACATACAGAAATATGTTACTGTATGCTGCAGTAAAATCCTCGCTCTATCCCCAGACTCACACATAGTCCTGAGTGCAGCAGCAATCCCATTTCTGATCTTAGCTTCAGAGCTGCCTGCATGGCTCTCAACAGACCACTGGCACATATCCACTGCATATAGCATGTCAGTGGTGGACAATCACATGGTGCCCAATCAACCAATTTTTTAGTACAACTCATATTTCTGGTCATTAATGTAGCTTTGCAGCTACAGTAGCTGGTTTTTGAAAACTGAAGTGGTGCTCTGGTAATGGCTGATCGAAAACAATGAGCCTAAGTTGAATGAATCCAGCTCACCAAGTCCCATAAAACGTAACATTTAATATATATATATATATATATAATATATATAACATAATATATATAACCTTTAAAAACATTTGTTTCCTGTGCAATGGTGTGACTCAGTTCGCCCCCTCTCAAAGGTAGTCACACCACTACACGGGAATCGTATGTTTTTAAAGGTTATATTAAACGTTACGTTTTATGGGACTTGGTGAGCTGGATTCATGCTACTGAAACACATTGGGATTACAGAGGTCCATCCATGCTCCCAGGAGGATACCCTGATTGGGGTGTTTAACAAGTGAGCTGTCTATTATTAGAAATTGACAATGAGCAATTGATAATTGCTGTCTGTCCACACCAAACCCTACAGTCCTATCTACTTTAGAAGCGGGCTTGGTGTTTGGCCAACCCTGCTGCCCTCTGCTTACCTATGAAGCGTTTCAGACTGTGGAGCTTATGGAGGTGGCCATCACCATCTAGGCAGGGGAAGTAGGCTTGGTTTATTGCATATGCTACCTCCCTCAATGCTGTTAAAAATGAACTTTTTTTTTATTTTTTATTTTGTGTTGCAGAGAAAAGAACATGACATGAGAATAATTTCAGTTTGTGTTTTTTTAAATAATAATAATTAAAAATAATGATCATCATCATGTTAAAGTGGACCAACACCCAGGATTTTGACTATCCTGGGTTTTGGTCCACTTCAGGGGGGCACCCCGGTTAGGGGTGCCCCGCTGTGTAAAACCCCCCAGAAAGCCCCCAAAACTCACCTCACCACGCTCCCACATAGCCACGGACAAGCGGGTGACAGCGGCGGACAAGACAGTGCGTCCGCCGCCTCCCGCACGCCCCTCTGACAGTGCGTGCGCCCGCGCCGGCCATTCACAAACAGCCGGTGCGGGGGCGCGCACGCCTAGGGGGGCGCGCGGGAGGTAAGTTTTTCGGGGGTTTTGGGGGGGGTCCCTCACCGCGGGACATCCCGATCTCGGATGTCCCGCGGTGAGGGAGGTGGTCGGCCCGGGAATCTTATAGATTCCCGGGCCGATCACCCCTGGGTGACAGTCCACTTTAATATTTGTCAGTGCTACTGCCACCATCAGTCTACTTATGGAAGTGGCCATCTCCAAAAACAGTTGTGTTAGAGAAAAAAATGTAGCTAATAAATGTGAGTTATGATTGTTACTTTTTTCCTTCTTGGTGACTGAAGACCTGGTCATGTCAGAAAAGAGGGAAATCATTGAACAGAAAGTTCTTGAACCACCTGTAAAGGAATTTCGGGAGTTCATTGAGCGATCCTTGCACATTCTTTCGAAAAACCCATCACTGTTTTATCAGTTGGCTTTGAATGAACCTGATACGTCCGCAGTGTGTATTCAAACTCAGGAGATTTTGGCAGACTCAAAGAAAAATGGATCTCAGGTCATCACTGCCTGGAACAATAAACCCAGCTCCGCAAATGTTTGCTCCAGGTGAGGTTTTTATCTTTGTCCCTTGTGTTTTAAAGGGCACAACAAAATTCTACAAGCCTTTACCACCCTAGAGATATTTTCCCAGTTCTAGATCTTTAGTATCCAGACTGTCTGCTGTGGATGGAGTCTAGCCAGAACAGACCATGTCCTTCTATATGTTTTAAAAAGCATTAATATTTGAAAGAAAACGTGGATCTTTCAACCAGAACTGTAGTAATCCCAGCAGCCTTCAGATAATCAACTATAAGGATTGACCCATACCTACGACCGAGAGTGGGGTTTTCCTATAAGCAAAAATGGTCAAAACCTAATCTGAGTTTAACCTTTGCTGGTAGGCGACATACACCTCCTCATCTTACCTCTGTTGGGACCAATGCTGTACTGTAATTACCGCTACATTTAGTATAGTGTACACTGCATAAGTTAAATAAATACTATAAATATGTACAAGTAGGTTTTTAAAGTCACTATACAGGCATAAAACAACAAGAGCCTATAATCGCCTTTTGTCCCCTGCCCCATCTGTATACTTGCCAAGGGTGGTGATCCAACCATTCTGTCTTCCACAGCTGCAGCCTCCTGGGGGCCTTGTTTCCGCACAAACATGCCTACTCTAATCATTGCAATGGAGGGGGGTGTGCCAAGGCAGGGTTGCAGGCCCTCCTCAGCACATTCCCTAATTGCCATGAATGTAGTAGGCGTGGAAAGGGGCGTGAAGCTAGCCTGATGGATGCTGCATTACTGAAGGACTGAATAGCTGGTTCTCCGCCATCTGTAAGACCATTCCACTGATGCAAGGAGGAACTGGGGATAAAAGATGCGCAGAAGCTTTTTTTTATGCCTGGTGCCCGGGAAGGAACTTCAGATGTCCAGCTCGTTTTCTGATGTATGTCTTTTAAATGCTCCAAATGGTTGATGTTTCTATGATGCTCTAAAAAACTAAAACTGGAATAGAGTTTAGAACACGGTGAAAATAATTTCCAGACTGAATTTGTGTCTCTTATAGCAAATCATTGGATTTTCCTTCTGTTCCTGGCTGTGTTGGCTTGAGTTCTAAGGGAGACTTGGCCGTGGTGGGCACCAGTGATGGCTCACTGCACATTCTACAAACAGACAGCGGCGAGGTAACTGTACTGGTCATTGTGTAAATCTACACTAGTCTTTCCCAACCAAGGTGTCTCCAATTGTTGTAGAATTAGATGTTCTGCAAGTAACGGTTGAAAAAATGCTGATGACAGTGAAAATGAGTCCTAGCACATGGTCATACAAAAGTGCACCTGTGGGCTGATATGAAAAAGTCTAGCTTAGTTATTCTAGCTCCAGCACAGCTGCTCCCTCTGGTCAGATGAGAAAAAGTGGTTGAATTAGGAGTTTTCTTTTACAATAATTTTTATTGTTTACAGAAGAGCAATACAAGTCATACGGAAAGATACAGTGAAAGCACTCTGCAGGCTCTGTCAGTAATATCATGTACATGTAGAATGTCAAAAACCAGCATGTTTAAAGGTTCACCTTGCACAAAAAATAAAATAAAATTATATAAAATTTCTATTCAGCATAGTATCTCGTTAATATTGTGGTTATCATAAGAAGCAGGCAATGTCATTTTGTCAGTGACGAGGCGGGGCCTCTATCTTCACATGAGCAGGTGCATGAAAGTCAAATAATAGAAAGAAAAGAGGAAAGATAGAGGGGGTATGGGTAAAGAAAACCCTCTGACTCAGGAAGAAAGGGGTAGAGGGATGAAGTATGGAGGAGAGAGGGGGGGAGGATAGGAGGGGTGGGAAAAGGGGGGGGGAAGGGGGCGGGGAGGAGCTGCAACCAGTACATCTCATCCGCAACAGAGCGCCTAGAGGTCTCCCACTTTTCCATTTACCCCAGTGTAGTTTATCCATGGGGACCATATATCATTAAAGCGGTCATAGTCGTCATGGGCTATTGCCGTCAGTTTTTCCATTAGCATAATATCAGAAATTTTAGAGATCACCATCTGCCAAAGTAACCGCCCATTTCTCCAATTTCTAGCTATCACTAGCCTTGTTGCCGAGAAAATATGCAGAACCAATTTCCATTGAGCAAATTTGAAGTTATTAGTCTTATAGGAGAGGAGGGCCTCCCATGCGCTAGGGGAGAAAGTGCCTGCAAAAAGCGTAGACAAGAGCTTATATGCACTGTTCCACAGCTTGCTGACATGGGGACAGGTCCACCACATGTGGTGCACAGTTCCCTCTTCTTGACATCCCCTGAAGCACATGGAGGAACTATTTGCATCAAACGTGTGTATCCTAGCAGGGGTGAGGTACCATCTAAATAGGACCTTAAAAGAGTTCTCCTGGATGAGAGTGTTGCATGAGACTCTCCCGGCTGACTTCCAAATGTTCGGCCAGAGACTCCCCTTTCCATCCTGAAAGCACGTCTTGTATTGTGTGATATCCCTGTTCTTCCCACCATCTAAATCTCTGTCTAGACTCCAAGCCCAGGGGAAACAGCTGATTCCCCAGGATAGGAGCTGCCGGCACATGTGGCGAGCACCATCCCCTGAGTTTTGCATGCTTGTCCCAAATATCCAGCACTGAACCTATGTTTTGAGGCAAGGTCCCTGGTCTAAGTCTCTTTGGCGTCCAAATGATTGATGACACTGAGACTTGGACATCATCTGTACCCAACCAGGTATATTTTTTGTAGCGTGCAAAGGGAACAGTGCGGCCAGCTGTGCCGCCATGTAATACTTATATAAATTTGGGACGCCCAGGCCACCATCTTCTCTTCTACAGTATAGTGTTCTCCTAGCAATCCGCGGTCTAACTGTCCCCCAAATGTATTTATTGAGTTTTTGTTGTAAGAGCTGGAGGGCTCCTTTAATTACACTTATAGGAAGAACTCTAAAAAAAATATAACAGTTTAGGCAGAATAGTCATCTTTGCCGCTGCCAGGCGCCCCAGCCATGAGAGGTTTACATGACGCCATGTAGACAGGAGAGTACTCAGTTGGTTAAATAGGCCTGGGTAGTTTGCTTTATATAGTGCCCCATAAGATGCTGTTAATGTGACTCCCAGATATGGAAGCTTAGTGACCCAAAGCCAGGGAAAGTTGCCCTTCAGTAAAGTATTGGTCTGTTGTGATAGTGAGACTCCCATGGCCAGTGACTTCCCGGCATTAATTCTGAGGCCTGACATGTTGCTGAAGGCCTCCATCTCCGAGGCCAGATTAGGTGCCGTTATATGAGGAGAAGAAATAGTGAGCAACATGTCATCTGCAAACATAGATAATTTGTGTTCTTCCTTTCCATGATAAATTCCCCTTATTGCCTGATTATGCCTGATGTTGGATGCTAACGGCTCCAGGGCTAGTATGAACAATATTGGGGATAGGGGACACCCTTGACGCGTGCCTCTGTTGATGGAAAAAGAAGCTGATTCAAAACCGGAGTACTTCACTTTAGCTGTCGGCTCGTGGTACATAGCACTGACCCAGGTCTTAAGGCCCTGCCCAAAGCCCCATCTGTCTAAAGCTTGCATTAGATAGTCCCATGAGAGACAATCAAAAGCTTTTTCCATATCTAGGGATAGCAACATAACATCTGGCTGTGTGGACTTAGCCGCTTCTATGAGCTGCGTGATACGCCTTACTCCATCAGAAGACTGTCTCCCACCTGATCAGAGTGTATCAGGGAGCTAAGAGATGTATTGATTCTGGCAGCAATAATTTTTCCTAGGATTTTTAGGTCTAGGTTCAACAGAGAAATAGGGCGGTAGTTCTGCCAGGCTAAGGGGTCCTTCCCTGGCTTTGGGATCATAACAATAGCAGCAGATAGGGACTCCTGGTCAAAGCGGTTACCCACTTTAATGCTATTATACATTGTTGTGAGGTGGGGGGCAACCACATCAATCAGCTTTTTATAAAATATTGCTGTGTAGCCATCAGGCCCAGGCCTCTTATTAGGTTTGAGGGATGTTATTGCCTGTTTCACCTCTTGTACAGTTATGTCTGCATCTACATATTCAGCCCAGTCAGTGTCTAGTCGGGGCAAAATAGTATTATCAAGGTATTTCCTCATTGCCTCTTTATCTGATCCCCTGTGGGCCTCATATAGTTTTGCTAGGCCCCTCCTGAACTCTTCCAAGATTTTGCAGGGATTGCTGGTGACCTGCCCACCACTCATCTTTAGTTTAATAGACGGGGGGGGGGGGGGGGGTTTCGCCTGACACCGCAATTGTGTTGCCAGGAGGGTGTTAGGTTTATTAAGCTCTACTCTGGCCTTCTCCAACCTCTGCCTGTTGACTTCACAGTCTTTAACTTTAAATGCCTGGGATGCTGCTAAATATTCACTTTCTAATGTGTTCATAAGCTGAGCTTTTTCTTTTTTGGCCCTGGCAGCTCTAGAGAGGAAATGCCCACGCATCACAGTTTTGAATGCTCCCCAGAGAACCGATGGTGATTGTACTGACTTGACATTTGTGTGGAAAAAGAGCTCCGCTTCCTTCACAGTCTCCAGCACCCTCTCCTTAGAAGCCAGGAGAGTCTCATTAAGTACCCAGGCAGAGGGGCCAGGCTTAATTACCAATGACTTACAGGCGATACTGATTAGGTCATGGTCTGACCAGGGCACCTGGTGGATATGGGTTCTGGAGATGCTGGGAAGGAAGTTTTTGTGAGCAAAAAAATGATCAATCCTAGTATGGAGGTTATGGGGGACTGAGTAATGTGTGTAGCCTCTCTGGAATGGATGCATATCCCTCCAGACATCCACCAATCCCACCCCAGAAACTATAGATTGGAACTGATGAGCGTCTTTCCTATGTTGTGCCGTTGGCGGGGCGGATCTATCTAGCACTGGGTCTAATGTGAGATTTGAGTCGCCGCCTACAAGTACTGTTCCTTTCTTATGTTTGTCTAAGAGGTTACACAGCTTATTTAAAAATTCAATCTGACCCGTGTTTGGCGCATAATAGTTTAGTAATGTGACTTCTGTGTCTTGCAATGTACCCTGAAGCAACAGGAACCTGCCTGCGGGATCTGAAATTTGCTTGGCACATTTAAAATATGTTCGAGAGTGGAAAGCAATAAATACTCCCTTCTGTTTTGTTTTTGCCCTAGCGTGGTAAACTGTTGGGTATCTAGGATTCAGGAATTTAGGGGTCGAGGATACAGAAAAGTGAGATTCCTGTGCATAGACTATATCTGCATGTGCGGAGCTAAAGTATCTAAAGACCCTGGATCTTTTGTTCGGGGAGTTTAATCCCTGCACATTAACCGATACAACTTTAAGCCCCATTAGCAAGATACTTTATGCTATGCGGTACATACCTCACAGGTGTGAATAAAGCTGGGTGCAGCTCCTCCCAGGGGAGGTTATGGAAGGGGGAGGGAGGTTGGGGTTGGGGGCGGATAGAGGTTGAGGAAGATCTAGTAGGGCTAGGAATTAAAGCAAGAGCTTGGGTGAGAAACAAAACATATAAATCACAGAAACTTAAGCATAAAACATAATAACACATTATAAAATCAACACATAGCTCCATAGTTGTGACTATTGTCACTAGTGTCACCTCACCAGCGGGAGCTTCCCACTGGAGAGGGGCTGGACCACTTGCGTAGCTCTCGGGAGCCAAAGTAAACTCACGGCCTTCCATGCTAAGTCATACTTATTAACAGCACTTCAGTTAATCCCACCATTTTGGGTCGCCCGGGTGTCCTAGGTGGACAGTCAGCATCAAGATTCCCCATTTAGTGAGGTGGAGCGGTATCCAGCATATCTTAACAACTGTTCCCGTCAGACTACTAGGCCCAAACCGGGGCCAGGTAGCTGAGGGGAGCCATAACAAGCGACCTGGAGTACCAAAAAATCAAGAACTTCCCCAGGCACTTGTTAGGTGTGCATAGTTTAAGGAGGGATAACTAATTGCCACATAACATAATATAAACCTGTGAGTATGAAAACAGTACTATAACAGGAACTTGGGGGACCAATCGACGGGCAGTCCAGTGGACCAGAACCTTACCTCTGTACGAGGCATGTTAAATGAGAGAAAAAAAATACACAAACGGCCTCAGCGTCCTTTACCCATCACCTGATCTCTGGAATGACTGAGAGGAGAGTCTCTTTAGGACTTGTTTTCTATGTTTCCGTTGTGATCTGGGTATGCTATCCGCTGAGGTTCGTTCCTCATGGTCGTCCTTGTTGGAGTCATGCTGGGTGGGCGATCTGTTGCTCAGATTACTGGCTGGGCCTGGGAGGGTTAAGTCCAACTGCTTGAAGCGATCCCGGAGTTCCCGTAGAGTGGAGGCCTGGACTTGCTTGCCGTTATAGGAAAACGATATTCTAAAGGGGAAGCCCCACCGATATTTAATATTCAGTTTCCGCAGGACTTCTAGATAGGGCTTGAATGCTCGCCGTTTCATTATTGTGGATTGCGACAGGTCGGCGTAGACTTGAAAGCTGTTACCTTGAAAAGACAGGGAGGCTTGTCCTCTGGCCGCTTTGAGAACGGCTTCCTTTGTTTGAAAGTATAGAAACTTTACAATTATGTCCCTCGGGGGGCCCTCCGACCTGCGGCTGGTTATGGCGCGATCAGCTCTTTCCAGCTCTAGTTTCTCAGGCAGGATATCAGGGACGAGCTCCTGAATGAGTGCTGTGATGGCGCCTCTGGCGTCCTCCATGGACTCAGGTAGGCCTCGGAAGCGCAGGTTCTTTCTGCGGCACCTGTTTTCAAGGTCCTCATGCTGCGATTGCAAAGTGTGAATTAAGTCATGCAGCTGTTCAATTTCTTGCTCATGTCCCTCCATAATAAGTGTGGCATCAGCAATATGGTTTTCAAGTTGCGACGTGCGGTTGCCCAGGTCTTTTAGCCCCCCAAGTAACTCCGCGGTTGTTTTAGCAGAAACGGTGGTCATTTCTTCCCTGATCATTTCTCGGATTTGCTGAAGGGTGGCCCGGTCTAGTGTAGTGGGGGGGCCGGAGCCCACTATTTCAGATGGGAACTGGGCCCAGCTATCTGAGGAATCCCGGGAGTCCTCCTGCTCTCCCCCACGTGTCGCCGGCTCACCTTCCATGCCAGTCGCCATCTTGGATTGCTGACCGCCAGAGTCTTTTGCCATTTTCTTCTTCGGGTTACCCATTTTGCAATCTGCCAGGGTATCCACCGGGTGCTGCAGGTCTTTAGCTGTCTGGAACTGGTTCTTGCCCGTCGATTAGTCCCGTCAGGTAGGCAGACGGCTCCCGAGAGTGCGGAGCGTGATCAAGGTGCGACCATCTCACCACGCCGCGCGCATGCGCCCCCGAATTAGGAGTTTTCTTACTAAGGTTTCATGTGTCCCAGTGTCTTTTCTGCACTGATCTCCAGTGCATCTTTATGTGAACACCTGGCTCCTCCAAATGTGGCCTCTTCCTTGTCTGCTGTGCACCCTAGGGCTCACACCTCTGGTTCCAGGCTGGCTCTGGTGCTATTTTACAAAGCAGGTTGTGTGTGCAGAGCGCTCGCCTACTGAGACAAAGTGAAGAGGTGGCCTCTAGTCTGGTCTTACCAGACTGTGCCTGGAATCCAAAAACAGACCAAAACTACTCCAAAATACTCATTTACCATTTTTGTGACTTCAAGCTAGAGCTAAGGTATATTATAATGTATTTGTTGTATAAGCTCACAGATTCCACGAGCTGAAACTAAACACCAGACACAATACAACACAACTGTTGCAATGCTGCATGTAAAGCAGCTTTGTTTGCACTGGTAAATGCATAATTAGTTTACTGTACCTGCCACTTGTCCAACAGTGCTCTCTGCTGCACTGGGAATCTCAAGAGACCTAGCTTTCAGGACAGCCACCACTACACCAGTAGACAAGCTACAACCCATTCCTCTACCTTTGCTTGGACCATAGTGTATGGTTAATGTGATAGTATGTGAGACAGGCGCATGGTCACACATATCTGAAAAAGAGAGGAGGCTCGGCTTCCAGGAAGCACCTACATCCAAACATAATTTAAATAATGAAGAGGGATGTTAGGCAAAAATACACTTTGGACAAAGGTGGGTGGTATCTTACCTCTTGCACGCCTAAGCAGGATAGGAAGATTAGATGTGACAGAAGTACAATATATTCATACTCAAATTAATTCAAATGCCTTCATAATGCATTTAAATAAATGGCTTTTTATTTTGCTGCAGGAAATCAGAACGCTTTACAGTGGCTGTGACGGCATATCTGCCTGTACATTTATTTATGAAGCATTAGTCTGTGTTGGTTCATATGATGGAATCATAGAGATTTGGAATATAACAGATGGCTGTCGGTAAGAAAAAATGGTGTTGGGACATAAAAGGATAGCGTTTACCTTTTTAAAAATTTACCCAGAACTTTTACTAGCATGTTGGGGAACTTCTCTAGCAAAGCTATAGAAAATCCCTTTTACTGGTGGTTTAAAGTGGTCCCACGTCTGTTTTCTACATAATGGGTCCTGCCTGCATTGTGACAGTCTCCTTACCTGAACCTAAATCAGCTGGCGAAATATGCCCCCCAAATGGTTGCCGGCAGTCTCTTTTCCAGCTGCCTAGCCAAGCTGGCCAAATGGCCAATCTCTGACTGCATTTCACTGGGGGATCAAGGTTTAGGTAAGGATTACGGGGGGTTTTAGGAGGTCTATTCAGGGAGGAGCTCCAGAAATCTGACCCCCCCCACCCCCGGGAAATGTCACAGTGCAGCCCCATATCCATTGTAGAAAATGGATGTGGGACTGCTTTAAGGACAAAACAATGTAACATGTAATGTTAGGATCTCTTAATTTAGTTATTCTAGGCATACAGCACGTCCTGCTCCAGACATAATCCTTATATGTGGGTATACCTCCGCCTTCAGCGCCGTGCACTGCAGAACATGAAGAAAACAAGCTCCTCCCGGCCCTACATATACCGAGGGACCTCCCACAAATCCCCAGATTTCTCTGCAGTGCTTGAACTGCGAAGACATGAAGTATCACGCTCTCGCAGGCGAGCGGGGCTTTACAGCCCAAGGCCCTGCGGGACTATTTCCACCCGTCCTCTCTATGAAGAACATGCCTCCTCAGCCTGGGCTGCGTTGGTCGGGTGAAGGTAGGCAGCACTGTGTGTGCTTAACAGAGCCATGCTCCACCGCAATCCCCCACCATAGGGTAGGCGGTTTAGGCCGATGGTGAGCCTCATAGTGGATGCCCCTCCCGCATCATTGCCCCGTGTAGTGGTGAACCCCGAGTGCTGGGTCACCTTCTCCCTTAGTTCCCCCCCGTTAGTGGGGGGAAAAAGGGGGGGGGGTTGTGTACGTTGGCCTAATCTTGCCCTATTACACGGTAGGTTTATAGCCTTTATTGGTTACCGGGGGTCAGAGCCGCACTTCTAACCTTATTTTAACTTTGACCGCAGCGCCTTTAAGGTATTTGACTTGGCGCGTAAGGCGGCTCCGTTTCGCGACGCCATGGCGTTTTACTACTGTCTCCTTCTCTATCTTGTTCCGCGCTTAGAGCTTCGCGCTCTCCGGGGGAAGGGGGGGGGGGCGGGGTCTGGTTTGGCGCGTTCCGCGTCACCTACAGCTCTGGTCCGCCCTTCGAGGTTCGCTTGGCGCCATTTTGTCGGTCTTCCTGCGCGCGCGTGGTCACGATCCTCCTTCTCCCCTGGTTGCTGTAAGTGCCCTCACGGGCGTCCGTTTATTTTTTTTTCTTCTTGTGCTGCGCATGGCTCTGACACCCTCTCTTCTCCTTATGTCTTTCAGACGCCAAGCTTCCAGTGGCTTCTCCCGGCCTGATATATATATATATATATCTCACGGGGTTATATTTAAATCCTCCCACATTCCCAGCGGGTATTGGGGCATCCAGGGTTGCTTACAGCATAAATCCCTACTGGCATATTACTTAGTTTAATCACCATATGGAGGCATCTCAGAATTTGGTGTCCGGGGTCCTGCGGGGACATGACCGGCTGTGTACCATGTGTAGACAACCCCACGCTGATGCTGACAGAGCACGGGTCTGTGGACCGTGTGCTGCACAGGCGCTGGCCCTGCAATCAGGTTTACCAGTAGCTGCACCTCGCTTCAATACACCTGTCTCCCCGGACTTAAATCTCACTCCTGATGAGTCGCACTCGAGCGGGGATGACCAGCAGGTGGTGCCGTGCAGGCTCCCCACGGCGGAGCAAGTTATGTCTGGGTTGGCTGAGCGATTAGGTGCTGGGAAGAAACGATCCCTGACGCCTCCTAGTTATAGGTTTTCCACTGAAAGTGAGGAACCTGCTGCTATGCAGGACCTTGATCAGTCCGAGGATGGTGAACTGTTCTCGGGTTCTAGTTCCTCAGATGAGTTGTCTTGGAACCGTGACGGTTCTGGCCCGGGGTCTTGGGACCTGTGTGACACTGATGAGTTACTCATAAAGATCTTTGAAGTGCTGTCCATCTCTCCTCCGGGAGAGTCTCCCAAGCCCAAAAGGGAGAGTTTCCACACGGCGACGCCGCGCCTAGAATTTTTGGATCAAGATCATTTCCAGTATCTTATATCTAAGGAATGGGAATCTCCTTGTAAACTTACAGGGGTTCCGGGGGTCTGGGACTGGAAGTACCCTTTTCCCCATGATTTGGTTGAACGATGGTCAGTCCCTCCAGAGGTGGATGCGCCAAATATTGGGGTTGCTAACCCTCCCTTCATGGCGGCCTCCTCTTCTCGTACCCTTCGGGATGCTGAGGACCGGCGCATGGACAGATTGGCTTCCCATGCCTTCTCTAGTGTAGGGACGGCTCTGCGCCCGGTCTGTGCTGGGGCTGTTACCGCGGTGGCTGCCAGGACCCTGTTCAGGAGGATAATTGACCAACACCCGGAGGATCTCCCTTGTCAGGTCTTCAATGCACTGTCCGATTGTGACGTTTTTGTGATGTTTATCCTCTCAGCTATGGATGACACCATTAAAATGTGTGCTAGAACCTCGGCTCTTGTGGTGGCTATTCGTCGCCTGCTTTGGCTGCGACAGTGGGGGGCTGACAATGATACTAAAAAGGCTCTTACTGGTCTTCCTTTTAGAGGACGACGCTTATTCGGGGCCAGGTTGAACCTTTTTGGCAAAAAAGGTAAGGCGCCCTCGCGCAGAAGGCTGGCCCGGCAGCCCAGGGGCAGGGACTCCCCGCCCCCTCCTTACGTTAGTGTTAAGCGAGAACCAGAAGTGTGCTTCCAACTTTTTGGAGTGGAAGGTCGTTCCAGGGGAGGCAGGCAACGCCCTGGGAACTCCGGCAGGGCAAAACCAAAGTCTGCCAAAACCACACAAGCATGAAGGGACGCTCTCGCCCAGTGGGCGAGGGAAGTGCCAAAGCACTTGGTTCTTATGGCAGGAGGCCATGCTTCGTTCAGGTGGTTACAGGTGATGGCCCCCCTGGACGCGGTTTTTAAAGGAATGGAGTTTTCTGGGCAGTTCCCTTCAGAAGTAGTCAGGGGTTTTCTAGTCCCTGTTGTTTCTCTTAGTGATTTGACACAGGCTGAGTTTGGCATGGAGGGTCTGGGCTCTCTTACAGGTTGGCCCTTGGCTGGTATTTGCATCCACACTGCTTTTTCTCCGGGATGATGCAGTCTGTCCAGGTCCGGCAGTCTGGACCTAGCATCTGTATTCCACAGGCTGTGCCTACTTGGTATCCATCTGTTGGGCCACAGGCGCCCTTGTCCAGTGAGCCTCTTGATGCCTGCGAGGATCCTTTTTCCCCTTTGGTCCCTTGTTCCTTCTGGACACCTAGTCCTTTTTCCAGCCGGTGTTACAGGACCATTCTTCAGATTAGTGTCTTGTCTGGGGTCCCTCCCCAGTTCCCAGGAGGCTCGCCAAGGCGAGTATGGGAGCGCTTTCATGATCAATCACTGGTGCGGTCCGCGCTAGTATCTACTTGACTTGGGGCTCCCTGGGAGTCCTTTGGATTGGTGCTTAGGCACATCAATTACTTGGTGTAACCTGGTTCATAATCTCCCTACGGGGTGGCATTTAGATAGGTCCAGGTTCAACCTTCCATTCTGATTTGGGTGCCTTGGTATGGAAGGGGTCTTGCCCTCTGTGTAGCCACACTACATTCACCTTGCGGCTGGTGGGCCTATTGCTGGCGGCCCGATGCTGTTCCTTTTCTCAGATGCCCCTGGGGCCTGCGGCACCTTGGGTTACTTATCCTGGATGGGGTTCCAACACCCCTGGAAATAGATCAGTACTTTCCCCTGTTGTTATGGGGGTTACCTTCTGGTTGGTCTGCTCGTGGAAGTTGTTGATGGACATCACTTCCTTCTTGCTATCCCTGTAGATGGTCGCCATGGGGACCAAGTCTGGCAGGGTCGCTAAAGGGGGTTCTATTCCTTGGTTCCCAAGGGGGGCCCCTTTAGGGGGGCCTTTTTCATACTGTTGGTAGGTCATCACATTGTGCCTTTTTGGGCCCTAAATTGCTGGGCTGTTTCCCTTATGCCTTGTCTCGTTGGACTCTTGGTCTGTCTGGTCAGTGGCCTGTCCCTGCTGCTATCCGAGAAGGTCTCGGAACAGGTTGACCCTTCTTCTAGGGTCTGGTTCTGAGCTAGTGGAGGTTCTTACACTCCTTGCGCTTCATTGGTATTGGCTCATTGGCTGTCTTACTGTGCTGGGAGGGCCTTCCCTAGTGCCTCAATGAGCTTACTGGTGGGGGCCGTGGCCCCGTGACTGTTACAGAGACTCTGTCCTGGTTATGGTCCTAATTCATTGCCATGGGTGATTGTCCCAGGACTCTCTGCCCTTGGTCATGGTGACCTAGTATGGCCTTCTGCCGGGTATTCTATTCTTTGTCTGACTCTTATTACACCCTGCTAGGTGGGGTTCTGCACAGGCATGCTGTGACAAGGGTGAACTGTTACGCTGGGGGCTTTGAGTGGCCCTGTGTGGTTTGGTTCGCATTTTCTGCTGAAGACAGTTGTACTGTGTGCCCTCTCTTGAGGGCTGTTATGCCTAGTTAGGCTCCTTACTACGTCGCTCCCTTTACAGGATTGGACGATTGTTATTCACCCTATCAGAAACGTTCTCTCTGGGTGTCTCTTCTTTTTGGAGGGTTGGGTCTAAACCCCTCCTTTTTATTCTTCTCCCTTTTTCTACCAGCTATGTTGGGAGATGTCGCCTTAGTTGGATGGCTTGGATTAGCTCTCTCTCTCCTACGGGATGTGGTCTTACCCATGGGTCCTAGAGTTCTTATGGCATGGCTGGAGTTGGTCCCCCAACTCAGTTCCTTTAGGAGGTTTCGGGGCTCGCCCTGTTTGTCCTCTGTAGAGACTAGTTTCAAGCTTCGGCGTTGAGCATTCCTCAGGGGTGGCTCAGGTGCATTCCCTGGGAATTCTAAGCTCCCTTGGGGGGGGGGGGGGGGGGGGTTACTTATCCTGTTGCCCTGCTAAGGGTTTCCCTGGGTCTTATTCAGGTTCTTGTCTGAACTGTTCCTTGCCTCAGATGACCCTTTAGGGGCGGTGCCTCAGTCAGAGGCGTGCCATAGGAGACGGCTTCCTTAGCCTAGTCCTTTTTATTTTTTACAGCTCTATATATCTGTACACCGTTAGGTGAGGATGTTCCGCCTTGCACCAAGCTTGGGTCCAGGCGCAGTGTTGTTATTCTTCTCTATTCCAGAACCTATGGTCTCTGGACTGGTGTTCTGCTTACTCTGAGCTTAAAAGGGATCTGTATCCCTCAATAGGCGTTGGGAACTTCTGGACTGTTCCCTGTCCAGGGTTGGGACTATCCCTTTGGGGCTTATAGGCGTCCCCATCCTTCTTGCAACAGGATCTGGTTACTTCCATGGGTATAGGAGCCGTTGGACTGGTCTTGCTCGGCTGGTTGCCCTTCTGAGCTTATGGTTAACGTTTTGGCTCTTGAGGAGCCTTGTTGGCGTTGTTTTCAGTATTCCGCTGGTCTCGCTGAGACTAGGGTTCGTATTCCCTGACGGGAATGGTTCTATGGTTGCCATGGCTACCCCGTTGTCGTTAGTAGCGTGGTTAGGCTGTTACTCTGGCCTGTTTGTTAAGGGAGATTCATTCTTCTCTCTTGGTTTGGTTTTTTTCTACCTGTGCTTGGCTTGGGCCTTCTGCATTCGGTTGTTGAGCAGGCTGACTAGTTCCCTGCTTGTGTTCTTTTAGCCTTGTAAGGCTCCTTAAGTTGAGTTAGAGCTTTGCTCAAGTTGCTCCTGGTAGCAAGGTTACAGGTGACAGCGCTGTTATGGTTAGCTGTGCCTTTTTTCATGGGGATCCCACCCTACTTATGGACACTGCTATTGGATGTCCCACATGTAAGGATTATGTCTGGAGCAGGACGTGCTGTGTGCTTAGAATACAACTCCTCTGTGAAGTACTCACCTGTAGAGTTGGTAATATATGCATACAGCACGTCCTGCTCCACCCCACCCTGATTCACCTTGTTCTGGATCCCCTGTATGGTGATTGTACTCTTGGATTTTATTGCCAGTCTCTGGGTGGTTGTTTTCCTCCTGGCTTCTTTTCTCACTGCTTGTCAATGCTGGGGATTTGTGGGAGGTCCCTCGGTATATGTAGGGCCGGGAGGAGCTTGTTTTCTTCATGTTCTGCAGTGCACGGCGCTGAAGGCGGGGGTATACCCACATGTAAGGATTATGTCTGGAGCAGGACGTGCTGTATGCATATAATACCAACTCTACAGGTGAGTACTTCACAGAGTTGTATTTTTTTCACATGTCTGTTTCTTCTTGTTTCCCAGCTTGCACAGAATTGAGGCTCACAGACGACAAATCACAGGATGCTGTGTCAGTGCAGATCGTAGACAGCTGGTCACCTGCTCTCTAGACTTCCAGCTAAAGGTGATTCTTTTTTCTTAAATGCATGGCACGGCCCGCTTCGCTATTCATAACAGTTGGGTTATTCCGCCACAAGGTGGCGCAGTAGCACTGCAGAAAGCTGTGGCACCTCCCAGCTCCCTATAAAAACGAGATTAACCAACAAGTTCCCCCCAGTGTTTTCTCTGCAGTGACACTGTGAAGTTAGAAGATAGCTATCTCTCTTGCGCAGGTGAGCCGGGCAACCAAGACTGCGGCCCTGCAAGTCTATTCCCATCCGTATTCTGGATCCTTACTGCCTCACAGCCTCGGCTGAAAGATTGGGTGAAGGTAGAAGAGCACTAGGGTCAAGTGCTCCAGGAGTGCTGCTCCAAGCCGCAGACCCTGTACCACAAAGGGTAGCCGGCCATAGGCTTTATGGTGAGCCTAAAGGGATGCAGAGTTTCTGTCCAGGCTTCTGATGGGGTGAGTTGCTCGGGAACGGTGTCCCCTTATTTCCCATTTTTGGGGTCCCCCCCGGCCAATGGCTGCTCGCCGCGCCGCTTTGTACTTCGTTCCGCGGCTGTGGGCGCTGTATCTTGAGGTGATTTTGCTTTGTCATGGGGCCGGCCGGGTCACATGAGCGCCGTTTTTGCGCTCTTCGAGGGGGGGCGGCGCCGGGTGATGACGCGTATCGCGTCGTCCCCCACCCGGCCGGCCCCTCGAGGTACCTCTGCCGGCGCCATTTTGGACGAGCTGCGTGTCTGGCTTTCTCCCTTCCTGACTGCAGCGTTGCTTCCTCCGGTGTGTCGCCTTATCCAGTGGTCTGTGCCTGAGTGACCCTGCGGTGTCTTTGGTCCGTGAGTCCCCCTTGGGGGGGGTTTTATTGAATGGGGTGTATTTGCTGCGGGATGCTCATGCGTCTTTTTACTTATGTCTTTCAGGCGGGATACCCTTGGGTTGTGGTTTCTCCCGGCTCCACACCTTCCTCCCCCTTATCCTCCCCCTTCACTACTTCTGGGGGCATCCTGTGGGAGTGCATCCCGGGTGGCTTCTGTCTTAGCTTTTACCTACCTCTGGCCTATTGTGCCTGTGTTAATCACCATATGGGAGATAGCGTGTTTGGGGGCCCTTAGGGGCAAGCCCAGCTGTGTTCCATGTGTGGGGTATCCCCTGTGAGTAACAGTGTCACGGTGTGCGTGCCGTGCGCTGAAAGTGTCTTTGCGCTCCAAGCTGGTTTGCCTGCTTCGCTTCCCAGCTCTGCGCATCCCTCGGCTTCACCTACTCCCCCGCTCCTGCAATTGGGCCCCAATGAAGGGGGCATTAGCAGGGAGTCACGTTCTGATCTGGCTCTGCGGGTGGCCAACATTGAGAAGCAGCTTGCCAGGTCTGTTCCTAGGAAGGCCTCTGGCAAGAAGCGGCACCTGCATCCCAGATCCTCCCCTCTTCCTGAGATGTATGTGGGAATTGATGATCTTGGAGAATGTCACCCCCTTGTGATGGGAGAGCTTTCCCAGGATTCTGACTCCTCTGGGAACCAGCAGGAGGGTTGCGATAGCGACCCTGGTTCTGCGTCAAGAGAGGAATCATGGTACCCTGAGGACACTGATAATCTGCTGTCACATATTTTTGAAAATGTGCACATTGCTGCCCCTGAGGTAGCTAAGAGAAAGCAGGGGGAGCTTTTTTGCCCTGAGCAGGAACATTTCACCACCTTGGTGCTTAAAGAGTGGGAATGTCCTAACAGGCTGTCTGCTGTTCCCAAGGGTCTGGATAAAAGGTATCCCTTTCCTGCTGATCTTGTTAAGAGGTGGTCATTTCCCCCTGAAGTGGACGCTCCCGTGCTAGGCTTGTCCAATACTTCGGTCGTGCCTTCCCCTGACACTACCACTCTGAGGGACAGTGAGGACAGGCGCATGGATCAGTTGGCCTGCCATTATTTTTCTTTGTGTGGGGGCTGGATTGCGCACGGCCTGTGCTGCCGCCATCACGGCTATTGCCCTTAAGAAGCTGCTCAAGCATCTTCACGATGGCGCTACTGCTGGTAGCGGGGGGGGGGGGGAGGAACATAAAACTCTTACTTTGCTCTGATTTTGTGGCCTTTATTCTTACTGCTATGGATGATGTTGTGCGGCTGAGCGGTAGGGCCCTCTTGGTGGCTATGCGCCGCTCTGTCTGGTTGCGCCAATGGGCAGCTGACGCTGCGGCTAAGAAAGCTCTCACTGGTCTCCCCTTCGCGGGGCTGCGGCTTTTTGGGGAGCGTCTTGATGTTTTAGCCAAGGATGGCAGGCTGCCTCAGCGTAGGAGGCAGTCTTGGCCCTTTCGGGGGTCCTCCGTCCCCCTCCCTTCTTTTCGTACTCCCAGAGATTTGTGGGGCCGTGGCAGATCCCGTGGTCGTTCCGGTCCTTCCTGGAGTGCTAAGCCCAAACCCTCTCCCAAGCCCCCTCAGGCATGAAGGGGTGCCCTCACCCATCCGGGTTGGGGGATGGCCTTGGCTTTTTACTCATCTCTGGAGGCTTCAGGTCTGGTGGATTCAGCAGCTAGTATCCTCCGGTTGCATGATAGGGTTTGTAGCCTGGCTGCCCCCAGGATTCATCAGATCCCGGATGTTTTTAACCCCCTGTCTGCTCAAGGGGTGTTTCTGGTGGTTCCTTGACTGTTAGAGTCAGGATTCTTTTCATAAGTCCCCCAACAGGAAGGCTTTCTGAGGCCCATTCTGGCCCTGAAGGGCCTCAACAAAATTGTCAGATTCAAACATGTTTGCTTGAAGACGTTACGTTGCTGTCAGTACCCTTCGCCTGGGCGACTTCATGACCACTGTGGACATCAAGGATGCTTATTTTCCTGTGCCTATCTTTCCGGGTCATCAGAGATTTCTAAGGTTCGCGCTGGAGAATCGGCATTACCAGTTAGTGGTTCTACCCTTCGCTGTCACCTTGGCACCTTGGCTGTTCACCAAGGTAGTGGTAGGGGTGATGGCTCTGCTAAGGAACCAGGGCATCTGCATCATTCCTGACCTGGACGCATTCCTGACCTGGACGTCATCCTGATTGTGGCCAAGTCCTTTCCTCAGGTCGAGCAGGTCACTCAGTCGTGACCTCCACTCTAGGATCCCTCGGCTGGGTAATCTACCATCCCAAGTCTTCTCTGTTCCTGTCCTTGGTGAGGTCTTTTCTGGGTATGACTCTGGATATCTCTCAGGTCAAGGTGTTCCTTCCTCAGTAAAAGGTGAAGGTCTTTAGATGAAGGCTTGGGCTCTGCTACCGTGTCCTCATCCCTACATCTGTCAGGGGATGCAATTGGTCGGACTGATGGTGTCCTGCTTCGGGTAGACCCCTTTGCTCGTTTAACATTAGACCTCTTCAGTTGAACCTTTTGTCAGTTTGAGATCAGGACCCTGCGCCCTTGGATCAGGGTTTTGATCTGTCTCCTCTGGCCAGACGGTCCTTCTTGTGGAGGCTGGACTCCAGGAACCTTCTGGGGGACAGGTCCTTCCTGCCCCCGTGCTGGGACACAGTCGCCGCGGATGCCAGTCTGACTGGTTGGGGAGACTTCTGGAGATCCTTGAGGTTCCAGGGAAGGTGGGGCCCACATGAGGCCCATGCTTCCATCAACGTCCTGGAACTGAGGGCGATCAGGTTGGTTCTTCTTACCTGACCACTCACCTTCAGGGTTGGACTGTTCAGATCCCCTCAGACCATACGGCGGTTGTATACATCAACCATCAGAGAGGCACTCGGGGCAAGTGAGCCTTCAAGGGAGTGTCCCTGATTCTGTCTTGGATGGAACAGCATGTTCCCTGCATCTCAGCGGTCTACATTCCGGGGGTGGAGAACCAAGAGGCGGACTCCCTGAGTAGGGGGTTGTCTCGTCTGGGGGAATGGTCCCTCAACAACCGAGTGCTTCTCTCCCTGTTTCACCACTGGGGTCATCCGGACGTGGACCTGTTGGTGTTCCGCCACAATCACAAACTTCCTGATTTTGTCTCCGTTTCAGGATCCTCCTGTCTTCGCTAGGGGTGCCTTGGCATTCCCTTGGACGAAGTTCGGCTTCTCTATGAGTTCCCTCTGTTTCCTCTCCTGGGCAGGGTTATGCGCAACATAGCCCAGGAGCGGGTACCAGCCATCCTGGTGGCTCCTTCTTGGCTGTTGGAACCTCCATCGTGACGGTAAAGAGGTTGCCTGCTTCTGTTGTTGATTCCATGATTAGGGCTAGGAAGAAGTCATCGTACTTCATCTACTACAGGGTCTGACATGCTTACATTGCCTGGTGGGACTCCAAGTCTCTTCCCTGTAGGGTGTTTTTCTATTCCCAGGATTCTGGAATTCTTGCAACTTGGTTGGATTTGGACCTTCAACTCAGTACACTCAAAGGCCATGTTTCAGCTCTGGCAATTTTTTCCAATGAGCTTTTGCCAGTCACCGGCTGGTTTATGTTTTTTCCAGGGTTTCTCACTTGCGTCCACCCCGTAAGCCTTCCTACCAGTCTAGGATCTGAATCTGGTGTTGTCTGCTATGCAGGGGCCTCCCTTTGAGCCTATCCGTGAGGCTGCCTTGCCCTTTTTTGACTTTTAGGGTAGCCTCTTTTGGTGGCTATCACTTCTGTAAGGTGACTTCTCAGCTAGCGGTGCTTTCCATCAAACCTCCTTATTTTGAGTGGCTTCAGGATAAGGCGGTGTTTAGGCTTCAGACAGATTTTCGGCCTAAGGTTGTGTCTGAATGTCATCTCAATCAGGACATTGTCTTGCCTTCATTGTGTCCCAATCCTGCTAATTCCTAGGAGCAGACTCTGCATTCTCTGGATGTGGTCTGGGCTCTGAAGCTCTATTTGATTGCTACTGAGACTTTTAGGAAGTCTGACGTTCTGTTTGTTCTCGCTTTTGAGCCTAGGAAGGGTTTGCCTCCTGCTGCCTCCGCTAACAGTAAGTGGATCCGTCAGGAGATGGTTCAAACCTGTTCTACTAAGGGGAAGAATCCTCCCTTTAGGGTTACTGCTCATTCCACTAGTGCTATTGGTGCCTCTTGGGCTTTTCAGCACCAAGCTTCTGTTGAACAAGTTTGCAAGGCCGCTACTTGGTCTTCTGTTCATACTTTTTCTAAGTTTTACAAAGTTGATGTTAAGGCCTCAGCGGATGCTGCTTTTGGCCGCAAGGTGCTTCAGGCGGTAGTGACTTGACTTGACCGTTACTCTTTGGGGATCCCTCCCTACTTTTGGACACTGCTTTTGGATGTCCCAACTGTTATGAATACCGAAGCGGGCCGTGCCATACATTTAAGAAAAAAACAATTCTATGAGTACTCACCTGTAGAATTGTTTTTGTTCTTGCATGGCACGGCCCACTTCGCCACACCCTTGTTATCGTTGTTCTTGGTTGCCTCTTTATGGTGATTGTTCCAAGTTAAATTGGGGGTTTTT
Organism: Gastrophryne carolinensis; assembly: GCA_027917425.1. Lineage (NCBI taxonomy): Eukaryota > Metazoa > Chordata > Amphibia > Anura > Microhylidae > Gastrophryne > Gastrophryne carolinensis. The sequence continues at coordinate 434,248,887 of CM051234.1, read as the reverse complement.
ACCTTTTCTACATTCTTACCTTATTCTCTCCTGGCTTCTTGTGTCACTGCTCGTCTACGCTGGGAACTTGTTGGTTAATCCCGTTTTTATAGGGAGCCGGGAGGTGCCACAGCTTTTTGCAGTGCTACTGCGCCACCTTGTGGCGGAATAACCCAACTGTTACGAATACCGAAGCGGGCCGTGCCATGCAAGAACAAAAACAATTCTACAGGTGAGTACTCACAGAATTGCTTTTTTGTTTATGTTATAGATTACAGATTATAGGCCACAGTGTTCTCACGGTTGTTCTTTTCCCTTTTTAGCTGTGGGATACCAGCCGCTATGCTCTATTAAGTTCCACTTCTTTCTCCAGTCCACTAAACTGTGTGGCGTTTCATCCCAGAGGTCATGCAGTGGTGGTGGGATCTTGGGATGGAAAAATGGCTGTGGTGAGATTGGAAGAATGGCAAAGAATTGTGGTACGCAACATAAAACCTCCCTCATACACTATCCAATCTAATGCCATGTATGGTATTAACCTGACATTGACCGTAATGTGTTTGCAGGTCCTGTGTGAGTCATCATCCATAAGAACAGTGTCCTTTTCCCTGGAGGGCAGTGTGGTGGTCTCAGGAACTCTTGATGGTTGGGTTTCACTTTGGTCATGGGAAGCACAAGTTCAGCTGTCCCGATTTAGAGCTCATGGTGGATCAACTATGACTGCAAACTTTCTACTACACGGGGAATACCTTCTAACTGGAGGAGAGGATGGCAAAGTATTGAGGCAAACTTAATAGTCCAGTTGGTAAATATGTTTTACAGAAATATTAAAGAGATGATTTTGTACAGGTGCAGGTGACTTCCGGTGGTCTTGGAAGGCTTCATGGCCCTGCATGCGTGAAGAATGCAACGTCAGCTGTGCTTTCTCTAGCTCTGTCCCCTAACAGAGAACTGATGGCTGTTGGATATCATTCAGATTCCGTTTGTGTCTATTACATGGATACAGGTATGAAGCAAATGCATGCCTGTTTATTGAAGAGTCTATTATAGCATGTTATGTGAACTATTGGCCTTTTCCCAAAACATCCTCCAGGATGGCCAGTCTGGGTGGCTACTCCCACCTACACGGGGGGGCATAGGTTGGACATGATTGAGTACCACGCCCTTTCCTCCTGGACCTCAGTGTTTTTGTGTTTCCTCCCTGCAAAAAAAGCTGGATTCTACGTATGCATGTTTCTTTTGGCATTCCTCTTTTAAGGCACTGAGGTCCAGGAGGAAGGGGCAGGGTGTTTGGTCGTGTCCGGTTTGTGTTTCCTGTGTGGGTGGGAGGGGCTGGATGACTACCAGAAATTGCATAATTTGTAAGCTAATTGAGGTTTTCCTTTCACCTCATCTTTTTTTCAGCAGTAGACTTTAGTCTTACTTGAGTGATACAGTTATGTATATATATCGTGCAGGCTGGGTGTGTGTCTAGGTCCTGGCTTCCCATTATTTGTCATAAGGGAGATCGACCCAAGCCTATTTAACTATACAGCCAAAACCACAATTATGTGTTTGCTCAGAATGGCAGTTTGCACATAGTTTTTTTAACATTCTGAAGTTAAAGGGACTAGCTAGGCTCATAACCAAACAAACTTACCTGCAGACATGATGTCACATGTTGCTGCAGGCTGAGCTGGTCCGTTTGCAATGCTATTGGTTCTGAAGCCGAGAATGTATTCCCCACTGGCTCTGTTTGGCATGTGAGCATCTCGACCAACATCACCGTAGGATGTCCATATGCTGCTGTCAATTAAAAATGAAGCCAGCTACCTCATAATTGGCAGCAGGGAAACATAGCGAAAGTGGTCGGGGAAACTGCACTTTAGGATTCTGTCTGATTGAGCCTGAGGGCAGACAGGTAAGTGCGATTTGTTTTTGAGGTTAGACAGTCCCTTTATAAGTTCATTTAAATAAAAACAGACTGCAATGCACAAATACTAATACAGGTTCTGTGAACTGGTGTGCTAGTTTGGATAGCCAAACATTGAATTAACAATATAATGCATAGCAAGAACAGTATCAGAAAGATATAAGTACAATTATGTTTAGGAGAAAAGTTCTACATACTTTAGATCTTCTAACCATGTTCTCTTGTCTACCAGGGTCCCTCATGTCACAGTGCAGCTTGGCAAATGTGTCTGTGAGCAGTCTAGTGTGGCTCTCTAACAGCGCTTTGGTAACTGGAAGCTCAGACAGCTTGATTCGGGTCTGGAGTATCTCACAAGACCAGTGTGAGGTTCAGCTCGCACTGAGTGGGCACCAGCGCTCTGTTCTGGCCCTCGCCCTCTCCTCGAAGCTTCTGGCTTCTGCATCTGGTAGGAAGCATCTTCTCACATTTTGATTTTCTAATTAGGTATAGTCTTAGTCATGGCCTAGAGGTAAGGAAGCGGCCTTGCGATTGGTGGGTTCTGCATCTGGTAGGAAGCCTCTTCTCACATTTTGATTTTCTAATTAGGTATAGTCTTAGTCATGGCCTAGAGGTAAGGAAGCGGCCTTGCGATTGGTGGGTTCTGCATCTGGTAGGAAGCATCTTCTCACATTTTGATTTTCTAATCTAGGTATAGTCTTAGTCATGGCCTAGAGGTAATGAAGCGGCCTTGCGGCCAAGCGGGCAGAAGCAGGTTCAATTCCCGGCTGTGGCCGTCACTGAAATGCTCCTGAAATATAGCAAAAAAATGCTCCTGCTTCACTCTAATTCTAGCTAATCCTGCTTGTTTTAGCTGTAAAGCTCCCCCTCCTCCATTCATTGCCACTGTTGTGATGTCATTGCCACATTTATGCAATGACTGATCTCCTGTCATCTCACACCGAGGGACAGCTAATCAGTGTTCCAGGACAATTTGAAAAACGAAAATATCAATTTCTAGTTCTACACCCTAAGAAGAGAGTACTGGCAAGGGCTTTGGCCAAATGTATTTCACTAATGCAGTGGGTTTTGATCCGCTTTATGCTTGCTCCTCTGGGTCAGCATTCCCTGACTGGCGTCACTAAACCTGCTGAAGGAGGGTGCGTGTACAAGTGTTCAACCACTGCAAACCACCCCTAAATTATGGTCCGTTCTGACAATATTAGACAATTAAGCCCAATAGAGGTAAAAAAAAAAATCTTCCCAGAGTCCTGAGGGCAGTAAAATATAATTTAATAGGCATATATATGATTATAATATATTTATATTAAAAAAATACCTTTCTTTTGTATGTGTAGAAATATGTGTTTCCCTTTTGTATCTTTTTCAGAGGATGTGTCAGTCTGTCTCTGGTCTGTAGAAAGTCTCGTAAAAACTGACCCTTCTGTTTCCCCCACTTGTGTTCTTCGGGGTCACACTGCAGCAGTCACTTGCTGTTCCTTTAGTCCAGATGGAGGACTGTTGGCTACAGGAAGTCAAGACCGGGTAAGGAGAGAAAAGGCATGATGTGTCCCAGTGTTTTTACTAATAATTTTAGGCGCTTTCCCTCAGCCTGAAAATCTGAATTAGACAAGAAGCTGTGGACGGGTGCTTAGTAAATGATTGGGATACACCAGGCACAAATGTATATGGTGTATAATTGTTCTATAAAAAGATCAGATATCATACAGTATTATAAACCTTTTTTACTCCTTTGCATTCACTCCTCAGTCTGTACTTTGTTGGGATTTGTCTCTGAATCCACCCGTACTTTTGAGAGCACTTCTAACGTGTCACAAGGACTGGGTGACTGGATGCTCATGGACGGAGAGTGGCATGCTGGTAAGATTTAAAAAACATTTCCTACCTGATTCTATAGGAAATACATAGGATGGTTCAGAGCCTTTTCTATTTTAAATGGGTCTGGTTGTGTTCTTCCACTTGGTTGAGACGCTCTGCTGCTAACTGGACCTTTTTTCACTATATAAGAAAAATCTCAAAATGGGATAATTCAGCGAACATGCGCATCATGTCCTATCTAAGTTTACATGTCAAATTTAGATTGATTAGCTTCTGATTTAAACTGAAGTGTGAGATCTTGAAGCACATAAAGCATATTCTTCCTTATGCAGGTCTCCTGTTCGGGAGATGGAGCACTGTGTTTGTGGAACATTGAGCAGGGGGAGCAGGTCCTGACATTTGCAGGACACCAAAGTGCAGTCAGTGGTGTAGCTTGTATGGTAAGTAGTAATCCTGTCTTTTTGATTGCTTCTTTTTTTAGGGCGTGTTATTTTATCTTTTCCTTTTTTAGGGGGAACGTATCATCTCCTCTGGCAGGGATGGCTGCCTAAAAGTTTGGAGTCTTACTGGCCTTGAGATTGCAAATATTCCTACCCATCATAACCAGCTAACTCACAGTGCAGCCTACTGGGAGCCTGAAGATGGCCGAGGTGAGATTTCCTAGAACAATGATTTTTATGAGTTTCCAAATACTATTAGTGGGGCACAAATTGTGGGGTTCGAGGGGAGCCACTCAAAGCATACGGAATTACTAGACTAAAAGAATAAAGGATATCCCGGAATGAGCAACTGATTATCCACCGTGGTATCGCCAGGCATCTTTTTCCCTTTATTTCAAATTTTACTCTATGGGGGTTATTTAAGCTCCAGGTAGTCCCTCGTAGCCGCACGCAGTGTCTGGTGAACGTCGGGCGCTGTACGCAAAACCACATTTAAGAAAGCAAATCTGGTGAGCGACTCTAACAGCGCCTTGTAGCGTCACATGTATTAATCCAGGCGGCTCAGCATATTGTGCCGGCGCTCTAGGCTCAGGAATCCCATGTAGTACCTGTCTCTCTGTAGCGCTCTCCCATACATTTCAATGGGGTTTCATTAGTTGTGTATAAATAGCGTGTTTGGCATTTTACATTTTTTTTTCTTAAATCACTGTGTGACCTCTCCTGGCTGCAAACAACTTTTATACATTTTTTTTACTTTTTATATTTTATGCAGAATTGTCATTACAGGTCTGGCACTAAAGTATTAATGTCACAGTGTTAAAACAATGTCATTCCATGTGTTTTTGCTTTGTTACAGGTGGATATGTTTTCAAAAACAGACTTTAATCACACAGCGTCTGGCGCTCTATGCTACAGCGACCAGATTTAGAGTGCCAACGCTGTGTGTGTGTGTGTGTGTGTGTAGTGTTTTGTTAAATATGGTGTGGAGTGCCGGACGCACTGAGCTGGCGCTACCTTTCGCTCGCTTCAACGCTGTACTGTTGTTACAGCGGCCAATACACATAACATTCATCTATGCCAGGTTACTACATCGACCGAGCTCTGTTACAGCGCCCGATACCTGCTTAGAGCGTCTACTAGCGGCTGCTCCTGGCGTTAGTAGTGAATCAGCCTCCACGTCTTATTCACATCTTATGTCTTATCTTATCTTGTCCCTAACAAATGCCAAAGCGAACTGCGTTAAAATAGTGTTGAAGGATATATCAGAATGAGCAAATTTCCTTTGAGTAAAAATGCACTGTTGTTTAAAGTGGACCAAAACCCAGCGCGATTCGCCCAGGTATCTTATTGCGGGATGCCCCACTGTGTGAAACCCCCCAGGTCGCTCCATTCACTTACCTTGCTACCTTCTAGCAGGGTGTGTATCTATGTCAGGCATTTGTGAATGGCCGGCATGGGCACGCTCCTTGTTAGAGGGAAGTGGGGGATGCGGCTGGCAGCGCGCTCGGAGCCGCCGGGCTCAGACACTGGCTTAGATGTTGTGATGTCAGCGGCTTTGAGCGCACTGATTGGCCGAGCAGCCGCGCATTTGCCGTAGGACCGAGAAGAGGTAAGTGGCACTCGGCGATCTAGGGGGGTTTCATGCAGCAGGGCCCCCCTAACCGGGGTGCCCCAGGAGCAAGGACCAAAAGCCAGGATAGTCAAAATCCTGGGTTTTGGTCCACTTTAATGTGTCTAACCCAGTGCATCATTATATTAGAAAAATCACAATGTGCATAGATGTGCGCATCACATTCGCACAGCAGGGTGCAGAAAAAATATCTTAGTGCGAGTTTTATTGTTGCAAAGAACATTGCATCTGTATTCTCAATGATGTTCTCAGTGTAATGAAGCTACTGTATGATATATATGTATAGGAATCTAAATGCTGATCAAAATGAAAAAAAACTTATGCCACCCATAAATAAATAGCCATACGTGGCAGTGTTGGTGCTTATGCAAACTAAAAGGTGTAGCACACACTATGGTGGCCAGCACCTCCCGGCTTCTGCAGTGTGTGATGGGGATGCCAGTCCCTCATCAGAGAAAGACATACGGACATGTTTGATCCTTTATCTACTCTTTAGGATATGGGTGCTGTGTGATGTTCTCCATTGTTACATTTATTGTTGTTGGATTTTAACATAGATAATTATTTCCCTGAACACCCTTATATGTAAACTATATTTACACAAATGATCACCTGTGCAAATGTATAGCTCTGTAAATTCCATGAGAAAAAAGACGTATATTTAGTGATTCTTTATTGGATTTTTTCTTTTAGATGATGCTGATTTAGTAGTTTATACAGCAGGGTCTGACAGCACAGTTTTAAAATGGAGCCCCATGCAGGTAAATTACTTACCTTGTACCAATAATTAATATGTGCCACCTAGCTGTGTGTGTGTTTCCTTATTTATTACCTATACTGCATTGTATAAAGTGACACAAATTTAGAGTGACCATATTATTATTTATTTATTTTTTTACAGATGGAGCAAATACAGACGTTATATGGTCATGGAGGTGCAGTGACCTCCTCCGCCACATATCCTCAGCATGAGATCTCTATCACAGCAGCTCATGACGGCTCAGTGCGACTGTGGGGAACGCCATGCAGAGATGGTATGTAATGGTTCCAATTTGTAGCGCCCTTTTGGTTTACACTTTTTTATTTTAGTGTCACAAATGTTGATTTCCAGAAGAGGTTGGTTCTAGATTTACTATTGTTACCTATAGCAGATAAAAAAATTGATTGTGTTGAGAAAAAACATAGTTGGTTCCTATAGGAAAGACATACATTAAGCTTGTTCTAAAAATGTTGTATTTGGATTATAAAATATTAGCAGCAGTACAACTAAGGTAATAAGCCCTGAAATACCGTAAGCTTTAGCCAGCTGTTATGTAACTGTTTTTATTACGGAACCTTCCACAGAGCATGCGACAGGAACAAGACACAAAGGTGCAGTGTCTGCAGTAGCATGGTCCCCTGATGCCGAGCTTATGATTTCAGGGGGAGTGTTTGGGGATCTGATCGTGTGGAAGCAACAAAAACCTATCCTGACTCTGCAGGTAAATCTTGTTTAACAAAATAGTGTTTAAATCCGGCTTCTGCAAAGAAAGTTCTTAGTCGTCTTAGTTTTGTATAACACCAGTTTGTAAGTGAATGTACTAGCAAGATTTAGGTTAAAGAGGAACTCTGGTCAGAAATGACTGGACTCCCTCTTTTATGTCCATTGCACAGTAATGGGCTCCTCTGCACTGATGGCAGTCATGTGGGAAGCGGTGAGCATCTGGATGGCCCCTCTTTAAACGTCACCCCATGAAAGCTTCTGGATGCAGCCCCCCCCCCCCAAAAAAAAAAAAACACAAAAACACACATATACATTCACACACAAAGAGAGAATGTACAAAATAGTAAAATACATTGGAAGCAGGAAGAAATAGAAAGGGTAAAAAGAAAAGCAAAAAGGAGATAGCCTAGGGATAGAGACTAGTAGGATAAAGAATGAGAATGTGGAAAATAAAGAGGAGAGGCTGATCAAAATGGGAACATGGAAAAAAGAAATGGATGGGGGGAGGAAGGAAGAAGGTGAAAAAGGGAGATGAATTGGAGATATGAAGAAATAAGAGGAAAAGAAGGGTGTAAAGGAGAAAGAGGGATTGTGTAAAAAGAGAATATGAAAAAGAGGAGTGGAGGTAAAAAATGGAGAATCGCATAAAGAAGGTAAAAAGAAATGGAGGTGGACAGAATATGTAAAAGAGATGGGTGATGGAATATAGAAAAAAAGAGATAGTGGGAATGAGAAAGAGAGGGAAAAAGTTGAAAAAAGGAAACGTAAAAAGAGTAGAAGGGGAAAAAGAGATCAGACAACGTGGAACCAAAAAGTATATCTGGTGTCTCCTGACAACCCCTTGACTCGAATCGCGCCTTGTACAGTTGTACAGCTCACACACCCCGGAGGCCGGCTATTTGTGCTTGTCACTGGGTAGTTGTTCCAAGCATGTGCTGGGCAAATGGATTAGACGGTTGTTTAGAGTCATGTAAAATATCATTGATCTAGAAACATCTTTTAGGCCTGGTTTATTTTCAGATGGAATGATTTGCCTACTGTGTTTCCACCCAAAGTTGTTCTGATGAAAACTATTTTTGTTAGACGCCAAAGTTATACTGTAAGTGATCAGATGATGATTTTGATCTTTGTATTGCAGTGTGGCGAGCTGAAAATTTCATCAATTACTTTTACTACCCAACGTTCATTCTGCACCACCTCCAATGATCAGACAGTCTCCCGCTGGCTCCTGTTTCCCAGTAAGGGAGGTGGCTTAAGGTCAGTCTAAGCTGATGTAATCAACATGTGGCCAAAACATGCTGGACAGTCAAAACGGACTAAGGTTAAATAATGACACATACAGGGCTTGCCTAATGTTGTCAAGTTCACTTTTTTGAGAATAAGCTTAAGACAATTGCCACATTTCATTCTTATAGATAAAGTCAAAGTTAACAGTTTTAAATAGATCCTAAAATTGCAATTTTGTATTCAAGACATCCCAATTTTGGGTGCCCAGCAGTGCAGTGATCTAGTAAAGCCGAAATTGAAAGGTTACACTAACTTTTCATCATAGTGTGGAATACGTACATTTGTTCTGCCCGCTCTGCGCATCAGCAGTGTCATCTGCTGTGTGCTGCACAGAACCGCTACAGGAACCCAGAAGAAAAGTCTTTACAAGAATGCTACGCTGCAGTGTTTCCCAAATCGGGATGTCCACTGAGAAAGTTAGATCATGGACCAAAAGTCTATTTAGTCTGTAACTGAGTGTCACGATATAGAAATTCGGCAGAAGAGTGTTCTGACTGGTTGCTAACGTCCCTGGTGACCTGGGAAATGCCACATTTTTGTATGGTCTTGAGGGTATTGAGACATCACCCCATCCCAAGAAAAATGACTGAAGGTCCTTTCCCCCCTGCAGCTCAAGGGCTGCACATAATGTAACAGCAAGCCAGAGAACAGACAAACCGTCTTACTGCTTGTAAGACAGTTTGTCTGCTCACTGGCTTGCTGTGAGCCAATTTGTTCCGATTGGTCACCCAATGGCCATGTACAGAACTAGACAGCAGCATGACCAAATGGAAATGGTAAGTAGTTCTGCCCAGTCTTGGTCATGGTGTTACAGAATGTTCAGCAGGGCAGTCCAAATCCGCAGGCTGGGTTAAGCGGTGAAATTTAAAATGTTGTTTTAGGTGGCATTATCACGTAATCAGAAATGATTTTTTATCTACTTACAGAGCAAAGAAGGCGTATAGTATAGGAACAGAGTCCCTGGTACTGTCAGCACTTTTAACCTCATCACAAGAGGTGCAACTCCACATGCTGTCAGGGAAAGTGCTCCTCCTGAACCCCAAAACAGGCACGATGCAGGTACAGCGCAGGGAATATTCTCTGTATGTGCGGACCAATATAATGTACTTTGACCTCATGGAGTTATTTCTGATTATAGGAAATACATGCTATGGGTTCTTTACTGCCAGATCCAGATTTCAAACCCCCACAGGAAGAGTCCAACAGTATTATCACTGCAGCCAAAAGGGATTTAGGTGAGATAAAGGATATGGTCAGCAAATGTGTTATTATTGGGTGTCTGTGGTAAAGCTTTGTTTCTTCAAGGGGACCAAAACCCCATCAGTGATGCAAAACCCAATCAGCCAGTCTTCACCCTGTTGGTTCTCTCAATGGGGGGAAAAATACATTGCTATTTTTCCTGGTGTCCTGTTCAGGTCGCTCCATTTCTGACAAGTGGTAATCTGACACAAGGTGGCGCTTTGACTGCAAGATGAAAATCGAAGCTCCTCCCGGCTCATATAAGGCAGCTGTCTCCCAAAATCCTCCAGAATTCTCTTGCAGTCTGACTGCGAAGATCGTGCTTTTTCTCTCTCTCTGGATATCGCAGGTGAGCGGGGCATCCCAAGCCTGACGGCCACTGCCGCCCTATTTCCACCTTCTTCCCGGGACCCTTTCTGCCTCCCGGCCTTGTGCTATGGAACAGGTGACGGTAGGGGAACGCCGAGGGTCAGGAGTTCAACAGAGCTAGGCTCTGGGCCGCAGACCATCTCCCGAAGGGTAGCCGGCCATAGGCACTGGTGAGCCTATATGGGAGGGGAGGAACCACTTAGGGACCCTTTATACCCACATGCTTTATTATTTGTGGTATGTGTTTTTGTTGTCACTTTTTTTGTTCTCTTACTATACTCACCTTCCTCGTGCCTTCTTCTCCTCACATCTCCTCCTTCGAGTGCTGTGAGGGAGGGTAGGGGCCGCGGGCCTGCCTGGCGGCCGCTCGGCACGGGTGCCGGCAGCGCTCTGCGGGCGTTCCTTTGCGCGGCGGGAAGGGGAGGGGCCTCCTTCGCTCCGCGGTGGGTAGGGGAGGGGCCTCCTTCGGCTCCTCTCTCGTTGCTCTCCGGGCGCCATTTTTGCCTTCCTGGCGCCTGGGATTCGCGCGCTGCGGGGGGGGGCACACGATGGCTGGGCACGCCATTGTTGCTGCGGCCAACGTGCGCTCGCTGGCAGGGGGTCTCCTGGGCGCTCGTCTCCTTCCTCCTGTGCTGTTGATGTGGAGCGTCTGGAAGCAATCCCTCTATGCCTTTGGCTCCTTCCTCCTGTGCTAGCATCCAGAGCGCTCCCCTCTTGTGGGTGATATCTCCGGGTTCTGTCGTCACGTTCGGCCTTCCCTCACTGGTCCGTGAGTCCTCCTTTTTTGTTGTCTGTTATCTGATGCATGCACTGTGGGATGCTCATGGTCTTCCCCTTGTGTTTTCCAGGCGGGTCCTGTATTACTGCACAAATTGTGGTTCCTCCCGGTCCTATCCACGCCCCCCACCCCCCCCTCTCGGCAGCTGCTATTTTTAACGGTTAAATCGGAGGGGTTAAATTGGGTTTTTTTTCCTTAATCACCATAATGGAGGCTTCTGGGGATAGCTAGCTAGGCTCTGTCTCATGTGCGGTACATCCCCTTTGAGCGGTCTCAGCGCGGTTTGTGTGCCTTGCGCCAAAAGCGTCCTTCTGGAACAGGATAGGGCGGGCATCTCTGTCCCCAGCCCTATCCTACCGGCGGCCTCGCCAACCCCCCCCACGCCTGCATTTAGCTCCCAGTGAGGGGGAAGCCAGCAGGGGGTCTCAAACGGATTTGGCGCTGCGAGTGGCCAGCTTAGAGAGACAATTTTCGCGATCGGCCGCCGGCAAGGCCGTGTGTAAGAAGCGGCATATTGAGCCGGGTTATTCACTTTTTGCTGATGATGACTATGAGGCTTTTGGTGGCCATGACTCCATGGAGGAGGGTGAGTTGTTTCATGACTACGACTCCTCAGGGGACCGACTGGGTGGCTTTGACAGTGACCCTGGGTCTTCCACGGACGAGGACATGTGGCTCCCCCGCAGTTATTGTCTGCGGTTCTTGAAACTTTGCACATTGTACCCCCGAAGGCGGCCAAAAAGAAGCAGGGGGATCTTTTTCGGCCTGAGAGACAGCGTCTTGTTTTTCCTGAGCAAGGCCACTTTTCCAAAATGGTTTTCAAGGAATGGGAGAGGCCTAGTAAATTGCCTTCGGTTCCTAAGGGTCTGGACAGGCGGTATCCATTCTCTGAGGAGTTGATTCATCTTTGGTCCTGTCCCCCCGAGGTGGATGCTCCTGTTTTGGGGCTCTCCAATACCACGGTTATGCCGTCTCCTGATACTACCTCCTTATGCGATCCTGCTGATAGGCGCATGGATCAGCTGGCCAGTCACACCTTCACCTTTGTGGGTGCTGGCCTCCGTCCGGTCTGTGTGGGTGCCATTGTCTCCCTAGCTATCAAGAAGAAGGTGAGACGTCTTGTTGATATCGCCAGATCTCGCAAGCGGGCGGAGGAGTATAAGGAACTCCTAGCTTGCGCAGATTTCATTGCCTTCGTAATCTCGGCCATGGACGATACCGTCCAGCTTGGCAGCAGGGCTTTGGCCCTGCTGTTTGCTCTTCGTCGGTCTATCTGGCTGAGGCAGTGGGCAGCTGACGCCGCCGCCAAGAAATCTCTCACTGGTATCCCCTTTTTGGGGCTTCGGCTATTGGGGGAGCGTCTGGATCTCCTGACGAAAGATGGGAGGCTCCCTCAGTGTCGGAAGCCTGTGCGGCCCTTTTGGGGATCGTCTTCCTTTCGCCCCTTTCGAGGGGGAAGAGGCTCTTCCTTTTCTGGTGGCCGTAGAGACTCCTGGGGACGAGGTAAATCCCGCGGTCGTTCCAATCCCTCTTGGGGGTCCAAGCCCCCTGCCAAGCCTCCTCAGGCATGATGAGGCGCCCTCACCCATTCGGGTGGGGGGATGGCTTCTGCTATTTGCTCACGTCTGGAGACAGGCACAGGGCCTAAGATTGGCTGTCCAACGTCTTCTGTTGTCCGGGGTGATTTGCCATGTGCCTCACCAGGAACGGGGTCGAGGGTCCTATTCCAATCTGTTCACTGTACCTAAGAAGGACGGTACTCTGTGGCCTATTCTGGACCTGAAGGGCCTCAACAGGTTTGTCAGATTCAGATTTTCGCATGGAGACCTTACGGTCCTTGGTGAGTTCGCTTCGGCCGGGCGACTTCATGACCACGGTGGATATCAGGGATGCTTACCTGCACATCCCTATATTCCAGGGACATCAGAAGTTCCTGAGGTTCGCACTGGAGAATCAGCACTACCAGTTTGTGGCGCTGCCGTTTGGGATTTCCTCAGCCCCCCGGGTCTTTACCAAGGTGCTGGCAGGGGTTATGGCACTTCTGAGGAACCAGGGCATTCGTGTTCTCCCTTATCTGGACGACTTGTTGATTGCTGCTCAATCTTTTCAGCAGGCCGAGAGCGACACTCAGACAGTGTTGTCCACTCTCGATCGAGGAGTTCGGCTGAGTGATCAATTATCCCAAGTCCTCGATCACTCCATTATTGGTGAGGTCCTTCCTGGGCTTGACTTTGGACACACCTCAGGTCAAGGTGTTCGTTCCCCAGCAGAAGGTGGAGGGTCTTCAGACGCAGGTGCGGGCCTTACTGTTGTGCCAACGCCCATCCATCCTTCTGCGGCTGAAGCTGGTGGGTCTCATGGTGTCATGTTTCGAGGCTGTGCCCTTCGCCCAGTTTCACATGAGACCTCTTCAGTTGAACCTCTTGACCGTGTGGGACAGGACACAAGAGTCCCTGGAGCGGGAATTCTCTCTGTCTCCTACGGCCAGGCGGTCCTTTTCGTGGTGGTTGGACTCCAAAAATATTCTAGTGGGCAGGTCCTTTCTGACTCCTTATTGGGAGATTGTCACCACAGACGCCAGTCTGACCGGCTGGGGAGGTTTTTGGCAATCGCTGAAGTACCATGGCCAGTGGGGCCCGCAGGAGGCTCACGTGCCTATCAATCTCCTGGAGCTGGGAGCGATCCGGTTGGTCCTGCTTCATTTGAATCCCCATCTACGGGGTCGTGCGGTCCAGGTCTGCTCGGACAATCAGACGGCGGTTGCCTACATCAATCACCAGGGCGGGACTCGGAGCAAGTGAGCCCTCAAGGAGGTGACCCAGATCCTGTCTTGGGCGGAGGAAAATGTTCACTGCATCTCAGCGGTTTACATCCCCGGGGTGGAGAACCAGGAGGCAGACTCCCTGAGCAGGGGGACTTCTCGTCTGGGGGAATGGTCCCTCAGCGACAAGATCTTTCACGTTCTGTGTCGCCACTGGGGTCAGCCGGACATGGACCTGTTTGCGTCCTGTCACAATCACAAGCTTCCAAGGTTCGTCTCCCTGTCAAGAGATCCTCCGGCCTTCGCCACGGACACGCTGGCAATTCCTTGGACGGAGTTCCGACTCCTTTACGCTTTCCCTCCATTTCCTCTCCTGGGTCGAGTGCTGCGCAAGATAGCCCAGGAGGGGGTGGCAACCATTCTGGTGGCTCCTCGTTGGCCGAGGCGGTGTTGGTCCGCGGACACAGTTCAGGTGTCAGTGGATGGCTACGTCATGCCCGACGATCCAGGGCTTCTCACTCAGGGGCTTTTACGCCACCCCAATTTACAAATGCTGGCTTTGACGGCTTGCCTGCTGAAACCTCCATCTTGACGGAGAAAGGGCTGTCTGCCTCGGTCGTGCATATCATGATTCAGGCTCGGAAGAAATCCTCCTCCATGATTTATTACAGAGTCTGACACGCTTACATTGCCTGGTGTGAGTCTAGGGGTTTTCCCTGTCGCACATTCTCCTTTTTCTAGGATTTTGGAGTTCTTACAACATGGTTTGGATTCGGGTCTCCAGCTGAGTACCCTCAAGGGTCAGGTTTCGCCCTTGGCTATTTTCTTTCAAATCCTTCGCCAACCATAGACTTATCAAGACCTTTTTTTCAAGGAGTTACTCATGTACGTCCACCGCGTAAGCCTGTGTTACAGGTGTGGGATTTGAATTTGGTGCTTTCCGCTCTCCAGGGTCCTTTTGAGCCCTTGTGCGATGCTGCTTTATCCATTCTGTCTTTAAAGGTGGTCTTTTTGGTAGCTATCACTTCGGTGCGTCGCGTTTCAGAGTTGGCGGCGCTTTGTATGAAGCCTCCTTACTTTGAGTGGCATCAGGATAAGTTCGTCGTAAACCGGATTTTCTGCCTAAGGTTGTTTCTGCCTTTCATCTCAATGAGGACATTGTTGTGCCTTCCTTGTGTCCCGCACCTTCTAATTCTAAGGAGAGGACTCTCCATGCTCTGGATGTGGTCAGAGCCCTTAAGCATTACCTGGTTGCTACGGAATGTTTCAGGAAATTGGATTCTCTTATTCTTAGTATACAGTACGTCCTGCTCCAAATCTAATACTTACACTTGGGATATACTCCGCCAGATGGCGCTGGACTGCAGAGGCATCGAAAATAGGCTCCTCCCGGCCCCTCAAATACCCAGGGACCTCCCACAAATCCCCAGATTTTCTCTGCAGTCTGGCTGCGAAGGACGAGAAATGGCTCTCTACTCGCAGGTGAGCGGGGCTATTAGCCTGCGGCCCTGTAGGACTATTCCCACCCGTTCCACTAGTAATATGCCTCCCAGCCTTGGCTGTGCTGGTTGGGTGAAGGTAGGCAGCACCGCTGTTAGGTGCTTAGGAGCGCTGTTCCACCGCAATCCCCCACCAAAGGGTAGGCGGTTCAGGCTTATGGTGAGCCTCTATGGGATGCCCCTCCCGCACTAGTGCCCCCTTGCCCCTGCCCATCAGTGGGCCCTGTTTAAGTGACCGCTGTCCTCCCTCATCCTCCTTGTAGCCTTCGGGGGAAAAGGGGGGGGTGTAAATATGTATGCTATGCATTCTGTGCTTTACACTCTTTTTCCATTTTGTTTAGTCTTGTGTCAGCCGCCGCGCTGACTTGTCTTTACTGTCTTTTTAAAATTGGCGCCGCCGCGCGCTGACTTGGTTCCGCGCTTGGCGCCGGCATTACCTCAGGTGCTGGTGCGCCATCATTGGCTGCTTGCACGTTCTGGCTTCGCGCTCTTCGGGGGGGCGGGACCCGTCTATGGCGCGCTCCGTGTCATCGCTGATACCCGCCCGCCCCTCGAGGTATACCGACGCCATCTTTATCCTGCTTGGTTGGCCCATGCGCGACGAACCGCTACCTACCGCGGTCCGTAAGTGCCCTCGCGGGCGGCTTTATATCTTTCACTTTTGTTACTGTGTGCTTACAGGTCTTGTCTGCTTATGTTATTCAGGCGGGGTGAACACTTTTGGCTTCTCCCGGCCCTGTATTAGTATATAACTTGTAGGCTTTGTAAAAATAATACACTTCCCTAGCGGGTTATTGGGGCAATCCGGGGTTGCTATATAGCGTTATTCCCTATCGGCGTATAGCGCCGCTATAATCGCCATATGGAGGCATCCCAGGATAATGTGACCGGGGTCCCTTCGGGACAAGACCGGCTGTGTGTAGCGTGTGGGCAGCCTCATGCTGACGCTGACAAGGCGCGGGTCTGTGTACCCTGTGCTGAGCAGGTGCTTGCATTGCAATCTGGCCTGCCAGTGGCTGCACCTCGCTTCACTTCGCCCACTCCCCCAAGCTTAAACCTCACTCCTACTGAGTTGCATACTAGTGGGGATTCTCAGCCTGATGTGTCTTCTAGACTGGCTACTGTTGAGCAGTTGATTGCGAAGTCCTTAGCACGTAAGGCCCCTGCTAAGAAGCGGCACTTGACGCCTAATGTCACTGTTTTCCCTATAGGAACCGAGGAGTTTTGGAATCTTTGTGGCTATACCCCGTCTGATGAAGAGAGAGACCAAGGGGTCATGACGATTCTGGTAGTGACCCCTGGGCCCCGGATGACACTGACAGATTATTGACCCAGATTTTTGAGGTTCTGTCCATCTCTCTCCCTGTTGAGGCTCCCAGGCAAAGAGGGGAGCTTTTCCATACAGCAAAATCACGTTTGGAATTTCCCGAGCAGGCACATTTCCATAACCTTGTGCTCAAGGAATGGGAGCGCCCCAGTAAACTTCCCGGGGTTCCAAAAAGCTGGGATAGGAAGTATCCCTCTCCTGCTGAGGTGGTTAAATGTTGGTCATCCCCCCCCCCCCCCCCCCCCCGAGGTGGATGCCCCGATCCTAGGGCTATCTAACACCTCTGTCATGCATTCCCCTGACTCTACTACCCGGCGGGATGCTGAGGACCGGCGCATTGACCAGCTGGCATCCCACGCCTTTGCATGTGCGGGGACGGCGCTGCGCCCGGTCTGTGTCTCTGCCATTACTGCTGTGGCCACTAGAACCCTTATCAGAAATATGCTTGATAGGGCCCCTGATGATTTGCCTTGTGAGGTGTTTAATGCACTCTCCAGTTGTGATGTTTTTTGTACATTTTGTCCTCTCAGCATTGGATGACACCATCAGAATGTGTGCCAGAAATTCTGCCCTCGTGGTGGCTATACGCCGCTCGGTTTGGCTGCGCCAGTAGGCTGCTGACAAGTGGGGACCACCTGGACCTTTTTGCTAAGGGAGGCAGGTTACCCCAGCGCAGGCGGCAATCTCGGCCCTTTCGGGGTCATGGTTCCTTCTCTTCCCCTTACCGTGGTGCAAGACAGGGAAGGGGGGTTTCCGTCCTGTGGCCCGGGGAGATTTCTGGGGTAGAGGCAGAGGACGTGGATGTCCTGGCTCCTCCTGGGGTCCCCAAGCAAAATCCTCTCCCAAGCCCCCTCAGGCATGATGGGGCGCCCTCACCCATCCGGGTGGGGGGACGGCTGCAGCACTTCGCTCACGTCTGGAGGCTTTATGTCTCAGACCGGTGGATTCAGGAGGTAGTGTCCTCCGGTTACAAGTTTGCTGCCGGCCCCCCTCCAAGATTCATCAGATCCCGGATTCCTCAGGACCCTGTGTCAGCTCAGGAGCTAGTGCAAGCAGTGCAAGGCCTCCTGGAGCTGGGGGTCATCTGCCAGGTCCCCTTAAGAGAAAAAGGCAAGGGCTTTTATTCCAACCTATTCACAGTACCCAAAAAAGATGGTTCAGTCAGGCCCATCCTGGACTTGAAGATCCTCAACAAGTTTGTCAGGGGCAGGCGCTTTCGCATGGAAACTCTGCGCTCTGCCATCAGTTCCCTGCGCCAAGGGGATTTCATGACTTCTGTGGACATCAAAGATGCTTATCTTCATATTCCTGTGTTCCCAGGTCATCAAAGGTTCCCCAGGTTCGCTCTGATGGACCAACACTACCAGTTTGTGGCCTTGCCCTTCGGCCTAACTTCAGCTCCCAGGGTGTTCACCAAGGTGCTGGCTGGCGTGATGTCTCTGCTCACATGTCAGGGCGTCCGCGTGCTTCCCTATCTGGACGACATTCTCATCACTTCCCAGTCTCTACATCAGGCAGAGTTGGATACTCAGCTGGCGGTGTCCACTCTGGAGTCATTTGGATGGGTGATCAACCACCCCAAGTCCTCACTGTCCCATTCCTTGGTAATCCATTCCTAGGAATGAATCTGGATACAGTTCAGGCAAGGATCTTCCTTCCTCAGCAGAAGGTGGACAGTCTGATTGCACAGGCTCAGTCCTTCCTAGCTTGTCCCCATCCCTCCATCAGGCAGGGGATGCAGCTGGTGGGCCTGATGGTGGCATGATTCGAAGCGGTCCCTTATGCTCAGTTCCACTTGAGGCCTCTGCAACTTCACCTATTGTCAGTATGGGACAAGGACCCAGCGTCCCTGGACAGGGTCTGTGTGCTCTCCCCCCTGGTCAGGAGGTCCTTCTTGTGGTGGATGGACTCAAGGAACCTGTTGGGGGGCAGATCCTTTCTTGCCCTTCTTGTCACCACGGATGCCAGTCTGTCAGGTTGGGGGGGTTTCTGGAAGTCCCTGCGGTTCCAGGGGAGGTGGGGCCCTCAGGAGGCCCACACACCTATCAATGTCTTGGAACTGCGGGCGATCAGGCTAGTTCTGGCTTACTTGACTACTCACCTTCGGGGCCTGCCTGTTCAGGTGCATTCGGACAACCAGACGGCAGTTGCCTACATCAATCATCAGGGAGGGACCCGGAGCAAGGGGGCCCTCCAGGAAGCGTCTCTGATCCTGACTTGGGCGGAGGCCAATGTCCCCTGCATATCAGCTGTGTACATCCCGGGGGTGGAAAATCGCCTGGCGGACTCTCTGAGCAGTGGGACCTCTCGCCAGGGAGAATGGTCCCTATGCAGCAGGGTGTTTCAATCTCTGTGTCACCGTTGGGGCCAACCAGATGTGGATCTGTTTGCGTCCCGCCACAATCACAAGCTCCCAGCTTTTGTCTCTCTGTCCCAGGATCCTCTGGCCTTGACCTCGGATGTGCTAGCAATGTCATGGCAGGACTTTCGGTTCCTGTATGTCTTCCCTCCATTCCCCCTGCTGGGTAGGGTGCTGCGCAAGATTGCTTTGGAAGGGGTGCCAGCAATTCTGGTGGCCCCCAGGTGGCCAAGAAGAGTGTGGTTCGCAGACGTGGTACAGCTGGCAGTAGATCTGCCCTTGGTGCCAGATCTGCTCACTCAGGGCTCACTACGCCATCCAAATTTACAAACTCTGGCTTTGACGGCTTGGCTGCTGAAACCTCCATCTTGATGGAGAAGGGGCTGTCTTCCTCGGTTGTGGATACTTTGATTAAAGTCTTCCTCTTCCATTTATTACAGGGTTTGGCATGCCTACATTGACTGGTGTGAGTCTAAGTCTCTTCCCTGTCGTGTGTTCTCTATTCCCAGGATTCTGGAGTTCCTGCAGCATGGGTTGGAGATGGGGCTCCAACTCAGTACTCTGAAGGGTCAGGTTTCTGCCCTGGCTATTTTCTTCCAGAAGTCCTTTGCTCAGCACCCTCTGATCAGATTTTTCCAGGGGGTCGCTCATGTGCGTCCCCCACGTAAACCTATGGTGCCTGTTTGGGATCTGAACTTGGTTCTGTCAGCCTTGCAGGGTGCTCTCTTTGAACCTGTGCAGGATGCTGCCTTGGCCATTCTTACGCTCAAGGTTGTATTTCTGGTGGCTATCACTTCTGTCAGGCGTGTGTCTGAGTTGGCGGCGCTTTCCATTCAGCCCCCCTACTATGAGAGACACCAGGACAAGGTGGTGTTTCGTTTCAAACCTGACTTTCTGCCTAAGGTCGTGTTTGTCTTTCATTTGAATCAGGATATTGTTCTTCCTTCATTGTGCCCTAATCCTAATAATGCTAAGGAGAGGGTTTTGCACTCTTTGGATGTGGTTAGGTGTCTGAAGTACTATCTGGTGGCTACTGCACCTTTCAGGAAAACTGATGCTCTTTTGTGGTCCCTTCTGGTCCTAGGAAGGGTTTGGCTCCTGCCAAGTCTACTATCAGCAAGTGGATTCATCAGGCTGTGATTCAGGCCTACTCTGCTAAGGGGAAGAATCCTCCCTTCCGCCTTACTGCTCATTCCACTCGTGCTATTGGTGCCTCTTGGGCTTTTCAGCACCAGGCTTCTGTTGAACAAGTTCGCAAGGCCGCTACTTGGTCTTCTGTTCATACCTTTTCAAAGTTTTACAAGGTTGATGTTAGGGCCTCAGCTGATGCTGCTTTTGGCCGAAAGGTTCTGCAGGCGGCAGTGGTTTAAACTGTCTGCTGCTGATTTTTATTGGGGATCCCACCCTACTTTATGGACACTGCTATTGGATGTCCCAAGTGTAAGTATTAGATTTGGAGCTGGACATACTGTATACTAAAAATAATACAATTCTGTGATTACTCACCTGTAGAATTGGTATTATGAGTATACAGTACGTCCTGCTCCAACCCACCCTTGGTTTGCATTTTCTTGGATCCCCTGTATGGTGATTGTTATCATTGTTATAGTTGATAGTTTGGGTTGTTTAATTCTCCCGGCTTCTCATTAACTGCTTTTCAATGCTGGGGATTTGTGGGAGTTCCTGGGTATTTGAGGGGCCGGGAGGAGCCTATTTTCGATGTCTCTGCAGTCCAGCGCCATCTGGCGGAGTATATCCCAAGTGTAAGTATTAGATTTGGAGCAGGACGTACTGTATACTGTATACCAATTCTACAGGTGAGTAATCACAGAATTGTATTTTTGTCCTTCCTGATGGGCCTAGGAAGGGCTTGCCTCCAGCCAAATCCACTCTATTTTCGATGTCTCTGCAGTCCAGCGCCATCTGGCGGAGTATATCCCAAGTGTAAGTATTAGATTTGGAGCAGGACGTACTGTATACTGTATACCAATTCTACAGGTGAGTAATCACAGAATTGTATTTTTGTCCTTCCTGATGGGCCTAGGAAGGGCTTGCCTCCAGCCAAATCCACTCTCAGCAGGTGGATCAGACAGGCGGTGGTGCAAGCTTATTCTGCCAAGGGGAAGGAACCCCCTTTTTGGATCACAACTCATTCTACCAGAGCTATTGGAGCCTCTTGGGCCTTTCAGCACCAGGCTTCAGTTGAACAGGTTTGTAAGGCCGCTACTTGGTCTTCAGTTCATACTTTCACAAAGTTTTACAAGGTTGACGTTAGGGCCTCAGATGATGCTGTTTTTGGCCGTAAGGTACTTCAGGCGGTAGTGTCATGAACTACAACTGGACTGAACTGGAAAAATACAATTCTGTGAGTACTCACCTGTAGAATTGTTTTTGGTGGTTTCCTGTTCAGGTCGCTCCATCCCACCCTTGTTCTGTTATCTTCTGTTGCCTGTTATGGTGATTACTGTTGTACTTGGGTTTTTTCTTGCGAGAGTTCACGCTGAAGCTATGTGAAGTAACATGGTTTCGGGCCTCCCGGCATGTCTCTGTTTTTTACTGCTTTTGAACCACTGGGGGATTTTGGGAGACAGCTGCCTTATATGGGCCGGGAGGAGCTTCGATTTTCATCTTGCAGTCACTGCGCCACCTTGTGGCGGATTACCACTTGTCAGAAATGGAGCGACCTGAACAGGACACCTTCAAAAACAATTCTACAGGTGAGTACTCACAGAATTGTATGTTTACTTACCTTGACATTTTGCAAACCCTGTTTTTGGTGTTCTATTCCCTACATCATAAGATGTAAACATTGGCATGTTCTAATCCCAGGTACTGGGTCATGATGCAGTCTGTCAATGACTGGTCCTTGCCATGCCAGGCAATCTGGGAAACTGATGGATCTATTGCTGGGAAAGGAGATAAGACAGGATGGCAATTCATCCAAAAGGCACTGCCTCTGGGATGGGGAGGATATTAGTCAAATAGATGTGTTTGGTCCACTTTGAATAGTGAATTGCTGATAAGCTTCCTGAACAGTAATTAGGGATTAACTACATTGTGCTAAAGGCTCATAGCAGTTTACACTTGTATTATTTCCTCAGGTGTTGGTGACTCCAGTGGAGTGCTGTGGCTGTACACGCCAAGACATTCTAATCATAAAACCTCTAAAAAGTGGGACTGTCAACAGGTAAATATAACCAGCAATTAGGATGTTAATTTTTCCCATGACACTAAGTGATATGTTGTATGATGTTGCTAGTACCCCCCCCCAACAACCCCAAAATCTAGGACCCCAAAACATACAGTTTTCGTGCTCCAGACCTACGTGACCACCATCGGCCAATATATGTCCCCAATGGGGCCATAGCAAGTGGCTTCCAGCAGTTGCAGGTGTCCAGGCCCTCCAGATTTAACTATAGTCCGGGTTGTCTGGGAGAAGAGGCTTATATAATGTAAAGACTGAATACCCACTGTGTGAAGCCACAAACACTTGCTGGTGGGTTACAACATTTTCTAATATATATGGAATTGGGGTGGGGACTGTGCTTTGCTTTAATTACTACTATATTTGTATTTCTTTAATTACCCAAAGCAGCCTTACCAGAGGGGGAGAAATGAGAGAGTGCCAGAAGAGGTAAGCTTTTGAGGTCCTGGCATTGTAGAGCTATGGGGATGCTCCCTCCAGACAGGAGCAGGGGTCTCCCACCAGTTTGTAGGCCGGCTTTAAAGTGGGCATTTAACTGACCTATGCCCCCATATTACTGCTTTGGGTAATTAAAGATAGAAGTATATACATTAATAACTAAAGCAAAGCACAGTCCCCACCCCAATTCTATATCTATTAGAACATGCTCGCTCCACACTAATAGAGTGAGTTTTGCCCTCTTAGATTCTTTTATCATTCAGCGTCACACGCTGGACATGATCCTGCCCCAGAAAACGCTCATGGCCCTGAAAGTTGAGTATATGCAAGTAGAAGGAAAGCCCACCTGGTAAAAGCTAAGCAAAGCAATCGCCATCCTCAGGAATTCAAACCTGATTGACTGATCTGTATTTCTTTAGATCTACACAGGTTTCAGGTTCAGTAGAAGGACCAGCTTTACCACCACTCTTCCCCACTGCAATTTGTAGAGCTAGTGCATGCGCCTCCAAGTGTGGGAGATTTGATTTTAAAAATACAATTCTGTGAATACTCACCTGTAGAATTGGTATTATATGTATTATGTTAGGGGGGGGGGGGGGGGGGGAGAGGATAAGGAAGGGTTTAGCATCCCCCTTCTCTCTCTTAGACCTTTAGATACCCCAAAAAAACAAGAGCCCCTACTCCCTTATATGTAACGCTAGTTTGGGGGGGAAGAGGTTGGTCTGGGGGGGTTCTTCCCTGGGTGTACCCAGGCTAAAAACACCCCATCCTCTGGTGCGGGAGTATTTTGCAGGGCTATAGGTTTCATACATCAAGTCTTTAGAAAATGTTGCAAATTGTTTATTGTATAGTTGTTAAGATACTGTGAAAATCATTTTTAGCACATCAAATAAAATATACACTCCAAATGTTTTCACATATGTTCCATTCTGTACATTCATATAGTCAGAAAAACATTTTTCTTGCACATATAGTACCAAAAACACTTTTATAACAATTATTTCTTTCACATATGTTACAGACGCGTGACTGACTACAAGTTTGTCTCCAGTGTAACACTCATGTGGTTTTGTAGGAGATTCAGTCACGCTTTAAGGTTTCTCTTTTTTTTATCAGCATGAAAAAAAGGCAAAAGCCGTGCAGACGTTTCGCTGACTCGCAGCTTCCTCAGTGCGCTTTTACCTTGATAAATCATAGTGATTTTATAAGTAAACTATTTCTCTTACATGTTTATCCAACAATAAAGTGTAAAACAAATAGTATACATATGTGCACTTACATTTTTCCAGATGCCTTTACTTGAGTAATCCTCTTTCATTTGAGGAAGGGGAGGGGTGTGGAGAGGCACGCTGTATTTTTAATTCTGTTAATAAGTATATTGTGTTACTAATAAACAGCTTGATAGAATAAAGTACTAATATTCTGTGTATGCTAAGTTATTCGTATTATGTTTAGAGAGTACCTGTGATTAGCAGACTGTGGTTTCCTGTATGAGCTCTTTCATTATAATCTGTTTGGCCTATAGTGATAATAATTATTCATTAATATGTCTGTATAATAATAGTGTAAGAATCTATTCTGTGCAGGGTTAATTTAATATATTACTGATTACCTTTCAGGGGTGAGGAGATGCCAATGTCCGTTGTACCCTGTTATTTGTATACAGGGTGATATCCGCCCTCGCTTTCACCCGCTGTGTGTGCTGGCTGGTACTGCGCTGATGTGCTGTGTGGCTGGCGTTTCCGGCGGCCGTCTTCAAGGCGGGTTTTGGGCGGGATATCCGCCTTCTAATCCGTCTTGCTGCTAGTGTACTAGCAGTGCTGGAGGGGCGCATGCGCTTTGTGTGTGCGCTGCGTCCTCTCCAGTCTATCGGCCCCCTAAACCGGAACTCAGGCTCCTGTCTTCACTCCTGGGGGGCGCCATTTTGTGTTAGTGCCTTTTGTATAGTGGGCTACAATCTTGAGTACTGTGCGGCGCCATGTTGTCACTGTCTGTATGCGGTGTGCTCTGTGTATAATTTTCTTGTGCATGTCTCATTACCTGCACATAAATATGTCCACAAAAGGCATCAGACCCAGAAACATTTCCCCACGACAAATTCAAGCACTTAGGGAATTAGAACAAAACACCCTAGAAATCAAACCAGCTGACAATGGCGGCAATACGGTCATCATGACCAAACCACAATATGAGAAAATGTGCCACAACAACAAGGAGTGGTACAGAAAAGCATCCCCGTTAACTCTAAAAAAAGACCAGTCAGAATATCAAAAAATCATTAATGAGGCCCTGGAACACAAGATCATTGACAAATCTACCTGGGAATTTCTCAAAGTTGACAACCCAATCACCCAAACCTTTTACTCCATACCAAAGGTCCATAAGTCCATGGAGAATCCCCCGGGACGTCCGATAGTAGCCTGGATAGGGTCACTTACATGCAAGGCCAGTGAATATGTAGACACCCACCTAAGACCATTTGTAGAGGTACTCACCTCATACGTAAGGGACACCCCCCATCTTCTTAAAATACTACAAGATTTAACAGTCCCTCCACATTCAAGGTTAGTTACATTGGATGTGGAGGCACTGTATTCAAGCATTCCACACAACCTAGGGCTAACAGCCACAAAACATTATCTGGACCAGCTAGACATTACAGAAGAAGAACACAACCAGTTCCTTCTTAAACTTTTACAGTTCATCCTAACTCATAACACTTTCACATTTAACAATGAATTATTTCACCAGCTCCAAGGCACAGCGATGGGCACTATCTGTGCCCCATCTTTTGCCAATCTATATCTAGGCTGGTGGGAACGACATGTATGGGGGGAAGAGAGTAATAGTGAATATATGGACCACGTAATTACATGGCACCACTACATAGATGACATATTGATCATATGGGTTGGTCCGACACAATTACTGGAAACTTTTGTCAATATACTCAACAAGAATAGTTTCAACCTCAAATTCACCTTAGAACACAACGAGAGCCAAATACATTTCCTAGATCTAGATATCAAAATAACACCAGAAGGCACTATCACCACGAACTTCTACAGAACTTCTACAGAAAGCCATCGGCAGCCAACAACATCCTAAGGGCCAGTAGCTCACACCCAACCACACTGATTAAGAGTATCCCTTACGGGGAGTATTTGAGGGCCAAGCGGAACTGTACCACACAACAAGACTTTAAAACAGCTGCGGACGGTATTAGAACCAGACTAAAAGCAAGGGGGTACTCTAACAAAACCCTCAAGAAAGCATATCATAAGGTGATACAGAAAGACCGACACACCATGATAAACACAATAAGAACCAACAAGAAAAAGGAATTAGAATTTGCCCCCCTAATTCTGACGTATAATGCACAACACCAACACATTCGTGGCATAATAGAGCAATATTGGCACATTTTGAAGAAAGACCCTACATTGGGCCCTTTAATCCCTGAAAAACCTAAGATCACTTACCGCAAAGGAAGATCCATAAGGGACCACCTGGTCAATAGTCATTACACTAAAGAGCCAAAGAGGAAAGAATGCTGCAAAACACAGGGGACTTACAGATGTGAGGGATGCACAATGTGCTAATACATAAAGACATCTCCCTCCCCACAGGTGTGAACATAAAACAGAGACATTTTTCAAACTGCAACACGACGGACATCATATATATCCTGACTTGTACCTGTCCAAAATTCTATGTCGGTAAGACCAACAGACAACTGAAGACACGCATGTATGAACATATCCGAGATATCAAAAAACAAAACACACTAACTCCGGTAGGTCGACACTTTACGAGACACCACAGGGGATCACCTGTCGGAGCACTTTTCCAGGTGATAGAAAGGATCCACAAGCACCCCAGAGGGGGCGACATAAAGAACAGAACACTCCAGAAGGAGACACAGTGGATTACTAATCTGAAAGCGACTCTCCCCCCGGGTCTAAACGATAGCTGCAGCTTCGTCCCCTTTTTAAGAACTGTCACTAAATGGTACCCACCAAAGGCTTCAGAAAGTAAAGTGACATCTTATTTACTTAAAAGTGACTTGCCATCTGCACATGTCCAAAAATCCACAAAAACTCACAGAATTCTATATCAACTACATAACAATCCCACATAAAACTATCAAAACTATAAAACGTTAACAATCATGACAAACAATGCAGCACTATGGTGTAAATTTACCGTTTACTGTTTTTTGTTCATTGTTACTGTGCATTATTACTGTAATAAATCTTCCAGATGCACTTCAACAGACCCCCCCTTAAACATTTTCAAGAGGCACCCTGTATATATAAGAATCTACACAGGCCTCCAAATAAATATGTGCAGGTAATGAGACATGCACAAGAAAATTATACACAGAGCACACCGCATACAGACAGTGACAACATGGCGCCGCACAGTACTCAAGATTGTAGCCCACTATACAAAAGGCACTAACACAAAATGGCGCCCCCCAGGAGTGAAGACAGGAGCCTGAGTTCCGGTTTAGGGGGCCGATAGACTGGAGAGGACGCAGCGCACACAAAAGCGCATGCGCCCCTCCAGCACTGCTAGTACACTAGCAGCAAGACGGATTAGAAGGCGGATATCCCGCCCAAAACCCGCCTTGAAGACGGCCCCCGGAAACGCCAGCCACACAGCACATCAGCGCAGTACCAGCCAGCACACACAGCGAGTGAAAGCGAGGGCGGAAGCACGCATATCACCCTGTATACAAATTACAGGGTACAACGGACATTGGCATCTCCTCACCCCTGAAAGGTAATCAGTAATATATTAAATTAACCCTGCACAGAATAGATTCTTACACTATTATTATACAGACATAAATCCACAAAAACTCACAGAATTCTATATCAACTACATAACAATCCCACATAAAACTATCAAAACTATAAAACGTTAACAATCATGACAAACAATGCAGCACTATGGTGTAAATTTACCGTTTACTGTTTTTTGTTCATTGTTACTGTGCATTATTACTGTAATAAATCTTCCAGATGCACTTCAACAGACCCCCCCTTAAACATTTTCAAGAGGCACCCTGTATATATAAGAATCTACACAGGCCTCCAAATAAATATGTGCAGGTAATGAGACATGCACAAGAAAATTATACACAGAGCACACCGCATACAGACAGTGACAACATGGCGCCGCACAGTACTCAAGATTGTAGCCCACTATACAAAAGGCACTAACACAAAATGGCGCCCCCCAGGAGTGAAGACAGGAGCCTGAGTTCCGGTTTAGGGGGCCGATAGACTGGAGAGGACGCAGCGCACACAAAAGCGCATGCGCCCCTCCAGCACTGCTAGTACACTAGCAGCAAGACGGATTAGAAGGCGGATATCCCGCCCAAAACCCGCCTTGAAGACGGCCCCCGGAAACGCCAGCCACACAGCACATCAGCGCAGTACCAGCCAGCACACACAGCGAGTGAAAGCGAGGGCGGAAGCACGCATATCACCCTGTATACAAATTACAGGGTACAACGGACATTGGCATCTCCTCACCCCTGAAAGGTAATCAGTAATATATTAAATTAACCCTGCACAGAATAGATTCTTACACTATTATTATACAGACATATTAATGAATAATTATCACTATAGGCCAAACAGATTATAATGCAAGAACTCATACAGGAAACCACAGTCTACTAATCACAGGTACTCTCTAAACATAATACGAATAACTTAGCATACACAGAATCTTAGTACTTTATTCTATCAAGCTGTTTATTAGTAACACAATATACTTATTAACAGAATTAAAAATACAGCGTGCCTCTCCACACCCCTCCCCTTCCTCAAATGAAAGAGGATTACTCAAGTAAAGGCATCTGGAAAAATGTAAGTGCACATATGTATACTTTATTTGTTTTACACTTTATTGTTGGATAAACATGTAAGAGAAATAGTTTACTTATAAAATCACTATGATTTATCAAGGTAAAAGCGCACTGAGGAAGCTGCGAGTCAGCGAAACGTCTGCACGGCTTTTGCCTTTTTTTCATGCTGATAAAAAAAAGAGAAACCTTAAAGCGTGACTGAATCTCCTACAAAACCACATGAGTGTTACACTGGAGACAAACTTGTAGTCAGTCACGCGTCTGTAACATATGTGAAAGAAATAATTGTTATAAAAGTGTTTTTGGTACTATATGTGCAAGAAATTTTTTTTTCTGACTATATGAATGTACAGAATGGAACATATGCGAAAAAATTTGTAGTGTATATTTTATTTGATGTGCTAAAAATGATTTTCACAGTATCTTAACAACTATACAATAAACAATTTGCACCATTTTCTAAAGACTTGATGTATGAAACCTATAGCCCTGCAAAATACTCCCGCACCAGAGGATGGGGTGTTTTTAGCCTGGGTACACCCAGGGAAGAACCCCCCCAGACCAACCTCTTCCCCCCCAAACTGGTATTATATGTATACAGCACGTCCTGTTCCAGAATATTCCTTACTCCTGGGTAATACATCCACAAGATGGCGCTGGACTGCAGAAAACAGGGCCTCCCGGCCCTATATAAGTCAGGGACCTCCCACAAATTCCCCAGTATTGACAAGCAGTTAACAATAAGCCGGGAGAACAAAAATAACATATGAACAATCACCATAAAGTGGTAACTAAGAACAATGACAACAAGGGCGGGGTGGAACAGGACGTGCTGAATACATATAATACCAATTCTACAGGTGAGTAATCACAGAATTGTATTATTCTAAGTATACAGCTCGTCCTGTTCTAGAATATTCCTTACTCCTGGGACATCCAATAGCAGTGTCCGTAAGGTGGGGGGGTTCCCCAAAAAGTAACAGCGGGCAGTTTAAACCACTGCCGCCTGCAAAACTTTGCGGGCAAAAGCAGCGTCAGCTGAGGCCCTAACATCAACTTTGTAAAACTTGGAAAAAGTATGAACAGAAGACCAAGTAGCGGCCTTGCAAACTTGTTCAACAGAAGCCTGGTGCTGAAAAGCCCAAGAGGCACCA
Organism: Gastrophryne carolinensis; assembly: GCA_027917425.1. Taxonomy (NCBI): domain Eukaryota; kingdom Metazoa; phylum Chordata; class Amphibia; order Anura; family Microhylidae; genus Gastrophryne; species Gastrophryne carolinensis. The sequence continues at coordinate 434,219,328 of CM051234.1, read as the reverse complement.
ATAGCAGGAGTAGAATGAGCAGTAAGGCGGAAGGGAGGTTCCTTCCCCTTAGCAGAATAGGCTTGTATCACAGCCTGGTGGATCCACTTGCTGATAGTGGACTTAGCTGGAGCCAGACCCTTCTTAGGTCCAGATGAGAGCACAAAAAGAGCATCAGTCTTCCTGAAGGATTCAGCAGCCACCAAATAGAACTTCAGGTTCCTAACCACATCCAAAGTGTGTAAAACCCGCTCCTTAGGGTTACTAGGATTAGGGCATAGAGAAGGCAAAACAATGTCCTGATTGAGACTGATTGAAAAGCAGACACAACCTTAGGCAGAAAATCTGGCTTAAAACGAAAACACCACCTTGTCCTGGTGTCTCTCAAAGTAAGGGGGTTTGATGGAAAGCGCCGCCAACTCAAACACGCCTAACAGAAGTGATAGCCACCAAAAAGGCTACCTTAAGCATCAAAATGGACAAAGGGGCCTCACGTAAAGGCTCAAAGGGAGACCCCTGCAAGGCAGACAATTACAAGTTCCAATCCCAGACTGGTAACATAGGCTTACGTGGAGGCCGCGCATGAGTAACCCCTTGGAAGAAGGTCTTAGCCAGACGATGGTGAGCAAAGGATCTTTGGAAGAAAATGGCCAAGGCCGAAACATGACCTTTAAGGGTACTAAGTTGAAGACCCAAATCCAGACCATGTTGCAGAAATTCTAGAATCCTAGGGATAGAAAACACCCGACAGGGAAGCGACTTAGACTCACACAAGTCAATGTAAGTATGCCAAACCCTACAGTAGATGGAGGACGAGGACTTCTTCCTAGCCCTAATCATGGTATTAACAACAGAGGCAGGCAGCCCCTTTTCCATCAAGATGGAGGTTTCAGCAGCCAGGCCGTCAAAGCCAGCGTTTGTAAATTGGGATGGCGTACCTGCCCCTGAGTGAGCAAGTCTGGAACCTTGGGCAGGACGTACTGATCTACTGCCAACTGCACGATGTCTGCGAACCACACTCTTCTTGGCCAGAGGAAAAGGAGGGAACACATAGAGGAGCTGAAAGCTCTTCCAAGACATCGCTAGTGCATCCATGGTCAAGGCCAGAGGGTCCTGGGACAGAGAGACAAAGACTGGAAGCTTGTGATTGTGATGGGACGCAAACAGGTCCACATCCGGCTGACCCCAACGGTGGCATAGGGAGCGAAACACCCTGTTGCTGAGGGACCATTCTCCCAGATGAGAAGTCCCCCTGCTGAGTGAGTCTGCCTCCAGATTCTCCACTCCCGGGATGTACACCGCCGAGAGGCAGGGAACGTTTTCCTTTGCCCAGGACAGTATTAGGGACACTTCCTTGAGGGCCCTCTTGCTCCGGGTCCCTCCCTGATGATTGAGGTAGGCAACCGCCATCTGTTTGTCCGAGCGGATCTGAACAGCCCGACCCCGGAGGTGTGGAGTCAGTTGGGCGAGAACCAACCGTATTGCCCTCAGTTCCAGAATGTTGATATGGGCATGAGCTTCCTGAGGGCCCCATTGACCCTGGAATTTCAGGGACTTCCAGAAGCCCCCCAACCTGTCAGACTGGCATCTGTGGTGACTGTCTCCCAGCACGGAGTCAGAAAGGATCTGCCCACCAGCAGGTTTCTTGAGTCCAGCCACCACGAGAGACACCACTTGGCCAGAGGGGACAGAGCAAACACCTGTTCCAGAGACACAGGGTCCCGATTCCAAACTGACAAGAGGTGAAGTTGAAGAGTTCTCATGTGAAACTGAGCGTATGGAACCGCCTCGAAGCAAGACACTATCAGGCCCACCAGCTGCATCCCCTGCCGGATGGAGGGATGAGGGCAAGACAGATGAAGCCTGGCTTGAGCTTGCAGACTGTCCACCTTCTGCTGAGGGAGAAAGATCTTGACCTGAGATGTATCCAGAGTCATGCCCAGAAATGACCTCACCATTGATGGTGACAGAGAAGACTTGGGGTGGTTGATCACCCAGCCGAAGGACTCCAGTGTGGACACCACCATCTGTGTATCCAGCTCGGCCTGCTGGAAGGACTGAGCCGTGATGAGAATGTCGTCCAAGTAAGGAAGGATGCGAATGCCCTGAAATCTCAGCAGAGCCATTATGCCTGCCAGCACCTTGGTGAACACCCTGGGAGCTGACTGAAGGGCAAGGCCACGAATTGGTAGTGCTGATCCTCCAGAGCGAACCTGAGGAATCTCTGATGACCTGGATGGTACATGAAGGTAAGCGTCCTTGATGTCTACAGAGGTCATGAAGTCGCCCGGGCGTAGTGAATTTACAGCTGAGCGCAGAGTCTCCATGCGAAAGTGTTTGAATTTGACAAATTTGTTTAGGCGCTTTAAATCCAGGATGGGTCTGATGGACCCGTCCTTTTTGGGAACCGTGAAAAGATTGGAATAGTAGCCTCTGCCCCTTTCCTATAAAGGTACTTGGCAGATGACCCCCAACTCCAGAAGGTTTTGGACAGCAAGGAACAGACCCTGGGCTAACAGAGGGTTTTGAGCTATCCAGGATTTGATGAATCTTGGGGGCGGCCAGGCTGCAAACTCTATCTTGTAATCGGAGAAAACTACCTCCTGAATCCACCAGTCTGAGACGTGAAGCCTCCAGACATGAGCAAAGAGCCAAAGCCATCCCCCCACCCGGATGGGTGAGGGCGCCCCTTCATGCCTGAGGGGGCTTGGGGGAAGGCTTAGGCTTGGGACCCCAGGAGGGGCCGTGACGGCCACGTCCTCTGCCCCTGCCCCAAAATTCTCTGCGAGCCCCAGCAAAGGAGGCTCCTCGACCCATTCTGGAACCACGGAAGGAAGGGAGAAAGTCACCTGTTCCCGGAACGGCCTCCTACGTTGAGCTAACCTGCTGCCCTTAGCAAACAAGTCCAAACGTTCACCAAAGAGGAGTAGCCCCTTAAAGGGAAAGCCAGTGAGGGCCTTCTTAGCAACATTATCAGCTACCCACTGACGCAGCCAAACAGAGCGACGTATAGCCACCAAAAGGGCAGAAGTCCTTCCACACATTCTAATGGCATCATCCCTGGCAGATAGAACATAAGCAACAAATTCATAGCAAAGCAGGAGAGATCTGTACTCTTCTCCTCCCGCGTCATCGGAGGCCCCATCCAAGAGACCCTTAAGCAGCTCTTTTATAGCAATAGCTGTAATGGCACAGACCGGGCGCAGCTCAGTCCCCACACAGGAAAAGGCATGGCAAGCCAGCTGGTCCATGCGCCGGTCCTCACCATCCCTCAGGGTAGTAGTGTCAGGGGAATGCATGACAGATGTATTGGACAGCCCCAGAACGGGCGTGTCCAACTCGGGAGGGCATGACCAACGCTTAATCAGATCAGCAGGAAAGGGATACCTCTTGTCCCAACTCTTTGGCACCCCAGGGAGCTTGCTAGGCCGTTCCCATTCTTTGAGCACCAGATTATTAAAGTGAGTCTGCTCCGGAAACTCCAAGCGTGGTTTAACCGTATGAAAGAGCTCACCCTGCTGCTGCGGAGCCACAACAGGAGGGGAGATACAAAGCACTTCAAAAATATGAGCTAAAAGTCTGTCAGTGTCATCTGAGGACCATGGGTCTGTCCCAAGAGGAGACCCCGTACCACCATAAGCCTTAGGCCTTTCTTCAGATGATTCTGAATCAAAGAATAATTTCCCCTCCTCCGGGGGAGTATAACCGGTAATGTCAAAAATTCCTCAGCCTCCATAGGAAAGAGGGAAATAGCGGGTGATAAATGCCACTTCTTAGCAGAAGCCTTACACGGGGCAGACCCAGCAATATGTTTTTCAATGCAGCCAAATCAGTTTGAGACTCCCCACTGGTATGCACCTCACTGGGAGTCAGATGTAAGCGTGGGGGGGTAGGCGACAGCAACAGGTAACCCAGACTGCAGCGCAAGTACCTGCTGGGCGCAGGGTACACACACCCTGACATCATCACTTATAGGGGATACCCCACAAGCAATACACAGCCGGGCTTGTCCCGAAGGAACCCCAAGCACATTATCCTGAGAAGGCTCCATATGGTGATTATCGCGGCACCGCAGGCCGATAAGGGATTAACACTAAAAAAGCTACCCGGGATGCCCCAAGAGCCCGCTAGGGAAGTGGGAGATATACATTTTCAATAGCCCCGCAATATAGTGGTTATGCTAAATCAAGGGAGAAACCACAAAAAGTTTGACCCGCCTGAAAAACATAAGCAGACATCCCCGATAAGAAGACAATTAATAACATAATAACATAATAACCAGCCAGCCCGCAGGTGCACTTACGGACAGCGGTAGGTAGAATGCAGACAATCAGACATGCAGCACAGGAGTCAAAATGGCGCCCGCATATACCTCGAGGGGCGCAAAATGTGCCCACATGATCAGGCCGGCCAATAGCTCTGAGGCTGCCAGCCGCGGAGCACAGTACAAACGCGCGGCGGTGCGTTTTTAAGAAAGTGGTGACAAAACACAAATATATCTGACAGTTTTAAACCGCTAAACAACCCCCCCCCCCCCCCGGAGATCTCCCTAGGGGAGAGTGAGGGAGGATACAGCAGAATTCCCAGGGAGAATGGCGCCCAGGGAACTAATCTGAGGAGTGAGGGTGGAGGGGGAATGGAAATAGGGTTTAACTGCAAAGGATAACCTGGCAAAACCCATGAGGCAGTGGGGGCATCCCAAAAGGCTCACCATTAGCCTAAACCCCTGTTAGAGCAGGAACTGCGGTAGGAGCCTAGCTTCTCAGCACCTTCTTGACTGGTGCTTACTAACCTACCTTCACCCGAACCTTGTCAGCCGAGGCTGGGAGGCAGTATATAGTACGGAACGGGTTGGGAATAGTCCTGCAGGGCCGCAGGCTTATAAGCCCCGCTCACCTGTGCCACAAGAGAGCTATCTTCTCAGCGCAGACTTCAGAAATGAACTGGGAAATTTGTGGGAGGTCCCTGACTTATATAGGGCCGGGAGGAGCCACATGCTGTTTTCTGCAGTCCAGCGCCATCTTGTGGATGTATAACCCAGGAGTAAGGAATATTCTGGAACAGGACGTGCTGTATACTTAGAATAAATTCACGTTAAGAGGCATCTCCCCAAACTTTAACTTCTAGCCCAAGACCACTTCTTTGATGAGTAGCCACCTCTCCCGCTCAGGTTTGAGTTCATTTACTTTGTGGCTTGTTGTTTCCTTTTCAGAAAGGTTTAAAGTGAACTTGCAAGGTGGCCCTCCATGTTCTAGAGCAGGGGTACCGAAATAAACAGTCTTTCAAAGGAAACCTCTGTTGCGAGCTGCTTTGGATTGTTAGCCAGTCCTGCCATTACCCCTTGCTGTGTTGAGACCAAGAAGGAAGGGCAAAGAGAGTGGGGTAAATGGAAGGGAAAAGAAGGGTAAAGTGTGGCCTCAGCCCCCACTGTAGAACGCTCTAATACTGTTAGGAAAAGAAAAAGAAGTGAAGCTAGAGTGTCAATTACAAATAATAATAATGGTTAATACGCAAAGGAAGTTGATCGTGTTGGTTATGCCAGTGGCAGGAGTTTTTTGGTACAGTGTGTTCAGCAACCATTTCTTAATATGTGATATACAGTTGGTATTAATGGTTGTTTTACAGATTCATTCAGCTTCTATTTCCTGCCTTGATGTGGTGAATAATCTTGTGATTACGGCATCAGCTGATTGCAGTGTTAAGATCTGGCAACTTAACCCCTTCAAACAAGTAAGTGCTCTGTTACATTAAAAATACAATTCTTTGAAACTCACCCTTAGAATTGTTTTTATATATATCCAGTCCAGGTCATCCCATTGATGACATGTGGGGTATTCCGCCCCCAGGGGGCGCTCGACTGCAAGGTTAAAACGCTGTTGCTCCTCCCGGCCCCCTATACTGGCAGGTGTCCCTCTATCATTCCCCAGTGGTTAAAAAGCAGTAAAAGAGGAGACAGGCCGGGAGGCCAAGAAACCATGTTACTTCACATAGCTTCAGCTTGTACTCTCTCAAACAAAAAACTTGAGGACAACAAGTCCAAGAATAAAAAATGGTAATCATCATAACAGGCAAACCGATAATGAACAAGGGCGGGGTGGGACGACCTGGACTGGATATACTCAAAAACAATTCTACAGGTGAGTTTCACAGAATTGTATTTTTCCCTTATATCCAGTACAGGTCGTCTCATTGATGACATGTGGGACATCCAAAAGCAGTGTCCATTTGGGCGGGATCCCCAGTGCGGAACAGCATGTAGTTCATTTCACTACCGCCTGAAGCACCTTTCGGCCAAAGACAGCGTCAGCTGAGGCCCTAACATAAACCTTGCAGAACTTTGTAAAAGTATGAACAGAAGACCAAGTGGCGGCCTTACAAACTTGTTCAACCGAAGCCTGGTGCTGAAAAGCCCAGGAGGCAGCAATAGCTCTGGTAGAATGACCAGTATTCTGAAAAGGAGGTTCCTTCCCCTTGGCAGAATAGGCTTGCACCACCACCTGTCTGATCCACTTACTGAGAGTGGACTTGGCTGGTGGCAAACCCTTCCTGGAGCCCTCTGTTAGGACAAAAAGCAAATCCAATTTCCGGAAGGGTTCAGTCGCAACCAGGTAATACTTAATGACTCCTTAGAAATAGTCGGTGCTGGACACAAGGAAGGCAAGACATTCCTCATTAAGGTGAAAGGGAGAAACAACCTTAGGCAAAAAATCAGGTTTAAAGCGAAAAACCACCTTATCCTTATGCCGCTCAAAATATGGAGGCTTCATACAAAGCGCAGCCAGCTCTGACACGCACCGAGGTGATCGCCACTGAAAAGACTACCTTGAGAGTCAAAATAGACAATGCAGCATCGCACAATGGTTCGAAGGGAGGGCCCTGAGGAGCAGAAAGTACTAAATTCAAGTCCCACACCGGTATTACTGACTTACGCGGTGGACGGACATGGGTGACTCCCTGGAAAAATATCTTGATCAACCTATGGTTGGCAATAAATCTCTGGAAGAAAATGGCTAAGGCCGAGACCTGGCCCCTGAGGGTGCTCAGCTGAAGACCCAAGTCTAAATCGTGTTGTAAAAACGCCAGAATCCTGGAAGTAGAAAATGTGCGACAAGGAAAACTGGATTTGCACCAGGCAATATAGGCGTGCCAGACTCTGTAGTATATCATGGAGGAAGACCTCTTCCGTGCCTGAATCATGGTATGTACAACCGTGGCCGACAGCCCCTTCTCAGTCAGGATTGAGGCTTCAATAGCCAGGCCGTCAAAGCTAGCGTCCATAAATTGGGGTGCCGCAGCGACCCCTGAGTGAGAAGCCCTGGGTCGTCGGGCATCATGCAACGACCTACTGACATCTGAACTATGTCCGCAAACCAACTCCTTCTCGGCCACCGAGGAGCAACCAGGATAGTCGGTACCCCTTCCTGGGCTATCTTGCGCAGCACTCTGCCCAGGAGTGGAAACGGAGGGAATGCATAAGGGAACTTGAACTCCGTCCAGGGAATTGCCAGAGCGTCTGTGGCAATGGCCAGGGGATCTCTTGAGAGGGAGACGAACCTTGGGAGTTTGTGATTGTGTCTGGACGCAAACAGGTCCACATCCGGCTGACCCCAGCGGAGACAGAGTGTGAAAGGTCTTGTTGCTGAGAGACCATTCCCCCAGGCGCGAGGTGCTCCTGCTCAAGGAGTCTGCCTCCTGGTTCTCTACCCCGAGGATGTAAACCGCCGAAATGCAGGGAACATTCTCCTCTGCCCAAGTCAGAATCTAGGTCACCTCCTTGAGAGCTCGCTTGCTCCGAGTCCTGCCCTGGTGATTGATGTAAGCGGCAGCTGTCTGATTGTCCGAGCGAACCTGAATCGCATGACCCCTTAACTGGGGAGTCAAGTGAAGAAGCACCAACCGGATCGCTCTTAGCTCGAAGAGATTTATGGGTAAGTGGTTCTCCTGCGGACCCCACTGACCCTGGATCTTTTGAGGCTGCCGAACGCCTCCCCAGCCGGTCAGACTGGCATCCGTGGTAACTATCTCCCAACGGGGAGTCAGAAAGGACTTGCCCACCAACAGGTTCCTGGAGTCCAACCACCACAAGAGGGACTGCCTGGCCAGGGGGGACAGTGAAAATTCCTGTTCCAGCGACTCCTGCATCCGGTCTCATGTGAAATTGGACGAAGGGCACTGCCTCCAAGCATGACACCATTAAGCCCACCAGTCTCATCCCCAGACAGATCGATGACCATTGACAAGACAGAAAGGCCTGCGACTGGAGACCCGACACCTTCTGCTGTGGCAGAAAGACCTTTACCTGAGCGGTGTCTATCGTCATTCCCAGAAAAGATCTCACTGTTGAGGGAGCGATTAAAGACTTTGGGTAATTGACTACCCAGCCGAAGACCTCCAGGGTTGACAACACCATCCGAGTATCGCTCTCGGCCTGCTGCAGGGACTGGGCCGCAATCAGCAAGTCATCCAGATAGGGCAGCACACGAATGCCCTGATTCCTCAGGATGGCCATGATGCCCGCCAGCACCTTGGTGAAGACGCGGGGCGCTGAGGAAATCCCGAATGGCAGAGCCACAAACTGGTAATGCTGGTCCTCCAGAGCAAACCTCAGGAACTTCTGATGTCCCAGGAAAATCGGGATGTGCAGATAAGCATCCCTGATATCCACCATGGTCATGAAGTTGCCGGGCCAAAGCGAGTTCACCGCCGACCGTAAGGTTTCCATGCGGAAATGTCTGACCCTGACAAACCTTTTGAGACCCTTTAGGTCCAGGATAGGTCTTAACGTTCCGTCCTTCTTGGGAACTGTGAACAGATTGGAGTAAAAACCTTGACCCTGTTCCTGACGAGGAACAATGTGATGACCAAGATGGAGGGGGGAGAGAGAGGCAGCCCGAGAGGAACTGCGAGGGAGCGAGGGAGGTAAGGATGAAGCTCAAAGAGCAGCCCAGTAAAGTTGCACAAAAGCACAGCACATAAAATAAAGCTTGTGGGATGGGGAATATAGGGCACAACTAGCCTGCAAATGTGGTTCCCCCAGGTAGGCTCACCATCAGCTTATGGCCGGCTACCCATTAAACAGGGTCTGCAGCCCAGAGCCTAGCTCTGCCAAACTGATCCCGGCATTCTCCCTACCGTCACAATCCCGAGTCCGCCGTGGCTGGGAGGCAAGAGTGGGTCTCACAGGCCCCGCTCAGCTGCCAAAAATCCAAGAGAGAGTATCCAACGATCTTCAGCAGCCAGACTGCAAGATGAACACTGTGGAATGATAGAGGGACACCTACCTTTATAGGGGGCCGGGAGGAGCGATAGCTTTTTGATCTTGCAGTCGAGCACCCCCTGGGGGTGGAATACCCCACATGTCATCAATGGGACAACCTGGACTGGATATAGGGAAAAATATATTTTTTGAAAAATAAATCCCATGTATTGTGATCTCATTGGGGAGATGTTTCTGCACTTTCCTGATGCAATGTTTAAGATTGGATTAAAAGGTTTTCTTACTTTTGATGTACTGTAATTTAAAAACCTGTGATCTACGAATTGGATTTGAAGCGGGAGGAACTCTCGCCAATACGCTCACACGCAATAGTGTCAGGAGTAAAAAGTGCACTCTAGATAGAAAATTTAAGTGAAGTACTTTTTACCCCCCAAAACAGTGTACTGTACATTTTACACATTTGCCGAACTGACCCTATTAGGCTTTGAAATGGGCCAAAACAAGCAGAGCGTGTTGGCAGCCGTATCCCTGCTACCCTCTAACAGAGAGTTACCCTCTAACAGAGAGTGTGCCCCCGCCGGCCATTCACAAATGCCTGGTGCGGGCATACTGAGGGATACCGGGGATGCGGCTGCTGCTCATGTACGCACCGTTGGACTGGGTAAAGGCAACCTGGGGGGTTTCACCTGGGGGGGCATCCTGATTCTGGAAGCCCCGGGGGGTAGTGGCCCTGGAATGTTATAGATGATACATTTTAAGCTACTGCATCCTCCCTACTCTATCAAAGCAAATGAGTTTAGTTTTTATAATTTAATTTGATATTTAGGTACATAAATTGAAACAACACCTATTTTCCACAAAATGGGTGTTATACCGGGCTCAGGGAGGCATCCCAATTGTGGATGCCCCCTCCCTGTACAATAACTATGCAGAAGAGGAGAAATCTAACCATTCTCCTCGGTCCCCCAGGAAAATCTAGAGTTCTGATTGGTTGGCGCGGTCACATGGGTGCTTGCTGGCCAAGTTTCCGAGTTCCAACGGCCACATGACCACGCTGGACAACCAGAGTGCTGGATTTCTCCAGAGGACCGTGGAGAAAGATAAGATTTATCCCCTTCTGCACCATTAATGCGTGGCAATGGGGCATGTGCTATTGGGATGTCTCCATGTTCCCAGTTTTGTGAAAAATAAGTGTTGTTCGGGTTTAAATAGATGTGAATATGAACAGTAAAATAACAATCTGAAGATAAATGTATTAGTACACAACCCATATTACAATATAGCTGTGTGTAAAGGAGGATGTCAAAATGATTGGTGAGGAATAGTAAGAAAGAGAAAAATGAGTGGGTATGGGTGGGATATCCTGTGGACCATTCACTGTATCATGAGAGGCAATTAAAGCAGAAAGCCATATGCATTATTTTGGGTTGGGGGATTCTGCTGCTGTTTATGGCCACAATGAAGTGAAAGGTGTCAGATCCTGATTCAGGGAGAAAGTCGAGGATAAATTATTGAAGATATTTTACAGCTATTACTAAAATCCATTTATTATCGTATATAAAATAATACATTTTTATTTATAAAACATTTTTCATTTTGAGTATAATCATCCAACAGTTATCTGTGACACATCAGGAAGCCTTACTAGGATTACACCATGCTTCTAACACACAACAGTAGCTGCTGTTTTGGAGCATTGCTTACTATGTAGCCTTCATAAAAATACAATTCTGTGATTACTCACCTGTAGAATTGATTTTATTGGTATCCAGCATGGGTCGCTTCATCTTCAATTCTTCACTATTGGGTTAACCGCCACAAGGTGGTGCAGCTGACTGCAAGAAGACTTGTGGCTCCTCCCGGCCCATAAAAGGGCAGCAAATTACCCATAACTCCAGTGTTGAAAAGCAGTAATACAGAGAAGCCGGGAGGCAGAGACCATGTTACATCACACAGCCCCATTTATATCTCTCTCAACGTAATCACCATAAAAAGGCAAAAAAAGGGATAACAGAACAAGGGTGGGATGAAGCAACCCGTGCTGGATACCAATAAAATCAATTCTACAGGTGAGTAATCACAGAATTGTATTTTTCTTGGTATCCAGCACGGGTCGCTTCATCTTCAATTACAATTCACTATTGGGACATCCAAAAGCAGTGTCCAAGAAGAAGGGTGGGATCCCCAGTGAGCAACAGCGCGTAGTTCATGACACTACCGCCTGAAGCACTTTGCGACCAAATGCAGCATCAGCTGAGGCCCTAACGTCAACCTTGTAAAACTTACAAAAAATATGAACTGCAGACCAAGTGGCGGCCTTACAAACCTGTTCAACTGAAGCCTGGTGCTGAAATGCACAAGAGGCACCAATAGCTCTAGTGGAGTGAGCTGTAACACGGAAAGAGGGTTCCTTCCCCTTAGCAGAGTACGCTTGCACCACAGCCTGTGTGATCCACTTGCTGATAGTGGATTTGGCTGGAGGCAATCCCTTCCTAGGTCCATCAGGGAGAACAAAAAGAGAGTCCGACTTCCAAAACGACTCAGTAGCAAGCAAATAGTATTTAAGCGCCCTGACCACATCCAGGGAATGAAGAGTCCGTTACTTAGAATTAGAAGGGGCAGGACACAAGGAAGGCAAAACAATGTCCTCATTGAGATGAAATGCAGAAACAACTTTGGGCAAGAATTCTGGCTTGAATTCTGGTGGAAAACCACCTTATTGTTAGTATACAGTACGTCCTGCTCCAAATATAATACTTACAAGTGGGTTATACTCCGCCAGATGGCGCTGGACTGCAGAGACATCGAAAATAGGCTCCTCCCGGCCCCTCAAATACCCGGGGACCTCCCACAAATCCCCAGAATTTCTCTGCAGTCTGGACTGCGAAGGACGAGAAATGGCTCTCTCTACTCGCAGGTGAGCGGGGCTATTAGCCTGCGGCCCTGTAGGACTATTCCCACCCGTTCCACTAGTAATATGCCTCCCAGCCTTGGCTGCGTTGGTCGGGTGAAGGTAGGCAGCACCGCTGTTAGGTGCTTAGGAGCGCTGCTCCACCGCAATCCCCCACCAAAGGGTAGGCAGTTCAGGCTTATGGTGAGCCTCTATGGGATGCCCCTCCCGCACTAGTGCCCCTGCCTATTGGTGGGCCCTATTTAAGTGACCGCTGTCCTCCCTCATTCTCCTTGTAGCCTTCGGGGTAAAAGAGGGGGGGTGTGTGTGTGTGTAAATGTGTATGCTATGCATTCTGTGTTTTACACTTTATATTTATTCTCTGTCTGTCTTGTGTCAGCCGCCGCGCTGGCTTCCTTTGACTGTCTTTTAAAATTGCCGCCGCGCGCTCTTTTTGTCAACACTTTGTTCAGCGCTTGGCGGCGGCATTACCTAGGGCACTGGTGCGCCGTCATTGGCTGCTTGTCACGTCCTGGCTTTGCGCTCTTCGGGGGGGGCCGGGGCCAGTCTATGGCGCGCTCCGCGTCGTCGCTGATACCGGTCCACCCCTCGAGGTACACTGACGCCATCTTCAACCTGCTTGGTTGGGCCATGCGCGACGGACCTCTACCTACCGCGGTCCGTAAGTGCCCTCGCGGGCGGCTTTATATTCTTCCTTTTATTACTGTGTGCTTACGGTTTTGTCTTTTTATGTCTTTCAGGCGGGGCGAACCCTTTTGGCTTCTCCCGGCCCTTTATTATTTATATAACTAGTAGGCCTTGTTAGTACTCCCACTTCCCTAGCGGGTTATTGGGGCATCCGGGGTTGCTATATAGTGTTATTCCCCATTGGCGTATAGCGCCGCTATAATCACCATATGGAGGCATCCCAGGATAACGCCCTTCCGGACAAGACCGGCTGTGTGTAGCGTGTGGGCAGCCTCATGCTGACGCTGACAAGGCGCGGGTCTGTGTAACCTGTGCTGAGCAGGTGCTTGCATTACAATCTGGTCCACCAGTGGCTGCATCTCGTTTTACTTCACCTACTCCCCCGAGCTTAAATCTCACTCCTACTGAGTTGCAAGTGGGGATTCTCAGCCTGATGTGTCTTCTAGACTGGCTAGTGTTGAGAAGTTAATTGCTAATACCTTGGCGCGTAAGGCCCCTGCTAAAAAGCGGCACTTAACGCCTAATGTCACTATTTTCCCTATGGAAACTGAGGAGTTTTGGAATCTTTGTGGCTATACCCCGTCTGATGAAGGGGAGCTGTTTTCTGACTCAGGCTCATCTGATGAGAGACCAAGGGGTCATGATGATTCTGGCTCTGACCCCTGGGCCCCGGATGACACTGACAGATTATTGACCCAGATTTTTGAGGTTCTGTCCATCTCTCTCCCTGTTGCGTCTCCCAGGCAAAGAGGGGAGCTTTTCCATACAGCAAAATGCTCAAGGAATGGGAGCGCCCCAGTAAACTTCCCGGGGTTCCAAAAAGTTGGGATAGGAAGTATTCCTTTCCTGCTGAGGTGGTAAAGTGTTGGTCATCTCCCCCCCCCCTTCGAGGTGGATGCCCCAATCCTAGGGCTATCTAACACCTCTGTCATGCATTCCCCTGACTCTACTACCCGGCAGGATGCTGAGGACCGGCGCATTGACAAGCTGGCATCCCACGCCTTTGCATGTGCGGGGACGGCGCTGCGCCCGGTCTGTGCCTCTGCCATTACTGCTGTGGCCACTAGAACCCTTATCAGAAATATACTTGATAGTGCCCCTGATGATTTGCCTTGTGAGGTGTTCAATGCACTCTCCAGTTGTGATGTTTTTGTAAATTTTGTCCTCTCAGCCATGGATGACACCATCAGAATGTGTGCCAGAACTTCTGCCCTTGTGGTGGCTATACGCCGCTCGGTTTGGCTGCGCCAGTGGGCTGCTGACAACGCTGCCAAGAGGGCCCTCAACTGGTTTTCCCTTTAAAGGACTGTGCCTGTTTGGGGACCGCCTGGACCTTTTTGCTAAGGGAGGCAGGTTACCCCAGCGCAGGCGGCAATCTCGGCCCTTTCGGGGTCAGGGTTCCTTCTCCTCACCTTACCGTGGTGCCAGACAGGGGAGGGGGGTTTCCTTTCCCAGGATCCAGGGAGATTTCTGGGGCAGGGGCAGAGGACGTGGACGTCCTGGCCCCTCCTGTGGTCTCAAAGCAAAATCATCCCCCTGGCTATTTTCTTCCAGAAGTCCTTTGCTCAGCACCCTCTGATCAGGACTTTTTTTCCAGGGGGTCACTCATGTGCACCCTCCACGTAAGCCTATGGTGCCTGTTCGGGATTTGAACTTGGTTCTGTCAGCCTTGCAGGGTGCTCCCTTTGAACCTGTGCAGGATGCTGCCCTGGCCATTCTTACGCTCAAGGTTGTATTTCTGGTGGTTATCACCTCTGTCAGGCGTGTGTCTGAGTTGGCGGTGCTTTCCATTCAGCCCCCCTACTATGAGAGACACCAGGACAAGGTGGTGTTTTGTTTCCAACCTGACTTTCTGCCTTCCATTTGAATCAGGATATTGTTCTTCCTTCTTTGTGCCCTAATCCTAGCAATGCTAAGGAGAGGGTTTTGCACTCTTTGGATGTGGTTAGGTGTCTGAAGTACTATCTGGTGGCTACTGCACCTTGCAGGAAAACTGATGCTCTTTTTGTGATCCCTTCTGGTCCTAGGAAGGGTTTGGCTCCTGCCAAGTCTACTATCGGCAAGTGGATTTATCAGGCTGTGATGCAGGCCTACTCTGCTAAGGGGAAGAATCCTCCCTTCCGCCTTCCTGCTCATTCCACTCGTGCTATTGGTGCCTCTTGGGCCTTCCAGCACCAGCCTTCTGTTGAACAAGTTTGCAAGGCCGCTACTTGGTCTTCTGTTCATACCTTTTCAAAGTTTTACAAGGTTTATGTTAGGGCCTCAGCTGATGCTGCTTTTGGCCGAAAGGTTCTGCAGGCGGCAGTGGTTTAAACTGCCTGCTGCTGCTTTTTCTTGGGGATCCCACCCTACTTTATGGACACTGCTATTGGATGTCCCACTTGTAAGTATTATATTTGGAGCAGGACGTACTGTATACTAAGAATAATACAATTCTGTGATTACTCACCTGTAGAATTGGTATTATGAGTATACAGTACGTCCTGCTCCAACCCACCCTTGGTTTTGCATTATCTTGGATCCCCTGTATGGTGATTGTTATAATTGTTATAGTTGATAGTTTGGGTTGTTTAATTCTCCCGGCTTCTCGTTAACTGCTTTTCAATGCTGGGGATTTGTGGGAGGTCCCTGGGTATTTGAGGGGCCGGGAGGAGCCTATTTTCGATGTCTCTGCAGACCAGCGCCATCTGGCGGAGTATAACCCACTTGTAAGTATTATATTTGGAGCAGGACATACTGTATACTCATAATACCAATTCTACAGGTGAGTAATCACAGAATTGTATTATCATGATGCCGCTCAAAATAAGGAGACTTCATAGAAAGCGCCGCTAGCTCAAAGACCTGATGCACCGAGGTGATAGCTACCAAAAAGACCACCTTCAGAGTCAGAATGGACAGAGCAGCATCGCACAAGGGCTCAAAGGGGGACCCTGTAGAGCAGAAAGTACCAAGTTCAAATCCCACACCGGTAGCAAAGGCTTATGCGGTGGACGTACATGAGTAACTCCTTGGAAAAAGGTCTTGGTAAGTCTATGATTGGCAAAGGATCTTTGGAAAAAAATAGCCAAGGCCGAAACCTGTCCCTTGAGGGTACTCAGTTGGAGACCTGACTCCAAACCATGTTGTAGAAATTCCGAAATCCTGGAAAGGGAAAAAGTGCGACAAGGAAAAGACTTAGACTCACACCAGGCAATGTAAGCTTGCCAGACCCTGTAATAAATCATAGAAGAGGATTTCTTCTGCGCCTGATCATGGTATTGACGACCAAGGCCGGCAGTCCCTTGTCCAACAGGATGGAGGTTTCAGCAGCCAAGCCGTCAAAGCCAGATTTTGTAAATTGGTATGGCGGAGCTGTCCCTGAGTGAGGAGCCCTGGATCATTGGGCATGATATAGTGATCCACTGCCATCTGGATGATGTCCGCGAACCAGAATCTTCTCAGCTAACGGGGGGCCACCAGGATGGTCGGTACTCCCTCCTGGGCTATTTTGCGCAGCACACGACCCAGAAGAGGAAAGGGAGGAAATGCATATAGGAGTTGAAACTCCGTCCAAGGAATTACTAAGGCGTCCGTGGCGAAGGCCAGAGGATCTCTTGACAGAGAGACGAATCTTGGAAGCTTGTGATTGTGATGGGACGCAAACAGGTCCACATCCGGCTGACCCCAGCGGCGACACAGGGCGTGAAAGATCTTGTTGCTGAGAGACCATTCCCCCAGCTGAGACGTCCTCCTGCTCAGGGAGTCCACCTCCTGGTTCTCCACCCCTGGGATGTAAACCGCAGAGATGCAGGGAACATTCTCCTCTGCCCCAGACAAGATCAGGGACACTTCCTTAAGGGCTCGCTTGCTCCGAGTCCCGCCCTGATGATTGATGTAGGCGACCGCCATCTGATTGTCCGAGTGGACCTGGACCGCACGACCCCGTAGGTGGGGAGTCAACTGGAAGAGAACCAACCTGATCGCTCTCAGCTCCAGGAGATTGATAGGCACATGGGCCTTCTGAGGGCCCCACTGGCCCTGTAACTTCAGCGATTGCCAAAACCTTTCCCAACCGGTCAGACTGGCGTCCGTGGTGACAATCTCCCAGCACAGAGGTAGAAAGGACCTGCCCACTAGAAGATTTTTCGAGTCCAACCACCACTAGAGGGACTGGCCAGAGGGGACAGAGTAAATTCCTGCCTCAGGGACTCCTGTTTCCGATCCCAAACGGACAAGATTCAACTGAAGAGGTCTCATGTGGAACTGGGCGAAGGGTACAGCCTTGAGACACCATGAGACCCACCAACTGCATCCCCAGGCGGATGGAGGGGTAAGAGCATTACAGCAAGGTGCGTGCCTGCGTGTGGAGACCCTCCACCTTCTGTAGAGGAAGGAACACCTGTACCCGAGAGGTGTCCAAAGTCATGCCCAGGAAGGACCTCACCAAGGACGGAGTGATAGAAGACTTGGGATAATTGATCACCCAGCCGAAAGCTTCGAGAGTGGACAATACCCTCTGAGTGTCGCTCGCGACCTGTTGAAGAGATTGAGCAGCAATCAACAAATCGTCCAGGTAGGGAAGAATGCGAATGTCCTGGCTCCTCAAGAGGGCCATGACCCCCGCCAACACCTTGGTGAACACCCGAGGGGCCGAAGAGATACCGAACGGCAGGGCCACAAACTGGTAGTGTTGATCCTCCAAGGCAAACCTCAGGAATTTCTGATGTCCCGGAAAAAAAGGAACTTGCAGATAGGCATCCTTGATGTCCACCGTGGTCATGAAGTCGCTGGGCCGAAGGGAAGTCACCGCCGACCGTAGATTCTCCATGCGGAAGTGCTTGAACCTGACAAATCTGTTGAGGCCCTTCAAGTCCAGGATGGGTCTCAGAGAACTGTACTTCTTGGGCACCGTGAACAGATTGGAATAGAACCCTCGACCCCGTTCCTGAAGAGGCACAGGACAAATCACTCCGGATGACAGAAGTCGTTGGATTTTGGGAAATCTGGGACCGAAGAAATCTTGGGGGCGGCCAAGTTGCCAGCTCTATCTTGTAGCTGGAGAACACCACCTCCTGAATCCACCGTTCCAAGACGTGCTGTCTCCAGACGTGAGAAACCACAAGTAAAAAAGGGGGCCCGCCTGAAAGACACAAAAAAAGGGGCAAGATGAGCGTCCCAAAGCACATGCACAGCACTATAGAAAGAAGGACCGGACTCACGGACCAGGTAAAGGAGCTCCAGGGACTCCGCAGCAGACCGCCGTGCCAGGAAGAGATGCCGCTTTTAGCGGGACGTGGCGCAGCAGACTGCGAGGACAACCCCAAGCTCAGGGACTCCCACAGCAGACCGGAGGGGCAGCATGAGCAGTGGACCGGAGCACAGCAGAGGAGCACGCTCGCAATGGCGCCAGGAGGAAAGCCGCACACGGAACCTTGAGGGGCGGGCCGCGCTGTGATGACGCGAATCGCAGGAGGAGCCACAAGTCTTCTTGCAGTCAGCTGCGCCACCTTGTGGCGGTTAACCCAATAGTGAAGAATTGAAGATGAAGCGACCTGTAGAATTGTTTTTGTATCCATCCAGTCCAGGCCGTCCCGATATCTTCATGATTGGGTGTTCGCCCCTAGGGGGCGCTGACTGCAAGATCAAAGATGTAGCTCCTCCCGGCCCCCTATAAAGGCAGCTGCCCGTCTATCATTCCCCAATGGTTTAAAGCAGTACTCAACAAAAGGGCAGGCTGGGAGGCCCAAACAAAATATAGGAGACCATGTTACCTCACATAACCTCTGCTAGTACTCTCTCGAATGCAAAAACTAGAAAAAAACTAACGAGTGTCCTATGAGCATAAATAGTTCATCACCATAACAGGCATGCAGGACATAATAAAACACAGGGACAGGGTGGGGCGGCCTGGACTGGATGGATACAAAAACAATTCTACAGGTGAATGTCACAGAATTGTATATTCTCAGTGTGTCACACACCCCGCGTCCCCTTTAATTCTTACGATCGGGTTACTCAGGTGGCGACGTCGCAGAGAGAAGTCTTGAAAACGAGCCCCCTTCCGGCCTATATATACCTGGGACCTCCCACTTAACACCCAGTGTTTTCTCTCTGCATGAGGCGACAAGACAGAAGAAAGAAGTCTCCTAGATGGTTAATGGAAGCCTCCCATCCGGATTTGGGATGCCCCTGTCCCGAGGTTCCCCTTGGCCATCTTCTCCCGCTCGGTCCCTTCTCCCTTCGCTTTGGGGGGGGGGGGGGTTTGCATAGGGTGCTTTTTACACTTGTTATGTGAGTATGTGTGTGTGTGAGGCGAGAGCTAGCAGACGCAGGGTCAGCGCCGCGATGTGCGGCGCGTGGCCTGAGCTGCTGGGGCTCTTTCACTTTACTTTTGTGTTTTAAATTTCCCCCCACGTTTGTATGCAGCGCCGCCATTGGGCGAGCCGCGTCACTGGAGTCTTGGGGCCGGGGCCGCGCTCTCTGTCGGCCTCGCTCTGTGACTCACTGGCAGGGGGCGTGGCCGGGGTGCACTCGCTGTGCCCGGGCCCGCCTCACTTCCTCTGTCTCATTACAGAGACAGGTGTGCTGGAGCTGGCTGGGGGAAAGGTGCGCATCCAGGAGTGTGTCAACAGGCAACGGTCCCCACCTCGCGCACGTGGGGCCGTCATTTGAGCTCTAGTTTTTTCTTTTGTCACTGTGTGTTACTTGTGTTTAATGGTTTCCCTGGCACTTTTAGCATTACTCCTGGAGGCACTTATCACTTTGAGGTATATATATATATATATATATATATATATATATATATATATATATATATATATAGATATACCTCTCTGGCTTCCGGTGGCCCTAAGCAGCATGTGACATGTATAATTGTATTCATGATGTATATACTGTTCATGTATGGTTTACCATGATTGTTTTATGTATGAGTGTGATGCATACTGGCTAATTTCCCTGGGGGACTGACTGTGGTCTCTTTTCCCCCACAGATCCTGGGATCCCCTCACTGCAGTGGCTCTCCCGGTCTGTTATACCTGGCTAGTCTTAGTCTCTAAATTGGGTTTTTCCTAGGCTTAAAAAATCCTCTCACTCCCGGGACTTTAATTATAAAGGGGCATCCCGGGTTGCTTGATGCGTAAAACCCAGGGTTGTTGCGAATACCATAATTTCACCATATGGAGGCTTCCGACGTTACCGGAAATGGCTCTTCGGGGCTATCCAGGCTGTGTGGGGGTTGTGGGGCTCCCAGGCCATGTCATATTATGCGTTCCATGTGCAAAGCAGAATATTGCGCGCCAGTCCGTCGCTCCGGCTTCTGGCTCCTCGCAACTTCCGTCATCTCCAACCCCCCCTCCCTTATTCCGGACCCCGTGTGACATTGTCAAGAGTGGGGATTCGCATTCCGAGGTGCGTGCGCGATTGGCCAACCTCGAGAAGATAATTTCCGCCACGGTAGCTCCGAAGGCTACGGCAAAGCGGAAGCACCTTTCTCCGGCTGCGCCTGCTTCGGAGGATGAGGTAGTTGAAATTTTGGATTGGTCCGATTGTCCCCCTGATGAGGAGGGGGAACTCCTTGAGGAGTCTGATGAGCCTGCAGACCAGCTATTGGTTGACACTGCTGGCGATCAGGCTGTGGGGGTGTCCCTTGACACTCCTTCCATTTTGGCTCAAATGTTTGAAATTTTGGCTTTGGATCCGCCCGCTGTGGTCCCGCCGCCAAAGGGTGAGTTGTTTGATGTACCCCAGCCGCGTTTGGTGTTTCCCAGGCAACAACACTTTGTGAGGGTTGTCCTTAAGGAATGGGAACAACCCACGCGCCTGGCTGGAATTCCTTCTAGTTGGGATAAACGTTATCCCTTTCCGGAGGATTTGGTGAAGCTTTGGTCAGTTCCCCCTGACGTCGATACCCCTGTGTTAGGGCTGACTGGCTCGGCTGTGTTGCACTCCTCTGACACCACTACAATTAAAGATGGTGAGGATCGTCGGATTGATCAATTGGCTCGCCATGGTTTTATCAGTGCCGGATTGACACTGCGGTCGGTTTGTGCTTCGGTGCTTCTTCTGTTGGCAGTTAGGTCCATTATTAGGGATCTGTACGCAGGTCTTGATCCCGCTTGTGATGAGTTTAGTTCTCTCAAGCAGTGTGAGTCGTTTATTTCCTTTGTCTTGACCGCCCAGGACGATGCTCTTGCGATGAGTAGCAGGACAGCGGCACTGCTGGTTGCTATTCGTCGGTCAGTGTGGCTGCGCCAGTGGACGGTGGACTTTAACTCTAAGAGGGCGCTTACAGTGCTACCTTTTTTAGGTTTTCGCCTGTTTGGCGATAAATTGGATTCAGTTACCAAGGGTGGTAAATTGCCTCAACGCAAGAGGCCTCGTCGCTCTTTCGGGGTGCGAGTTCCTTTAGTCCCTCCTTTCGGGGAGCCAGAGCGGGCAGAGGGGCTTCCTTTCCCGCTACCGGGGGTGTAGGTTGGACCCGGGGGAGGGACCGTGGCCGTCCCGGTCAGTCCTGGGGCGCCAAGCCCAAGCCTACTGGTAAGCCCGCTCAGCAATGAGGGGCTGCCCTCACCCGTGCGGGTGGGGGGACGATTGCGACACTTCTCCCTGGTTTGGGACCAGGAGGTTCCGGACAGATGGATCCGGGAGGTGGTGTCGTCCGGTTACAAGCTGGAGTTCGAGTCTCGCCCTCCTTCATGGTTTTTCCGGTCTCGGGTGCTCACCGATCCTTTGGCCGCACAGGGGCTCCTGGCGTCGGTAAGGAATCTTCTGGAAATGGCGGTCATCCGGCTGGTGCCGCGCTTAGAGGTGGGCCTCGGTTTTTACTCCAATCTTTTCACAGTCCCCAAGAAGGACGGGTCGGTTTGCCCCGTCCTGGATCTGAAGTTCCTCAACAGGTTCATCATGGCTCCTTCCCTCAATCAATCGGAGACAGACACCAGGACAGTGGTCTCCACGTTGGAAAGCTTCGGTTGGGTGTTCAACCTTCCCAAGTCCTCCCTCGCTCCGGCCAGGGTGGTGTCCTTTCTGGGAATGCGGTTGGATTCTGGTCAACACAGGGTGTTTCTCCCTCAGTCCAAAATTTGTCTGATTCAGGAGTTGGCTCGGGTCCTCCTTTCCAATCCTCAGCCGTCCATCCGTCTGGGGATGAGGCTGGTAGGGTTTATGGTTGCCTCGTTCGAGGCAGTTCCTTTCGCTCAATTTCACACGAGGACGCTTCAGCTTCATCTGTTGGCGTCCTGGGACCGGCGACCACGGTCGTTGGATTGGCCCTTCCAGTTGTCCTCCCGGGTCCGGCAGTCCCTTCAATGGTGGTTGGTCTCGGCCAATCTCTTGAGGGGCAGGTCTTTCCTGACTCCTCTTTGGGAAATTGTCACCACGGACGCCATTCTTTCGGGATGGGGGGGATTCTGGAGGGATCTTCAGTTCCGGGGCCAGTGGGGACCTCGAGAGGCCCACCTGCCCATCAATATTCTGGAACTGAGAGCCATCCGTCTGGTTCTTGTTCTTTTGACTCAACATGTTCTGGGCCTTCCGTTCAGGTTCGCTCGGACAATCGAACAGCGGTTGCTTACATCAATCATCAGGGAGGGACTCGCAGTCTGGGGGTCCTCAGAGAGGTGTCCCTGATCCTGACCTGGGCGGAGGCCCATGTTCCTTGTCTCTCGGCAGTTTACATTCCGGGTGTGGAAAACAGGGAAGCGGACCTGTTGAGCAGGTGCTCTTCCCGTCTGGGAGAATGGGCTCTCCATCCTCAAGTTTTTCGGTCTCTGTGTCTCCGGTGGGGGAAACCGGAGGTGGACCTCCCGTCACAATTGCAGGCTCCCGGCTGCTGAAACCTCCATCTTGAAGGAGGAGGGTCTTTCTGACTCGGTTGTTAAGACTCTGATCGGTGCCCAGAAGAGGTCTTCTTCTATCATCTACTATAGGACTTGGAAAGCCTATATCGCTTGGTGTGAGGTTAGATCTTTGCCTTGTAGGGTCTTTTCGGTCTCTAGGGTGCTGGAGTTTTTGCAATCAGGGCTGGACTCTGGTCTTCAGCTGAGTACTTTGAAAGGGCAGGTTTCTGCCTTGTCTATCTTTTTTCAGAAGCGTTTTGCGCTTCATCCTTTAGTTAAAACCTTTTTCCAGGGGGTTACGCATGTGCGGCCTCCCAGGAAACCATTACTCCCTGTTTGGGACTTGAACTTGGTTCTCTCTGCTCTTCAGGCTCCTCCCTTTGAGCCTTTTCAGGATATTGCTTTGTCTACCTTGACTCAGAAGACTTGACTTCTTGGTAGCTATCACTTTGGTTCGGCGTGTCTCGGAGTTGGAGGCCTTGTCGATTCAGGCGCCCTACTTTGAGAGGCATCAGGACAAGGTGGTCTTTCGTTTCAAACCGGACTTTCTTCCTAAGGTTGTTTCTGCTTTTCATTTGAATCAGGATATTGTTCTTCCCTCCTTGTGTCCTAAGCCTAAGAATGACAAGGAGCGGGTTTTGCATTGTTTGGATGTAGTATGCTGTGTTAAGTACTATTGGATTATTACTTCTCCTTTTCGTAAAACTGATGCCTTTTTTGTTGTGCCCTGTGGGCCTAGGAAGGGTTTGGCTCCGGCCAAATCTTCCATTAGCAAATGAATACGCCAGGCCGTTATTGGGGCCTATTCTGCTAAGGGGAAAGTTCCCCCCTTTTCGTATCACTGCTCATTCTACTCGTGCCGTTGGAGCGTCTTGGGCTTTTCAGCACCAAGCTTCTGTTGAACAAGTTTGTAAGGCTGCAACCTGGTCTTCTGTTCATACTTTTTCTAAGTTTTACAAGGTTGATGTGCGGGCCTCAGCGGATGCTGTGTTTGGCCGCAAAGTTCTGCAGACTGCAGTCATTTAAGTTATGCTTCATTTTGCCTTCGGATACCCATCCCTTGTGGACACTGATTTTGGATGTCCCGATCGTAAGAATTAAAGGGGAAGCGGGGTGTGTGACACACTGAGAATAATACCATTTTGTGAGTACTCACCTGTAAAATGGATATTGTCAGTGTGTCACACACCCCGCTTCACCCGCCCTTTTCGGTATCCTGGATCCTTTATATGGTGAAGCTTTTCTTTATTTTTATTTTGAGGTTACCATTGGATTTCCTGGTACCTTGTCTTTCTGCTTTTGAATTCACTGGGTGTTAAGTGGGAGGTCCCAGGTATATATAGGCCGGAAGGGGGCTCGTTTTCAAGACTTCTCTCTGCAACGTCGCCACCTGGCGGTGGAGTAACCCCATCGTAAGAATTAAAGGGGAAGCGGGGTGTGTGACACACTGACAATATCCATTTTACAGGCGAGTACTCACAAAATGGTATTTTTTCTCCTCCATCCAGTCCAGGCCATCCGATATCTTCACGATTGGGACATCCAAAAGCAGCGTCCATATGGGCGGGATCCCCAGTGTGGAAAAGCATGTAGTTCATTTCACTACCGCCTGAAGCACCTTTTGGCCAAAAACAGCATCAGCTGAGGCCCTG
This sequence comes from Gastrophryne carolinensis, assembly GCA_027917425.1. Taxonomy (NCBI): domain Eukaryota; kingdom Metazoa; phylum Chordata; class Amphibia; order Anura; family Microhylidae; genus Gastrophryne; species Gastrophryne carolinensis. Next base: position 434,195,061 of record CM051234.1, on the reverse strand, counting down.
ACATCCACCTTGTAAAACTTTGTAAAAGTATGAACAGAAGACCAAGTGGCAGCCTTACAAACTTGTTCAACTGATGCCTGATGCTGAAAGGCCCAAGAGGCACCATAGCCCTAGTAGAATGAGCTGTGATCCGAAAAGGGGGTTCCTTCCCCCTGGCAGAATATGCTTGTACCACCGCCTGTCTAATCCACTTACTAAGAGTGGATTTAGCTGGTGGCAATCCCTTCCTAGAACCCTCTGTTAAGACAAAAAGCAAATCCGATTTCCTGAAGGATTTAGTCGCAGCCAGGTAATACCTTATGGCTCTGACCACATCCAAAGCATGGAGGGTCCGTTCTTTGGAATTAGCCGGTGCTGGACACAAGGAAGGTAAGACAACTTCTTCATTTAGGCAAAAAAATCAGGTTTAAAACGAAAAACCACCTTATCTCTGTGCAACTCAAAGTAGGGTGGTTTCATACAAAGCGCGGCCAGCTCTGATACGCGACGCACCGAGGTGATCGCCACCAGAAAGACCACCTTGAGAGTCAACATAGACAATGCAGCATCACTCAATGGCTCGAAGGGTGGACCCTGGAGAGCAGACAGAAGTCCTACACCGGTAACACTGACTTACGCCGGACATGGGTAACTCCCTGGAAAAAGGTCTTGATCAACCTATGATTGGCAATGGATCTCTGGAAAAAAATGTCTAAAGCCGAGACCTGACCCTTAAGAGTGCTCAGCTGGAGGCCCAAGTCCAAACCGTGTTGTAAAAGCTTCAGAATCCTAGAAATAGAAAATTTCCGGCAAGGAAGACTCTTGGCCTCGCACCAAGCGATATAGGCCCGCCAAACTCTGTAGTATATCATGGAAGAAGACTTCTTCCGTGCCTGAATCATTGTGTGAATAACCGTGGCCAATAACCCTTTCTCCGTCAGGATTGAGGTTTCAACAGCCAGGCCGTCAAAGCCAGCGTCCGGAAATTCGGGTGCCGCAGCGACCCCTGTGTGAGAAGATCTGGATCGTCGGGCAAGATGTAGTGATCTACTGACATCACAACTATGTCTGCAAACCAGCTCCTTCTCGGCCAACGGGGAGCCACCAGGATGGCTGGCACCCCCTCCTGGGCTATCTGCCCAGGAGCGGAAATGGAGGGAATGCATACAGAAATTTGAACTCCATCCAAGGGATCGCCAGAGCGTCTGTTGCTATGGCCAGAGGATTTCTTGAGAGAGACGAACCTTGGAAGCTTGTGATTGTGTCTGGACGTAAACAGATCCACGTCTGGTTGACCCCAGCAGAGGCACAGAGCCTGAAAAATCTCTCTGTTGAGGGACCATTCCCCCAGGCGCAAGGAACTCCTGCTCAGGGAGTCTACCTCCTGGTTTTCCACCCCGGGGATGTAAACCGCCGAGATACAGGGAACATTCTCCTCTGCCCAAGTCAGAATCCGGCTTGCCTCCTTGAGGGATCTCTTGCTCCGAGTCCAGCCCTGGTGGTTGATGTAGGCCACAGCTGTCTGATTGTCCGAGAGGACCTGGATCGCATGGCCTTTTAAATGGGGAGTCAAGAGTAGAAGAACCAACTGGATTTCTCTCCAAGAGATTTATGGGTAACTGGTTCTCCTGCGGACCCCACTTACCCTGGATCTTCTGGGTCTGCCAAACCCCTTCCCAGCCTGTAAGACTGGCATCCGTGGTAACTATCTCCCAATGGGGAGTCAGGAAGGACTTGCCCACCAGCAGGTTCCGAGAGGCCAACCACCACAAGAGGGACTGTGCAAATCCTTGTTCCACAGATTCCTGCAACCGATTCCAGCTGGTCAGCAGGTTCAAATGAAGAGGTCTCATGTGAAATTGGGCAAAGGGCACTGCCTCAAAGCACGACACCATTAAGCCCACCAATCTCATCCCCAGACGTACCGACGGCTGTTGACAGGCCAGCAAGGTCTGCACTTGCGTCTGGGAGTCCCAAAACCTTCTGCTGTGGCAGAAAGACCTTGACCTGAGCAGTGTCTATCGTCATTCCCAGGAAGGATCTCACTGTTGAAGGCGTGATAAACGACTTGGGGTAATTGATCACCCAACCGAAGGCTTCCAGGGTTGACAGTACAGTCTGGGTATCCCTCTCGGCCTCCTGAAGGCACCGGGCCGTCTAGATAGGGTAGTACCTGAACGCCCTGTTTCCTCAGGATAGCCATGATGCCCGCCAGCACCTTGGTGAACACTCAGGGAGCTGAGGATATGCCGAAGGGGAGTGCCACAAACTGGTAATGTTGATCCTCCAGTGCAAACCTCAAGAGCTTCTGATGTCCTTTGAAAATCGGGACGTGCAGATAAGCGTCCCTGATGTCCACCGTGGTCATAAAGTCGCCAGGCCGAAGCGATCTCACCGCCGACCACAACGTTTCCATTCGGAAATGTCTAACCTTTACAAATTTGCTGAGACCCTTCAGGTCCAAGATCGGCCGCAGCGTTCCGTCCTTCTTGGGAACCGTGAACAGGTTGGAGTAGAACCCCTGACCCTGTTCCTGCCGGGGCACAGGGCAAATCACACCTATATGCAGGAGGTGTTGAACAGCCGTTCTCAAAGCTTGAGCTTTTAGAGGGTTTCGGGATATCCTTGAACATAGGAACTTCGTGGGTGGCCTGGCTGCCAGCTCTATTTTGTAACCAGAGGACACCACCTCCTGAATCCACCGATCCGAGACGTGACGCCTCCAGATCTGAGTAAACAGCAGAAGCCGTCCCCCCCCACCCATATGGGTGAGGGCGCCCCCTCATGCTTGAGTAGGCTTGGCTGGGAGTTTGGTCTTAGCTCCCTAGGAGGGGTTGGGGCGGCTGCGGGACCTACCTCTGCCCCAGGTATCTCTGCGGGCACCTGGAAATGAAGATCCTCTTCCTCCCCGAAAAGACCGATAAGAAGAGGAGTTCCGAAAGGACCGAGCAGGCTTTCTCCTTTGAGGGAGCTTACCATCCTTGACCAAAAGGTCCGGGTGCTCCCCAAACAGCCAGCTTCCCACAAAGGGTAGACTTGTGAGGGACTTCTTGAGAGCTGCATCAGCCGACCACTGCTTCAACCAGAGCGAGCAGCGTACAGCGACAAGCAAGGCCGAAATTCTGGCACCAAGCCTGACCACATGATCCATGGCAGTAACAACAAAGCCGATGAAGTCCAAGCAGGCCTTGAGTTCTTTATACTCCTCCGCCCGCTTGCGAGCTTTAGCCCTAGCCACAAGGTGTTTAACCTTTCTCCTGTTGGCTAGTGAAACAATTGCCGAGGCAGGGCGAAAGAGAGCACCCGCAAAGGTGAAAGCATGGCAGACCAGCTGATCCATGCACTTGTCTGCAGGGTCACGTAATGAAGCATTGTCAGGCGATGGCATAACTGTAGTATTGGACAAGCCTGACACCGGAGGGTCCACCTGGGGGGGGGGGGGGGGTGAGTCCATAGCCGAACCAATTCAGCAGGGAAAGGATACCGCCTATCCAGGCCCTTAGGGACCAATGGTAATTAATTGGGCCTTTCCGATTCCTTAAGAATCATGTTAGAAAAATGAGGCTGCTCAGGGAAGACCTGCCGTTGCCTCTAAATCACCCTGCTTCCACTTAGCCGCTCTGAGAGGGACAATGTGCAAGGTATCAAACATGGAAGAGAGTAAACTCTCTGTATCATCCGGGATGCAAGAATCGTCATCCGAGGAGGAACCAGAGATGCTGTCGTCACCAACGGAAAACTCAGCCGTCGAGAGTGAATCATCTGGCAACTCACCTTCCTCTGCAGATCCCAAGAAATCATCATCCGAGTAAATCGGCTCCAGATGCCGCTTCTTACTCGAGGCCTTCTTAGGGGCTGTCAACGAGATCTGCTTCTCGAGACTAGCCAGCCTGTGCGCAAAATCAGCATGAGACCCCTTGCTGGCTCCCCCTTCACTAGGGGCTAACTGCAGCAGCGGAGCATCCGGAGAGGCTGATGGTGACCACCCATTCATGGTCCAAAGCAATGCCTATGGCGCAAGTGGGACAAATAGTGCTGAATCCGCCCAGTGGATTCCGTCTGCACAAGGGGCAGAACCTGTCCTGCCCAAATGGGGTGCCCGGCTCACTATCCCCTGATGCCTCCATTATGGTGATTGTGAATAGTAATATTCAATAAGGCTACTAGACACTAACGGCCTAAGCCTAACTAGCTGATCCCTCTAATAATGAGGACCGGGAGGAACCACAACCCTCAACCTTAGCCCATGGTCTAAAATAAAAGAGAAAAGACAGCAATTACAACATGATCCCTGTCATGCATTAACATTAGGACACATAGGAATACATGCAATCAACATAAAAGCACAAGAAAACAGGGACTCAAGAAACCGCCAGTTCAAAGAGGGATTACTTCCAGGTGCTTGCACACGCAGGGAGACACTGGCAACTGGTCTCCTGCAGCACATAGGCCTCAGCAGCGCGTCACGCGCAGCTCTTCGAGAAAGATCTGCCCCCCCCCCGCGGCGCGTCATCCTTGCCAGTTTCCCAGAGTGCCGCCTGTCATCGCAGTAAGAGACCTCACACGGCGGTGTGGACAGGAGCACGCCCCGGACTGAGCCGGCGAGGAACGAAGTGAGGTAAGCAAGTGAAAAGCGAAGACCGCTCCTCGCTGCACACAGTGAGGAGCTCTCAATGCTCCAAGTCGCACCAACACAGCAGTACACACACAGAATAAAGCAAGTGGGCAGGGAGGGCATATACATAAAAATCTATATCTGTGGTTCCCCATAAGGCTACTTTTTTAATCCTGAAAGTCTGCGGCCCAGACCATGTTCTCTGTCAGAACGCCACAGACCCCGGCGTTTACCCTACCGTCACGGATCCCTGTAGCAGCCAAGGGCTGGGAGGCAAAGATGGGTCAGGAGAGATCCACGGGAATAGGGTCCTGCAGCGGCTAGGTGGCCCCGTTCTGCTGCCAAAACTCTGAAAGTGTGAGTAACAATCTTATGCAGCCAACTGCAAGATGAACAACTGGGAAATGATAGATGGGCAGCTGCCTTTATAGGGGGCAGGGAGGAGCTACATCTTTGATCTTGCAGTCAGTGCCCCCTAAGGGCGAACACCCAATCGTAAAGATATCGGGATGGCCTGGACTGGATGGAGGAGAAAACTTGTATTTGTAAAAGTTTGTATTCAGTTTAAATCCAACAAACATGACAGTATCACAATCTAACTCACTTTGCAGAGTCGTATGAGGCACATAAAGCGAGGTCAGAGCTCTCCCTGTATTTGTGGAGAACTGCTTGCTATAATTGAGTTATCAGTATACTTTAAATTGGACCAATCACCGCCTTGGCCAGCCATAAAAACTAGCTGACTAAGCGCCCCTGGGATATCCAAAATTGGAATGGCCTATGGTGTGAACCTCCCACAGTGGCCTGTAATTGCTTTTATTCCTGTTGGTCCCTTGCTGCGATCACAGGCTGCATTGCTGGCATCCCTGCAGATGTGCGCGCTCCAGGTAGGCTGGACACAGGGGCACATGCACTCGGCAGGGAAACCAGGGATATGGCTGCCCCCGTTTCCTATGCTGACGTTCTGCTGTAGTATGCATGGCCTAAAGTGCTGACCAGACAAGAGTCAGTGCAAACGCCATGAGAGCGGCGAAAAGGTGATTTGAGTGGGCGGGGTTCACACAGCATGGCATCCCAAATCAGGATGCTCCAGGTAAGAGGACCAATCACCAGTTTAAGTGCACCTGTATCTGCAGTGTTGTAAATATGTTAACTGTAACTGTGTATAAAATCATCCAGTTATTCTGTTTTTGTTCTAGATGGGAGAGTTTATTTGTGAAGGAGGAGTCACCTGTCTGTCACCATCCCCTCTGGCTCCTTGTGAATCCTCACTAGTGCTGTGTCACATAGCCTGTGGAGATCAGTATGGCAATGTGTATTTGCTTACTTCTCTGCAAGCCTGAGACAACCAAGAAATTCTCCAGATGGATAAAGGGAAACAAGAAGTCTCCTGAACTCAAATGAATTAAATGTCTGAAATGTTATCTTGTTATTGTATTTTATAGTTTGTAATGAAATGAGATTCAGAGTTCAGTATCTGTTTTATATACTACCTTAGCCAAAGGACAAGTGCATCACCCTCACCAACAACCTTCCACCCCAGGTTTAAGTGCATCCCTGATTCAGACCAAGGAATTATAGCTATCATTTTATTTTTTGTTAGAAAGACTCTGCTTTAATGATGTGCTTCTTCCAAAAGACTGCTGCCACTACAGCTAAACCTTAAAGTGTCGGTATCCCCAACAGCAATAATACAATTCTGTGAGTACTCACCTGTAGAATTGATTTTGATGGGGTCCTGTTCAGGTCGCTCCATTCTTGACAAGTGGTAATCCGCCACAAGGTGGTGCAGGGAGGCCCGAAACCATGTTACTTCACATAGCTTCAGCGTGAACTCTCAAGAAAAAAACAATACAACAGTAATCACCATAACAGGCAAAAGAGGAACAAGAACAAACAGAACAAGGGTGGGATGGAGCGACCCGAACAGGACACCATCAAAATCAATTCTACAGGTGAGTACTCACAGAATTGTATTTTTCCTAGTGTCCTGTTCAGGTCGCTCCATTCTTGACAAGTGGGACATCCAAAAGCAGTGTCCAAAAGAAGGGTGGGATCCCCAGTGAGCAACAGCACGTAGTTCATGACACTACCGCCTGAAGCACCTTACGGCCAAAAACCGCATCAGCTGAGGCCCTAACATCAACCTTGTAAAACTTTGTAAAGGTATGAACTGAAGACCAAGTAGCGGCCTTACAAACCTGTTCAACCGAAGCCTGGTGCTGAAAGGCCCAAGAGGCACCAATAGCTCTAGTAGAATGAGCTGTAACACGAAAAGGGGGTTCCTTCCCCTTGGCAGAGTACGCTTGCACCACCGCCTGTCTGATCCACCTGCTGATAGTGAATTTGGCTGGAAGCAAGCCCTTCCTAGGCCCGCCAGGAAGGACAAAGATAGAATCCGATTACCTGAAAGATTCCGTAGCAACCAGGTAGTACTTAAGGGCTCTGACCACATCCAGGGCATGAAGAGTCCTCTCCTTAGAAGAAGAAGGCGCGGGACACAAGGAAGGCAAGACAATGTCCTCATTGAAATGAAAGGCAGAAACAACCTTAGGTAGAAAATCCGGCTTAAGTCGAAAAACCACCTTATCCTGATGCCACTCGAAGTAAGGAGGCTTCATACAAAGCGCCGCCAATTCTGAAATGCGACGCACCGAAGTGATAGCTACCAAAAAGACCACCTTTAGAGTCAGAATGGAGAAAGCAGCATCGCACAAAGGCTCAAAAGGAGGACCCTGGAGAGCGGAAAGCACCAAATTCAAATCCCACACCCGTAACAGGGAAAACCCCTAGACTCACACCAGGCAATGTAAGTGTCAGGCCGGAGAGTTCTCTAATATGAACTCTCTTCCCGGGAGCAGAAAGTTTGGCCAGAGCAATGACATGATAAGAAGTGCAGTGAACAGGGGGGTTTATTAAATCAAAAGGAACATAACAAAAATATCTTGTATTTAGAAAAAGGGACAAAAACAAGCTAACTAACAAAGATAACAAACAAGGGAAAACTGGAGCGCCAAGGTGCTGGTGCACTCACCTGAAGGCATAAGCAGATGATAACTCAGGGACAGATACAGAAACAGATTCCGGTTCCAATAGCTACAACATCACCAATGCAAACGACAAGCAAACAAAATCCTGCTGCACCAGGTGGAGGGCTGGTCTTCCTTAAATAGCCCACACACCAGGTGCAGCAGATGATCGGGAGAGGCCATCCAGGGCTCTGCTGACACCCACTGGTGGCTGATGGAACTGCAGGTAAGGTGAGCCGCCAGAGCTCTGGTGACACCCGCTGGTGGCTACCGGTACCACAGATGGGGTAATTGAGCCCAGCCGAACCCGGGGTTGTGACAGTAAGCATGCCAGACTCTGTAGTAAATCATGGAGGAAGATTTCTTCCGAGCCTGAATCATGGTACGCACGACCAAGGCAGACAGCCCTTTCTCCGTCAAGATGGAGGTTTCAGCAGCCAAGCCGTCAAAGCCAGCGTTTGTAAAATGGGGTGGCGTCACAGCCCCTGAGTGAGAAGCCCTGGATCATCGGGCATGATGTAGCGATCCACTGACATCTGAACTATGTCCGCGAGCCAAACCCGCCTCGGCCAACGAGGAGCCACCAGAATGGTTGGAAACCCCCCCCCCCCCCCCCCCTGGGCTATCTTGCGCAGCCCTCGACCCAGGAGAGGAAAAGGAGGAAAGGCATAAAGGAGTCGGAACTCCGTCCAAGGAATCACCAGCGCATCCGTGGCGAAAGCCAGAAGATTTCTTGATAGGGAGATTAACCTTTGGAAGCTTGTGATTGTGATGGGACGCAAACAGGTCCACTTCCGGCTGACCTCAGCGGCGACACAGAGCGTGAAAGATCTTGCTGCTGAGAGACCACTCCCCCAGACAAGAAGTCCCCCTGCTCAGGGAGTCTGCCTTCTGATTCTCCACCCCGGGTATGTAAACCGCCGAGATGCAGAGAACATTCTCCTCCACCCAAGACAGGATCTGGGCCACCTCCTTGAGGGCTCTCTTGCTCCGAGTCCCGCCCTGGTGATTGATGTAGGCGACCGCCGTCTGATTGTCCGAGCGGACCTGGACCGCACGACCCCGTAGATGGGGGGTCAAATGAAACCGGACCAAACGGAACGCTCTCAGCTCCAGGAGATTGATAGACACGTGAGCCTCCTGCGGGCCCCACTGGCCCTGGAACTTCAGCGATTGCCAAAAACCTCCCCAGCCGGTCAGACTGGCGTCCGTGGTGACAGTCTCCCAACAAGTAGTCAGAAAGGACCTGCCCACTAGAAGTTTTCTGGACTTGGGATAATTGATCACTGAGCCGAAATCCTCGAGAGTGGACAACACTGTCTGGGTGTCGCTCTTTGCTGCTCTCTTCAGCAGGCCATCAGCAAGTCATCCAGATAAGGCCGAACACGGATGCCCTGGTTCCTCAGAAGTGCCATAACCCCTGCCAGCACCTTGGTGAACACCCGGGGGGCTGAGGAAATCCCAAACGGCAGCACCACAAACTGGTGGTGCTGATCCTTCAGTGCGAACCTGAGGAACTTCTGATGTTCCTGATAGATAGGGCAGATAAGCATCCATGACCATGGTGGATATCAGGAAGTCGCCCGGCTGAAGTGAACTCACCGCAGACCGCAAGGTCTCCATGTGAAAATGCCGGAATCTGACAAACCTGTTGAGACCCTTCAGGTCCAGGATGGGCCTCGGAGTACCGTTCTTCTTGGGTACCGTGAACAGATTGGAATAGGACCCTCAACCCTGGCGAGGCACAGGACAAATCACACCGGACATCAGAAGACGTTGAACAGCCGTTCTTGGAACCTGCGTCGACAAAGGGTTCTGTGATATCCGCAACTGAAGAAATCTTGGGGGCGGCCAAGCTGCCAGCTCTATCTTGTAGCCGGAGGACACCACCTCCTGAATACACCGATCCGAGACGTGCTGTCTCCAGACGTGAGCAAATAGCAGAAGCCGCCCCCCCCCCACCCGAATGGGTGAGGGCGCCTCCTCATGCCTGAGGGGCCTTGACAAGGGGCTTGGACCCCCAGGAGGGATTGGGACGACCGCAGGATCTACCTCGTCCCCAGGAGTCTCTGCGGACACCTGAAAAGAGACTCTTCCCCCTCGAAAGGGGCGAAAGAAAGACGAGCCCTGAAAGGGCCGCACAGGCTTCCGGCGCTGAGGGAGCCTCCCATCTTTTGCCAGGAGATCCAGACACTCCCCAAACAGACGAAGTCCCAGGAGTGGAATACCAGTGAGAGATTTCTTGGCGGCGGCGTCAGCTGCTCGCTGCCTCAGCCAGATAGACTGACGAAGAGCAACCAGCAGGGCCGAAGCCCTGCCACCAAGCCAGACGGTATCGTCCATGGCCGAGATTACAAAGGCAATGAAGTCCGCCCAAGCTAAGAGGTCCTTATACTCCTCCGCCCGCTTGCGAGATCTGCCGATATCCACAAGGCGTCTTACCTTCTTTTTGATGGCTGTGGAGACAATTGCTGCGGCATAGACCGAACGAATGCCCAGCACCCACAAAGGTGAAGGAGTGACATGCTAGCTGATCCATACGCCTGTCAGCATGATCGCGCAAGGAAGTAGTATCAGGAGACGGCATAACCGTGGTATTGGAGAGCCCCAAAACAGGAGCATCCACCTCCGGGGGACGGGACCAAAGGCGAATCAACTCCTCAGAAAAGGGATACCGTCTGTCCAGGCTCTTAGGCACCGACGGCAATTTATTAGGCATCTCCCATTCCTTAAAAACCATTTTGGAGAAGTGGCCTTGCTCAGGAAAAACAAGACGCTGTCTCTCAGGCCAAAAAAGGCCCCCCTGCTTCTTTTTGGCCACCTTCGGGGGTACAATGTGCAAGGTTTCAAATACCGCAGACAACAACTTCTCCGTGTCATCGGGGAGCCACATGTCCTCATCCGAGGTAGACCCAGGGTCACTGTCAAAGCCACCCGGTCGGTCCCGAGGAGTCAGAATCATGAAATAACTCACCCTCCCCCATGGCATGCCTATGACCCATTAAGCTGTGTCATGACATGCCCTTCCCAGCTCAGCCATGATCCAGAAATTGAAGAGGAGAAAGTGACTTATTTTAGAATTTATAAGGTTATAAGGTATTTACATATTATCATAGATTGAGATTCTTTGAGATGCCTTATTTTGCACTGTACCCAAGGGGGATAAGGTGGGAGGAAGTTGTGTGCCTGGGCAGGGACTTTAAAGCTGAAAAACAAACCCTGGGATTTTCACTTTTTTGGGTTTTGTTCTGTGCCCCCTCATGGAAACACCGCCATTGCCGCATTCAGACTCGCGTCTTCCCAGTCCAATGTCGTCTATGCAGGCTCCCGCTCAGAGCCATCCGTTGAAGTGACGTAATTCGGCGAGTGGCCCTGATTAAAGTTATTGGTGAGCGAGAGTGGCTGCATCCCCCTGCTGCCCTGTGCTCACGCCCCAGCCTATCTAAATGCAGCTGCCCTTGCCCCCCATAGAAAACAATCAGAGCCACCTTGCCAAATTACATCAGTTCAGCGGGTGGCTCTGATGGGATGAAAGCCCACCCATGCACGCTTGGACCAGGGAAAGGTGAGTGATTACCAGTGCCCTGGGGGGTTTCACACAGTGGGGTATCCCGATTCGGCATGCCTTGGGGGAAAGCCAAGGGTTGGCCCTGGAATTCTTTTGATTCCAAGCCAGACGCTGGTGGGTTTTGTTCCGATTTAAGGTGTATTCTTGTAAGAAAGACCCTTCCCCCATCAAGAATTTCTAGACTTCTTAGACCTAAAGCTCCAATACATCTCGTCAACACGGGCACATGGAATGTGATGTAATGTAATGTGATGTAATGTAATGCAGCCTAAAGATTAAAGTGGACCAACACCCAGGATTTTGACTATCCTGGGCTTTGGTCCACTTCCCCCGGGCACCCTGCTATGTGACGCCCCCAGATCGCAAGATACAACTCCTCATCCCGCTCCTACAGCGCATGCGCGGGCGCTCATCTAATCAGCGCGCTCTGAGCCGCTGAGGTATGCGTGTCAATGCGACGTCTTACCTCAGCGGCTCCAAGCACGCTAGCGGCCGCATCTCGCGTTACCCTCTAACATGGAAGCGCTCTCGTGCTGGCCATTCACAAATGGCCGTCGCGGGCATGCGCCCTGCTAGAGAGATGCGCGAGATGCGGATGCGCCGTTGGACCAGGATCCAGGTAAGTGCAGCGGGCGTCCTGGGGAGTTTCACACAGCAGGGCATCCCGATTTTGGATGCCCCCCCCCGGGGGGGGGGGAATCAGATCACCCCGGGAGTCTTATAGATTCCCGGGTCGATCCCAGTGGGTGTTGGCCCACTTTAAGTGTTTCTAGGTCATACACTTAGCTTGGTTAAGCTTGGTAACCATTACTGATGGAGAGCTAGAAAGACCCTCTGCTCTAATTGTGGGCTTCATCCAAAAGACTTCTGCCAGTATGGCTAAATCTTAAAGGTAAACTCCCTTTTTTGTCAGGTTTTGGTGTTCTGCTTTATTGTTTTCCTCTTCACGTTCAAAGCTTTGGCTAAGTCAAGCAGCAGTAATAATCCTTCCCAGCTGGAAAGGCTGCTAGTAACCCTTTATCTACTGGAATACAAGATTGTGATTCTCCCTATCTGAATAAGCTGAATCACAGACGAATGTGTTAAACTTGGAATTACCCTTTTAAAGGGTCTGTAAACCCACTGGCAATATTAAGGCAGCAATCAGCTTACCTGATGCCTGTCCCATGTGCGTGGGAAGGGGTCACTATACCACGACCATTGAGGTGTTGGAGCTCTTTAAACCCACAGATGCTCATTCTGGGTGTATAAGTCTGGGGAATTAGAGGGCAAAGGAAGTCTGTTCATCCAAAATCCCTTAAAAAATGAAAAACAAAATGCCATGGGCTCCCATGGGCAATTTTCTAACATTGCCCCTTCTACTAGCTTCAGGTTGTGCCGCCTTGTCTTTAAATTTCCTAAAACACTGCCCTCCTAAACCTTATTTAATCCTTTCACATATTTACAGGTCTCCATCAAGTTCCCTTGCTCCCTTCTTTCCTCTAGACTATAAAAATTAAGTTCTTTAAAGTCACACTTCAGTCAAAAACATACAAAAACAGTATGCTTACCTTTCCCGTGCAGACTGTCACTGCTGGTTCGGTGTATACACACTTACCAGACCACCCGACCCGAGTCCTACACTGGGCGCTGCTCCCTTCTCCTCCACCGGAATCGACTCAGCAGTACCACCCTGCAAACAAGACTACGGCGTGTGCCGTAGTTCCTTCTGTAGAGCGGTGCTGCTGAGTTGATTCTGTCAGAGGAGGAGGGAGAGGACAAGGACTTGAATCGGGCGATCTGGTAAGTGTGTATACTCCATACCGGCAGCAATAGCCTGCATGGAATGAAACGCGAGTATAGTGTTTTTTCATTTTTTACTGAAGTTATTTGTAAAAGTATTAAAGCATTGGAGATGCAGAGAAAAATACCATTTTGTGATTACTCACCTGTAAAATGGGTATTATAAGTATGTCACACACCCCACTTCAGTTACTCATTATTATTACACTTGGGTAAACTCACCACTAGGTGGCGTAGTTGCAGAGATCTCCAAAAAAGCAGCAAGCCCCTCCCGGTCTACACACCAGGAATAAACAAATGTAAACAAATGTAACCCTCAACTGTAAATAACAAAACTTCACCATATAAGGAACCAGGATACCAAAAGAGGGCGGGTGAAGTGGGGTGTGTGACATACTTATAATACCCATTTTACAGGTGAGTAATCACAAAATGGTATTATTCTAAGTATGTCACACACCCCACTTCAGTTACTCATTATTATTACACTTGGGACATCCAACAGCAGTGTCCAAAAGAGGGCGGGTATCCAAACCAGGCAATAACGCAGATAAAACTCAAACCACTGCAGCCTGCAGAACCTTACGGCCAAACACAGCATCCGCTGAGGCCCGCACATCAACCTTGTAAAACTTGGAAAAGGTGTGAACCGAAGACCAGGTAGCGGCCTGACAAACTTGTTCAACCGAAGCCTGGTGCTGAAAAGCCCAGGACGCACCAACCGCACGAGTAGAATGCGCAGTAACGCGAAAAGGGGGATCCTTCCCCTTGGCAGAATAGGCTCCAACAATCGCCTGACGAATCCATTTGCTAATGGAAGACTTAGCCGGAGCCAAACCCTTCCTGGGCCCACAGGGCACCACGAAAAAGGCATCAGTCTTACGAAAAGAAGACGTAGCACGCAAATAGTACCTAACACAACGCACCACGTCCAAGCAGTGCAACGCACTCTCCTTAGCATTCCTAGGCTTAGGACACAAAGAAGGAAGAACAATGTCCTGATTAAGATGAAAAGCAGATACCACCTTAGGAAGAAAATCTGACTTGAAGCGAAAGACCACTTTGTCCTGATGCTTCTCAAAATAAGGAGCCTGAATCGACAAAGCTGCCAACTCTGAAACACGCCGAACCGAAGTGATGGCCACCAAAAAGACAACCTTCTGAGTCAGAGTGGACAGAGCAATATCCTGCAAGGGCTCAAAAGAAGGAGCCTGTAACGCAGAGAGCACCAAATTCAAATCCCAAACTGGGATGAAAGGCTTCCTAGGAGGCCGCAGATGCGAAACCCCCTGGAAGAAAGTCTTGACCAAAGAATGGCTAGCAAAAGACCTCTGGAAAAAAATTGACAAGGCAGACACCTGCCCCTTCAAGGTACTCAGCTGGAGACCAGAATCCAGCCCTGATTGAAGAAAATCCAAAATCCGAGAAATAGAAAAGACCCGGCATGGCAAAGATCTAGCCTCACACCAATCAATATAAGATCTCCAGACCCTATAATAGATGGAAGAGGAAGACCTCTTCCTAGCACCAACAAGAGTCTGAATGACCGAATCCGAAAGACCCTCCTCCCTCAAGATGGAGGTTTCAGCAGCCAAGCCGTCAAAGCCAGCGTTGGTAAACTGGGGTAACACAGTTGACCCTGGGTGAACAGATCTGGCCGAAGAGGCAACTCGAACCGATCCACTGCCAGACGAACGATGTCTGCGAACCACACCCGCCTTGGCCACCTTGGAGCCACGAGAATGGCGGGAACCCCTTCCTGAACTAGCTTTCGCAGCACCCTGCCTAACATGGGAATCGGAGGGAACAGATACAGGAACCCCAGATCCTTCCAGCTCAAGGCCATGGCATCCGCCGCCAGAGGGTCCCGAGACAGCGACACGAATGTCGGAAGCTTGTGATTGTGACGAGAGGCAAACAGATCCACCTCCGGTGTCCCCCACCGAAGACACATGGACCGAAACACTTGGGGATGGAGAGACCATTCCCCCCGGCGGGACGAGCACCGGCTCAGAAAATCCGCCTCCGTGTTCTCCACTCCTGGAATGTACACTGCCGAAATGCAAGGGACATAAGTCTCCGCCCAAACCAGAATCAGAGACACTTCCCTGAGGGCACCCAGACTGCGAGTCCCTCCTTGGTGATTGATGTAAGCAACCGCCGTCTGATTGTCCGATCGAATCTGGACCGGCAGACCCTGTAAATGATGCGTCAAGTGAGACAGAACCAATCTGATGGCTCGCAACTCCAGAACATTGATGGGCAAGTGGGCCTCCTGAGGGTCCCATTGCCCCTGAAACTGAAGATCCTTCCAGAAACCTCCCCATCCTGACAAGCTGGCATCCGTGGTGACAGTTTCCCAAAGCGGAGTCAGAAACGACCTGCCCTTCAAAAGATTGTCCGAGACCAACCACCGAAGAGACTGCCGAACTCGAGGGGACACCCGGAAGGACCGATCCAACGACCGCGGGCGCCTGTCCCAAGACGCCAAAAGACGAAGCTGCAGCGTCCTCGTGTGAAACTGTGCGAAGGGAACTGCCTCGAACGAGGCCACCATCAACCCCACCAGTCTCATCCCTAGCCGAATGGACGGGTGAGGATTGGAAAGAAGAAGCTGAGCCAATTCCTGAATCAAAAGAACCTTGGCCTGAGGAAGAAACACTCTGTGCTGGCAAGAGTCCAAGGACATCCCCAGAAAGGTTACCACCCTGGCCGGAACCAGAAAGGACTTGGGGTAACTGATCACCCAGCCGAACCTCTCTAGCATAGAGACCACCGTGCTGGTGTCCCCTTCCGCCTGACTGAAGGAAGGAGCCATGATGAGAAGATCGTCCAGGTAAGGAACAATGCGAATCCCCTGAGCTCTGAGCAGGGCCATCACCCCTGCCAACACCTTGGTGAACACTCTCGGAGCCGAGGTGAGACCGAATGGGAGAGCTACAAACTGAAAGTGCCGATCCTCCACCACAAAGCGCAGAAACCACTGATGAACCGGAAAGATTGGAATGTGAAGGTACGCGTCCTTGATGTCTATGGACGTCATAAAGTCCCCCTGCCGAAGCGAGCCGATCGCCGACCACAAGGTCTCCATGCGAAACTTCCGGGGACGAATAAACCTGTTGAGAAACTTCAAATCCAGGATCGGACGGAACGACCCGTCCTTCTTGGGTACGGTGAACAGATTGGAGTAATACCCCCGCCCCACCTCTGAAGGAGGGACCGGGCAAATGACCGCCAAATCCACGAGATTCTGAACCGCCGCCAGGAGCCCCTGCGCAGCCACCGGGTCTAGAGGAACCCGAGACCTGAAAAACCTTGGAGGAGGGCGGGACTCGAACTCCAACTTGTAACCGGCCGACACCACCTCCCGAATCCATCTGTCCGAGACCTCCTGGTCCCATACCCGGGAGAAGAGTCGCAACCGTCCCCCCACCCGCACGGGTGAGGGCGCCCCTTCATTGCTGAGCGGGCTTGGCAGCCGACTTGGGCTTGGCGCCCCAGGCATGAACGGGGCGGCCACGGCCTTTACCCCTATTCCAACCCGCACCCCTGGAAGCCGAGAAGCCCGCACTCCTGCCGGCTCTGGCTCCCCGAAAGGACGGATTGAAGGGGGCCGCCCCCCGAAAGGAACGGCGAAACTTCTTGCGCTGAGGCAACCTACCTCCCTTGGCAACAGAATCCAGCTTTTCACCAAAAAGCCTCAAACCCAGAAAGGGAAGAGCCGTGAGAGATCTTTTAGAATTAAAGTCAGCCGTCCACTGTCTCAACCACACAGAACGGCGAACAGCCACCAACAGGGCAGACGCCCTGCCACACATCAACATGGCATCATCCTGAGTGGCCAGGATAAATGACAAGAAGGAGTCACAACGCTTAAGCGCAAGGAACTCATCACCCGAGGGATCAAGATCCACACATAAATCCCTGACCATAGACCTAACCGCCAAGGCCAAAAGAGCCGAAGCACAAACAGGCCTCAAAACCGAACCCGCACAGACGAAACCATGGCGGGCCAGCTGATCAATCCGGCGATCCTCGCCATCCTTCAGATAAGTAGTGTCAGGAAAATGAACAGCCGCCGAATTAGACAGCCCCAAAACCGGAGCATCCACCTCGGGAGGGACAGACCAACGTTTCAGCAAGTCCGCCGGAAAGGGATATTTCTTATCCCAGCTAGGCGGTACCCCGACGAGCCGTGTAGGATGCTCCCACTGCTTAAGGACAACGTCCTCGAAATGCTGCTGACTGGGGAACTCCAGACTCTGCTTGGAGCCCCCAAAGAGCTGGCCCTTAGGCCGAGGAGCAACCTCAGGAGGATCCAAATCCAAAACCTCAAACATTTGGATCAAAATAGAAGGCGTATCAGGGGCGGGACCATCCACCTGGTCCCCCTCAGCACCCAGCACCTGCTGGCCCTCTGAATCATCCAATTCTTCCACGAGCTCACCCTCTTCGAGGGGACGGTCCGACCAATCCAGGTCCTCAATCACTTCCTCCTCCGAGTCCGGCGGAGGCGGAGATAGGTGTTTACGCTTGGCCGTAGCCTTCTGTGCGGACATGGTGGAAAACATTTTCTCGAGGTTGGCCAACCGAGCACACACCTCTGATTGCGAATTCCCACCCGTGACCACGTCACACGGGGTCCGGAACAGGCGAGGAGGAGAGGGAGATGGCGCGGACGATGACGTACCAGGCACCGGGGTGCTGGACTGGCGCTCAATGTTCCGCCGCGCACATGGAATGCATACAATGACATCATCCCCCGGGAGCGGAGTCCCACAACCCCTACACAGCCTAGATTGTCCCGAAGGATCAGATCCGGTATCCCTGGCAGCCTCCATATGGTGAAATTATGGTATTCGCAAACCTAGGGATTTACGCAGTAAGCAACCCAGGATGCCCCCTTTAATAAAGGTCTAGCTTAAATCTTCACTACCCGGACCACGGGGAACCCAATATCTTTATATAAATTTATATATATCCCAATTTTCTTTCCCCCCTACTGGCCAGGTATGTAAGACCGGGAGAGCCCAACCGGAAGGGGTCCCGGGATCTGGAAGACACAAAAAAGACAACAATCATTCCAGGCACATGCTAACATATGTAGACAAAAACAGGCGAAGATAAGTGTGCAAAGCTATGTACAGCCATATATATATATATTAAAGGCACAATAAGAGCACAATAAAAGTCACCCCTGGCTCCAGAGCCTGCCAACACTCCACAACAGGAGTGAGAGGGGGAGAGACCAAGGGGAGACATTACAGCGTGGGGCTAACGACGCTCCAGCCCCACGCAAGAAAACCCGCACAACTCCCGGATGAGGAAAAAAGACAGCGGGGGGACCTACCTCGCGTGACAATGGCGGCCACACAGCGCAACTCAGGGGAAGAAGGAGGAAGAGGACGTGCCCAGAAGAAACGCGGGAGCCGCCGTGGCCCCGCCCCCCCCTGACGCGCCTGCCAATCGCGCGGACCGCACGTCCCGAGGACCTGCCCCCCAACCGCGCCGCGCGTCAGGCCCAGCAAGGGCCGCGCCGCGGTAACAACAGGCGGGAAATGACAAAGGGCGCACAAACCCGCACGCCGCGCACACACACAGAGAAAGAGAGAGACGCGCTCACTCTCTCTCCCTCTCACTCTCACAACCCCCAGACACGAGCAGAACAATAAGCGCCCGCAGGACGCGGACCCAAAGCCGCCTCCACATCGTGGTCCCGCAGCGCCACGCGCCGTGCGACCCCGCCTCCAAACCCCCAGAGGGGGAACAACCAGCGCCCACAGAGCGACCCCCACACGTGAAACAGTCACCCACAGGGCCCCAGAGCCCAAACGCACTCCCGGACCGCCGCAAGGCAAAGCCATACTACTGAAAGTGTGAGGAGGGGGGGTACAATAACCACAAACATGCCACAACCAAGAATAAAAACGCTACATTCCCTGACTACCGCTAGAAAATAAGGGCATCCCACATCCGGATCACCACTCCGGGAATCCCGCTATGCCCAACATTATGGGGTCGAGCGGAGGAGCTAATCTCCTGGGCACCAAGGGTGCCAGCTACCTTTGCCCGACCTACAGCCAAGGCTGGGAGGCTGCCGAATAACATGGGGGAGTAAACAAAAAGGGTCGGGCAGCAATAGACCATGGGGGGGGGGGGGGGGGGCCGGGGTGATACTTGCAGGAGACTTCTTTCTTCTGTCTTGTCGCCATCTTGCAGAGAACAACACTGGGGAATTGATGGGAGGTACCAGGTATGTGTAGACCGGGAGGGGCTTGCTGCTTTTTTGGAGATCTCTGCAACTACGCCACCTAGCGGTGAGTTTACCCAAGTGTAATAATAATGAGTAACTGAAGTGGGGTGTGTGACATACTTAGAATAAATGAGAAACAGTGGGTGTGGCAACAGTGGTGTGATGCAAGTACACTGTGTGCTTTACATATATCATGGTAAAAAAAAATTGTGAAATGAATTGTGCCTCTGGTTATTACTGACAGCACCTTGTGATCAGAAATAGGGGGCGAGAGATGCTGCAGGCTAAGAGCGGCTCCAGCCTGCCAGCACATACAGGTATTGTGACCAGAGAGGAGACTGGAGGGTGGGGTTTCATAGCTGCAGAGAGAGGCAGCCAATCAGGGGTCATCTGGGAAGGAAGTGGGGGTGTTTCTGATCTTGGTCCACTGAGGGTTGATTAAAAGACCAGGTCTGCGGGGTGGTGATTGACAGCTGAATGAGGAAGTGATCTTCTCACTAAGCAGACTGACAGAGGAGGAATCACAGCGCTCCAGCCACTGATATTTTTTTTTTATTTGGCAATCACAAGTTCTTCTATTTTTGTTGGCCACCTTTGGACCTGTTCTATTTGAATAATGTGTTTTTGTGGGTAAGGTCTCCAGAACTGCACAGTATTCTAGCTGTGGCCTCACCAGGGCTCTATACAGTGGCATCACAACCTCCCTCTTCCTACTGGTAAGGCCTTGAGCTATGTAGCCGAGCATCCTGCTTGCTTTACCTAATGCCTGGCTACACTGTCCACTCATCTTGCAGCTTAAAGTAATCAGTATTCCTAAATATCTCTCCTTCAAAGTCTTGGCTAACAAAGTACTTCCCATACTGTACTTAGAGCAGGGATTCCTTCTAAGTGCATGATTTTACATTTAGAGACAAACTCCAGTTCCCACAGATTTGACCATTTATCCTGTAAAGCCAAATCATTTTCCATGTTGCAGACACCTCCAGGAATATCCAACCTGTTACTCACCTTCATCAGCAAACTTTTCCTACCAAGGAATGAAGAACGACCTTGGCTGAAAGGGAAGATGAACTATCATTGCACAGAGTTGACAGGGGAAGAGTGAACATTTCTGTACAAAATGTACAGTACTCAAGAGTCTGAATGAATTGGGGCTGTGTGAAGGAAGCTGAAATTACCATAGGGCAGTGGGGCATGGGAGCCATAGAGCAATGTCTGTTAATGTACTCATATAGAAACACAAAGCCACATAAGGAGAAAAGATTTCAACACATACGCAGTGTGATCTGGGAAGACTGGGTGTACTGAACCTCATACACCATTTAATGGCTGTGCAATGTCTTTAAAATTTAAACAAAGAATTAAAGAATAACATTGAAGCCATTTTCTTTTAGTAGGATGCTTATCTGCCCCCATGCTGCCATTCAGGGTGCACAGTCTGATAATGCTGAGCTACTGTAGGAATTAGAAGCAGAACAGCCCAGCTGTGGTACATGGTACTATGGAGGATAGCGGCAGCATGAGGGCAAGTAAATATCGAACAAAAAAATACAATTCTGTGAAATACTCACCTGTAGAATTGGTATTATTGGTATACAGTACGTCCTGCTCCAGATATAATACTTACACTTGGGTTATCCTCCGCCAGATGGCGCTGCGCTGCAGAGACATGCAAAAACAGGCTCCTCCCGGCCCTTCATATACCCAGGGACCTCCCACAAATCCCCAGCATTGAAAAGCAGTGAACAAGAAGCCGGGAGAATTAAAAACCACCCAGAACAACTGGTAATGATAACAATCACCATACAGGGGATCCAGAATAATGCAAAAACCAGGGTGGGGTGGAGCAGGACGTACTGTATACCAATAATACCAATTCTACAGGTGAGTATTTCACAGAATTGTATTATTCTTAGTATACAGTACGTCCTGCTCCAGATATAATACTTACACTTGGGACATCCAATAGCAGTGCCCATAAAGTAGGGTGGGATCCCCAACAAAAGATGACAACAGCAGACAGTTTAAAACCACTGTCACCTGCATAACCATACGGCCAAGACAGCATGAGCTGAAGGCCCTAACATCAACCTTGTAAAACTTGCAAATGGTATGAGCAGAAGGCCAAGGTAGTGGCCTAGTCAACCAGATCAACAGAAGCCCTGTGCTGAAGGCCCAAGGGGCAACAAGCACGATAAGAAAAGAACCGAGGCGACAAGAAAATTCTTCCCTTTGCTGGGAAAGGCCTGAGTAACAGCCTGACAATCCAATAGCTATAGTAAACTAGGCAGAAACCCAAAAGACCTAACCAAGGACTAAGAGGAAGCATCCAGTAAGGTAGTAACCAGGACCAAGCCGCCCAACATCCGAGAACAGAATGGATCGAACACCTCAAGATGTAATGACCACATGCCCCAAGGAACATCAGTTCCCCTAAGGACAGAAACTACCAAGGAAGTCTTCCAACACCTGAATAAGGAAGGCAGAGCCCTTTCCTCAGCATTGCTAGGAAAAAAGGGCACGGCAGGAATAGCAATATCACAAATCAATGAACAAGAGACACAGATAGTCCGGCATCCGGCGGAACTCAACCTTATCCTAGTGTATCTCAAGGAAGGGGGGCTAGGTAAAGAGAGCCGCCCGCTAACACACGCCTGACCAAGGTAATAGTCACCAGAAGGACAACCTTGAGGGTAAGAACAGCCAGACAGCATCCTGAATAGGACCAAGGAACACAACCCTACAATCAGACAGAATGAAATCAATATCAATCCCAAGATTACATGAGGGACGTCCATGAGCACCCCCTGAAGGAAGTCTGACCAGGGAAGACTGAACCAGAGACTACTAAGGCAAGGTGGACAGGGCAGAACCTGACCCATCAGAGTACTGAGTTGGATAATCAACTCCAATCAGGCTGCAAACAACACTAGAACCCTGGGCACCGAGAACGCCCAACAGGGAAGAGACCTAAAAACTCACCACCAAACAATATGGGTATGCCATACCCTACAACAGATGGAAGAGGAAGAACTTGCTCATAGCCTTCCCAGAGTCTCCAACACCGAGACAGATAGGCCTGTCTCCATCAAGATAGTTGTTTCAGCAGTCAGGCCAACTAGGCCAGAACCATAATGGACTGACCTAATGAGAGCCGTGAGTGAGTCTAGCTAGCACTCCGGGCAACAAAGGTACAGAACAACCATCCTTGGTACCATAACCACCCTCTACAAGGGCACCTGGGGGCCACCAGAACACTGGTCCCCTTACCAGCGCAATCATGCGCATAGCCCTGCCTAGCAGGGAGGATGGAAAAGGACATACAGAACCGAAACGTCCAGTCATGACGGTACTAAGGCATCCGGACCACTGCCAGAGGATCCTGGGACAGGGAAACAAAAGGCCAAGAGCCTGTGATAGTAATGGAACACAACAGATCCAAGCTGATCGGACCCCATAGTGACACAAGGATTAGCACATCCTGTCGCAGAGGGGCAGCACCGGGGCGAATATAATGATATGCAGGGAACATTATCTCCACCCAGATTAGGAACCTAGACGTTTCCTGAAGGGTACTCCAGCCCCAGACCCCTCCAATGGTTACTGTAGGACACTGTCGTCAGACAGACTGAGCGCCCCCAACTGGCAGGCCCGGAAGGGAGGTAGCCAAGCGAGGCAGAGCCATTGTAAGGCTCACAGTTTTTTTAAATAACCAATAGGCGTAAGGACCATCTAAGGCCCACCACCCCCAGAATCGCAAGGAGTTTCAGAAGAAACCTCCTCCTTAACCTGATAAGCATCCACGGAGACAGTCTCCAGGAATGGGTAAGAAGGAACTGCCCCCATACAGGTTCCCTGAGATCATTCAATCCAAGATAAAACATCTCACCAGGTGGGAAGGCCCACAGACCCTACTCCAGGGATGCCGGATCCCTATCCTGTATTGACAATAGAAGTCACAGAAGGGCCCAGGGGGAACTGAACATCAGGAACCTCTTCCGAGCAAGACACCGAACGGCCCCACCAGCTGCATTTCTGCCTGGTGAAGGGACCGGGACAACAATGAGGGACTGCGCCCATGTGACCAGATTGTCTGCTACATTGCGGAGAAGGGAAGAATTCAATTAGAACCTGATCCAGATTCAGTCCTGGTAATGGGATTACCACTGAAGGGGACAATGAGGGCTTGGGGTGAACAGGGTCCCCCATCCAATGACTCCCAATGGACGCCATCAGTCGGGCATCCATCCCGACACAGACTGGGAAGTGAGAAAAAGCGTCCCGGTAGCCACCACACGGACGCCCCTTGGTCTCATCCGAGACCTCACCTGCGCACCCGAGAGATCACTCTGGGAGTTGAAGAGAGGCCAGGTAACAAGGTCACAATTAGCCGTGTTGGGCAACGAACACGAACCTGAAGAGCCTCGGGGACCTGAAGTCACAAGGATGTAAACAAACATTTTAGAGTTCCCCAGATGGCAAGAAGCCCACTGGGCGCAAGGTGCTGATGGCCCAACCCAGAGTTTCCGCAAAAACTGCCTGTAATAAGAGAGTTGCCGCGAATCCAGAATGGGCCAGCCCGGCCATTCTCTTGTAGGGAAATGTGAAGGGTTGGTATAGCGGCCCCTTCTTTTGCCTGCTACGGGCAATCTGCAAGAGACCCTCAAGTCTCATAGGCCTAGCATGGCCTGTGCCAGCAACTGAAGAGCGGCAGGGCCCAGGAGTACCTGGGACCTGGTAAAAC
Organism: Gastrophryne carolinensis; assembly: GCA_027917425.1. Taxonomy (NCBI): domain Eukaryota; kingdom Metazoa; phylum Chordata; class Amphibia; order Anura; family Microhylidae; genus Gastrophryne; species Gastrophryne carolinensis. Next base: position 434,171,091 of record CM051234.1, on the reverse strand, counting down.
TGGGGAAGGTCGCGCAGCAAACCTTATCCTGTATCTGGAGGACACAACCTCCTGAATCCACCAGAATGAGGCGAGATGCCTCCCGATAATAGCAAGGTGCCGCTGCCATCCCCTCACCCAGGCGGGCGAGGGCGCCCCATCATGCTTGAGGGGGTTTGGTGGAAGATTTGGGCTTAGCCCCGCTGGAGGGGCCAGGGCGTTGTCTGCTGCTCGTGGGGCAGGCGTCCGCACGAAAAACCCGGAAGGACACCCTGGTTCCTGCTCAACACTCAGGTAGGGGGGAGGAGGGGTGCCTCTGCCCCTAGGGGGCCTAGAGGGCCGTCTGCGTAGGGGTGATCTGCCCTTTTTACCGAATAGGTCCATACGGGCCCCAAATAGGTGCCGCCCTTTAAAGGGGAGCCCAGTAAGAGTCTTTTTTGTAGCCTCGTCAGCACCCCACTGTCGCAGCCAGACCAAGCGACGTATGGCTACCGCAAGTGCAGAAGTCCTTGCACACATCAGGATAGCGTCTTCCAACGCTAATAGAATAAATTTTACAAATACATCACAATTGGAGAGTGCATTAAACACCTCCCAGGGGAGATTCTCAGGGTGATCAAGTAACTTTCTAATGAGTGCTTTAGTGGCCACTGTAGTAATAGCCGCGGCACAGACCGGGCGCAGTGCCGTCCCTGCACAAGAAAAGGCATGGGTGGCCAACAGCTCAATGCGCCGGTCCTCAGCATCCCGAAGGGTACTATAAGCAGGGGTTGTAATAAAGGGAGGATTCGGGACCCCTATGATCGGTGCATCCACCACAGGGGGTGATGACCAGCAATTAACCACCTCAGGGGGAAAAGGGTATTTCCTATCCCAGTCCCCTGGAACCCCTGTAAGTTTACTGGGGCGTTCCCATTCCTTGAGCACCAGGGCATGGAAATGAGCCTGCTCTAGAAATTCCAAACGTGCGGTAGCAGTATGGAAACGCTCCCCTCTAGGCTTGGGGACCTGACCGGGGAGGGAGATAGACAGTGCCTTAAAGACCTTAATCAATAAGTCGTCAGTATCACACTGGCCCCAGTATTCAGGGCCAGAATCGTCATGACTCCTCGGGCTCCCATCAGATGAGCTTGAGTCTAAACTTTGATCATCCGAAAGGGTATAGTCACGCGGAGTAGTAAACCCCACGGTTCTCATAGAAGATACCGAAACATGAGGCGACAGGTGCCGCTTCTTACCAGGGCCCATTCGCTCTGATAACCTAGCAATAATCTGTTCAGCCGTAGGCAGTCTGGAAGGCCTAGCAGGCTGCAATACCTCAATTGTAGGCGACTCAGCTGGAGAGAGATTTAAGCCTGGGGAGATAGGCGAATTGGAGCTAGGTGTAGCCACTGGCCGACCTGATTGCAGGGCCAGTGCTTGCTCGGCACAGGGTACACAGACCCGTGCCCTGCCAGCATCCGCATAGGGTTGTCCACACGCTATACACAGCCGGTCTTGTCCCGGAGGGACCCCGGTCACATAATTCTGAGATGCCTCCATATGGTGATAAATCAAGGCATAATATGCCAGTAGGGATTTACACTATAAGTAACCCTGGATGCCCCAAAGACCCGCTAGGGAAGTGGGAAAATATTTCAAGGCCCGCTATAATTTTACACCGGGCCGGGAGAAGCCAATGGTGTTCACCAGTCTGAAAGACATAATGGGAATAAAGGGTGTCAGAACCATGCACAGTAATCAAAGATCATGAAAATCGCCCGCGAGGGCACTTACAGACCAAGAGAGGAGGCGGACCGCTACCACGCGTGTGTGCGACCAGCATCAAAATGGCGGCAAGAACCTCGAAGGGCGGGCCTTAAGCGGCTGTGACGCAGAGCGCGCCAAACCAGGTCCCCGCCCCCCCCGAAGAGCGCGAAGCTCTGAGATAGTTTCAACATTGTCATGAAGAGCGAAGTGTATGGCACACTTAGAATATGATTTGACAATGAAAACGCCGCAGCGTCTGAGGTGACGCCGCCGCTCTGCGCAGCACATCCCGTAAGGGAAAAAGCGTGCGTGGCGGTGACAGATACATAATAAAAATGCAAACAGCGCGGCTCTGACACCAGGAATATCAGTCAAAGACAGTACTAAGGCCATAAGCGTGTAACATACACTGAGACCACCACACACACCCCCCCCCTTTCTTTCCCCCCGGCTCTGGGGGATTTGTGGGAGGTCCCTGGGTATATGAAGGGCCAGGAGGAGCCTGTTTTTGCATGTCTCTGCAGCGCAGCGCCATCTGGCGGAGGATAACCCAAGTGTAAGTATTATATCTGGAGCAGGACGTACTGTATAATTAGAGCAGACTTAAAGTCACTTCAACCAGAGTCTTCTAATTCGCTGTCTAGATGGACGGTGTTGACACGTACTGCTGGAGGCAAGCAGCGCACCACTCCCCTCCAGTTTTGTGAGCCCCAACTGGCTGTCCACATACTGTAGCCAGACATCATTCAGGCTCCAGTCTTTGATCAGGATTGCCAGCAATCAACAGCCTGCCACCCTGTATTTCAGTGTTTGCCAGTATTGCCACAGGTCAGACACCCAGCAGCAACCCCCCCCCCCTTCATCCGGGCACACTATGAGCTAACAGGCTGGAGACAATATCTATGCCTGCACCATGTCTCACAACCCCATGATCTGCTCACACTGAGCTGACAGGCTGCAGACAATCTCAGTTTGCTCAATTTTTGTCACATAAGATGCGCTTACCTTTCCCCAAAAGCTGGGGAAAAAATGCCCATGTCTTATAGGGCAAATGTACACCACAAACCACCATATAACAGGTAGCTAAGGTTTTTAAAACAAAAAATACTTTAAACTACTGCAATCCCAAAGAAGCAATCTCTGCACGTGCAGTGCAGCCATCATCACACAGATTCTGTGCAGGCAGGGATATATCACTGCTCCGTGCACTGTCAATGCAGCCGGCACACAACGATGCCATTCATGGATCAGTCTGCGGTCGATTGCATTGTACGTGCAGAGATAGACAGCTACTTCCAGATTGCAAGAGGCAAGATGTTTTTTTCCTCAGAGGTGCTCAGGGATGGGGGGAGATCTGCCACACTACCTTATATGGTGGGTTGGGGGTGTTCTGCATGCTGCCTATTATGTGGGGGAGGGGGATTCTACACGCTTGTTTTGTGGGGATGGGGGGGAATTCTACACGCTCATTTTGTGGGAATGGGGGGGTATCTGCCACACTGCTTACAGGGGGGATTCTCGATGCTATGGGGGAGGGGGAGCTGCCACACTGCATGTTAAAGTGGGGATTCTGCATGCTATGGGGGGAGGGGAACTGCACACTGCATGTTATAGGGGGGATTCTGCATGCTATTGGGTGATCTGCTACACTGCCTGGTGTGGTGTTTTTGGGAATGGGGGGGGGGGGATTTGCCACACTGCATGATAAAGGGGGGGATTCTGCATGCTATATATATATATGCTGTTATAGGGCGGACTAAGGGGCGTTCATGCACACGTTTTGGGGGGATTCTGCAATGTCCTTTTTTTGTGGAGGGGTGGGGGATTTCAGCTCACTTTGGTTCGGAATATTTTTTTTTTTTCTTCCTCAAAATCCTAGGTATGTCTTAGAGGACAAAAATACAGTTCTGTAATTACTCACCTGTAGAATTGGTATTATGAGTATACAGTACGTCCTGCTCCAAATATAATACTTACAAGTGGGATATACTCCGCCAGATGGCGCTGGACTGCAGAGACATCGAAAATAGGCTCCTCCCGGCCCCTCAAATACCCGGGGAGAATTAAACAACCCAACTATCAACTATAACAATGATAACAATCACCATACAGGGGATCCAAGATAATGCAAAACCAAGGGTGGGTTGGAGCAGGATGTACTGTATACTCATAATACCAATTCTACAGGTGAGTAATCACAGAATTGTATTATTCTTAGTATACAGTATGTCCTGCTCCAAATATAATACTTACAAGTGGGACATCCAATAGCAGTGTCCATAAAGTAGGGTGGGATCCCCAAGAAAAAAGGCAGCAGCAGGCAGTTTAAACCACTGCCGCCTGCAGAACCTTTCGGCCAAAAACAGCATCAGCTGAGGCCCGAACATCAACCTTGTAAAACTTTGAAAAGGTATGAACAGAAGACCAATTAGCGGCCTTGCAAACTTGTTCAACAGAAGCCTGGTGCTGAAAAGCCCAAGAGGCACCGATAGCAGGAGTGGAATGAGCAGTAAGGCGGAAGGGAGGATTCTTCCCCTTAGCAGAGTAGGCCTGAATCACAGCCTGATGAATCCACTTGCTGATAGTAGACTTGGCAGGAGCCAAACCCTTCCTAGGACCAGAAGGGACCACAAAAAGAGCATCAGTTTTCCTGAAAGGTGCAGTAGCCACCAGATAGTACTTCAGACACCTAACCACATCCAAAGAGTGCAAAACTCTCTCCTTAGCATTGCTAGGATTAGGGGACAAAGAAAGAATAACAATATCCTGATTCAAATGAAAGGCAGACACTACCTTAGGCAGAAAATCAGGTTTGAAACAAAACACCACCTTGTCCTGGTGCCTCATAGCAGGGGGGCTGAATGGACAGCACCGCCAACTCAGACACACGCCTGACAGAAGTGAAAGCCACCAGAAACACAACCTTGAGCGTAAGAATGGCCAAGGCAGCATCCTGCACAGGTTCAAAGGGAGCACCCTGCAAGGCTGACAGAACCAAGTTCAAATCCCAAACAGGCACCATAGGTTTATGTGGGGGACGCACATGAGTGACCCCCTGGAAAAAAGTCCTGATCAGAGGGTGCTGAGCAAAGGACTTCTGGAAAAAATAGCCAGGGCAGAAACCTGACCCTTCAGAGTACCGAGTTGGAGCCCCATCTCCAACTCATGCTGCAGGAACTCCAGAATCCTGGGAATAGAGAACACACGACAGGGAAGAGACTTAGACTCACACCAGTCAATGTAGGCACGCCAAACCCTGTAATAAATGGAAGAGGAAGACTTTAATCAAAGTATCCACAACCGAGGAAGACAGCCCCTTCTCCATCAAGATGGAGGTTTCAGCAGCCAAGCCGTCAAAGTCAGAGTTTGTAAAATGGGATGGCGTAGTGAGCCCTGAATGAGCAGATCTGGCAACAAGGGCAGAGCGTACTGATCTACTGCCAGCTGTACCACGTCTGCGAACCACACTCTTCTTGGCCACCTGGGGGCCACCAGAATTGCTGGCACCCTTTCCAGAGCAATCTTGCGTAGAACCCTGCTCAGCAGGGGAATTGGGGGGGAAGACATACAGGAACTGAAAGTCCTTCCATGACATTGCTAGCGCATCCGAGGTCAGGGCCAGAGGATCCCTGGACAGAGAGACAAACGCTGGAAGCTTGTGATTGTGGCGGGACGCAAACAGATCCACATCTGGTTGGCCCCAACGGTGACACAGAGATTGAAACACCCTACTGCATAGGGAACATTCTCCCTGGCGAGAGGTCCCCCTGCTCAGAGAGTCCGCCAGGCGATTTTCCACACCCGGGATGTACACAGCTGAAATGCAGGGGACATTGGCCTCCGCCCAAGTCAGGATCAGAGACGCTTCCTGAAGGGCCCCCTTGCTCCAGGTCCCTCCCTGATGATTGATGTAGGCAACTGCCGTCTGGTTGTCCGAGCGCACCTGAACGGGCAGGCCCCAAAGCTGAGTAGTCAAGCGAGCCAGAACTAACCTGACTGCCCGCAGCTCCAAGACATTGATAGGTGTGTGGGCCTCCTGAGGGCCCCACCTCCCCTGGAACCGCAGGGACTTCCAGAAACCCCCCAACCTGACAGACTGGCGTCCGTCTCCCAGGAAGGGGCAAGAAAGGATCTGTCCCCCAACAGGTTCCTTGAGTCCATCCACCACAAGAGGGACCTCCTGACCAGGGGGGAAAGCACACAGACCCTGTCCAGGGACGCTGGGTCCTTGTCCCATACTGACAATAGGTGAAGTTGCAGGGGCCTCAAGTGGAACTGAGCATAAGGGACCGCTTCGAAGCATGCCACCATCAGGCCCACCAGCTGCATCCCCTGCCTGATGGAGGGATGGAGACAAGCTAGGAGGGACTGAGCCTGTGCAATCAGACTGTCCACCTTCTGCTGAGGAAGGAAGATCCTTGCCTGAACTGTATCCAGATTCATTCCTAGGAATGGAGTTACCAAGGAAGGGGACAGTGAGGACTTGGGGTGGTTGATCACCCATCCAAATGACTCCAGAGTGGACACCACCAGCTGAGTATCCAACTCTGCCTGATGTAGAGACTGGTAGGTGATGAGGATGACGTCCAGATAGGGAAGCATGCGGACGCCCTGACATCTGAGCAGAGACATCACGCCAGCCAGCACCTTGGTGAACATCCTGGGCGCTGAAGTGAGGCCGAAGGGTAAGGGCCACAAACTGGTAGCGTTGATCCATCAGAGCGAACCTGAGGAACCTTTGATGACCTGGGAACACAGGAATATGAAGGTAAGCATCTTTGATGTCCACAGAAGTCATGAAATCCCCTTGGCGCAACTGATGGCAGAACGCAGAGTTTCCATGCGAAAGCGCCTGCCCCTGACAAACTTGTTGAGGATCTTTAAGTCCAGGATGGGCCTGACAGAACCATCCTTTTTGGGTACTGTGAATAGGTTGGAATAAAAGCCCTTGTCTTTTTCTCTTAAAGGGACCTGGCAGATGACCCCCAGCTCCAGGAGGCCTTGCACTGCTTGCACTAGCCCCTGAGCTGACACAGGGTCCTGAGGAATCCGGGATCTGATGAATCTTGAAGGGGGATAGGCAGCAAACTCCAACTTGTAACTGGAGGACACTACCTCCTGAATCCACCGGTCTGAGACATGAAGCCTCCAGACATGAGCAAAGTGCTGCAGCCGTCCCCCCACCCGGATGGGTGAGGGCGCTCCATCATGCCTGAGGGGGCTTGGGAGAGGATTTAGCTTTGGGACCCCAGGAGGAGCCAGGACGTCCACGTCCTCTGCCTCTACCCCAGAAATCTCCCCGGGCCCCAGGGAAAGAAACCCCCCTTCCCTGTCTTGCACCACGGAAAGGGGAGGAGAAGGAACCCTGACCCCGAAAGGGCCGAGATTGCGGCCTGCGCTGGGGCAACCTCCCTCCCTTAGCAAAAAGGTCCAGGCGGTCCCCAAACAGGCGCAGTCCTTTAAAGGGAAACCCAGTGAGGGCCTTCTTGGCAGCGTTGTCAGCAGCCCACTGTCGCAGCCAAACCGAGCGGCGTATAGCCACCACGAGGGCAGAAGTTCTGGCACACATTCTGATGGTGTCATCCGATGCTGATAGGACAAAATTTACAAAAATACCATTTTGTGATTACTCACCTGTAAAATGGGTATTATAAGTATGTCACACACCCCGCTTCCAGACATTCATTACATGTGGGTATACTGACCTGTAGATGGCGATCTTGCAGAGATGTCAATAAAAAAAAGGAAGACCCTCCCGGTCCATAAATACCTGGGACCTCCCACTCATTCCCCAGTATAAAGATAGCAGTAAGGTAAAGGGACCAGGAAAGCCAATTAAAACTAACAAAGGTTCACCATATAAAGGATCCAGAATACCAAAGGGCAGGGTGAAGCGGGGTGTGTGACATACTTATAATACCCATTTTACAGGTGAGTAATCACAAAATGGTATTATTCTAAGTATGTCACACACCCCGCTTCAAGACATTCATTACAGTGTCCATAAAGGGCGGGGAGCCAAAAACAAGACAACAAGGCACAAACTTAAACCACTGCAGCTTGCAGAACCTTGCGGCCAAAAACAGCATCCGCTGAGGCCCGCACATCAACCTTGTAAAACTTGGAAAAAGTGTGAACCGAAGACCAAGTAGCAGCCTTACAAACCTGCTCAACAGAGGCCTGGTGCTGGAAGGCCCAGGACGCCCCAACAGCACGAGTAGAATGAGCAGTAACACGAAAAGGGGGAATCTTCCCCTTGGCAGAATAGGCCCCAACAATGGCCTGGCGAATCCATTTACTAATGGAAGACTTGGCGGGAGCCAACCCTTTCCTAGGCCCAGAGGGCACCACAAAAAGGGCGTCAGTCCTACGAAAAGAGGAAATAGCCACCAAATAGTACTTCACACAGCGAACCACATCCAAAGAATGCAAAACCCTCTCCTTGTCATTGCTGGGCTTAGGACACAAGGAGGTTAGAACAATGTCCTGATTAAGATGAAAAGCAGAGACCACCTTAGGAAATCTGGCTTGAAGCGGAAAACAACCTTGTCCTGATGCCTCTCAAAGTAAGGGGCCTTAATGGACAAGGCCGCCAACTCCGATACACGCCGAACGGAAGTGATGGCCATGGCGGGAGCCCCAGAAAAACAACCTTCTGAGTAAGCGTAGAAAGTGCAATATCCTGCAAAGGTTCAAATGGAGGACCCTGAAGAGCAGAAAGAACCAAATTCAAATCCCAAACTCGGAGCAAAGGCTTCCTAGGAGGCCGAACATGCGTAACCCCCTGGAAGAAGGTCTTAACCAAAGGATGAAGCACAAAAGACCTTTGAAAAAAAGACAGACAGGGCAGAGACCTGCTCTTTCAAGATACTCAGCTGGAAACCCAAGTCCAGCCCATGATGCAGAAAATCCAAAATCCGAGAAAAAAAGAGAACACCCCACAGGGCAAGGCCCTGACCTCACACCAATCAATATAAGACCTCCAAGTCCTATAGTAGATGGTAGAAGAAGATCTCTTCCTAGCACTAACAAGAGTCTGAATCACAGAAGCAGAGAGACCTTCCTCCTTTAAGATGGAGGTTTCAGCAGCCAAGCCGTCAAAGCCAACTTTGGTAAATTGGGGTAAAGTAGATGACCCTGAGTGAGCAGGTCCGACCGAAGGGACAGAGCGAACTGATCCACTGCTAGTCGGACGATGTCCGCGAACCACACCCGCCTTGGCCACCTTGGAGCCACCAGAATGGCGGGAACCCCATCTAGGGCCAGCTTTCGCAACACCTTGCCCACCATGGGAAATGGAGGAAACAGATAAAGAAAACCCCAGGTCCCTCCAGCTCAGGGACATGGCATCCACTGCCAGAGCCAGAGGATCCTGAGAGAGAGACACAAAAGCCGAAAGTTTGTGATTGTGACGAGAGGCAAACAGGTCCACCTCCGGTGTCCCCCACCGGAGGCAGAGAGACCGAAAAACCATGGGATTGAGAGACCATTCCAGCACGGCGAGAAGAACACCTGCGCAGAGAGTCCGCCTCCGTGTTCTCCACGCCCGGGATGTACACTGCCGAGATGCAAGGGACATGGCTCTCCGCCCAAGCCAGAATCAGAGACACCTCACTGAGGGCACTCCAGCTGCGAGTCCCTCCCTGGTGATTGATGTACGCAACCGCCGTCCGATTGTCCGACCGAACTTGAACCGGCAAGCCCTGTAACTGCTGTGTCAAATGAGACAGAACCAACCTGATAGCTCTCACCTCCAGAACATTGAAGGGCAAGTGGGCCTCCTGAGGCCCCCACAGCCCCTGAAACGGACGATCCTTCCAAAAACCTCCCCACCCCGACAGACTGGCATCCATGGTGACTGTCTCCCAAAGAGGCGTCAGAAAAGACCGGCCCCTCAAGAGATTGGCCGGAACCAGCCACCACTGAAGAGACTGCCGAACCCTGGAGGACATCCGGAAAAACAGATCCAACGACCTTGGACACTGGTCCCAAGCCTCAGACAGGCGGCAGGGTTTCTTTGTTTCCAGCATCTAAGCAGGAAGTGTCATTATTTCACCACCTGCTCAGTATGCCGATATCTTTCTTAAAAGGAGCAATGGATCCCCATCTGTTTTAAGGTAGGATTAAGGGGTGAGGTAACCCCGAAACGCGTTACCTTTGAATGGGGAGCCCAGGATATTCACTCCACACAGGTCATGCTATATTTTAAAATGTTACATTAAATGTTATGTTTTATCACACTTGGTGAGCTGGACCTGCAGCACATTACTGGTCCCAAGCCGCCAATAGATGAAGCTGAAGCGTCCTTGTGTGAAACTGGGCAAAGGGAACCGCCTCGAAGGAGACCACCATCAATCCCACCAGCCTCATTCCCTGCCGGAGAGACGGGCGAGGGTTGGACAAAAGAAGTCAATTCCTGAATCAAAAGAACCTTGGAGTGAGGAAGAAACACTCGGTGATGGAAGGAATCCAGAGAATTCCCAGGAAGAACACCACCCTGGAAGGAAAGAGGGAGGACTTGGGATAATTGATCACCCAGCCGAAACTTTCCAGAGTGGACACCACAGTCCTGGTGTCTGCTTCCGATTGACTGAAAGAAGAAGCCATGATGAGAAGGTCGTCCAAATAAGGCACGACGCGAATACCCTGGGCTCTGAGGAGGGCCATCACCCCTGCCAGCACCTTGGTGAACACCCTTGGAGCCGAGGTAAGGCCGAACGGAAGAGCCACAAATTGAAAATGCCGATCTTCCACCACGAACCAGAGGAATCTCTGGTGTGCCGGGAAAAAAGGTACATGAAGATAAGCGTCCTAGATGTCTATGGACGTCATGAAGACCCCTTGACGAAGAGAATTGATGGCGGAGCGCAGCGTTTCCATGCGGAACATCCGGGGGCGGATAAACCTGCTGAGGAACTTCAGATCCAGAATGGGACGAACGGATCCGTCCTTTTTGGGCACCGTGAACAGATAGGAATAAAAGCCCCAGCCCACGTCCGAAAGAGACATCGGACAAATAACCGCCATGTCCTGAAGATTCCTTACAGCCGCCCGGAGCCCCTGAGCGGCCAGAGGATCTGAAGGCACACGAGACCTGAAAAACCTGGGAGGAGGTCGGGACTCGAACTCCAGCTTGTAACCGGACGACACCACCTTCCGGATCCACCTGTCCGAGACCGCCTGGTCCCAGACCTGGGAGAAATGTCGCAACCGTCCCCCCACCCGCAAGGGTGAGGGCGCCCCCTCATTGCTGAGCGGGCTTAGCAGCGGGTTTGGGCTTAGAGCCCCAGGAGTGACCAGGACGGGCACGACCTCTGCCCCTAGTCCAAGCGGCCCCTCTGGAGTAGGAGAAGGCCGAACCCCTGCCAGCTCAGGCTCCTCGAAAGAATGGATTAAAGGCAGCCGTCCCCCGAAAGGAACAGCGCTGTTTCTTGCGCTGAGGTAACTTACCTCCCTTGGCAACAGAATCCTATTTTTCTCCAAACAGGTGCAGACCCACAAAAGGGAGAGCCGTAAGAGACTTCATAGAAACAAAATCAGCAGCCCATTGGTGCAACCAAACCGACCGCCGGATAACCCCCAATAAGGCCGTGGTCCTACTACACATCACCATGGCGTCATCCTGAGCGGCAAGCACAAAGAGACAAAAACGACTCACAAAGTTTGAGAGCAATAACTCCTCACAATCCGGGGCAAGGCCGGAAGAAGTCAACAAATCCCTGACAATGGACCTGGAAGCCAACAACAACAGCGCCGAAGCACAAACAGGCCTCAAGGCCGACCCAACACTGGCAAACCCATGGCAAGCCAACTGGTCAATACGTCTATCCACACCATCCTTGATGGTAGTACAGTCAGGAGAATGCAAAACAGCTGTGCTAGACAACCCCAAAACCGGAGAATCAACCTCAGTAGGGGAAGACCATTGCATAACCAGGTCCGCCGGAAAGGGATATCTCTTATCCCAACCCGGAGGAACACCAAGAAGGCGAGTAGGCTTTTCCCATTCCATAAGAATGACATCATCAAAATGCTTCTGATGGGGAAACTCCAAGCATGGCTTGGCCACCTCAAATAATTCCCCTTTTGGCGGAGGAGCCACCTCAGGAGGAACAATAGCCAAAACTTTAAACATCTGAGCCAGGATCGAAGGGGTGTCAATGGCATCCCCCTGCGCCTGCTCACCAGTCGCACCAAGGAATTGCTGATCGTCAGCCTCGTCCAATTCCTCAGAGAGCTCCCCCTCCTCAAGCGGGGAACAATCAGACCAGTCTAACGATTCAAACTCTTCAACATCACAGGCCGGTGCGGCCGGAGACAGATGCTGCCGCTTAGCCGGGGCCTTCTGGGCAACCACATTAGAAAACATTTTCTCAAGAATGGCCAACCTGGCACACACATCAGATTGCGACTCCCCACCCATGACCACGTCACATGGGGTACGGAACAGGCGGGGAGGGGTAGGAGATGACACAGGCGGTTGGTAGCCGGAGGCCGACGTACCGGACTGCCGCGTAATGTTCCGCTGTGCACATGGAATGCACAGTATGACATCATTCCCTGGAAGGGGAGCCCCACACCCCAGACATTGCCTGGATTGCCCCGAGGGGCCATTTCCGGTATCGCTGGAAGCCTCCATATAGTGAATTATGGTAGTCGCAATGACCCAAGGATTTACGCAATAAGCGACCCGGGATGCCCCTTTAATGTGCCGCGTGGGATAATTTATAGGGAAACCTAAGCCTACCCAGGTATCTTAAGACCGGGGGACCCCTTTAACTTGCAAGCAGGGATCTGGAATGCAAGTGTACAGCAGTCACTCCAGAGCAAGGATTCCCACACAGCAAAGACATACATAGGCATATAATACATATACATGTATACACAGGATATGCACAAAATGTCAGCAGCGCTATCAAACTTAACTAGAAGGAAGAAGTACTCACAAGATGGCAGCTCACGAGCACGTGACGGCAGCAGCAGCAGAAGGAAGGAGAAGGGGGGCGTGCCGGACCAACGCGCGCGAAGCGCCCCGCCCCCTACTAGCCACACAGTACAGCGCGGGCCGCGCGAAGCAGGCCCGCCCAACAACAGAGCCCGGCAACGTCCCTGACAATGGACCACAGCACAGCGCGGGCCCCGAGCCACCAGGCCGGCAAGAGGAAGCGGCTGCCTGACGCGCGACGCGTCCGGCCCCGCTCCCCCCCCCGAAGAGCAAGGAGCCCGGCAATGAGCGAGCTCCTCCACAGCGCGATTTTGGGAGTGGGCGGGCCGCCGGCTTGCGCGCCGAGACCGGCCCCGCTCCTCCCGCAGCACCACTGAGGTGGGGAAGTTCCCCATCTCCGATGCAGCGCCGCATGTCCGCACGGGACCAAGCGGCCAACAGTAAAAATTCAAGCACGCACACACACTGTAAAAGCATAAGCACGCATACACACACACACCCACATGAGGAAAGGCCCCCCCTCCTAGCGTAGGGAGAAATGGGGACCGAGCGGGGGAGAAGTGCCAAACCCCGGGGGTGGGAACAGCGACGGGGCATCCCAATCCGGGATCACCAGACCGGATAACCGCTTGCCCCATAGTATGGTGCCTTGCGGTGGAGCTAGGCTCCTAGGCACCATAAAGGTGCTGTCTACCATCGCCCGGCCCCGCAGCCTAGGCTGGGAGGCTTCTCTAAGGGGAATAAAAGAGGGCCGGGCAGAAATAGAACCGAGAGGGGGGCCGGGAGTTACCCCGGCTACCTGCAATCAGGAGACTTCATTCTTCTGACTTGTCGCCGATCTGCAGAGAAGAAACACTGGGATATAGTGGGAGGTCCCAGGTATTTATAGACCGGGAGGGGCTCTTTTTTCTTGACTTCTCTGCAAGTTCACCCTCTAGAGGTGAGTAAACCCAAGTGTAATAATAGTTTTGAAGCGGGGTGTGTGACATACTTAGAATAAGTTGGTTTCTCCCTCCCCCATCCAGGCTCACCATTAGCCTCAGGCCTGCTACCCTTTGGGTGAAGGGTCTGCGGCCCAGAGCATAGCTCTGTGAACACCCGACCCCAGGTGTTCCCCTACCTTCACCTGAACCGTCAGCCCTGGCTCGGAGGCAGGATGGGTCCGGAACAGGTGGGAATAGGCTTGCAGGGCCTAAGGGCTTGGGATGCCCCGCTCCCCTGCGATCAATCAGAGAGAGCAAATCTTCTGTCTTCGCAGTCAGGACTGCAGAAAAACTCTGGGGTTTCTGGGTAATTCCTGCCCTTTTATGGGCCGGGAGGAGCCACAAGTCTTTCTGCAGTCGACTGCGCCACCTTGTGGCGGATTACCCAAAGGTGAAGAATTGAAATGAAGCAAGCCGTGCTGTATACCAGGAAAATGGCTTATATCATGAGGGTGGCAGGCATCAACACAGACACAGCAACTCAATTGTACTGTAAAAAAAAAACCTCCTTACCTTGTCAGGATCAAACAGTGAAAAGCTTGAATGAGCAGTCACAGCGGTGTCTCTCTTAGCAGCACAGAGCATCTCTTCTGTGAAGCAGTGTGTCCATGCGTACATTCTATTGAACAGAGGAGCGGGCCACGCACAGTGCAGAGGGAAGCCGCTCTGTGGTGCTATTTAGCTGTCAGCGCTGGATCGTTTTACTGACTTTAGGACATTAAAAAAGACAAAATTGAGATTTGATTTAGTAGTAAATCAAGTGGTATTGGGCACGTGCCCTAGAGACCGCCCATAATAAATATGCAAAGGACCCAGTGTGCTTACATCACATCGCTGTTGCCACACCCAGTTTCTCTTCCTTTTTTACCTGCATCTCTTATGCTCTGATACTTGGCAAAAACTTAGGAACTACAGGGTCTTTTTGAAGTTTGGGACAGTGCAATGTATAGCCCGCGACAATGAGGCTTGCCTTTAGTATAATGATGATTATCCTTTTACAGATTTTTTTTTAAAAATAAAAATACATTTTATTTATTTTATTTTTAGTTTACTCTAGTTGTACAAAATGTGTTAAGAACATCTGTGCATGCTTTAGTCTAAATACATACAACACTATTTATTCATGTAGACTGCTATTAAACTGACCCACACCTGGTCAGATAGGCCTCTCATCGTCAGGCAATAGCTACAGGCACCTAATTTAGGCTATAGGTTTGCCTAATTGGTGGCGTCTTCTGGGATTTATATGGACCCACTTTACATTCCTCTGGTCAAGCTTTAAGCCCTTCAATCCAATTCTCTCAAGCAGCATTTTCCTCACCACAGAGACTCATAGTTGAAATGCACTTGCAACAGGTACTTCATCCGGACCTGACAGGGGTCGTATACAATGTACTCATTGTAATTTAGTGTATAGCCATCATTATTCTGAAGTCCAGTGTCTACCAAAGGTCCAAGTGGAACCTCTGTTTCTTCACTAGAGAAAGCAAAAGAACAAATATTACGAATAATTATACAAAACGCAAAGATAAATATCCTTATAGTCTTTGCAACTCACTGTATAACAGACTTTTGTGGATCTGGTATACTACGACCAAGACCTTTTGTGCTGTGTTTCCCCTTCAACTTCTTCTGGGCATCATAATCTGCTGCAATTAGCTCATTACATTCACCAAGGGCCACCTGCAAGAGAGACACAAAGGAAATACATAGTGTGTGTGTGTATATATATATCGTTGCCTGCTGTCTAAAGGCCTTCTTTATTTTCATATATTATAGAAAAATGTTGTCCTTCTACTCATTTGTAAGACATCAGTTATAAAAAATAAAAAAATAAAAAACCACCATTTGTAAATTGCAAAAAAAGATAAAAGCAGAACAGAGGGGCCGTCAGCCCCTTAGCCATCAAGATGGAGGTTTCAGCAGCCAAGCCGTCAAAGCCAGCGTTTGTAAATTGGGATGGCACAGCTGTCCCTGAGTGAGCAGGTCTGGATCCTTGGGAAGGGCGTATTGATCTACTGCATGATGTCTGCGAACCACACACTTCTTGGCCAACAGGGGGCCACCAGAATGGTTGGCACCCCTTCCTGGGCTATCTTGCGCAGCACCCTGCCCAGCAGAGGAAACGGAGGGACCACATAGAGGAGCCGAAACCCCGTCCAAGGCATTGCTAGCGCATCCGTGGCGAAGGCCAGAGGGGCCTGTGAGAGAGAGACCTATATTGGAAGCTTTTGATTGTGACGGGACAGGACAAGAAAGTAGAAACCTGCAGGCTCTCCACCTTCTGCTGAGGCAGGAATACCTTGACCTAAGATGTATCCAGAGTCATGCCCAGAAAGTACCTCTCCTCACAAAGGACGGAGACAGTGAAGACTTGGGATGGTTGATCACCCAGCCGAAGGACTCGAGTGTGGAAACCACCACCTGGGTATCTAATTCGGCTTGATGGAAGGACTGAGACACAATCAGGATGTCATCCAGATAAGGGAGGATGCATATGCCCCGATTCCTCAACAGAGCCATCACACCCGCCATCACCTTGGTGAACACCTGAGGAGCCGAGGTGATACAGAAAGGTAAAGCCAGAAATTGGTAGTGCTGATCCTCCAGAGCGAACCTGAGAAATCTCTGATGACCTGGAAAGATTGGTACATGAAGGTAAGCATCTTTGATGTCCACTGAAGTCATGAAGTCGCCCGGGCGCAGGGTACTGACCGCCGAGCATAGAGCCTCCATGCGAAAGTGCTTGAACCTGACAAACTTGTTGAGGCACTCCAAATCCAGGATGGGCCTCAGGGACCCATCCTTTCTGGGGACCGTGAACAGATTGGAGTAGAAGCCTCGACCCCTTTCCCGGGAAGGCACCGGGCAGATGACTCCCAACTCCAAAAGGTTTTGGACCACAAGGCGCAGGCCCTGAGCTGACCGGGGATTTTAAACCATCCGGGATCTGAGGAATCTTGGGGGCGGCCAGGCTGCAAACTCTATCTTGTACCCGGAGGACACCACCTCCTGAATCCACCGGTCTGAGACGCGTAGCCTCCAGACGTGAGCAAAGAGCCGAAGCCGCCCCCCCACCCGGATGGGTGAGGGCGCCTCCTCATGCCTGAGGGGGCTTGGGGGAAGGTTTGGACTTGGGACCCCATGAAAGACTGGGACAGCCACGGCCTCTAGCCCGGCCCCAAGAGTCTCTGCGTGTCCCCGCAAATGGTGTACCCCGACCTGCCCTGGAAGCACAGAAGGAGGGGAGGGAAGAACTGGCCCCCCGAAAGGGCCGCGGCTGCCTCCTGCGTTGAGGCAGCCTACCATCCTTGGCAAACAAATCCAGGCGCCCCTGCGAAGAGCCTCAGCCCCATAAAGGGAAATCCGGTGAGAGCCTTCTTAGCGGCATTATCAGCCGCCCACTGACGCAGCCAAACAGAGCGGCGAATAGCCACCAAAAGGGCAGAGGTCCTACCACACATCCTGACCGCATCATCCATAGCAGAAAGAATAAATGCAACAAAATGATAGCAAATCAGGAGGGATCTATAATCCTCCCCCCTATTGGCAGCCGTGGCACTATCCAGAACACACTTGAGTAGCCCTTTAATAGCAATAGCCGTAATGGCAGCAGCGCATACTGGGCGCAGCGCAGTCCCCGCACAGGCAAATGCGTGACAGGCTAGCTGATCCTCAAGCACCTGACCCTAGTGCTGTCCTACCTTCACCCGAACCGTCAGCCGAGGCTGGGAGGCAGTGGGTCCAGAACGGGTGGAAATAGACCTGCAGGGCCGCAGGCTGGTAAGTCCCGCTCGCCTGCGCAATATAGAGAGCCATCTTCCATCTTCGCAGTCCGACTGCAGAAGGAACACTGGGAATTGTGGGAGGTTCCTGGCTTTTTATAGGGCCGGGAGACGCCACAAGTCTTTTCTGCAGTCCACTGCGCCACCTTGTGGCGGATAACCCAGATGTAAGGATTAAGTGAAACAGGACGTGCTGTATACTTGGAAAATTATTATTTTGATCAATATCCAGAGGGTTTAGGCACCTTTTCTTGGGGTGAGAATGGTTTGGACATAAGGAGAGAACCACAATCTCCTGTATAACATGGAAGACAAAGACAACCTTTTGTAAACACCCTGGCTTCAGATGAAAAACCATGTAGACCCCATTGGTAAGAGCCGTCAAATCGAAATCCTAGTAAACAAAAATTATTGCTACCAATAAATCAACATTCCATTAACATAGAAGACATATATCTGACAAAGAATGGCCAACACATGATCTTTTAGGGAACTATTCGGTACAGTTGGTGTATTGAGAATGCAAGACAGGTCTAAACCTATTTTGTGACAACTGAGCATAGAAGAAAAAAACATTTAATCAGAGGACAAAAATACAATTCTGTGATTACTCACCTGTAGAATTGTTTTTATGGTAATCCAGCACAGGTTGCTTCATCTGCAATTCTTCACATTTGGGTAATCCACCACCAGGTGGCGCAGTCAACTGCAGGAAGACTTGTAGCTCCTCCCGCCCATAAAAGGGCAGGAATTACCCAGAAGACCCAGTGTTTGAAAAGCAGTAATGCAAGAAGCCGGGAGGCAAAGACCATGTTAAGAAAACACAGCCCACTAAAGAAAAAATCAAAAAAATCACCATAACAAGGCCAAAGAGTGAAGGGTCCACTCCTTGGAATTAGCAGGGTTAGGACACAAAGGCAAAACAATGTCCTGATTGAGATGAAAAGCAGACACAACCTTAGGCAAGAAATCCGGCTTAAGCCGAAACACCACCTTATCCTGATGCCTTTCAAAATAAGGAGGTTTGATGGAAAGCGCCGCCAGCTCAGAAACTCGCCTGACAGAAGTAATGGCCACCAAAAAGAGTCAGAATTGGCAAAGCAGCCTGTAAAGCTATGATATTTTTTATATATTTTGTTCCCATAGAAATTGTAAAAAAAAATCTTATACATGCAATCACTGTATATAGGACAATCCCTTTTGTTTGGTGCAGCATGGTGGGTAACCCCCTTTGTTCTTTGAAGACTGGTTTGACTGTAGCTCCAGTTTCAGGTGTGCATTTGTATGCAAATTAAGCTGGCTACCTGTGATAGACTAAGTTGCCTGGGTCAATCACAGACGACCTGCAGATTTCAAAATGGAACAAAGGGTCCACCTGATAAAAACAGTAGGCTGGAGAGAGAGAGGAGATTTCTTTTGGAGGGCAGCTGGAGAAAAGATGTGCTGGTGCGCCTGACCAGACGGATGATGATGGGACTTTGCCTTGGGTAGAGAGAGCTGCATTGTGAAGCCAAGTACAGCAGCCATCTTGTTTGGATGTGGTCTGCTGATTTTCTGCGTGGAGCAATTAAAACAGATGAGTAATCTGTTTTAATATATATATGCTTTTGCCCTGTTAGGCTTTCTATGCTGTAACACGGATTGTAGTATTTTTGTTTTGTACATTTTGCAAGGTATATAAAATAACTTTAAAGTGCATCATCTTCCTTGGAGATTACTGGCAAATGAACTTATTAGACAAACAAGGCGTTTTTGGAGATATACATGTATTTGAGCTCTTAAGTTTCCTTATATATTTGAGGGCTGCAAATATATTTTGTAAATTTTAGATAAATTACGCCCAAGCAAGACACAGCCCCACGGATAGGCTCAAAGGGAGGACCCTGCAGAGCAGACAACACCAGATTCAGGTCCCAAACTGGTAGCATAGGCTTACGTGGCGGACGCACATGAGTAACTCCCTGGAAAAAAGTCTTAACCAACCGGTGATTGGCAAAGGATCTTTGGAAAAAAAAATACAATTTTGTGAATACTCACCTGTAAAAATACAATTCTGTGAAATACTCACCTGCAGAATTGATATTATAAGTATACAGTACGTCCTGCTCCAGATAGATTACTTATACTTGGGTTATCCTCCCCCAGATGGCGCTGCACTGCAGAGACATGCAAAACAGGTTCCTCCCGGCACCTCAAATACCCAGGGACCTCCCACAAATCCCCAGCATTGAAAAGCAGTGAACAAGAAGCCGGGAGAATTTAACCACCAACTGGTAACTATAAGAATGATAACAATCACCATACAGGGGATCCAGAACAACGCAAAAAAACCAGGGTGGGGTGGAGCAGGACGTACTGTATACTTATTATATCAATTCTACAGGTGAGTATTTCACAGAATTGTATTATTCTTAGTATACAGTACGTCCTGCTCCAGATAGATTACTTACACTTGGGACATCCAATATCAGTGTCCATAATCAGGGTGGGATCCCCAACAAAAGGTAACAGCAGACAGTTTAAACCACTGCCGCCTGCAAAACCTTGCGGCTGAAAACAGCATCACCTGAGGCCCCAACATCAACCTTGTAAAACTTTGAAAAGGTATGAACAGAAGACCAAGTAGCGGCCTTGCAAACTTGTTCAACAGAAGCCTGGTGCTGGAAGGCCCAAGAGACACCAATAGCACGAGTAGAATGAGCAGTAAGGCGGAAGGGAGGTTCCTTCCCCTTAGCAGAATAGGCCTGAATCACAGCCTGACGAATCCCTTTGCTAAGAAGGGACCACAAAAAGAGCATCAGTCTTCCTGAAAGCCATAGTGACTACCAGATAATACTTCAGACACCTGACCACATCCAAGGAATGCAGAACCCTTTCCTTAGCGTTGCTAGGATTAGGACACAATGAAGGAAAAACAATATCTTGATTCAAATGAAAGGCAGACACCACCTTAGGCAGAAAGTCTGGCTTAAAGCGGAACACCACCTTGTCCTGGTGTCTCTCATAGTATGGGGGCTGAATAGACAGAGCCGGCAGCTCAGACACACGCCTGACCGAAGTAATAGCCACCAGAAAGACAACCTCAAGGGTAAGTACAGCCAGAGCAGCATCCTGAATAGGCTCAAAGGGAGCGCCCTGCAAGGCAGACAAAACCAAGTTCAAATCCCAAACAGGGACCATAGGTTTACGTGGGGGACGCACATGAGTGACCCCCTGAAAGAAGGTCTTAACCAAAGAATGCTGAGCAAAAGACTTCTGAAAAAAGACAGACAGGGCAGAAAGTTTTAGACCCAACTCCAATCCATGCTGTAAAAACTCCAGAACCCTAGGGACTAAGAACTCCCTACAGGGAAGAGACCTAGACTCACACCAATCAATGTAGGTACGCCATACCCTATAATAGATGGAAGAAGAAGTTTTCTTCCTAGCCTGCACTATGGTATCCACCACCAAGGCAGATAAGCCTTTCTCCATCAAGATGGAGGTTTCAGCAGCCAGGCCGTCAAAGCCAGAGTTTGTAAATTGGGATGCGTAAGGGGCCCTGAGTGAGCAGATCTGGTGCCCCTGGCAGGACATACTGGTCTACTGCCATTTGTACCACGTCTGCGAACCACACTCTTCTTGGCCACCTGGGGGCCACCAGAATCACTGGCACCCCTTCCAGAGCAATCTTGCGCAGGACCCTGCCCAGCAGGGGGAACGGGGGAAAGACATACAGGAGCCGAAATTCCTTCCATGACATGGACAGAGCATCCGTGGCCAAGGCCAGAGGATCCTGAGACAGGGAGACAAAGGCCGGGAGCTTGTGATTGTGACGGGATGCGAACAGATCCACAGGGACTGGAATACCTTTTTGCAGAGGGACCACTCCCCCTGACGGGAAGTCCCCCTGCTCAGAGAGTCTGCCAGTAGATTTCCTGCCCCCGGGATATACACAGCCGAAATGCATTGAACATTGGCCTCCGCCCATGTCAGAATCCGCGACACCTCCTGGAGGGCACCCCTGCTCCGGGTCCCTCCCTGATGGTTGATGTAGGCAACCGCCGTCCTGTTGTCTGAGCGCACCTGCAGACATTCCCTGCAGGTGATTGGTCAACTGCTCCAGTACCAACCTGATTGCCCGTAGTTCCAGAATGTTGATGGGTAAGTGGGCCTCCTGAGGGCCCCACCTCCCCTGGAACCGCAGGGACTTCCAGAATCCCCCCCAACCTGACAGACTGGCATCCGTGGTGACCGTCTCCCAGGAGGGGGCCAGAAAGGACCTGCCCCTTAGCAAGTTCTTGTGGTCCAGCCACCACGAGAGGGACCCTCTGACCAAGGGGGGAAGCACACAGACCCCGTCCAAGGACGTGGGGTCCTTGTCCCATACTGACAGAAGGTGAAGCTGCAGAGGCCTCAAATGGAACTGAGTAAAGGGCACCGCCTCGAAGCTCGCCACCATCAGACCCACCAGCTGCATTCCCTGCCTGAGGGAGGGCTGGGGGCCGAGAGCAGGAACCTCACCTGCGCAGTCAGAGCTTCCACCTTCTGTTGAGGAAGGAATATCCGTGACTGAACCGTATCCAGAATCATTCCCAGGAATGGGGTCACTGACGAAGAGGACAGAGAGGACTTGGGGTGATTGATCACCCAGATGAAGGACTCCAAGGTGGACACCACCAGCTGAGTGTCCAGCTCTGCCTGCTGCAGGGACCGCGAGGTGATGAGAATGTCGTCCAGGTAGGGCAGCACGCGTATGCCCCCTGACCTTATCAGAGACATCACCCCCGCCAGCACCTTGCTGAACACTCTGGGAGCTGAAGTGAGGCCAAATGGCAAGGCCACAAATTGGTAATGTTGATCTTTCAACGCAAATCTGAGAAACCTTTGATGTCCCGGGAACACAGGGATGTGAAGGTAAGCATCTTTGATGTCCACAGACGTCATAAAATCTCCTGGGCGCAGAGAGCCGATGGCCGAGCGCAGAGTTTCCATGCGAAAGCGCCTGTTCTTGGCAAACTTGTTGAGGATCTTTAAATCCAGAATGGGCCTGACTGACCCATCTTTTTTGGGCACTGTGAAAAGGTTGGAATAGAACCTCTTGCCCCTTTCTCTTAAGGGGACCCTGCACATGACCCCCAGATCCAGAAGTCCTTGCACGGCCTGCATCAAGACCTGAGCTGATACAGGGTCCTGGGGGATCGGGGACCTGATGAATCTTGTGGGGGGCCGCACAGCAAACTCTATCTTGTAACCAGAGGACACTACCTCCTGAATCCACCGGTCTGAGACTTGGCGCCTCCAGGCGTGCGCGAAGTGCTGTAGCCGTCCCCCCACCCTGACGGGCGAGGGCGCCCCATCATGCCTGAGGGGTCTTGGGAGGGGCTTTGGGTTTGGACCCCCAGGAGGAGCCAGGACGTCGTCCTCTGCTCCTATGCCAGGAATCTGCGCGAGCCCCCGCGAAGGACACCCCTTTTCCCTGCTTAGCGCCTCGGTAGGGGACTGAAAGGGGGCCCTGGCCCAGAAAGGGCCGAGACTGCCGCCTGTGCTGGGGTAACTTACCTCCTTTAGCAAAGAGGTCAAGGTGGTCCCCAAACAGACGTAGCCCCTTAAATGGAAGCCCAGTAAGGGTCTTCTTTGCCGCATTGTCAGCAGCCCACTGGCGCAGCCACACCGCGCGGCATATAGCTACCGCCAAGGCAGAAGATCTGGCACACATCCTAACAGTATCATCCGATGCAGACAGGATAAAGTTTACAAACACATCACAGTTAGACAGTGCATTAACCGTATCAGGTGGCAATTCGTCTGGGCCATCGAGTGCATTTCTGACCAGGGCCCTGAGCGCCACAGAAGTAATGGTCAGAGCGCAAACCGGGCGCAGCGCCGCCCCCCCCCAAATGCAAAGGCATGGCATGCCAATTGGTCAATGCGCCGGTCCTCAGAGTCCCGCAGCGTAGTAGTGTCGGGAGAGTGCATAATAGAGGTGTTAGACAGCCCTAGAATAGGAGCATCGACCTCGGGGGGCGATGACCAGCACTTGACCATGTCAGAACCATGCCCAGTAAGCAAGGAGCATAAAAATCGCCCGTGAGGGCACTTACAGACCGCGGAAGGGGGGACCGTTACCACGCGCGCGACTACACATCAAAATGGCGCCAAGCGAACCTCAAAGGGCGGGTCAGAGCGGGCCGTGACGCGGCGCGCGCCAAGCCAGGTCCCCGCCCCCCCGAAGAGCGCGAAGCTCTAAGACAGCAGCCAACGATAACGCTGCAGCGTCTGAGGCTACGCCGCCGCCCAGCGCAGAACATCCAATGAAGGAAAAAGCACGCGCGGCGGCAGTTACACGAGTAAGAATACAAATCAGCGCGGCGGCAGACACCACATATACAAGTCCAAGGACATTACAAAGGTCTTATGCATGTAATCACAATACACTGACACCAAACCCCCCCCCCCCCTTTCTTTCCCCCCGAGCTACAGGGGGAACGAGGGAGGATGGCGGCCCTTTGGACAGGGCCCACCGTTACACGGGGCAATAATGCGGGAGGGGCATCCCATAGAGGCTCACCATCAGCCTATACCGCCTACCCTTTGGTGGGGTACTGCGGTGGAGCATGGCTCCATAAGCACGCATGGTGCTGCCTACCTTCACCCGACCAGCGCAGCCCAGGCTGGGAGGCACATCACAAAGAGGACGGGTGGGAATAGTCCGCAGGGCCGCAGGCTTTAATAGCCCCGCTCACCTGCGAGAGAGTGATACTTCATGTCTTCGCAGTCAGCACTGCAGAGAAATCTGGGGATTTTTGGGTGGTCCCTGGGTATTTGAGGGGCCGGGAGGAGCCTGTTTTGCATGTCTCTGCAGTGCAGCGCCATCTGGCGTATGATAAGTATGTCACACACCCCGCTTCAAGACATTCATTACATGTGGGTATACTGACCTGTAGATGGCGATCTTGCAGAGATGTCAATAAAAAAAGGAAGACCCTCCCCGTCCATAAATACCTGGGACCTCCCACTCATTCCCCAGTATAAAGATAGCAGTAAGATCAAGGGACCAGGAAAGCCAATTAAAACTAACAAAGGTTCACCATATAAAGGATCCAGAATACAAAAGGGCAGGGTGAAGCGGGGTGTGTGACATACTTCTAATACCCATTTTACAGATGAGTATTCACAAAATGGTATTATTCTAAGTATGTCACACACCCTGCTTCAAGACATTCATTACATGTGGGACATCCAATAGCAGTGTCCATAAAGGGCGGGGATCCAAAAAACAAGACAACAAGGCACAAACTTAAACCACTGCAGCTTGCAGAAATTTGCGGCCAAAAACAGCATCCGCTGAGGCCCGCACATCAACCTTGTAAAACTTGGAAAAAGTGTGAACCGAAGACCAAGTAGCAGCCTGACAAATCTGCTCAACAGAAGCCTGGTGCTGCAGGGCCCAGGACTCCCCAACAGCACGAGTAGAATGAGCAGTAACACGAAAAAGGGGGAATCTTCCCCTTAGCAGAATCTGGCCTGGCGAATCCATTTACTAATGGAAGACTTGGCGGGAGCCAAAACTTTCCTAGGCCCACAGGGCACCACAAAAAGGGCGCCAGTCCTACGAAAAGAGGAAATAGCCACCAAATAGTACTTCACACAGCGAACCACATCCAAAGAATGCAAAACCCTCTCCTTGTCATTGCTAGGCTTAGGACACAAGGAGGGTAGAACAATATCCTGATTAAGATGAAAAGCAGAGACCACCTTAGGAAGGAAATCTGGCTTGAAGCGGAAAACAACCTTGTCCTGATGCCTCTCAAAGTAAATGGCCTTAATGGACAAGGCTGCCAACTCCGAAACACGCCGAACAGAAGTGATGGCCATGGCGGGAGCCCCAGAAAAACAACCTTCTGAGTAAGCGCAGAAAACGCAATATCCTGCAAAGGTTCAAAAGGAGGGCCCTGCAAGGCAGAAAGAACCAAGTTCAAATCCCAAACTGGGAGCAAAGGCTTCCTAGGAGGCCGCACATGCGTAACCCCCTGGAAAAAAATCTTAACCAGAGGATGAAGAGCAAAAGACTTTTGAAAGAAAACCGCCAGGGCAGAAACCTGCCCTTTCAGCGTACTAAGCTGCAAACCTTGGTCCAGACCATGTTGCAGAAATTCCAAAACCCTAGGGATAGAAAACGCCCTGCAAGGCAAGGCCCTGACCTCACACCAATCAATATAAGACCTCCAAATCCTATAATAGATGGCAGAGGAAGACTTCTTTCTAGCCCTAACCAGAGTCTGAATGACAGCATCAGAAAGACCTTCCTCCCTCAAGATGGAGGTTTCAGCAACCACGCCGTCAAAGCCAGCGTTGGTAAATTGGGGTAGAACAGTGGACCCTGAGTGAGTAGATCCGGCAGAAGGGGCAGAACTGATCCTCTGCCAACCTTACCACGTCTGCGAACCAAACCTGTCTTGGCCACCTTGGAGCCACCAGGATTGCTGACACGCCCTCTAGGGCCAGCTTGCGCACCACTTTGCCCACCATGGGAAACGGAGGGAACAGGTACAGAAACCCCAGATCCCTCCAGAGTCAGCGGATCCCGCGAGAGAGACACAAATGCCGGAAGCTTGTGATTGTGACGAGAGATTGTGACGGCAAAGAGGTCCACCTCCGGAGTCCCCCACCGGTGGCAAAGCGACCGAAACACCTTGGGGCTGAGCGACCATTCCCCCCCAGCGAGATGACCCCCTGCTCAGGGAGTCCGCCTCCGTGTTCTCCACTCCCGGAATGTACACTGCTGAGATGCATGGGACATTGCCCTCTGCGCAATCCAGTATCAAAGACACTTCCCTGAGGGCCCGCCTGCTGCGAGTCCCTCCCTAGTGATTGATGTAGGCGACCGCCGTCCGATTGTCCGACCGAACCTGAACAGGTAGTCCCCGTAACTGATGAGCCAAGTGAGCCAGAACCAACCTGATGGCTCTCAGCTCCAGAACATTGATGGGATCGTGAGCCTCCTGAGGCCCCAACAGCCCCTGAAACTGAAGATCCTTCCAAAATCCCCCCCAACCTGACAGGCTGGCATCCGTGGTGACCATCTCCCAACGAGGGGTCATAAAGGACCTGCCCCTCGTCAGATTTCTCGGTTTCAGCCACCACCGAAGGGAACGCCGCACCGGGGGGGACATCAGAAAAGACTGATCCAATGACAGCGGGGACCCGTCCCAGGCCGCAAAGAAATGGAGCTGCAGCATCTTTGGGCAAAACTGGGCAAAGGGAACCGCCTCGAACGATGCCACCATCAATCCCACCAATCGCATCCCTAGCCGGATGGACGGGCGGGGGATGGATAGGAGACGCTGAGTCAATTCCTGAATCAGAAGAACCTTGGCTCGGGGAAGAAACACCCTGGCCTGAGAAGTATCCAGAGACATTCCCAGGAACTCCACCACCCTGGAGGGAGTGAGGCAGGACTTAAGATAGTTGATCACCCAACCGAAACTCTCCAGAGTGGACACCACAGTCCAAGTATCCAGCTCCAGGGCACGATGCGGATACCCCTGGCTCTGAGGATGGCCAGCACTCCTGCCAACACCTTGGCAAAAACCCTTGGAGCCGAGGTAAGGCCAAACGGAAGAGCCACAAACTGAAAATGTCGATTGTCCACGACAAACCTGAGGAATCTCTGGTGTGCCGGAAATATTGGAATATGCAGGTAAGCATCCTTGATGTCTATGGACGTCATGAAGTCCCCCTGACGAAGTGAGTGGATGGCTGAGCGCAGAGTTTCCATACGGAACTTCCGGGGACGGACGAACCCGTTGAGCAACTTCAGATCCAGAATGGGACGAACGGATCCGTCCTTCTTGGGCACCGTGAACAAATTGGAATAGAAGCCCAGGGCCCGGTCTGAGAGGGGCACCGGACAGATGACAGCCATGTCCAAGAGACTTGCTACTGCCGCCCGAAGCCCCTGGGCGGCCAGAGGATCTGACGGCACCCGAGACCTGAAGAATCTGGGAGGGGGTCGGAACTCGAACTCCAGCTTGTAACCGGAAGACACCACTTCCTGAATCCACCTGTCCGAGACCTCTTGGACCCAGACCCGGGAGAAGAGTTGCAGCCGTCCCCCCACCCGCAATGGTGAGGGCGCCCCCTCATTGCTGAGCCGGCTTGGCAGCGGCTCTAGGCTTGGAGCCCCAACTGTGTCCTGGACGGGCCCGACCCCTGCCCCTAGGCCAGGAATCACCTCTGGACGAAGGGAAGGCCGAACCCCTGCCAACTCTAGCCCCACGAAAGGACTGAGAGAAGGAAGCCGCCCCCCGAAAGGGGCGACGCTGCTTCTTACGCTGAGGTAACTTACCTCCCTTTGCCACCGAATCCAATTTTTCTCCAAAGAGCCGCAACCCCACAAAGGGAAGGGCCGTAAACGACTTTTTGGACACAAAATCAGCCGCCCACTGGCGTAACCAAACCGACTGCATCCAGGGCGGACAGCACAAAGGACAAAAAATAACTCACAGCGCTTAAGGTCGGCAAACTCCTCACTAGCCGGGTCAAGCCCGGAAGAGATCAACAGTCCTCTAACAACCGACCTGGCAGCTACCAATAAAAGCGCAGAAGCACAAACTGGCCGCAAGGCCAATCCAACACTGGCAAAACCATGACAAGCCATCTGGTCAATGCGTTTATCCTCACCATCCTTGACAGTAGTGCACTCTGGAGAATGCAGGACTGAGGAGCTGGACAACCCCAAAACAGGAGCATGATACCATCAAAATGCTTTTGATAAGGAAATTCCAAGCGCGGCTTGGTCACCTCAAAGAACTCCCCCTTCAGCGGAGGGGCCGCCTCGGGGGGAGAAATAGCCAGGACCTCAAACATATGAGCCAGGACCCTAGAGGTATCCAAGGAATACCCCTGGCCCTGCTCGGTATCAGCGCCCACAAACTGCTGATCATCTGAGCCCTCAGACTCCTCATACAGCTCCCCTTCCTCACGCGGGGAACAATCAGACCAATCCAGGGAGTCAAACTCCTCCATATGAAGGGCCTGCGTGGCTGTATACAAATGTTTTCGCTTTGCCGTGGCCTTTTTAGCAACGGCACTGGAAAACAATTTTTCAAGATTGGTCAATCTGGCACACACCTCCACTTGCGACTCCCCGCCAATGACCACATCACATGTACGTGTCAAGCGAGGGGGAGACGGAGAGGAGACTGGCGGAGCAGAACCAGACGCCTGAGATCCGGTCTGCCGCGTAATAGACCGTTGTGCACAGGGTACACAGAGAAATACATCATCCCCCAAAAGGGATACCCCACACCCCAAACACAGCCTGGATTGCCCCGAGGGGGGTACAAGCCCAGTATCCGGGGAAGCCTCCATATGGTGATTTTTTAAAATTATATATATATATGTGTACAGTGCTCCGAGGGAATTACGCAGTAATGCAACCCGGGATGCCCCTTTAAGTCCCGAGTGGGAGGAATTTTAAGCCAACTAAATTTAACCAGGGACCCTAGGACCGGGAGAACCCCCCTTTAATAGGATCAATGGTCCACCTGGAACACACAAACAAAACACACAATCAGACCATGCTAGCAAATGTCCTTAAATAGTTAATAACAGCATTGCCCAGCAACCCCAGTGAGGGGCATAATCAATAAATAAAAATGATGGCCACAGGCCACTCACCCGACCTTCACCCCTCCGGAGCCCCTCTGGCAGTAGGGGACGGGAGGCGCGTAGTGTGCAGAGGAAGAGGGAGGGCCGGCCCCGCCCCTCCCGGACAGAAACCGGGACCTGAAAACGGTGCCCGCAGCGCGGGGGCGGGCCGCAGGCGCGCGCGCGAGTGCCCGGCCCCGCCCTGAGGGGAAGAGACTCCTCTGGGGCGCCTTCAGCCGACATTTTTTTGCATCTTAAAAGCGCCGGAGGCCGGCGCCGCGGGACACCGGCGCCTGCCCGAGTAAAAACATGCACACAAACACACACACAAAGTAATAAACAGATGAATCCATAAGGCCCCCCCCCCCCTCTAAGGGTATCCGGGAGAGGGGGAATCCATGCTAGGGTAGGGGCCAAGGGCATCCCAAACCGGGGTCACCAACCCGGTTAGCCGCCTACCCCTTGTTATGGGGTCTCACGGCTCATGAGCACCTAGGGTGCCATCTACCATTGCCCGGACCAGCAGCCTAGGCTGGGAGGCAAGTAATGTAATAAAGGGATCCGGGCAGGAATAGAAGAATAGAGGGCCGGGAGTCATCCCGGCTACCTGCAAGGAGGAGACATCATCTTCTGACTTGCTCGCCTCTGCAGAGATGAAAGCCTGGGGAATGAGTGGGAGGTCCCAGGTATTTATGGGCCGGGAGGGTCTTACTTTTTTCTCTGCAAGATCGCCATCTACAGGTCAGTATACCCACATGTAATGAATGTCTTGAAGCGGGGTGTGTGACATACTTAGAATATTGCCAGAGCTGACACCTGTCCCTTAAGGGTACTAAGTTGAAGGCCCGAATCCAAACCATGTTGCAAAAATTCCAGAATCCTGGGGATAGAAAACACCCGACAAGGAAGAGACTTGGACTCACACCAGGCAATGTAAGCATGCCAGATCCTGTAGTGGATAAAGGACGAGGACTTCTTCCTAGCCCTAATCATGGTATCAACGACAGAAGCCGGCAAATCCTTATCCATCAGGATGGAGGAACCTTGGGCAGGGCATACTGATCTACTGCCTACTGATCTACTGCCTACTGCTTGGGCAGGGCATACTGATCTACTGCTAACTGCACGACGTCTGGGAACCACACCCTCCTTGGCCAACAGGGGGCAACCAGAATGGCTGGTACCCCTTCCTGGGCTATCTTGCGCAGCACCCTGCCCAGCGGGGGAAAGGGAGGGAACACATAGAGGAGCCGGAACTCCGTCCAAGGCATTGCTAAGGCATCCGTGGCGAAGGCCAGAGGGTCCTGTGACAAGGAGACAAACCTGGGAAGCTTGTGATTGTGGCGAGACACAAACAGATCCACATCCGGCTGAACCCAACGGTGACACAGGGAGTGAAATATCTTGTTGCTGAGGGACCATTCCCCCAGCCGAGACGTCCCCCTGCTCAGGGAGTCCGCCTCCTGGTTCTCCACCCCCGGAATGTAAACCTCCGAGATGCAAGGGACATTCTCTTTCGCCCAAGACAGTATCAGGGACACTTCCTTGAGGGCTCGCTTGCTCCGAGTTCCTCCCTGATGATTGATGTAAGCAACTGCCGTCTGGTTGTCCGAGCGGATCTGAACAGCCCGACCCCGAAGGTGTGTAGTCAGCTGGGAAAGAACCAACCTGATCGCCCACAGTTTCAGGACATTGATGGGAGCATGGGCCTCCTGGGGGCCCCACCGACCCTGGAACTTCAGAGACTTCCAAAAGCCCCCCAACCGGTCAGACTGGCATCTGTGGTGGCAGGCCAGCTGATCCATGCGCCGGTCCTCGCTGTCCCGCAGTGTGTCAGGTGAGGGCATGACCGAGGTGTTGCGCAGCCCAAGCACGGGAGCGTCCACCTCAGGGGGACACGACCATCGCTTGACCAGGTCGGCAGGGAAGGGATATCTCCTATCCCACCCTTTGGGCACCGCAGGCAATCTACTAGGACGTTCCCACTCCTTGAGCACCATATTAGTGAAATGGCTCTGCTCAGGAAACTCCAGGCGCTGTTTGTCAGGACGAAAGAGCTCACCCTGCTTCCTCTTAGCCACCTCAGGGGGGACAATGTGCAAAACTTCAAAAATGTGAGCTATCAGTGTCCTCAGGGAACCATGAGTCTTCTCCAGACGCAGACCCAGGGTCACTGTCGTAACCCTCCTTCTGGTCCCCCTCCTCAAGGGGGTAAAGGCCAACAAAAGTATCAGGTCCCTCATCCTCCTCAGGATGTCACGGGAGCTAGGTGCTGCTTCTTGCCAGAGGCCTTACGTGGAACAGACCTGGCAAGCTGCCTTTCAATGCTGGCCACACGCATCGCCAAATCAGGGTAGGCGATGCCGAAGGGGGCGCAGAGCTGGGAAGCGAAGCAGGCAACACAGCCTGGAGCGCAAGGACACCTTGGGTGCACGGCACGCACACCGTGACACTGTTACTCACAGGGGATAACCCACACATGGAACACAGCCGGGATTGCCCCAAAGGACCCTCAAGCACGCTATCCCCAGAAGCCTCCATATGGTGATTACCACAGGCGCAATGGGTCAGCACAGGGTAAAGGCTAGCAAGAGCCACCCGGGATGCCCCCCCAAAGGATGCCCCCAGAAGCCAGTAAGGGAAGATGAGGGATGGTAAGGGGTAGGACCGGGAGAAACCACAACCCACAGTTGACCCGCCAAAGAGACCAAAACCCCCCCCGAAGAGGACTCACGGACCAAGTAGGGCAAGGGAACAAACCGCCAGACCACAGGAGGAAGCGTCAAGCAGACGATAATCACCGTCGCAGCTCCGGGATGAAGAAGGGCCCCAGACGCGCAGCAGAAACAAAATGGTGCCGGCAGAGGAACCTTGAGGGGCGGGCCGCGGAAGGACAGCACGATACGCGTCATCCACCAGCCCCCCCCCCCCCCCCGAAGAGCGCGAAAATGGCGCTTACGTGACCTCGCTGGCGTAAGCACCGTAGAGAAAAAACGCCTCACAAATATAGTGCCCACTGCGGAGCGTAGTACAAAGCGGCGAGGCGGCAGAAAACAGTTAAAACACAGTAAAAAACAGATTGAAACACCGCAAAAACACCCTCACCGCTACAACCCGCCCCCCCTCCCCCGAGCACACTATGGGGAGGGGGCGAGGAGGGCAAGCGAGCAGCGGCGAGAGCCCAGGCCCGGGACGGGGACCCCAAAACGCCAGAAAGAGTAAACAGCCCCGAAAAAACACTCGCCCCCTCAGAAGCTAGGACAGGAACTCTGCATCCCTAACAGGCTCACCATAAAGCCTATGGCCGGCTACCCTTTGTAGTACAGGGTCTGCGGCTTGGAGCAGCGCTCCTTGAGCACTTGACCCTAGTGCTCCTCTACCTTCACCCGATCAGTCAGCCGAGGCTGGGAGGCACATAGGGTTCGGAAAAGGAGTGGAAATAGCCATGCAGGGCCGCAGGCTTGGTTGCCCCACTCACCTGCGCAATATAGAGAGCTATCTTCTATCTTCGCAGAATCACTGCAGAGAAAAAACTGGATAAGTCTATGGTGATTCCGTTTTTATATGGTACCGGTGGAGCCACAACTCTTTTGCAGTGCACTGCGCCACCTTGTGGCGGAATACCCAGATGTAATGACTTCGTGAAGCAGGCCGTGCCATGCAATGGGAAAAGACTTAGACTTACACCAGGCAATGTAAGCGTGCCAGACCCTGTAATAAATTATAGAAGAGCCTGAATTATAGTACTGACGACCGAAGCCGGCAAACACCTATCCATCAGGATGGAGGTTTCAGCAGCCAAGCCGTCAAAGCCAGCGTTTGTAAATTGGGATAGCGCAGCTGTCCCTGAGTACAGAGCTCTGGATCATCGGGCATGACGTACTGATCCACCACCATCTGGACGACGTCCGCGAACCATACCCTCCTCGGCCAGCGGGGAGGCCACCAGAATGGTCGGTACCCCCTCCTGGGCTATCTTGCGCAGCACACGACCCAATAGAGGAAAGGGAAGAAACGCATAAAGGAGTCAAAACTCCATCCAAGGAATTGCTAGCGCGTCCGTGGCGAAGGCCAAAGGATCTCTTGACAGGGAGACGAATCTTGGGAGCTTGCGATTGTGACGGGACGCAAACAGGTCCACGTCCGGCTGACCCAAGGGCATGAAAGATCTTGTTGTCAAGAGACCATTCCCCTAGGCGAGCAGTCCCCCTGCTCAGGGCTTCTGCCTCCTGGTTCTCCACCCCGGGGATGTAAACCGCCGAGATGCAGGGAACAGTCTCCTCTGCCCAAGACAATATCAGGGACACTTCCTTGAGGGCTCGTTTGCTCCGAGTCCCGCCCTAATGATTGATGTAGGCGACCGCCGTCTGATTGTCCGAGCGGACCTGGACCGCGGTCAAGGGAATTCTAGAGATTCAACTGAAGAGGTCTCATGTGGAACTGAGCAAAGGGCACCTCCTCGAAGCAAGACACCATGAGACTCACCAGCTGCACCCCCAGGCGGATGGAGAGATGGGGGCAAGACAGCAAGGCCCACGCCTGCATCTGAAGGCCCTCCACCTTCTGCTGAGAAAGGAACACCTTGACTTGAGAAGTATCCAGCGTCATGCCCAGGAAGCACCTCACCAAGGATGGAGAGAGTGAAGACTTGGGATAATTGATCACCCAAACAAAGGACTCGAGGGTGGACACTACCATCTGAGTATCCCTCTCAGCCTGATGAAAAGATGGAGCAGCAATCAACAGGTCGTCCAGGTAAGGAAGAATGTGAATGCCCTGGCTCCTCAGGAGGGCCATGACACCCGCCAGCATCTTGGTGAACACCCGAGGGGCTGAGGTGATACCGAACGGCAGTGCCACAAACTGGTAGCGTTGATCCTCCAGAGCGAACCTCAGGAACCTCTGATGTCCCAGGAAGATAGGAATCCTTGATGTCCACCGTGGTCATGAAGTCGCCTGGCCGAAGGGAGCTCACCGCCAACCAAAAGGTCTCCATGAGGAAATGTTTGAACCTGAAGAATCTGTTGAGACCCTTTAGATCCAGGATGGGTCTCAGGGAGCCGTCCTTCTTAGGCACCGTAAAGAGATTGGAGTAGAACCACCGATCCTGCTCTTGAAGAGGCACAGGGCAAACCACTCCTGATGACAGAAGACCTTGAACGGCCAACCTCAAGCCCTGCGCCGTCATGGGGTTTGAGGAGATCTGGGACCAAAGGAATCTTGGGGACAGCCAAGCTGCCAGCTCTATCTTGTATCTGGAGGACACGACCTCCTGAATCCACCGGTCCGAAACACAATGTCTCCAGACGTGAGGAAAGAGCCAAAGTCGTCCCCCCACCCGGACGGGTGAGAGTGCCCCCTCATGCCTGAGGGGCCTTGGTGGGGAGTTTGGGCTTGGATCCCCAGGAGGGACCGGAACGACCCCGGGATCTGCCTCGTCCCCAAGAGTCTCTACGGCTACCCGGGAAGGAGGAGCCGCGTCTTCCACGGGAAAAACGAAAGGAAGAAGACCCCCGAAAGGGCCGAGAAGGCTTTCTACGCTGAGGGAGCCGACCGTCCTTGGCCAGTGCATCAAGACGCTCCCCAAAAAGACGGAGTCCCGTGAAGGGAAGTCCGGTGAGGGACTTCTTAGCAGCAGCGTCAGCTGCCCACTGTCGCAGCCATACAGACCTACGCATGGCAACCAACAGGGCCGAGGCCCTACCGCCAAGCCGGACAGCATCATCCATGGCAGATAACACAAAGGCAATTAAGTCAGTGCAAAGCAAAAATACAATTCTGTGAGTACTCACCTGTAAAATCGTTTTTACTATGCACAGCACGGCCTGTTTCATGTAATCCTTACATCTAGGTATTCCGCTACAAGGTGGCGCAGTGGACTGCAGATGATTTGTGGCTCCTCCCGGCCCCATATAAAAACAGGAATCACCCATAGACCCCCAGTGTTGAAAAGCAGTTATACAAGAAGCCGGGAGGTAATAAAGGTAAAAAAGGTTAAAAACTTAACAACTAAACTTTGGAACAAATCACCATAAAGAGGCAACCAAGAATAACGATAACAAGGGAGGGATGAAAAAGGCCGTGCTGTGCATAGTAAAAACAATTCTACAGGTGAGTACTCACAGAATTGTATTTTTCCTAATGCACAGCACGACCTGTTTCATGTAATCCTTCCGTCTGGGACATTCAAAAGCAGTGTCCATAAAGTAGGGTGGGATCCCCAAAGAGTAACGGCGGGCAGTTCAAACCACTACTGCCTGAAGTACATTGCGGCCAAAAGCAGCATCAGCTGAGGCCTTAACATCAACCTTGTAGAACTTGGAAAAAGTATGAACAGAAGACCAAGTAGCGGCCTTACAAACTTGTTCAACAGAAGCTTGGTGCTGAAAAGCCCAAGAAGCACCAATAACACGAGTGGAATGAGCAGTAACCCGGAAGGGTTACCTTTAGCAGAATAGGCTTGCACCACCGCCTGACAGATCCACTTGCTGATAGTAGATTTGGCCGGTGGCAAACCCTTCCTAGGTCCAACAGGAAGAACAAAAAGAGCATCAGATTTCCTAAAAGACTCAGTAGCAACCAAATAAAACTCCAATGCCCTGACAACATCCAGAGAATGAAGGGTCCGTTCCTTAGAATTAGCAGGGTTAGGACACAAGGAAGGTAAGACAATGTCCTGATTGAGATGGAAAGCAGACACAACCTTGGGCAAGAAATCCAGTTTAGGCCGAAACACTACCTTATCCTGATGCCGCTCAAAATAAGGAGGTTTCATGGACTTCTTTTCGAGCCCGAATCATGGTATCAACAACAGAGGCTGGCAACCCCTTGTCCATCAAGATGAAGGTTTCAGCAGCCAAGCCGTTAAAGCCAGCGTTTGTAAATTGGGATGGTGCAACTATCCCTGAGTGAGAATTTCTGGATCCTTGGGCAAGACGTACCGATCTACTGCCAACTGTACGACGTCTGCGAACCACACCCTCTTCGGCCAACAGGGGGCCACCAGATAGGCTGGTACCCCCTCCTGGGCTATCTTGCGCAGCACCCGACCCAGCAGAGGAAAGGGAGGGAACACATAGAGGAGTCGAAACTCTGTCCAAGGAATTGATAGCGCATCCGTGGCTAAGGCCAGAGGATCCTGTGACAGGGAGACAAATCTTGGAAGCTTGTGATTGTGATGGGACGCAAACAGGTCCACATCCGGCTGACCCCAGCGGTGGCACAGGGAGTGAAATACCTTGTTGCTGAGAGACCATTCCCCCAGCCGAGAAGTCCCCCTGCTCAGGGAGTCTGCCTCCTGGTTCTCCACCCCCGGAATGTAGACCGCCGAGATGCAGGGAACATTCTCTTCCGCCCAAGACAGTATCAGGGACACTTACTTGAGGGCTCGCTTGCTCCGAGTCCCTCCCTGATGATTGATGTAGGCTACTGCCATCTGGTTGTCCGAGCGGATCTGAACAGCACGACCCCGAAGGTGTGGAGTCAACTGGGAGAGAACCAACCTGATCGCCCGCAGTTCTATAATGTTGATAGGTGCATGGGCCTCCTGGGGGCCCCACTGACCCTGGAATTTCAGAGACTTCCAAACTCCCCCCCCCCCCCCCCCCCAGCCGGTCAGACTGGCGTCCGTGGTGACAATCTCCCAGCACGGAGGCAGAAAGGTCCTGCCCACTAGAAGATTCCTCGAGTCCAACCACCACAAGAGGGACTGCCTGGCCAGAGATGACAGAGCAAATTCATGATCCAGGGAGTCCGAGTCCCGATCCCAAACTGACAAGAGATGTAACTGAAGAGGTCTCATGTGAAACTGAGCAAAGGGAACTGGCTCGAAGCAGGACACCATGAGGCCCACTAACTGCAGCGGCGGGAGCCGCACAGTCTAAACGGAACCAGAGGGGAGGGAGGAGGGCAAGGGAGACATAAATCCAACAGGGGAAGGGAGACAAGGTGAAAAACGGGGAAGACTGGCCAGGAACATAAAGTCCCCTAAGCACAACTCACCCCCTACACTAGAATAACAGCAGTGCAGATCTTCATCCCTCAGCAGGTTCACCATAAAAGCCTATGGCTGGCTACCCTTTGTTGTACAGGGTCTGCGGCTTGGAGCAGCGCTCCCCAAGCACCCGACCCCAGTGCTCCCTTACCGTCACCTGATCCGACAGCCGAGGCTCCGAGACCCCCCTGCTGGCTTCCCCCTCGCTAGGGGCTAAATGCCGGCGTGGGGGAGTAAGTGATGCTGCAGGCAGGATAGGACTGGGGAGAGAAACACTTGCCCCAGCCTGTTCCGCAATGACACTCTGGGCGCAGGGGACACAGACCGCGCTGCAACAGCTCAAAGGGGATGCCCCGCACATGAGGCACAACTGAGCCCGCCCCGAAGGGCCCCCAAGCTCGCTATCCCCAGAAGCCTCCATATGGAGATTGTCAGCAAAGCAATAGCCAACACCAGGTAGCAGGGCAGGGCCCAACCCGGAATCCCCCGACAGAGTCCCCTATACAAAAAAGGGGGGTGGGGTGGATAGGACCGGGAGAAACCACAAGCAAAAATACAATTCTGTGAAATACTCACCTGTAGAATTGATATTATTTGTATACAGTACGTCCTGCTCCAGACTTAGTACTTACACTTGGGTTATCCTTTGCCAGATGGCGCTGCACTGCAGAGACATGCAAAACAGGCTTCTCCCGGCCCCTCAAATACCGGGGACCTCCCACAAATCCCCAGCTTTGAAAAGCAGTGAACAAGAAACCGGGAGAATTGAAACACCCAGAACAACTGGCAATGGTAACAATGATAACAATCACCATACAGGGGATCCAGAATAATGCAAAAACCAGGGTGGGGTGGAGCAGGGCGTACTGTATACAAATAATATCAATTCTACAGGTGAGTATTTCACAGAATTGTATTATTCTTAGTATACAGTACGTCCTGCTCCAGACATAGTACTTACACTTGGGACATCCAATAGCAGTGTCCATAAGGTAGGGTGGGATCCCCAACAAAAGGTGACAGCAGACAGTTTAAACCACTGCCGCCTGCAAAACCTTGCGGCCAAAAACAGCATCAGCTGAGGCCCTAACATCAACCTTGTAAAACTTTGAAAAGGTATGAACAGAAGACCAAGTAGCGGCCTTGCAAACTTGTTCAACAGAAGCCTGGTGCTGGAAGGCCCAAGAGGCACCAATAGCACGAGTAGAATGAGCAGTAAGGCGGAAGGGAGGACTCTTCCCCTTAGCAGAATAGGCCTGAATCGCAGCCTGACGAATCCATTTGCTAATAGTAGACTTGGCAGGAGCCAAACCCTTCCTAGGACCAGAAGGGACCACAAAAAGAGCATCAGTCTTCTTGAAAGCCGCAGTGACTACCAGGTAATACTTCAGACACCTGACCACATCCAAGGAATGCAGAACCCTTTCCTTAGCATTGCTAGGATTAGGACACAATGAGGGAAGAACAATATCTTGATTCAAATGAAAAGCAGGCACCACCTTAGGCAGAAAATCCGGCTTAAAGCGGAACA
This sequence comes from Gastrophryne carolinensis, assembly GCA_027917425.1. Taxonomy (NCBI): domain Eukaryota; kingdom Metazoa; phylum Chordata; class Amphibia; order Anura; family Microhylidae; genus Gastrophryne; species Gastrophryne carolinensis. The sequence continues at coordinate 434,132,492 of CM051234.1, read as the reverse complement.
CCACCTTGTCTTGGTGTCTCTCATAGTATGGGGCCTGAATAGACAGAGCCGCCAGCTCAGACACACGCCTGACCGAAGAAATAACCACCAGAAAGACAACCTAGAGGGTAAGTACAGCCAGAGCAGCATCCTGAATAGGCTCAAAGGGAGCACCCTGCAAGGCAGACAAAACCAAGTTCAAATCCCAAACAGGGACCATAGGTTTACGTGGGGGACGCACATGAGTGACCCCCTGAAAGAAGGTCTTAGCCAAGGGATGCTGAGCAAAAGACTTCTGAAAGAAGACAGAGAGGGCAGAAACCTGACCCTTCAGAGTACTGAGTTTTAGACCCAACTCCAATCCATGCTGTAAAAACTCCAGAACCCTAGAGACTAGGAACTCCCTACAGGGAAGAGACCTAGACTCACACCAATCAATGTAGGTACGCCATACCCTAAAATAGATGGCAGAAGAAGTTTTCTTCCTAGCCTGCACCATGGTATCCACCACCGAGGCAGACAAGCCTTTCTCAATCAAGATGGAGGTTTCAACAGCCAGGCCGTCAAAGCCAGAGTTTGTAAATTGGGATGGCGTAAGGAGCAGATCTGGCGCCCCTGGCAGGACGTATTGGTCTACTGCCATTTGTACCACGTCTGCGAACCACACTCTTCTTGGCCACCTTGGGGCCACCAGAATCACTGGCACCCTTTCCAGAGCAATCTTGCGCAGGACCCTGCCCAGCAGGGGGAACGGGGGAAAGACATACAGGAGCCGAAATTCCTTCAATGACATTGACAGGGCATCCGTGGCCAAGGCCAGAGGATCCTGAGACGGGAGACAAAGGCCGGGAGCTTGTGATTGTGACGGGATGCAAACAGATCCACATCCGGTAGGTCCCAACGGTGACACAGGGACTGGAATACCCTGTTGCAGAGGGACCACTCCCCCTGACGGGAAGTCCCCCTGCTCAGAGAGTCTGCCAGAAGATTCTCTACCTCGGGATATACACAGCCGAAATGCATTGAACATTGGCCTCCGCCCATGTCAGAATCCGCGACACTTCCTGGAGAGCACCCTTGCCCCGGGTCCCTCCCTGATGGTTGATGTAGGCAACCGCCGTCCTGTTGTCTGAGCGCACCTGCACAGACATTCCCTGCAGGTGATCGGTCAACTGCTCCAGTACCAACCTGACCACCCGTAGTTCCAGAATGTTGATGGGTAAATGGGCCTCCTGAGGGCCCCACCTCCCCTGGAACCTCAGGGACTTCCAGAATCCCCCCCAACCTGACCGACTGGCATCCGTGGTGACCGTCTCCCAGGAGGGGGCCAGAAAGGACCTGCCCCTTAGCAAGTTCTTGTGGTCCAGCCACCACGAGAGGGACCTTCTGACCAAGGGGGGGAAGCACACAAACCCCGTCCAAAGACGTGGGGTCCTTGTCCCATACTGATAGAAGGTGAAGCTGCAGAGGCCTCAAATGGAACTGAGCAAAGGGCACCGCCTCGAAGCTCACCACCATCAGGCCCACCAGCTGCATTCCCTGCCTGAGGGAGGGCTGGGGGCACGAGAGCAGGAACCTCACCTGCGCAGTCAGAGCTTCCACCTTCTGTTGAGGAAGGAATATCCGTGACTGACCCGTATCCAGAATCATCCCCATGAATGGGGTCACCGACGAAGGAGACAGGGAGGACTTGGGATGATTGATCACCCAGCCAAAGGACTCCAAGGTGGACACCACCAGCTGAGTGTCCAGCTCCGCCTGCTGTAGAGACCGTGAGGTGATGAGGATGTCGTCCAGGTAGGGCAGCACTCGAATGCCCCCTGACCTTATCAAAGACATCACCCCCGCCAGCACCTTGGTGAACACTCTGGGAGCTGAAGTGAGGCCAAATGGTAGGGCCACAAATTGGTAATGTTGATCTTTCAACGCGAATCTGAGAAATCTTTGATGTCCCGGGAACACAGGGATGTGAAGGTAAGCATCTTTGATGTCCACAGACGTCATAAAATCCCCTGGGCGCAGAGAGCCAATGGCCGAGCGCAGAGTTTCCATGCGAAAGCGCCGGTTCTTGACAAATTTGTTGAGGATCTTTAAATCCAGAATGGGCCTGACTGACCCATCTTTTTTGGGCACTGTGAAAAGGTTGGAATAGAACCCCTCTCCCAATTCTCTCAAGGGGACCCTGCAAATGACTCCCAGATCCAGAAGTCCTTGCACGGCCTGCATCAGGACCTGAGCTGATACAGGGTCCTGGGGGATCCGGGACCTGATGAATCTTGTGGAGGGCCGCACAGCAAACTATCTTGTAACCAGAGGAAACTACCTCCTGAATCCACCGGTCTGAGACTTGGCGCCTCCAGACGTGCGCGAAGTGCTGTAGCCGTCCCCCCACAATGGTGGGCGAGGGCGCCCCATCATGCCTGAGGGGTCTTGGGAGGGGCTTTGGGCTTGGTCCCCCAGGAGGAGTCGGGGCGTCACCCCCTGCTCCTATGCCAGGAGTCTGCACGAGCCCCCGCAAAGGACACCCCTTTCCCCTGCTTAACACCTCTGTAGGTGGCTGAAAGGGGGCCCTGGTTCCGAAAGGGCCGAGGCTGCCGCCTGCGCTGTGGTAACTTACCTCCTTTAGCAAAGAGGTCTAGGCGGTCCCCAAACAGGCGTAGGCCCTTAAATGGAAGCCCAGTAAGGGCTTTCTTAGCAGCATTGTCAGCCTCCCACTGGCACAGCCATACCGTGCGACGTATAGCCACCGCCAAGGCGGAAGATCTGGCACACAGCCTAATAGCATCATCCGATGCAGACAGGATAAAGTTCACAAACACATCACAGTTAGGCAGTGCATTAATAGCATCAGTAGGCAACTCGTCTGGGCCGTCAAGTGCATTCCTGACCATGGCCCTAAGCGCCACAGCAGTAATGGCCAAGGCGCAAACTGGGCGCAGCGCCGCCCCTCCAAATACAAAGGCATGGCAAGCCAATTGGTCAATGCGCCGGTCCTCAGAATCCCGCAGAGTAGTGGTGTCGGGGGAGTGCATAATAGAGGTGTTAGACAGCCCTAAAATAGGAGCATCGACCTCGGGGGGCGATGACCAGCACTTGACCATATCAGCAGGAAATGGATACTTCCTGTCCAAACTCTTAGGGATCCCGGGAAGTCTACTGAGATGTTCCCATTCCTTCAGCACGAGGTTATTGAAATGGGTTTGCTCAGGAAATTCCAATCGAGCCTTAGCAGTATGAAATAGCTCACCCCTTTGCCTGGGAGCCGCAACAGGGGGAGAGATGGACAAAACAAACAAAAAATCTGAAGCAGTAGTTTGTCAGTATCATCCGGGGTCCAGTGATCAGAACCGGAATCGTCATGACCCCTTGACTTTTCATCAGAAGACTCTGAGTCAGAAAACAGCTCCCCTTCCTCCGAAGGGGTATAGCCATAAAAATGTGAAAACTCCTCAGGCTCCGTAGGGAAGGGAGCAGAATCAGGGATTATGTGCCGCTTTTTAGCAGTGGCCTTGCGCGCTAGAGAACTAGCAAGCAATTTCTCAACACTGGCCAGTCTAGTAGCCACATCAGGATGAGAATCCCCGCTTGTATTGGGGGTTAGACTCAGGCTTGGGGGAGTAGGTGAAGTGAGGCGAGGTGCAGGCCCAGCCACAGGAGGGGCGGGAAGTACCATTAGCGCCTGCTGTGCACAAGGGACGCAGACCTGTGCATTGTCACCGCTGATAGGTGAGACCCCACAAGCTACATACAGACGGGCTTGTCCCGAGGGAACCCGTTCACAATATCCTGGGATGCCTCCATATGGTGATTAATGGGCACAATAGGCCGGTAGGGATTGACGCTATAAGCTACCCTGGATGCCCCAAAGAAGGAAGTGGGAGTAATTATACTAGGTCCACTGGTAATTAAACCGGGCCGGGAGAAGCCACTGGATTCGATCGTATGAAAGACATAATGGGAATAGGGATGTCAGAGCCATGCGCAGTGAGCAAGAATGAAGAAAAATCACCCGCGAGGGCACTTACAGACCTAGGGAGGAGGAGGACCGCTACACGTGTGCGTGCAACCAGCATCAAAAAGGCGCCAAGAACCCCAAAGGGCGGGCCAGAGCGGCTGTGACGCGGAGCACGCCAAAACAGGTCCCCCCCCCCCCCGAAGAGCACGAAGCTCTGAAATAGTTTCAACGTTTTCAAGAAGAGCAAAGTGTATGGCACACTTAGAAAAATGATTTGCCAATGAAGACGTAGCAGCGTCTGAGACGACGCCGCCGCTCGTCGCAGCACATTCAGCAAGGGAAGAATGCATAATAAAAATTCAACAGCGCAGCTCTGACACCAGGAATACCAGTCAAAGACAGTACTAAGGCCATAAGCGTGTAAACATACACTGAGACCACCACACACACCCCCCCCCTTTCTTTCCCCCCGGACTACGGGGGGAACGAGGGAGGATGGCGATCCTTTGTACAGGGCCCACCGCTACACGGGGAATGGGGCAATAGTGCGGGAGGGGCATCCTCTAGAGGCTCACCATCAGCCTAAACCGCCTACCCTTTGGTGGGGGACTGTGGTGGAGCATAGCTCCATAAGCACACATGGTGCTGCCTACCTTCACCCGACCAGCGCAGCCCAGGCTGGGAGGCACATCACAGGGAGGACGGGTGGGAATAGTCCAACAGGGCCGCAGGCTTTGATAACCCCGCTCACCTGCGAGAGAGGGTTACTTCATGTCTTCGTAGTCAGCACTGCAGAGAAATCTGGGGATTTGTGGGAGGTCCCTGGGTATTTGAAGGGCCGGGAGGAGCCTGTTTTTGCATGTCTCTGCATTGCAGCGCCATCTGGCGGAGGATAACCCAAGTGTAAGTATTATATCTGGAGCAGGACGTACTGTATACTAAGAATATGATTTGCCAATGAAGACGCCGCAGCATCTGAGGCGCCGCCGCTGCCCGGCGCAGCACATCCAATAAAGGCAAGAGACGCGCGCGGCGGCGGCGGCCGATACTCAATAAAGATGCAAACAGCGCGGCTCTGACACCAGGTATATAAGTCAAGGACAATACCAAGGCCATAAGCGTGTAACCCAATACACTGAGACCACCACACACACCTCCCCCCCTTTCTTTCCCCCCGAGCTACGGGGGGAACGAGGGAGGATGGCGACCCTTTGTACAGGGCCCACCGCTACACGGGGTATGGGGCAATAATGCGGGAGGGGCATCCCCTAGAGGCTCACCATCAGCCTAAACCGCCTACCCTTTGGTGGGGGACCTGTTTTGCATGTCTCTGCAGTGCAGCGCCATCTGGCGGAGGATAACCCAAGTGTAAGTACTATGTCTGGAGCAGGACGTACTGTATACTAAGAATATGAGGATAAAACTTGGCCCGCCTCAAAAACACAAGTGAAAAAGCCCAGTGAGCATCCCACAGCACATGCGCGAATACAAACATGACAGCATAACTACAGGACCGGACTCACGGACCAAGGAGGCAGAAGTGAGGAACCAGCAGGCAGCAATAGCGTCCTCTAGGGAGCAGAGGCGGAGCGCACAGGAGACCGGTAGTGCCGCGGGACAGAAAATGGCGCCAAACTGCCAGATCCTCGAGGGGCGGGCTGCGCTTGTTGAAGCAATTTGCGTCACCGCGCGGCTCCGCCCCCCCTTATGCGCACGAGAATCCGGGCGCCCTAGCAGCAAAGGCGCCCGGATAAGAGTGGGAGAGGGGGAATGAGCGCCCTCCCAAGCTACCCCCGCCAAGGCGGCGCAGCCTTCGCAGCAGCGGGGTACCGGGCTGCAGTGACGCCCCCGGCCAACAGGCTGAGGGGAGAGCACACAGTGAAAAGTCACAGTGAGTCACAGTCACAGTGAAAAAAAAAAACACGTGTGGAGAAGCACATACACACACGCTCCAGGGAATAAAGCTTGTGGGATGAAGTACGGGTGGTTTCTCCCCCCCAATTTGGCAAAGCTCTGGGGTGTTCCCCTACCGTCACCTGAACCGACAGCCAAGGCTGGGAGGCAGAAAAGGGTCCGGAACAGGTGGAAATAAACCTGCAGGGCCGACGGGCTCTGGATGCCCCGCTCACCTGCGAGCAATCAGAGAGAGCAATCTTCCGTCTTCGCAGTTAGGACTGCAGAAAAACTCTGGGTCTTCTGGGTAATTCCTGCCCTTTTATGGGCCGGGAGGAGCCACAAGTCTTCCTGCAGGGATTACCCAAATGTGAAGAATTACAGATGAAGCAACCCGTGCTGGATACCAGAAAACTGTTTTTTATTGTTTATTGGTGAATCTTTTTTGAATGCTTGACGCTTTATAGTAATACCACCAGGGTTAGTGACAAATCCCAAGGGGATGTTCATCTCACCTCATCTCTTACAATTTCCTCAGTGGCTGCTATGGGAAGTGCTGAAAAGGCAGATCAGTCATAACCGAGTTCTGGGGCCTACAGATGATCTGTCCAAAGTATGTTGAATCATGCAGCAGAGCATGTGTCTCCTAATGAGAATAAGACACCCTGGTTTCCCATATGCTCATCTCGACCGCAGTGTGTATGAGCTAGCCTCTGGTTCTGCATGCTTGCTGTGGACAATGCCACATGTTGCCATAGTGCAGCAATATTTTGACACAACATAGACTTTGAGGGTCAACGGGAGTATATGAGACAAAATGGTTGCAAACTGCAGGGTATCCCAAAATCAGAATGCCCCTAAAGATCTCATTTATATGAGTTTTGGTCCACTTTACCCAAGAGTGAGAGAACAGTGTTTATTAGGTGTACATATTGATAATTACAAAAAAGGAATTTGGTAATGTTCCATTTACCAACATGGCATTACCTCAGACAGAAGGAGAATCCCCACATTCTTGTCTCGAGTTGTGAAACAGTAATTTGCACTCTTTGAAGAGACGTCAGCAAAATAAATTCCTTTGCCAAACTAGGAGGAAGGCATAGAATGCAACTACAATTAGGTGCAGCTCTATTTTAATATGTTCAATGATTCAGAACTATGATTAAACAAAAATACAGAACAATGAACAATAAATCAGATTTTTTTTCCAAATACAGTGCACAAATCTATTTTTTCCTTTTAATCTGTGTAAAATGGCAACATACCATATAACCTGTCACTGGTGCTTCCGGGGGAGCCACACGCAGGCCTTGACTAAGAATTCCAACCCAGTTAGACAGACGAGAACCGTGCCACAAGAGCTTCCTGCAGGAGAACAACAGAGAAATATTCTATAATATACAGTCAAGTCACATTATTATGACCACTAGCTAATATCCAGTAACCGCCAGTAGTCATCCATTTTTGCAACTCTGCAAAAATACAATTCTGTGAAACTCACCTGTAGAATTGTTTTTGAGTATATCCAGTCCAGGTCGTCCCAGTGATGACATGTGGGTATTCCGTCCCCAGGGGGCGCTCAACTGCAAGATCAAAAAGCTGTCGCTACTCCCGGCCCCCTATAAAAGCAGGTGTCCCTCTATGATTCCCCAGTGGTTAAAAAGCAGTAAAGAGGAGACAGGCCAGGAGGCCAAGAAACCATGTTACTTCCCATAGCTTCAGCTTGTACTCTCTCAAACAAAAAAACTTAAGGACAACAAGTCCAATAATAAAAAATGGTAATCACCATAACAGGCAAACAAGAGATAATGAACAAGGGCGGGGTGGGACGACCTGAACTGGATATACTCAAAAACAATTCTACAGGTGAGTTTCACAGAATTGTATTTTTCCCTATATCCAGTCCAGGTCGTCCCAATGATGATATGTGGGACATCCAAAAGCAGTGTCCATTAGGGCGGGATCCCCAGTGCGGAATAGCATGTAGTTCATTTCACTACCGCCTGAAGCATCAGCTGAGGCCCTAACATCAACCTTGTAAAACTTTGTAAAAGTATGAACTGAAGACCAAGTGGCGGCCTTACAAACCTGTTCAACAGATGCCTGGTGCTGAAAAGCCCAGGAGGCACCAATAGCTTTAGTAGAATGAGCTGTAATACGATAGGGGGGGTTCCTTCCCCTTGGCAGAATATGCTTGCACCACCGCCTGTCTGATCCACTTACTGAGAGTGGACTTGACCGGAGGCAAACCCTTCCTAGAGCCCTCAGTTAGGACAAAGAACAAATCCGATTTCCCTGAAGAACTCAGTCGCAACCAGGTAATACTTAATGGCTCTGACCACATCCAAGGCATGGAGGGTTCTTTCCTTAGAATTAGTCGGTGCAGGACACAAGGATGGCAAGACAACTTCCTCATTAAGGTGAAAGGGAGAAACGACCTTAGGCAAAAAATCAGGCTTAAAGCGAAAAACCACCTTATCTTTATGCCGCTCAAAGTAGGGAGGCTTCATACAAAGCGCGGCCAGCTCTGACACGCGACGCACTGACACTTCAACGGCCAGGCCGTCAAGGCCAGCGTCTGTAAATGGGGGTGCCGCAGTGACCCCTGTGTGAGAAGTCCTGGGTCGTCGGGCATGATGTAGCGATCTAATGACATCTGAACTATGTCCGCAAACCAACTCCTTCTCGGCCAGCGAGGAGCCACCAGGATGGTTGGTACTCCTTCCTGGGCTATCTTGCGCAGCACTCTGCCCAGGAGCGGAAACGGAGGGAATGCATAAAGGAGCCTGAACTCCGTCCAGGGAATTGCCAGAGCGTCCGTGGCAATGGCCAGAGGATCTCTTGAAAGGGAGACGAACCTTGGGAGCTTGCGATTGTGTCTGGACGCAAACAGGTCCACGTCCGACTGACCCCAGCGGAGACACAGAGCGTGAAAGGTCTTGTTGCTGAGAGACCATTCCCTCAGGCGTGAGGCGCCCCTGCTCAGGGAGTCTGCCTCCTGGTTTTCTACCCCAGGAATGTAAACCGCCGAGATGCAGGAAACATTCTCCTCTGCCCAAGTCAAAATCTGAGTCACCTCCTTGAGGGCTCGCTTGCTCAGAGTCCCGCCCTGGTGATTGATGTAGGCGACAGCAGTCTGATTGTCCGAGCGAACCTGGGAGTCCAGCCACCACAAAAGGGACTGCCTGGCCAGGGGAGACAGCAAAAATTCCTGTTCCAAGCGACTCATGCATCCGTCAACAGGTTCAATTGAAGAGGTCTCATGTGAAATTGGGCGAAGGGCACTGCCTCGAAGCATGACACCATTAGGCCCACCAGTCTCATCCCCAGACGGATCGAAGGCAGTTGACAAGACAGCAAGGCCTGCACCTGCGTATGAAGGCCCAAAACCTTCTGCTGTGGCAGAAAGACCTTGACCAGAGAGGTGTCTATCGTCATGCCCAGGAAGGACTGCACTGTTGAGGGAGTGATAAAAGACTTTGGGTAATTGACCACCCAGCCGAAGGCCTCGAGAGTGGACAACACCGTCCGGGTATCGCTCTCGGCCTGCTGAAGAGCCGCAATCAGCAAGTCGTCCAGATAGGGCAGCACACGAATGCCCTGGTTCCTCAGGATAGCCATAATGCCCGCCAGCACCTTGGTGAAGACGCGAAAACTGGTAATGCTGGTCCTCCAGAGCAAACCTCAGGAACTTCTGATGTCCCAGGAATATCAGGATATGCAGATAAACATCCCTGATGTCCACCGTGGTCATGAAGTCGCAAGGCGGCAGCGAGCTCACTGCCGGCCGTAAGGTTCCCATGCGGAAATGTCTGACCCTGACAAACCTGTTGAGACACTTCAGGTCCAGGATAGGTCTTAATGTTCCGTCCTTCTTGGGAACCGTGAACAGATTGGAGTAAAAGCCTTGACCCTGTTCCTGATGAGGTACAGGACAAATCACACCTAACTGCAGGAGGTGTTGCACGGCCATTCTCAAACCCTGCGCCTTCAATGGGTTTTGGGATATGCGAGGGCGAAGAAATTTTGTGGGCGGCCTGACTGCCAGCTCTATTTTGTAACCGGAGGACACTACCTCCTGAATCCACCGATCCGAGACGTGCCGTCTCCAGATATGAGCAAAAAGCAGAAGCCGTCCCCCCACCCGGATGGGTGAGGGCGCCTCCTCATGCCTGAAGGGGCTTGGACTTGGCTCCCCAAGTGGGATTGGGTCGGCCGCGGGACCTACCTCTGCCTCAGGTATCTCTGCGGCCACCTGAAAATGAAGAGCCTCTTCCTCCTCGAAAGGAGCGATAGGCAGATGAGCTCTAAAAGGGCCGAGCAGGCGTCCGTCTAAGAGGGAGTCTAACTGTCACGCTAGGGGGTAACTCCAGACCTCTTATGAGCTCGCAACCCCCAATCTCCACAGCCAGCTTCACCTATAGGAGCCCCCGCTTGCCGGGACGCAAGTACGCCTACCCGGGATCGGTTGCCCCCAGGACTTATTGGCTCAAAGGATGCTAGCTTATATGGAGAGATCTGGAGAACCAATAACTGGAGCGTGAGTGATGGAAGTCCAGAGACAGGCAATAGGTCGATAACAGGAAGGCAGAGATCGTAGCGGCACCAAGGATCAGGCAAGACGTAGTCGGGGTACAGGCAAGGTCAGCAACAAGGGTTCAGGATCACGAGGCGTCAATACAGGCAGAGGTGGGCAACAAGGATTCAGGATCAAGAGGCGACAATACAGGCAACAGGCTAAACTTCACAGGAATAGAGTACACAGGGTTCTGAGCGCTATCACAGGCAATTCACAACTGAGAGGGAATTGCCTTTATAGGGACAGGTTTGAGGGAAGCAGTGTACTGATTGGTGAACGTAGGATTCCTAAGGGTAATTGGCTGGCAACAAGGGAGGAGTTAAAGGCCAAGATATCAATGGGGCTGATTGGCCCGCAGAGTAGAAGAGGGTGAAGCCCTCAATCCCCTAGGGCTCATTGGCCCTTTAATTGATCCTCCGGCGGGCGCGCACAGCACAGCGCCGCCGGAGGGCATAACAGACACGTGCTCGTGGCCGCGCGCGAGCACGTCAACTGGAGGAGGAAGCGGGGGGCATGGCTGAGCTGGGCGCCGCCGCTGCCCGGCGCGGCCGCCGCACAGTGACAGCTGTGGCTGGCCGCCTGGAGACGTCGCTGGAACGGGGATCAGGTAAGCGGTTCCTGACACTAACATCCTTGACCAGGAGGTCCAGACGCTCCCCAAACAACCTGTGCCCCACAAAGGGAATACTAGTAAGCAACTTTTTGGCCGCGGCATCAGCCGACCATTGCCGCAACCAGAGCGAGCGGCGAAGTGCAACAAGCAGGGCCGAAATCCTGGCACCCTGGTTGGACACCATCGTCCATGGCAGAGACAACAAAGGCAATGAAATCCACGCAAGCCTTGAGGTCCTTATTCCCCCCCCCCCCCGTCCGCTTGTGAGCCTTAGCGCTATCCACAAGGCATCTCACCTTCTTTCTGATGGCAAGAGAGACAATAGCCGCAGCACACACAGGGCGAAACAAGGCACCAGCAAAGGTGAAGGCATGACAGACCAGTTGATCCATGCGCTTATCAGCTGGATCAAGTAAGGAAGCGGTATCAGGTGAAGGCATAATAGTAGTATTGGATAACCCCGACACAGGGGAATCCACCTCAGGAGGACGGGACCATAGCCGGCCCAGCTCCTCAGGGAAGGGATAACGCCTATCCAGGCCCTTAGGCACCAATGGTAGCTTGTTAGGCCTTTCCCATTCCTTGAAAATCATATTAGAAAAATGAGCCTGCTCTGGAAAGACTTGTCTCTGTCTTTCAGGCCTAAACAAATCACCTTGCTTCCCCTTAGCCGCTCTGGGAGGAACAATGTGTAAAGTCTCAAAAACTGAAGCAAGCAACTTCTCTGTATCATCAGGGAGCCACGCATCCTCATCCGAGGAAGAACCAGACAAACTGCCATCACCAACAGAATAATCCGCAGTGGAATGGGAATCCTCTGGCAACTTACCTACCTCCACAGAGCCCAGATCATCAAAAAGATCGTCATTATCCGAGTATGTGCCGCCTCTTACTCGTGGCCTTCTTAGGTGCCGTTCGCGAGATCTGTCTCTCAAGACTGGCCACCCTATGCGCCAAATCGAACCTGGCACCCCCGGCTGGCTTCCCCCTCACTGAGAGCTGCAGCAGTGGAGGATCTGGCGAGGCCGCAGGGAATGAAGGGCTAGGGGCAGGTATGCCCGCCCGATCATGGTCCAAAAAGATGCTCTTGGCACAAGTGGTACAAACAGTGCTGAATCCGCCCAGAGGACTTGCACTGCACAAGGGGCAGAGCTTCACCCATCCAGATGGGGCCCCTAGCTCACTATCCCCAGATGCCTCCATTATGGTGATTAGAAAAAAATTGGCAAAAGCCTCTTAATAATGGGGGGGACCACAACCCTCAATCACTGGGCCCAACCAAAACAAAGACAAAAGAGAGGGCCATCAGCTTCCCACAAGCGTATGCAGAGTATCAAAAGAATCATTATCCAGAGGGACTCACGACACCGAAAGGGGCGGTAAGCATCCAGACACGAGACATGAGTATACAGTACGTCCTGCTCCAGATAAGAATCATTACACTTGGGTATTACTCCGCCAGATGGCGCTGGACTGCAGAGACCGCGAAATTGGCTCCTCCCGGCCCCTCAAATACCCGGGACCTCCCACAAATCCCCAGCATTGAAAAGCAGTTAACGAGAAGCCGAGAGAAAGATAACAGAACCAACCAGTAACTATAACAATCACCATACAGGGGATTCTAGGATAATGTAAAACCAAGGGTGGGGTGGAGCAGGACGTACTGTATACTCATAATAACAATTCTACAGGTGAGGAAACACAGAATTGTATTATTCTTAGTATACAGTACGTCCTGCTCCAGATAAGAATCATTACACTTGGGACATCCAATAGCAGTGTCCATAAAGTTGGGTGGGATCCCCAAAGGTAACAACAGGCAGGTCAGACCACTGCCGCCTGCAGAACCTTGCGGCCAAAAGCAGCATCAGCTGAGGCCCTAACATCAACCTTGTAAAACTTTGAAAAGGTATGAACAGAAGACCAAGTAGCAGCCTTGCAAACTTGTTCAACAGAAGCCTGGTGCTGAAAGGCCCAAGAGGCACCAATAGCACGAGTAGAATGAGCAGTAAGGCGGAAGAGAGGATTCTTCCCCTTAGCAGAATAGGCCTGAATCACAGCCTGACAGATCCATTTGCTGATAGTAGATTTGGCAGGAGCCAAACCCTTCCTAGGACCAGAAGGGACCACAAAAAGAGCATTAGTTATTCTGAAAGGTGCAGTAGCCACCAGATAGGACTTCAGGCACCTAACCACATCCAATGAATGCAAAACCCTCTCCTTAACGTTACTAGGATTAGGGCACAAGGAAGAAAGAACAATGTCCTGATTCAGATGAAAGGCAGACACAACCTTAGGCAGAAAATCTGGCTTGAAGCGAAACACCACCTTGTCCTGTTGTCTCTCAAAGTACGGGGGCTGGATGGAAAGCGCCACCAACTCAGAAACACGCCTAAGTTATAGCCACCAAAAAGACAACCTTGAGAGTAAGAATGGCCAGGGCAGCATCCTGAACAGGTTCAAAGGGAGCACCCTGCAAGGCAGACAAGACCAAATTCAAATCCCAAACAGGCAACATAGGCTTACGTGGGGGACGCCCATGAGTAACCCCTGGAAAAAAGTCCTGATCAGAGAATGCTGGGCAAAGGACCTCTGGAAGAAAACAGCCAGGGCAGAGACATGAGCCTTCAGAGTACTGGGTTGGAGCCCCAGCTCCAACCCATGCTACAGGAACTCCAGGATTCTGGGAATAGAGAACACACGACAGGGAAGAGACCTAGCCTCACACCAGTCAATGTAGGCACGCCAAACCCTATAGTAAATGGAGGAAGAAGACTTCTTTCTAGCCTTTATCATGGTGTCAACTGAACTTGGGACTGAACCTACACCAGTAGACTGTCCACCTTCTGCTGAGGAAGAAAACTCCTTGCCTGAACTGTATCCAGATTCATTCCCAGGAAGGGTGTCACCAAGGAGGGAGACAGGGAAGACTTGGGATGGTTGATCACCCAGCCAAATGACTCCAGTGTGGACACTATTTGCTGAGTATCCAGCTCTGCCTGTTGGAGGGACTGAGAAGTGATGAGAATGTCGTCCAAATAGGGCAGAACGCGAATGCCCTGAGACCTGACTGGCCATCACTTGTGCCAGCACCTTGGTGAACACTCTGGGAGCTGAAGTGAGACTTAAGGGCAATGCCACAAATTGGTAGTGCTGATCCTCCAGAGCAAACCTGAGGAATCTTTGATGACCTGGAAAAACAGGAATATGAAGGTAAGCATCCTCAATGTCTACAGAGGTCATGAAATCCCCTGGACGCAGGGAACGGATAGCAGAGCGCAAAGTTTCCATGCGAAAGTGCCTGCACCCGACAAATTTGTTGAGGATCTTCAAGTCCAGGATGGGCCTGACTGACCCATCTCTTTTGGGCACGGTGAAAAGGTTGGAATAGAACCCCTTGCCCCTTTCTCGTAAGGGGACCTGACAGATGACCCTCAGCTCCAGAAGGCTTTGCACCGCCAGAATTAGAGCCTGAGCTGACATGGGGTCCTGAGACTTCCGGGATCTGATGAATCTTGGGGGCGGCCAGGCAGCAAACTCTATCTTATAACCGGAGGACACTATCTCCTGAATCCACCGGTCTGAGACATGAAGCCTCCAGACATGAGCAAAATGCTGAAGCCGTCCCCCTACCTGGATGGGTGAGGGCGCCCCTTCATGTCTGAGGGGGCTTGGGAGAAGACTTAGGCTTGGAACCCCAGGATGAGCCAGGGCGTCTACGTCCTCTGCCCCTTCCCCAGAAATCTCCTTGGGCCCCGGTAAGGGAGACCCCCCTCCCCTGTCGGGCTCCACGGTAGGGGGAAAAAAAGGAGCCCCGGCCCCGAAAGGGCCGAGACTGCCGCCTGCGCTGGAGTAACCTACCTCCCTTAGCAAACAGGTCCAGGCAGTCCCCAAACAGACGTAGTCCTTTGAAGGGAAAACCAGTGAGAGCTTTCTTGGCAGCGTTGTCAGCTGCCCACTGTCGCAGCCAAACCGAGCTGCGTATAGCCACCACCAGGGCAGAGGCTCTGCCACACATCCTAATGGTATCATGAAAGGCAGAGAGGACATAAGTCACAAAAACCTCACAACGAGAGAGTGCATTAAACTCCTCACTAGACACATCATCAGAAGCACCCTCTAAGAGACTTCTAAGCAGGGTCCTAATAGCCACAGCTGTAATAGCAGAGGCACAGACCGGGCGCAGCGCCGTCCCCACGCAGGCAAAAGCATGGGACGCCAGCTGAGCATGAGGTTATTAAAATGGGCTTGCTCAGGAAACTCTAAACGTGGCTTAGCAGTATGAAACAATTCCCCCTGCTGCCTGGGGGCCGCAACCGGGGGAGAGATAGACTGTACCTCAAAATTCTGAGCCAACAGCCTATCAGTATCATCTGGGGCCCAGGGATCAGAGCCAGAATCATCATGACCCCTGGTCCTCTCATCAGATGACTCAGAGTCAGAAAACAATTCCCCTTTTTCCAAGGGGGCATAACCAGACAGTTCCAAGAACTCATCAGCCTCCATAGGGAAAAGAGTGACATCAGGCGTCAAGTGCCGCTTCTTAGCAGAGGCCTTACGCGCCGAGGTATTAGCAAGCAACTTCTCAACACTAGCCAGTCTGGAAGACACATCAGGCTGAGAATCCCCACTAGTATGCAACTCAATGGCAGTCAAATTTAAGCTTGGGGGCGTAGGTGAAGCCATACGTGGTGCAGGCCCAGCTACTGGTAAACCAGGCTGCAGCGCAAGCACCTGCTGGGCACAAGGTACACAGACCCGCACTAGTAGGGGACACCCCACAAGCTACACACAGCCGGGCTTGTCCCGAAGGAACCCCGAGCACATTATCCTGAGACGCCTCCATATGGTGATTATAGCGGCACAATAGGCCGATAGGGATTGACGCTATAAAAGCAACCCCGGGATGCCCCAATAGCCCGCTAGGGAAGTGGGAGTAATTTACACACTAGGCCTCACAAGTTTAATAACTAAATAGAGGGAGAAGGGCCGGGAGAAACCAATAGAATTCGACCCTCCTGAAAGACATAAGCGAAGAAAGCCCCATAAGTGACATGTATAATGACATAGGGTAAATAAAGCCGCCCGCGAGGGCACTCACTGACCGCGGTAGGTAGATGCCAGCCACGCAGCAGCCGAATCCGTAGAAAAAATGGCGCCAGGTATACCTCGAGGGGTGGGCCGCGGAGACAGTGACGCGGAACGCGCCAACCGCGGGCCCCGCCCCCCCCGAAGAGCGCGAAGCAGCGCGTGTGACAAGCAGCCAATAAAACAATTCTGTGATTACTCACCTGTAGAATTGGTATTATGAGTATACAGTACGTCCTGCTCCAAATCTAATAAATACAGTTAGGATATACTCCGCCAGATGGCGCTGGACTGCAGAGACATCGAAAATAGGCTCCTCCCGGCCCCTCAAATACCCAGGGACCTCCCACAAATCCCCAGCATTGAAAAGCAGTTAAGGAGAAGCTGGGAGAATTAAACAATCCAAACTATTGTGGTAAATTGTATCAAAATGTCTATTTCTCCCCTGCTTGGCTGTATAAAGCACAATCTGGGACAGGGTTTCAGGACCCGGGTCACTTTCCCAATTCCCTTACGGGTTGTTACATGTTCTAAGGCCCTCCACAAGTGTGCACGCTGATTACAGGGGAAGCCTGTATAAGAAGAGAGCACACGGCCTTTCTTGTGGTTGATGACCAGCCTGTTGGAGTGAGCCCAGGCTGAGCTGCACCGTGGTAAAGGATAGCACTGGACATTGAGCAGAGGGCTGATACGCCCTGTAAAGTGGACTGGAATTGATCAGCTTGCTGGAGTACCCAGCCCGGGACTATTTTGGTTGGTGAAGTAACCCTTTTTTGATTACTGCATTTATGCTGCACTGACTATCTACTGTACTTTGCTGAATAAAAGCCGTTTTTCCGTTCAAATCCGTTGTCCATCACTGCTGATTGTTTGCCCGCTTACAATTGGTGGAGGATGCGAGGGGCAACGGAGTGACAAAACGCACTGCATTTTGCTTGTCGTTGGCGAAGGCAGCAATCAAGATGTCTCAACAAAAGCAAATGGAGGAGGTGATAAAACACCTAATACAAGCTGACTTCCGGCATGAGCAAGCCCTGGCACAACAGCAGCAAGCCCAGCAGCAGGCCCTGGCACAACAGTTCCAAATGCAGCAGGAGACAAATCGCCTGTTGATGGAACAGATAGCTGCGATTAGAGAGACTGGTGGAGCTAAAGTTTCACAACCGAAGAGAAGCCCAGTTGAGTCGGAGAGTGCGAGGAGAGCCGTACAGCGGGTCCTACAAAAGCTGACCCATGAGGATGATGTGGAGGCCTACCTCACGGTGTTTGAGCACATGGCTGAGAGAGAGCAGCTGCCAGTCACGGAATGGGCTGACGTGATTGCACCGTTCCTGTCAGGTGAGCCGCAAAAAGCATATTTTGATCTCAGGGAGCAGGATGTGCGGGACTATGCCAAGCTAAAAATGGAGATCCTTGCTCGCCTGGGAGTCATGCCAGCGGTTCGGGCAAGGCGATTACACAACTGGACTTTTTCTGTTGATAAATCTGCCCGATCGCAGATGTATGACCTAATTCATCTGGTCCAAAAGTGGTTGGAGCTAGAGCGTTTGACCCCTGCGCAGATCATCGAAAAAGTAGTGGGGGACCATTTTGTTCGGGCACTGCCGCCGAAACTACAGCAATGGGCTGGACAGGGCGACCCACAGACTGTTGAGAGGCTAGTTAACGCTGTGGAACGATTTGTCGCGACTGAGGACCAACTTCGGGATGCCCCTGACAAGACCGGCAGACCAGTGAGTAAACAAGTTCCCCTGGGAAGTGTGTGGAGAGCTGTGAGAGGGCAAAAGACTGTCCCTGACCCCCAGAGGCCCCCTAACCCTAGGGAAGACGTCCGGGCAAGGAGGTTCCGGGGTCCCCAGTGTTGGAGGTGCCGTGAGTGGGGGCACATAGCCGCAGATTGCCCCCTCGGCCCTGAACCCAAGGAATGTGACGCAGGTCGCAGAAGTTCCTTGCTGGCAGACCCCGGTTGTGCCGCCAGTCAGCGGTCAAAATCTGAAACGCAGGTTGTGTCTTTAAAGATGAATGGTCGCCCAGTAAAGGCATTATTGGACTCGGGTAGCCGGGTAACTTTGGTCCGGGCCAACCTGGTGCATGGTGGTTGCAAACCAAAAGAAAAAGCTGAGCGTGCTTTGCATCCACGGGGATATAGTGACTTACCCTGTTGCAGTGGGTAAGTTTGAGACCCCCGCGGGAACATTGTCCCATGAGGTTGGCGTAGTAAAACGCCTGGGCTATGATGTCGTGGTTGGGTGGGATTTCCCCTTGTTCTGGCCCTTGTGGGAAAGATGTATCCCTCCTGCCAACAATGGAGTACCCCCGGCAGAACTGGTAACCCTCCCCGTTAAGTCCGTTAGACGTGTGGTCCCCAACACATTATGTAATAGGCCGACCAGGGTGAGGGCCTGTAATCAGGGTGACCGAGTGCGGAGAATAGTACCCATGACTGAAAAAGTGAACTTTAAAGCGGAACATAAGCCGGGGAATGTAGTCGCTGTGTCCCGAACCCACTGTATGGCCGCTGAAGGTTGTCAGACCGTGGGTCTGAAGAAGGGGGGGGGGGGGGGGGGATATGTGGTAAATTGTATCAAAATGTCTATTTATCCCCTGCTTGGCTGTATAAAGCACAATCCGGGCCAGGGTTTCAGGACCCGGGTCACTTTCCCAATTCCCTTACGGGTTGTTACATGTTCTAAGGCCCTCCACAAGTGTGCACGCTGATTACAGGGGAAGCCTGTATAAGAAGAGAGCACACGGCCTTTCTTGTGGTTGATGACCAGCCTGTTGGAGTGAGCCCAGGCTGAGCTGCACCGTGGTGAAGGATAGCACTGGACATTGAGCAGAGGGCTGATACGCCCTGTAAAGTGGACTGGAATTGATCAGCTTGCTGGAGTACCCAGCCCAGAACTATTTTGGTTGGTGAAGTACCCCTTTTTTGATTACTGCATTTATGCTGCAATCTTTGGACTATCTACTGTAGTTTGCTGAATAAATGCTGTTTTTCCGTTCAAATCCGTTGTCCGTCACTGCTGATTGTTTGCCCGCTTACACTATCAACTATAACAATGATAACAATCACCATACAGGGGATCCAAGAAAATGCAAACTAAGGGTGGGTTGGAGCAGGACGTACTGTATACTCATAATACCAATTCTACAGGTGAGTAATCACAGAATTGTATTATTCTTAGTATACAGTACGTCCTGCTCCAAATCTAATACTTACACTTGGGACATCCAATAGCAGTGTCCATAAAGTAGGGTGGGATCCCCAAGAAAAATCAGCAGCAGGCAGTTTAAACCACTGCCGCCTGCAGAACCTTGCGGCCAAAAGCAGCATCAGCTGAGGCCCTAACATCAACCTTGTAAAACTTTGAAAAGGTATGAACAGAAGACCAAGTAGCGGCCTTGCAAACTTGTTCAACAGAAGCCTGGTGCTGAAAAGCCCAAGAGGCACCAATAGCACGAGTGGAATGAGCAGTAAGGCGGAAGGGAGGATTCTTCCCCTTAGCAGAGTAGGCCTGAATCACAGCCTGACAAATCCACTTGCTGATAGTAGACTTGGCAGGAGCCAAACCCTTCCTAGGACCAGAAGGGACCACAAAAAGAGCATCAGTTTTCCTGAAAGGTGCAGTAGCCACCAGATAGTACTTCAGACACCTAACCACATCCAAAGAGTGCAAAACTCTCTCCTTAGCATTGCTAGGATTAGGGGACAAAGAAAGAATAACAATATCCTGATTCAAATGAAAGGCAGACACTACCTTAGGCAGAAAATCAGGTTTGAAACGAAACACCACCTTGTCCTGCTGCCTCTCATAGTAGGGGGGCTGAATGGACAGCGCCGCCAACTCAGACACCAGAAACACAACCTTGAGCGTAAGAATGGCCAAGGCAGCATCCTGCACAGGTTCAAAGGGAGCACCCTGCAAGGCTAACAGAACCAAGTTCAAATCCCAAACAGGCACCATAGGTTTACGTGGGGGACGCACATGAGTGACCCCCCTGGAAAAAAGTCCTGATCAGAGGGTGCTGAGCAAAGGACTTCTGGAAAAAAATAGCCAGGTCAGAAACCTGACCCTTCTGACTGAGTTGGAGCCCCATCTCCAACCCATGCTGCAGGAACTCCAGAATCCTGGGAATAGAGAACACACGACAGGGAAGAGACCTAGCCTCACACCAGTCAATGTAGGCACGCCAAACCCTGTAATAAATGGAAGAGGAAGACTTCTTCCTAGCTTAAATCAAAGTATCCACAACTGAGGAAGACAGCCCCTTCTCCATCAAGATGGAGGTTTCAGCAGCCAAGCCGTCAAAGCCAGAGTTTGTAAATTGGGATGGCGCAGTGAGCCCTGAGTGATCAGATTTGGCACCAAGGGCAGAGCGTATTGATCTACTGCCAGCTGTACCACGTCTGCGAACCACACTCTTCTTGACCACTTGGGGGCCACCAGAATTGCTGGCACCCCTTCCAGAGCAATCTTGCGCAGAACCCTGCCCAGCAGGGGAATTGGGGGGAAGACATACTGGAACTGAAAGTCCTTCCATGACATTGCTAGCACATCCGAGGTCAGGGCCAGAGGATCCCTGGACAGAGAGACAAAAGCTGGAAGCTTGTGATTGTGGCGGGACGCAAACAGATCCCCATCTGGTTGGCCCCAACGGTGACACAGAGATTGAAACACCCTGCTGCATAGGGACCATTCTCCCTGGCGAGAGGTCCCCCTGCTCAGAGAGTCCGCCAGGTGATTTTCCACCCCCGGGATGTACACAGCTGAAATGCAGGGGACATTGGCCTCCGCCCAAGTCAGGATCAGAGACGCTTCCTGGAGGGCCCCCTTGCTCCGGGTCCCTCCTTGATGATTGATGTAGGCAACTGCCGTCTGGTTGTCCGAGCGCACCTGAACAAGCAGGCCCTGAAGATGAGTAGTCAAGCGAGCCAGAACTAACATGATCGCTCGCAGCTCCAAGACATTGATAGGTGTGTGGGCCTCCTGAGGGCCCCACCTCCCCTGGAACCGCAGGGACTTCCAGAAGCCCCCCCAACCTGACAGACTGGCATCCATGGTGACCGTCTCCCAGGAAGGGGCAAGAAAGGATCTGCCCCCCAACAGGTTCCTTGAGTCCATCCAACATAAGAGGGACCTCCTGACCAGGGGGGAGAGCACACAGACCCTGTCCAGGGACGCTGGGTCCTTGTCCCATACTGACAATAGGTGAAGTTGCAGAGGCCTCAAGTGGAACTGAGCATAAGGGACCGCTTCGAAGCACGCCACCATCAGGCCCACCAGCTGCATCCCCTGCCTGATGGATGGATGGGGCAAGCTAGGAGGGACTGAGCCTGTGCAATCAGACTGTCCACCTTCTGTTGAGGAAGGAAGATCCTTGCCTGAACTGTATCCAGATTAATTCCTAGGAATGGAGTTACCAAGGAAGGGGACAGCGAGGACTTGGGGTGGTTGATCACCCATCCAAATGACTCCAGAGTGGACACCACCAGCTGAGTATCCAACTCTGCCTGATGTAGAGGCTGGGAAGTGATGAGGATGTCGTCCAGATAGGGAAGCACGCGGGGGGAACGCCCTGACATCTGAGCAGAGACATCACGCCAGCCAGCACCTTGGTGAACACCCTGGGCGCTGAAGTGAGGCCGAAGGGCAAGGCCACAAATTGGTAGTGTTGATCCATCAGAGCGAACCTGAGGAACCTTTGATGACCTGGGAACACAGGAATATGAAGGTAAGCATCTTTGATGTCCACAGAAGTCATGAAATCCCCTTGGTGCAGGGAACTGATGGCAGAGCGCAGAGTCTCCATGCGAAAGCGCCTGCCCCTGACAAACTTGTTGAGAATCTTTAAGCCCAGGATGGGCCTGACAGAACAATCCTTTTTGGGTACTGTGAATAGGTTGGAATAAAAGCCCTTGCCTTTTTCTCTTAAAGGGACCTGGCAGATGACCCCCAGCTCCAGGAGGCCTTGCACTGCTTGCACTAGCTCCTGAGCTGACACAGGGTCCTGAGGAATCCGGGATCTGATGAATCTTGAAGGGGGATCAGCAGCAAACTCCAACTTGTAACCGGAGGACACTACCTCCTGAATCCACCGGTCTGAGACATGAAGCCTCCAGACGTGAGCGAAGTGCTGCAGCCGTCCCCCCACCCGGATGGGTGAGGGCGCCCCATCATGCCTGAGGGGAGAGGATTTAGCTTTGGGACCCAAGGAGGAGCCAGGACGTCCACGTCCTCTGCCTCTACCCCAGAAATCTCCCCGAGCCCCAGGGAAAGACACCCCCCTTCCCTGTCTTGTACCACGGTAAGGGGAGGAGAAGAAACCCTGACCCCGAAAGGGCAGAGGTTGCCGCCTGCGCTGGGGTAACCTGCCTCCCTTAGCAAAAATACCATTTTGTGAGTACTCACCTGAAAAATGGATATTGTTGGTGTGCCACACACCCCGCTTCACCTTTAAATATTCTTCACTTATTGGGTTAACTCACCGCCAGGTGACGCTGTGCAGAGAGGAAGTCTTGTAACGAGCCCCCTTCCGGCCTATATATACCTGGTACCTCCCTTCAATCACCAGTATATTAAAAAAGCAGAAAGACAAGGTACCAGGATTCCACCGGTAACCTCAAAATCAATTTGATATAAATAAAAAGCTTCACCATATAAAGGCTTCGGAAATACCGAAAAGGGTGGGAGTGAAGCGGGGTGTGTGGCACACCAACAATATCCATTTTTCAGGTGAGTACTCACAAAATGGTATTATTCTTGGTGTGCCACACACCCCGCTTCACCTTTAAATATTCTTCACTTATTGGGACATCCAAATGCAGTGTTCACAAGGGATGGGCATCTCAAGGCCAGGTGAAGCATAACTTAAATGACTGCAGTCTGCAGAACTTTGCGGCCAAAAACAGCATCAGCTGAGGCTCGCACATTAACTTTGTAAAACTTAGAAAAAGTGTGAACAGAAGACCAAGTGGCGGCCTTACAAACTTGTTCAACAGAAGCTTGGTGCTGAAAAGCCCAAGACGCCCCAATGGCGCGAGTAGAATGAGCAGTGATACGAAAAGGGGGAACTTTCCCCTTAGCAGAATAGGCCGCAGTAACGGCCTGACGTATCCACTTGCTAATGGCAGATTTGGCTGGTGCCAAACTTAGGCCCATGGGGCACAACAAAAAAGGAATCCGTCCTACGAAAAGGAGACGTGATAATCAAGTAGTACTTAACACAGCGTACTACATCCAAACAATGCAAAACCCTCTCCTTGTCATTCTTAGGATTAGGAGGGAATTACAATATCTTGGTTCAAATGAAAAGCAGAAGCAACCTTAGGAAGAAAGTCTGGCTTGAACCGAAAGACCACTTTATCCTGATGCCTCTCAAAGTAAGGCGCCTGGATAGACAAGGCCGCCAACTCTGAGACACGCCGGACCGAAGTGATAGCTACCAAGAAGGCAGTCTTCTGAGTCAAGGTAGACAAAGCAATATCCTGCAAAGGCTCAAAAGGAGGAGCCTGAAGAGCAGAAAGAACCAAATTCAAATCCCAAACCGGGAGTAATGGTTTCCTGGGAGGCCGCACATGCGTAACCCCCTGGAAAACAGTTTTAACTAAAGGCTGAAGCGCAACACGCTTCTGAAAAAAGATAGATAAGGCAGAAACTTGCCCTTTCAACGTACTTAGCTGAAGACCAGAGTCCAGCCCTGATTGTAAAAACTCCAGAATCCTGGAGACCGAAAAGACCCTACAAGGAAAAGATCTTATCTCACACCAAGCGATATAGGCTTTCCAAGTCCTATAGTAGATGATGGAAGAAGACCTCTTCCGGGCACTGATCAGAGTCTTAACGACTGAATCAGAAAGACCCTCCTCCTTCAGGATGGAGGTTTCAGCAGCCAGGCCATCAAACCCAGCGCTGGTAAATTGGGGTAACACAATTGACCCTGAGTGAGCAGATCGGGCCGAAGAGGCAGAACGAACTGGTCCACTGCCAGCCGAACGATGTCTGCGAACCCCACTCGCCTTGGCCACCTTGGGGCCACGATAACGGCGGACACCTTTTCCAGAGCCAACTTCCGAAGCACCCTGCCCAGCATGGGTATCGGAGGAAACAGGTATAGAAATCCCAGAACTCCCCAGCTCAGGGACATGGCGTCCACTGCCAGAGTCAGAGGATCCTGGGAGAGCGACACGAAGTTCGGGAGCCTGTGATTGTGACGAGAGGCAAACGGGTCCACCTCCAGGGTCCCCCATTGGAGACACAGTGAGCGAAACACCCGAGGATGGAGAGCCTATTCTCCCAGACGGGGAAAGCCCCTGCTCAACCGGTCCGCTACCTGGTTCTTCACCCCTGGAATGTATACCGCCGAGAGACAAGGAACATGGGACTCCGCCCAGGCCCGCATCAGGGACACTTCTCTGAGAGCACTCAGACTGCGAGTCCCTCCCTGATGACTGATGTAAGCAACCGCTGTTTGATTGTCTGAACACACCTGGACCGGAAGGCCCAGAACGTGCTGAGTCAGGGGAGCAAGCACCCGACGGGTGGTTCTCAGTTCCAGAATATTGGTGGGTAAGTGGGCCTCTTGAGGTCCCCACTGCCCCTGAAACTGCAGCTCCTTCCAGAATCCGCCCCATCCCGACAGACTGGCGTCCGTGGTGACAATTTCCCAAAGGGGGGTCAGGAAAGACCTGCCCTACACAAGATTGGTCGAGACCAACCACCACAGGAAGGACTGCCGGACCCGGGAGGACAACTGGAAGGACTGATCCAGCGACCGAGGCTGCTGGTCCCAAGACGCTAACAGAAAAAGCTGAAGCGTTCTCGTGTGAATTTGGGCAAAAGGAAGAAACACTCTGTGTTGATGAGAGTCCAGGCCGGGACGAACCGACCCATCTCTCTTGGGGACTGCGAAAAGATTGGAGTAGAAACCGAGGCCCATCTCTAAGCGCGGCACCGGCCGGATGACCGCCATCTCTAACAGATTCCTTACCGACGCCAGGAGCCCCTGCGTGGCCAAAGGATCGATGGGCACCCGAGACCGAAAGAACCGTGAAGGAGGGTGAGACTCGAATTCCAGGTCGTAACCGGCCGACACTACCTCCTGGATCCATCTCCCTGGAACCACTTGGTTCCAAAGCTGGGAGAAGTGTCGCAATAGTCCCCCCACCCGCACGGGTGAGGGCAGCCCCTCATTGCTGAGTGGGCTTATCAGCAGGTTTGGGCTTGGTGCCCCAGGACTGAGTGGGCCGGCCACGGCCCCTCCCCCGAGTCCAACCTGCACCTCTGGTAGCGGGGAAGGAAGCCCCCCTACCCGCTCTGAATCCTCGAAAGGAAGGCCTACCGGAACCTGCCCCCCTAAAGGGACCACGAGGCCTCTTGCGTTGTGGCATCTTACCACCCTTTGCGACTGAATCAATTTTCTCTCCAAACAGACGCAACCCCAAAAAGGGGAGAGCTGTGAGCACCTTTTTAGAAACCGCGTCCGCCGACCACTGACGCAGCCATACTGACCGGCGAATAGCCACCAGCATAGCCGCTGCCTTGCTACTCATAGCCAGCGCATCGTCCTGAGCGGATAGAACATAGGACACAAAAGATTCACACTGCTTAAGCGCAGTAAACTCTTTACAAGCGGGATTGAGATCCTCATATAGCCCCTGAATTAAAGACCTAATCGCCAATAGAAGAAGGGCTGAAGCACACACCGGGCGCAACGCTGACCCGGAATAAATAAAACCATGGCGCGCGTATTGGTCAATCCGCCGATCTTCCCCATCTTTAGGGACAGTGGTCTCAGCAGACTGTACCATAGCCGTGCTGGAGAGCCCTAGCACAGGGGTATCGACGTCAGGAGGGACAGACCAAAGCTTTACCAACTCTGGCGGAAAAGGATAACGCTTTTCCCAACTGGAAGGGATTCCAGATAACCGCGTGGGATGTTCCCATTCCTTAAGGACCACCCTCTCAAAGTGGAGCTGTCTGGGAAAAACCCAACGCGGCTGAGGCTCCTTAAACAACTGACCCTTTGGCAGGGTGACAGCCTCAGGCGGATCTAAATTCAAAATTTTAAACATTTGAGCCAGAATGGAGGGGGTGTCAGAAACAACCCCCTCCGACCAATCGCCAATCGCATCAGCCTCAAGCTGATCTGCAGGCTCATCTGACTCCAACAGGAATTCTTCCTCGTCCGGGGATCCATCGGACCATTCCACAGGCTCACATAACTCGTCCTGTGGAGCCGAAGGTACCGGAGTCAGGTGCCTCCGTTTTGCAGCGGCCTTTAACCCTGCTTTAACGGGCACTACTTTCCGGGGGCTGGCCGACCGTGCCACCACCTTGGACTGCGAATCCCCACTTTTGACAGTGTCATGCGGGGTCCGGAACAGGGAGGGAGAGGTAGGAGATGATGAAGGTTGCGACGGGCCAGCAGCCGAAGCAACAGACTGATGCGCAATGCTCTGCTTTGCACAAAGGATGCAAATAAAGACATCATCAGCTGGGAGCAGGCCCACAACTTATGCACCCCCGAATGGCTCAGAAGAACCGTTTCCGGCAATAACGGGAAGCCTCCATATGGTGATTTATGGTATTCGCAATTTATTTGGGTTTTAAGGCATAAGCCAACCCGGGATGCCCCCTTATTTGTAAATGTCCCGGAAGGGAGGATTTTTTTTTTTTTAAAGGAAGGTCCCCCTTAAAGTGGACCACCACCCAGGATTTTGACTATCCTGGGTCTTGGTCCACTTCGATGGGGCACCCCCGATCGGGGTGCCCCGCTGTGTGAAACCCCCCCCCAACCCCCCGAAAAACTCACCTCTCTGCGCTCCCAGCGCCAACGTACAAGCTCTATTCCAGGACGTCTAAGCGGCTGCCCGCCGCCGCCGCCTCCCGCGCGTCCCTTTTGACGCGCGCGGCCGCCCGCGCCGGCCATTCGCAGACGGCCGCGCGGGCGCAGCGCACGCCTGCAGGGGCGCGAGGTAGGCGGCGGCGGCCGGCCGCCGCCGAAGATCAGGTAAGGTTTTTCGGGGGGTTTTGGGGGGGTTACACCCCGCGGGACATCCCGATCTCGGATGTCCCGCGGGGTGGGGGGTGATCGGCCCGGGAATCTTATAGATTCCCGGGCCGATCACCCCGTGGGTGTTGGCCCACTTTAATAATCTACATATAGATTTTATATGCATATTCTTAAATCTAGGAAATATCCCATAATCTTTTTTTTTTTTTAAAGAAAGACTAGCCAAGTAACATAGAGCCGGAGGGCCACCACAACAGAGATCCCGGGATCTGAAAAGGAAAAGAAACCACAATCAGATCCCCACATGTATGTAACAAGCCAAAAAAACCTATATATATGCATGGCATGAAAGTGTCTTTAAATGAACAAGAAAAGACCACAACCCTGCCCCTTAATAAAATCAAAAGAAACATGATGCCTCCTTAAGAAGAAACAACCGCCCCCATATCTATATATTATAGAAATGTGACTCCCACTCAACGGCCCCACCAGGGTGGGGCCGCTTACCTTAAATGACCGAGAGCAGAGACCGGAGGACGAAGCAGCAGCCAGCAGCAGCACAAGTAAAAAACACAACCATGTGCGGCGGCCGCGCCCCCCCCCACGTGACTTCCCTTAACTTAGAAAGGAAGGAAGTGAAGCTGGGGCCCGCCGCATGACGCTACCACGGCGCCACGCCCCTGACGCCGCGTCACCGGGACCCGCCCCCTAAGCTCAATCAGTGCGGCCGAATCATCTGGGAATGAACCAGATGAGCCGCTACACGCGCACAACAAAGCCGGAGTCGGCGGAGGGGGGAGACGAAGGAGGGGGGAGGAGGAGAGAAAAAACAGCAAAGCGCAGCCAACCGACAGGAGACCTGCCATACCATGGCCACAAGAGACCAGCGGGGAAGGGGAGAGGCGGGAGGGGACTGTGGAACTCAGGCACAAGTCAAGCTGCCCGGCGCGGTCCGCCCCTCAAGCTGACCTAAAACAACAACCGGCCAGAACAATAAAAAACAGACCTGGCCGAGGAAGCTCCCAGGAGGAAAAGAGTGTACACTTGTTGTGCAGTCCGCTCAATGCATAAGGTAAAAACACATGTCATAATAAAGTTATACTGTGAAAAACACACACATAATACACAACCCTCTAACCCCCCCCCCCCCCCCCCCCCCCCCCCCCCCCCCCCCCCCCCCCCCCCCCCCCCCCCCCCCCCCCCCCCCCCCCCCCCCCCATAGTGAAGGGAGAAGGGACCGTAACGGGAGAGAAAGGGGCTAACGGGGACCCTCGGGACAGGGGCATCCCATTTCCGGATCACCATGCCGGATAGCCGCATTGCCCACGCATGAGGTCGAGCGGAGGAGATAAGCTCCTAGGCACTTATAGTGCCATCTACCATTTGCCCAAGTGAGCAGCCTAGGCTGGGAGGCTTCCATTCCACCATCAAGGTATAAACACTCAAACCGGGCAGAAATAGACCAAAAGGGGGGTGCCGGGGTAAGACCCCGGCTACCTGTAAGCAGGAGACTTCAATCTTCTGTCTTGTCGTCAAGCAGAGAGAAAAATACTGGTGATTGAAGGGAGGTACCAGGTATATATAGGCCGGAAGGGGCTCGTTACAAGACTTCCTCTCTGCACAGCGTCACCTGGCGGTGAGTTAACCCAATAAGTGAAGAATATTTAAAGGTGAAGCGGGGTGTGTGGCACACCAAGAATAAGGTCCAGGCGGTCTCCAAACAGACGCAGTCCTTTAAAGGGAAACCCAGTGAGGGCCTTCTTGGCAGCGTTGTCAGCAGCCCACTGGCGCAGCCAACCGAGCGGCGTATAGCCACCACGAGGGCAGAAGTTCTGGCACACATTCTGATGGTGTCATCCAATGCTGATAGGACAAAATTACAAAAACATCACAACTGGAGAGTGCATTAAACACCTCACAAGGCAAATCATCAATGGCACTATCAAGCATATTTGGATAAGGGTTCTAGTGGCCACAGCAAGTAATGGCAGAGGCACAGACCGGGCGCAGCGCCGTCCCCGCACATGAAAAGGCGTGGGATACCAGCTGATCAATACGCAGGTTTTCGGCATCCCGCAGGGTAGTAGAATCAGGGAATGCATGACAGATAGCCCTAGGGATCGGGGCATCCACCTTGGGGGGGGGGGGGGGGGAGGGGGGTGGAAGACCAACATTTAACCACCTGAGCAGGAAAGGGATACTTCCTATCACAACTCTTTGGAACCCGGGAAGTTTACTGGGGCGCTCCCATTCCTTGAGCACAAGGTTATGGAAATGTGCCTGCTCTGGAAATTCCAAATGTGATCTTGCTGTATGAAAAATACAATTCTGTGAAGTACTCACCTGTAGAATTGGTATTATTGGTATACAGTACGTCCTGCTCCAGACATAATACTTACACTTGGGTTATCCTCCGCCAGATGGCGCTGCACTGCAGAGACATGTAAAAACAGGCTCCTCCGGCCCTTCAAATACCCAGGGACCTCCCACGAATCCCAGCATTGAAAAGCAGTGAACAAGAAGCCGGGAGAATTAAACCACCCAGAACAACTGGTAATGATAACAATCACCATACAGGGGATTCAGAATAATGCAACAACAGGGCGGGGTTGGAGCAGGACGTACTGTATACCAATAATACCAATTCTACAGGTGAGTACTTCACAGAATTGTATTATTCTTAGTATACAGTACGTCCTGCTCCAGATATAATACTTACACTTGGGACATCCAATAGCAGTGTCCATAAGGTAGGGTGGGATCCCCCAACAAAAGGTGACAACAGACAACCTTGCGGCCAAAACAGCATCAGCTGAGGCCCTAACATCAACCTTGTAAAACTTTGAAAAGGTATGAACAGAAGACCAAGTAGCAGCTTTGCAAACTTGTTCAACAGAAGCCTGGTGCTGGAAGGCCCAAGAGGCACCAATAGCACGAGTGGAATGAGCAGTAAGGCGGAAGGGAGGATTCTTCTCCTTAGCAGAATAGGCCTGAATCACAGCCTGACGAATCCATTTGCTAATAGTAGACTTGGCAGGAGCCAAACCCTTCCTAGGACCAGAAGGGACCACAAAAAGAGCATCAGTCTTCCTGAAGGCCGCAGTGACTACCAGGTAGTACTTCAGACACCTTACCACATCCAATGAATGCAAAACCCTTCCTTAGCGTTGCTAGGATTAGGACACAATGAAGGAAGGACAATATCCTGATTCAAATGAAAGGCAGACACCACCTTTGGCAGAAAATCTGGCTTAAAGCGGAACACCACCTTGTCCTGGTGTCTCTCGTAGTATGAGGGCTGAATAGACAGAGCCGCCAGCTCAGACACGTGCCTGACATAGCCACCAGAAAAACAACTTTGAGGGTAAGTACAGCCAGAGCAGCATCCTGAATAGGCTCAAAGGAGCACCCATGTAGGCAGACAAAACCAGGTTCAAGTCCCAAACAGGGACCGTAGGCTTACGTGGCGGACGCACGTGAGTGACCCCTGAAAGAAGGTCTTAACCAAGGAATGCTGTGCAAAAGACCTGTGAAAGAAGACGGACAGGGACGAAACCTGACCCTTCAGAGTACTGCGTTTTAAACCCAACTCCAATCCATGTTGTAAAAACTCCAGAATTCTAGGGATTAAGAATTCCTGCAGGGGAGAGACCTAGACTCACACCAGTCAATGTAGGACGCCATACCCTATAATAGATGGCAGAAGAAGTTTTCTTCCTAGCCTCTACCATGGTATCCACCACTGAGGCAGACAAGCCTTTCTCCATCAAGATGGAGGTTTCAGCAGCCAAGCCGTCAAAGAGTTTGTAAACTGGGATGGCGTAGGGAGCCTGAGTGAGTAGATCTGGCTCCTCTGGCAGGACGTACTGGTCTACTGCCATTTGTACCACGTCTGCGAACCACACCCTTCTTGGTCACCTCGGGGCCACCAGAATCACTGGCACCCTTTCCAGGGCAATCTTGCGCAGAACCCTGCCCAGCAGGGGAAACGGGGGACAGGCATACAGAAGCCGGAATTTCTTCCAAGACAGTGACAGAGCATCCGTGGCCAAGGCCAGAGGATCCTGCGACAGGGAGACAAAGGCCGGGAGCTTGTGATTGTGACGGGATGCAAACAGATCCACATCCGGTAGGCCCCACCGGTAACACAGGGACTGGAATACCCTGTTGCAGAGGGACCACTCCCCTGACGGGAAGTCCCCCTGCTCAGAGAGTCTGCTAGAAGATTCTCTACCCCGGGATATAAACAGCCGAGATGCATTGAACATTGCCTCCGCCCATGTCAGAATCCGCGACACTTCCTGGAGGGCACCCTTGCTCCGGGTCCCTCCCTGATGGTTGCATGTAGGCAACCGCTGTCCTGTTGTCTGAGCGCACCTGCACAGACAGACCCTGCAGGTGATTGGTCATCTGTTCCAAAACACACCTGACCGCCCGTAGTTCCAGAATGTTGATGGGTAAGTGGGCCTCCTGAGGGCCCCACCTCCCCTGGAACCTCAGGGATTTCCAGAATCCCCCCCAACCTGACAGACGGCATCCGTGGTGACCGTCTCCAGGAGGGGGCTAGAAAGGACTGCCCCTTAGCAAGTTCTTGTAGTCCAGCCACCACGAGAGGGACCTTCTGACCAAGGATGCGGGGTCCTTGTCCCATACTGATAGGAGGTGAAGCTGCAGAGGCCTCGAATGGAACTGAGCAAAGGGCACCGCCTCGAAGCTCGCCACCATCAGGCCCACCAGCCGCATTCCCTGTCTGAGGGAGAGCTGGGGGCACGAGAGCAGGGACCGCACCTGCATAGTCAGATCTTCCACCTTCTGTTGAGGAAGGAATATTCGAGATTGAACCGTATCCAGAATCATCCCCAGGAATGGGGTCACCGGTGAAGGGGACAGGGAGGACTTGGGATGATTGATCACCCAGCCGAAGGACTCCAAGGTGGACACCACCAGCTGAGAGGTCCAGCTCCGCCTGCGGTAGAGGCCATGAGGCGATGAGAATGTCGTCCAGGTAGGGCAGCACTCGAATGCCCCCTGACCTTAGCCCCGCCAATACCTTGGTGAACACTCTGGGAGCTGAAGTGAGGCCAAAGGGTAGAGCCACAAATTGGTAGTGTTGATCTTTCAACTCTAACCTGAGAAACCTTTGATGCCCGGGGAACACGTGGATGTGAAGGTAAGCATCCTTGATGTCCACAGACGTCAAAAAATCCCCTGGACGTAGAGAGCCAACGGCCGAGCGCAGGGTTTCCATGCGAAGCGCTTGCTCTTGACAATTTGTTGAGGATCTTTAAATCCAGAATGGGCCTGACGACACATCTCTTTGGGTACTGTGAAAAGGTTGGAGAAGAACCTCCCAATTCTCTCAAGGGAACTTTGCAAATAACTCCAGCTCCAGAAGTCCTTGTACAGCCTGCATCAGGACCTGAGCCGGGTCCTGGGTATCCGGGACTGACGAATCTTGAGGGGAGCCGCACAGCAAACTCTATCTTGTAGCCAGAGGTAACTACCTCCTGAATCCACCGGTCTGAGACTTGACGCCTCCAGACGTGCACGAAGTGCTGTAGTCGTCCCCCCACCCTGGCGTGCGAGGGGGTTTGGGTTTGGTCCTCCAGGAGGAGGCCAGGGCGTCGCCCCCTGCTCCTATGCAGGAGTCTGTGCGAGCCCTGTAGGGGGCTGAAAGGGGGCCCTGGTTGTGAAAGGGCCGAGGCTGCCGCCTGCGCTGTGGTAACTTACCTCCTTAAGGCAAAAAGGTCTAGGCGGTCCCAAACAGGCGTAGTCCTTGGAAGGGAGCCCAGTAAGGGCTTTCTTAGCAGCATTGTCGGCCGCCCACTGTCTCAGCCATACCGTGCGGCGTATAGCCACCGCCAAGGCGGAAGATCTGGCACACAGCCTAATAGCATCGTCCGATGCAGACAGCATAAAGTTCACAAATACTTCACAGTTAGACAGTGCATTAATAGCATCAGCAGGCAACTCGTCTGGGGCGTCAAGTGCATTCCTGACCATGGCCCTGAGCGCCACGGCAGTAATGGCCAGAGCGCAGACCGGGCGCAGTGCGCCCCTCCAAACGCAAAGGCATGGCACGCCAATTGATCAATGCACAGGTCCTCAGAATCCCGCAGTGTAGTAGTGTCGGGAGAGTGCATAATAGAGGTGATAGACAGCCCTAGAATAGGAGCATCGACCTCGGGGGGCGATGACCAGCACTTGACCATGTTAGCAGGAAATGGATACTTCCTGTCCAGACTCTTAGGGATCCCGGGAAGTCTACTGGATGTTCCCACTCCTTAAGCACGAGGTTATTGAAATGGGTCTGCTCAGAAAATCAATCGAGCCTTAGCAGTATGGAATAGCTCACCCCTTTGCCTGGGAGCCGCAACAGGGGAGAGATGGACCAAAACCTCAAAATCTGAAGCAATAGCTTATCAGTATCATCCGGGGTCCAGTGATCAGAACCAGAATCGTCATGACCCCGAGTCAGAGATCAGCTCCCCATCGTCCGAAAGGGTATGGTCATAAAGATGCGTAAACTCATCAGACTCCGTAGGGAATGGAGCAGAGTCAGGGACATTGTGCCGCTTTTTTGCGGCAGCCTTGCGCGCTAGAGTACTAGCAAGCATCTTTTCAACACTGGCCAGTCTAGTAGCCACATCAGGATGAGAATCCCCGCTTGTATTGGGGTTAGACTCAGGCTCGGAGGGGTAGGTGAAGTGAGGCGAGGTGCAGGCCCAGCCCCAGAAGGGGCGGGAAGTACCAGTAATGCCTGCTGTGCACAAGGGACGCAGACCCGAGCATTGTCACCGTTGATAGATGAGACCCCACAAGCTACACACAGCCGGGCTTGTCCCGAGGGAACCCCGTTAACAATATCCTGGGATGCCTCCATATGGTGATTAATGGGCACAATAGGCCAGTAGGGATTGACGCTATAAGCTACCATGGATGCCCCAAAGACCCGCAGGGAAGTGGGAGTAATTATACTAGGTCCAACTGGGAATTACACCGGGCCGGGAGAAGCCACTGGATTCGACCGTCTGAAAGACATAATGGGAATAGGAATGTCAGAGCCATGCACAGTAAGCAAGACAAATGAAAATCGTGAGGGCACTTACAGATCGAGGGAGGAGGAGGACCGTTACCACACGCGCGCGCGATGAGCATCGAAATGGCGCCAAGCGGACCTCGAAGGGCGGGCCAAAGCGGGCTGTGACGCAGAGCGCGCCAAGCCAGGTCTCCGCCCCCCTGAATACAGTAGACAGCGCAGATAGTAGAGTGAATGACACACTATAGAAGCAAAAATGGGGATTACTTCCAGATGCGCACAACAATAAATACCAATAAAGACGCCGCAGCTTCTGAGGCGGCCGATAGATAATGAAGAACAAACAGCGCGGCTCTGACACCAGGTGTATGAGTCAAGGACAATACTAAGGCCATAACGTGTACTGAATACACAAGACCACCACACACACCCCCCCCCCCTTCTTTCCCCCGAACTACGGGGGGAACGAGGGAGAATGGCGACCCTTTGAACAGGGTCCGCCGCTACACGGGGTATGGGGCAATAGCGCGGGAGGGGCATCCACAAGAGGCTCACCATTAGCCTAAACCGCTTAACCCTTTGATGGGGGACTGCGGTGGAGAATGGCTCCATAAGCACACGTAGTGCTGCCTACCTTCACCCGACCAGCGCAGCCCAGGCTGGGAGGCACATCACGAAGAGGACGGGTGGGAGTAGTCCAACAGGGCCGCAGGCTTTAATAGCTCCGCTCACCTGCGAGAGAGTGACACATCATGTCTTTGCAGCCGGCACTGCAGAGAAATCTGGGAGGTCCCTGGGTATTTGAAGGGCCGGGAGGAGCCTGTTTTTATATGTCTCTGCAGTGCAGCGCCATCTGGCGGAGGATAACCCAAGTGTAAGTATTATATATGGAGCAGGACGTACTGTATACTAAGAATAGCTCCCCTCTCTGCCTGGGAGCCTCAACAGGGAGAGAGATGGACAGAACCTCAAAAATCTGGGTCAATAATCTGTCAGTGTCATCCGGGGCCCAGGGGCCAGAGCCAAAATCGTCATGACCCCTTGGTCTCTCATCAGATGAGCCCAAGTCAGAAAAGAGCTCCCCTTCATCAGACAGGGTATAGCCACAAAGATACATAAACTCCTCAGTTATCATAGGGAAAACAGTAACACTAGGCATCAAGTGCCGCTTCGTAAAAGGGGCCTTACGCGCTTAAGACTTCGCAATAATCTGTTCAACAGTAGCCAGTCTAGAAGACACATCAGGCTGAGAATCCCCACTAGTATGCAACTCAGCAGGGGTGAGATTTAAGCTTGGGGGAGTAGGTGAAGTGAAACGAGGTGCAGCCACTGGCAGGCCAGATTGCAATGCAAGCACCTGCTCAGCACAGGGTACACAGACCCGTGCCTTGTCAGCGTCAGCATGAGGCTGCCCACACGCTACACACAGCCGGTCTTGTCCCAAAGGGACCCCGGTAACATTATCCTGGGATGCCTCATTATGGTGATTATAGCGGCGCTATACGCCGATAGGGAGTAACGCTATACAAGGCCTACAAGTAATATACTAAAAACAGGGCTGGGAGAAGCCAAGAAGGGTTCGTCCCGCCTGAAAGACATAAGCAGACAAGACCTTAAGTACATCGTAACAAAAGTGGAGCAGATAAAGCCGCCCGCGAGGGCACTTACGGACCCCGGTAGGTAGGAGTCCGTCGCGCATAGGCCAACCAAGTCAGAAAAGATGGCGTCGGTATACCTCGAGGGGCGGGCCGGTAATGGCGATGACGCGGAACGCGCCAAAGATGGGCCCCGCCCCCCCGAAGAGCGCGAAGCCAGAAGGCCAACAGCCAATGATGGCGCACCAGCGCCTGAGATAATGCCGCCGCCAAGCGCGGAAACAAGTCAGCGCGCGGCCGCGGTAAATTTTAAGGCAATAAAGACAAGTCAGCGCGGCGGCTGACACAAGAATAAAGACATGTGAAAAGTGAAAGCACAGACTGCATAACATACATATCTATACACATACACACCCCCCCCTCTTTTCCACCGAAGACTACAAGGAGGATGAGGGAGGACG
The DNA here is from genome assembly GCA_027917425.1 of Gastrophryne carolinensis. Lineage (NCBI taxonomy): Eukaryota > Metazoa > Chordata > Amphibia > Anura > Microhylidae > Gastrophryne > Gastrophryne carolinensis. The sequence goes on along the minus strand of CM051234.1, from coordinate 434,096,274 downwards.
GCGGCCACTTAAATAGGGCCCACCAATAGGCAGGGGCAAGGGGCAATAGTGCGGGAGGGATATCCCATAATGGCTCACCATAAGCCTGAACCGCCTACCCTTTGGTGGGGCATTGCGGTGGAGCAGCGCTCCTAAGCACCAACGGCGGTGCTGCCTACCTTCACCCGACCAGCGCAGCCAAGGCTGGGAGGCATATTACTAGTGGAACGGGTGGGAATAGTCCTACAGGGCCGCAGGTTAATAACCCCGCTCACCTGCGAGTAGAGAGCCAATTTCTCGTCCTTCGCAGCCAGACTGCAGAGAAATTCTGGGGATTTGTGGGAGGTCCCTGGGTATTTGAGGAGCCGGGAGGAGCCTATTTTCGATGTCTCTGCAGTCCAGCGCCATCTGGTGGAGTATATCCCAACTGTAAGTATTAGATTTGGAGCAGGACGTACTGTATACTAAGAATAATAGCGCATTAGCGCCTGAGGTAATGCCGCCGCCAACCGCGGAACACAGAGGAAACACGCATGGCGGCATTTTTAAAAACGCAACCAGTGCAACCAAGTCAGTGCGGAGAAGCCCAGGAAGCCCCAACAGCACGAGTAGAATGAGCAGTGATCTGGAAAGGGGGATCCCTCCCCTTGGCAGAGTAGGCCCTAATAACGGCCTGACTAATCCATTTACTAATGGTAGACTTGACGGGGGCCAAACCCTTCTTGGGCCCGGAGGGCACCACAAAAAAGGCGTCCGTCTTCCAGAATGGTGAAGTAGCCACCAGATAGTACTTAACACATCTAACGACGTCCAGAGAGTGCAAAGCCCTCTCCTTGTCATTGCTAGGCTTAGGACACGAGGAAGGAAGCACAATGTCCTGAATGAGGTTAAAGGCAGAGAGAACCTTTGGCAGGAAGTCTGGTTTAAAACGGAAAACCACCTTGTCCTGATGTCTCTCAAAGTAGGGGGCCTTAATGGACAGAGCCGCCAACTCAGAAACACATCGAACAGAGGTGATAGCCACCAAAAAGGCAACCTTTAGGGTGAAGATGGATAGTGCAACATCCTGCACTGGTTCAAAAGGAGGACCCTGAAGGGCAGACAACACCAAAACTAAATCCCAAACAGGTAACATGGGTTTGTGAGGAGGGCGCACAAGGGTGACCCCCTGGAAAAAAGGTCTTAACCAAAGGATGAAGAGCAAAAGACCTTTGAAAGAAAACCGCCAGAGCGGAAACATGCCCTTTCAGAGTGCTAAGTTGAAAACCCATGTCCAAACCATGCTGAAGAAACTCCAAAATCCGAGGGATGGAAAACACCCGACAAGGGAAGGCCCTAGCCTCACCCCAATCAATGTAGGTCCGCCAGGTCCTGTAGTAGATATTAGAGGAAGATTTCTTCCAAGCCCTGACAAGAGTCCAGACAACAGCTTCAGACAAACCCTTTTCTTCTAAGACGAAGGTTTCAGCAGCCACGCCAACAAAACCAGCGTTTGTAAATTGAGGTGACATAGCTGACCTTGTGTAATCAGATCTGGAACCGGAGGCAGCCCCTATTGATCAACCGCCAGCCGCACGACGTCTGCGAACCACACCTGTCTTGGCAACCTTGGGGCCACCAGGATTGCTGGCACACCCTCTTGAGCCAGCTTGCGTACCACCCTGCCCACCATGGGAAAGGGAGGAAACAGATACAGGAGACCGAGCTCCCGCCAGGACAGAGACATGGCATCCACTGCCAGAGCCAGAGGGTCCTGGGACATTGACACAAATGCCGGAAGCTTGCCTCCCCCACCTGCGACATAGGGATAGAAATACCTTGTTGCTGAGGGACCAATCTCCCCCGGCAAGAGGTCCCCCTGCTCAGAGAGTCCACTCCCAGGTTCTCCACACCTGGGATGTAAACTGCCGAGATGCACAGTACATAGCTCTCGGCCCATGAAAGAATCAGAGACACCTCCCGGAGGGAACTCTTGCTGCGAGTCCCTCCTTAGTGATTCGGGTCCAGCCACCACTGAAGGACCGCCGGACCAGAGGAGACAGAACACAAGTCTGAACCAGGGATAGAGGACATTTGTCCCAAAACGATAAAAGATGGAGCTGAAGAGGTCTCATGTGAAACTGAGCAAAGGGCACTGCCACGAAGCAAGTCACCATCAAACCTACCAGCCTCATCCCCTGTCTGACGGACAGACGAGGTCTGGACAGAAGAAGACGAAGTAGTGCTTGAAGAACATCCACCTTCGGCTGAGGCCGGAACACCCTGTTCTGAATGGTATCCAGAGTCATGCCCAGGAACGAAGCCACCCTTAACGGAGATAGAAAGGATTTGGGGTAATTGATTACCTACCCGAACCTCTCCAGCGTTGTCACCACCGTCCGGGTGTCCAACTGGTGGAAAGAGGATGACGTAATGAGAAGGTCGTCCAGATAAGGCAAAATGCGAATGCCCCGGACTCTGAGAAGGGCCATCACGCCCGCCAATACCTTGGTGAACACCCTGGGTGCCGAAGTCAGCCCGAAGGGAAGAGCCACAAACTGGTAGTGCTGATTGCCTACCACGAACCTGAGGAACCTCTGATGTCCCGGGAATATCAGCCCATGAAGGTAAGCGTCGTTGATATCCAACGAGGTCATAAAGTCCCCGGGACGCAGAGAGTTGACAGCAGAGCGCAGAGTCTCCATACGAATTTTTCTGGCTCTGATGAACCAGTTGAGAATTTGCAAGTCCAAAATGGGTCCTATGGATCCATCCTTTTTGGGGACCGTAAAAATACCGTTTTGTGAGTACTCGCCTTTAAAACGGGTATTATGAGTGTGCCATACACTCCACTTCAATGACATCTGGGTAATATCCAGTAGAGGGCGAACTTCTGCAGAGATGAATACGCAAAAAAGAAAGCCCCTCCTGGCCCATATATACCTGGGGCCTCCCACCAATTTCCCAGTGTAAAAAAGCAGTAAGGGGACCAGGAAGAACCAATTATAACCTTAACAATCAAAAACCAATGGTTCACCATATAAAAGCCCAAGAATACCTGAAAAAAAGGGGTGGGCGAAGTGGAGTGTATGGCACACTCATAATACCCGTTTTAAAGGTGAGTACTCACAAAACGGTATTATTCTAAGTGTGCCATACACTCCACTTTGATCTTCATGACATCTGGGACATCCAAAAGCAGTGTCCGTCATGGGCGGGAACCAGAAACAGTAAAGAATGTACCAACTCAAACCACTGCAGCTTGCAGAACCTTGAGGCCAAAAACAGCAACCGCTGAAGCCCGCACATCAACCTTGTAAAACTTGGAAAAAGTATGAACGGAAGACCAAGTAGCAGCCTTACAAACTTGTTCAACAGAAGCCTGGTGCTGAAAAGCCCAGGATGCACCAACAGCACAAGTAAAGTGCGCAGTGACCCAAAAAGGGGGAGTCCTCCCCTTAGCAGAATAGGCCCCAACAATGGCCTGACGAATCCATTTGCTAATCGTAGACTTAGCAGGCGCCAAACCCTTCCTGGGCCCGCAGGGCACCACGAAAAAAGCGAAGGAAGAAGTAGTCACCAAATACTTCACACAGCGAACAACATCCAAATTGTGCAGAACCCTCTCCTTGTCATTGTTAGGCTTAGGACACAAGGAGGGGAGAACAATATCCTGATTGAGGTGGAAAGCAGAGACCACCTTAGGAAGGAAATCTGGCTTAAAACGAAAAACCACCTTATCCTGGTGTGTCTCAAAGTAAGGGGCCTGAATCGACAGAGCCGCCAACTTAGAGACACGCCGAACAGAGGTAATAGCCACCAAGAAAGCAACCTTCTGAGTAAGAACCGAAAGAGCAATATCCTGTAACAGCTCAAAAGGAGGACCCTGGAGAGCCGAAAGAACCAAGTTCAAATTCCAAACAGGAACCACAGCCTTCCGAGGGGGCCGCACATGCGCGACCCCTTGGAAAAAGGTCTTAACCAGCGGGTGTAAGGCAAAAGACCTCTGGAAGAAAACCGACAGAGCAGAAAACCTGTCCTTTCAAAGTACTAAGCTGGAACCCAAGATCCAGATTATGCTGAAGAAACTCCAAAATCCTAGGAATCGAAAACACCCTGCAAGGCAAGGCCCTAGCCTCACACCAATCAATATAGGACCTCCAAGTCCTATAGTAAATGCCAGAAGAGGACCGCTTCCTAGCCCTAATCAAAGTCTGAACAACAGCCGCAGACAAACCTTCCTCCTTCAGAATGAAGGTTTCAGCAGCCAAGCCGTCAAAGCCAGCGTTTGTAAATTGGGGTAAAGTAGTTGACCCTGAGATAACAGATCCAGCAACAAGGGAAGCCGGTACTGATCTACGGCCAGCCTTACAATGTCAGCGTACCAAACCCTTCTTGGCCACCTTGGAGCCACCAGAATTGCTGGTGCCCCTTCTAGAACCAGATTGCGAACTACCTTGCCCAGCATGGAGACGGGCGGAAACAGGTACAGAAAACCCAGATCCTTCCAAGCAAGGGACAAGGCATCCACTGCCAGAGATAGAGGATCCTGGGAAAGAGACACAAAGGCCGGAAGCTTGTGATTGTGCCTCGAGGCAAAGAGATCCACCTCCGGAGGCCCCCACTTGCGGCAAAGATCCAGAAAAACCTCGAGGTTGAGAGACCACTCTCCTTGGCTAGAGGATCCCCTGCTCAGGGAATCCGCCTCTGTGTTCTCCACTCCCGGTTCTCCACTCCCGGAATGTAGACTGCCGAAATCCAAGGAACATTGCTCTCCGCCCAGTGCAGGATCAGAGAGACTTCCCAGAGGGCACTCCGGCTGCGAGTCCCTCCTTGGTGATTGATGTAAGCTACCGCCGTTCGGTTGTCTGAACGAACCTGAACCGGTAGACACTGTAAATGAGAGGTCAGCTGAGCCAAAACCAGTCGGATGGCTCTGAGCTCCAACACATTGATGGGGGTGTGAGCCTCCTGAGGACCCCACACCCCGCTAAACGGAAGACTTTTCCAATAACCTCCCCAGCCCGACAGGCTAGCATCCGTGGTGACCGTCTCCCAACAAGGCACCAGAAAGGATCTACCCTTCAACAGGTTGCTCGATTCCAGCCACCACCGAGGGGACTGCCGAACCCTGGGAGACATCCTGAAAGGTTGATCCAATGACTGCAGACACCTGTCCCAATGCGTCAATAGGTGAAGTTGAAGAGATCTCATGTGAAACTGTGCAAATGGTACCGCCTCGAAGGAGGACACCATCAATCCCACCAGTTTCATCCCCTGTCAGATAGAAGGACAAGGATTGGCCAGAAGAAGACGGATCAGACACCGAATCCCCTGCACCTTGGTCTGGGGCAGAAACACTCTGGCATTGGGGCGGTTGATCACCCACCCGAACCTCTCCAGGGTTGACAACACCTGGTGGGTGTCCAGCTCCGCCTGACGAAGGGAAGAGGCTGAGATCAACAGGCCGTCCAAATAAGGCACAATGCGAATGCCCTGAGCTCTGAGCAGGGCCATCATTCCCGCCAAGACCTTGGTGAAAACCCGCGGCGCCGAGGTCAGCCCGAAGGGAAGAGCTACAAACTGAAAATGTTGATCCCCCACCGCAAACCTGAGGAATCTCTGATGCGCTGGAAAAATGGGAACATGCAGATACGCATCCTTGATGTCTATGGATGTCATGAAATCCCCCTGGTGCAGGGAAATGATAGCGGAGCGCAGAGTCTCCATGCGGAACTTTTTGGCTCTGATAAACCTGTTGAGAACCTTGAGATCTAGAATGGGTCTCACCGAACCCTCCTTTTTGGGTACCGTGAAAAGGTTGGAGTAGTAACCCCTGCCTCTCTCCGACTGAGGCACCGGGCAAATAACTCCCATGTCCAGAAGGTTTCTTACTGCTAACAGGAGCCCCTGTGCAGCCTGAGGGTCCGAGGGCACCAGAGACCTTAAGAACCTTGGAGGCGACCAGTACTCGAACTCCAGTTTGTACCCGGACGAGACCACTTCCAGGATCCAATTGTCTGTGGCCTCCCGGGCCCAGACCTGGAAGAAGAGCCGCAGCCGTCCCCCCACCCATTCGGGTGAGGGCGCCCCTTCATTGCTGAGCCGGCTCACTGGCAGGCTTGGGCTTGGAACCCCAGGCAGCCGTCGGGGGCGCCCGATCTCTGCCCCTGCTCCAGGACGAGCAGACCCCTAGTCGCTCTGGCTCCACGAAAGGAAGGGGTGAAGGAACCAGCCCCCCGAAAGGGACGGCGCTGTTTCTTCCTCTGAGGTAACCTACCTCCCTTAGCAACAGCATCCAATTTATCTCCAAACAGCCGCGTACCCATAAAGGGAAGAGCCATAAGCGACTTCTTGGCCCCAAAGTCCGCCGTCCACTGACGCAGCCAGACCAATCTGCGCATAGCCACCAATAAGGCCGAAGTCCTGCTACACATGACGATAGAATCTTCCATAGCAGACAAAACAAAATCCATGAACAATTCACACCTCTTAAGAGTAGCGCACTCAGCGCTATCCGGATCAAACTGACCATCATTCAGCCAGTCCCTGATAAGAGACCTGGTAGCAAGCGACACTAGAGCAGATGAACAAGCCGGCCGCAGGGCCGATCCCACACTGGCAAACACATGACAAGCCATCTGATCAAGGCGCTTATCCTCGCCATCCTTAAGGGAGGTAGCGTCAGGGGTGTTAAGCACAGAAGAGTTGGTCAAGCCCAAAAGAGGCGCATCGACCTCAGGAGGAGAGGACCATCGCTTGACCGCCTCCACCGGGAAAGGATACCTCTTGTCCCATCCCTGGGGAGCACCAGGAAGCCGACAGGGCCTCTCCCATTCTTTCTGGATCAGTGCGTCAAAATGATCCTGCGTAGACGGGGCTTGCGGACCCCAAAAAATTCCCCCTTCTTCAGGGGAGGCGCCTCCGGGGGATCAATATCCAACACTTTCAACATATGTGACAAAACAGCAGCCGTATCTACTGCATCCCCAGGCGCCTGTCCAACATAAGCATCACCAGACTGTACAAAATCAGACGCTGTTTCCTCAAACAATTCCCCCTCCTCTAAAGGGGAGTAATCTGACAAATCCATGGAGTCGTCGTCCGCATCCCACACGGGCAGGGCCGACGGCAAATGTCTCTTTTTAGCTTGGGCCTTCTTGCCCACCATGCTAACCATAAACTTTTCAATGCTGGCCAACCTGGCACCAACATCCAACTGCGACTCCCCGCTGGCACCAATGTCACTCGGGGTACGGATCAAGCGGGGAGGGGAAGGCGATGAAGCGGGAGGAGACGACCCAGAAGGCTGGGACCCAGACTTCCGCGTTATGGCCTTATGAGCGCATGGAGTACAGATCGGTACATCCTCTCCCGTAAGGGATGCCCCACACCCCACACATGGGCGGGCTTGCCCCAAGGTGAGCCCGAGCCCAGTATCCTGCGGAGCCTCCATATGGTGATTTTTTAGTGGTCAGTCGCAAGACCGCAGGGAATTACGCTTAAGCAACCCGGGATGCCCCTTAAATGTCCCGGTGGGAGGATTTAGAGGAGAGCAATTTAGAAACTAGGGACCCCAGGACCAGGAGGAACCCCTTAATATGCACAATATGAAGCAATCTGCAACACACAATAGGCATATAAGTTACTATTAAGAGCATTCTAATTAATAAATGTACAACAAGACATATATATATATATTATATATATATATATATATATATATTGCCATCAACAAGCACAACAAACGCCCCAGGGGGCCCACCCCACCAGAGAGTGACCCCCAATCACTAAGGAAAGTGGCCCTCCGGCCCCTACCTGTCCCCTAGGACAGCAACAGTCAACGCAGGATGCAGACACCCCCTGGCACCGGAGAACAGGACACAGGAAGAAGAAGGGGGGGGGGCGCCGAAGGGAAGGGAAACCCGGCCAAAATAAGGCCGCACGCAAGTAGGGACGGGGCATCCCATACCAGGATCACCACAACCTGATTTTCCGCCTACCCCATAATGAGGTCTCACGGTGGAGCACGGCTCCTACTGCACCCACAGGGTGCTCCTACCCTTACCAGGGCCCGCAGCCTAAGCTGGGAGGCTCAACAGTGTAAATTTAAAATGAGTCCTGGCAGCAATAGGGACAAAAAAGGGGCTGGGCGCGAGCCCGGCTTACCTGCAAGTAAAAGAACTCTTCATCTTCTGTCTTGCTCGCCTTCCCTGCAGAGAAGGAACTGGGAAATTGGTGGGATGTCCCAGGTATATATGGGCCAGGAGGGGCATTCTTTTTTGCATATTCATCTCTGCAGAAGTTCGTCCTCTACTGGATATTACCCAGATGTCATGAAGATCGAAGTGGAGTGTATGGCACACTTAGAATAAGGTAGTTGTAGTAACCCTGACCTCTCTCTATGGGAGGAACCAGACAAACGACCCCCATATCCTGAAGGTTCTGCACCACCAGAAAAACAGTCCCTGTGCTGCCCGTGGGTCCATAGGAACCCGAGACCTGAGAAATCTAGGAGGAGGCCGGTATGCAAACTCCAGCTTGTACCCGGAGGAGACTACCTCCAGGATACAATTGTCTGTGACCTCTAGAGTCCAGACCTGAGCGAAGAGCCGCAGCCGTCCCCCCACCCGCAAGGGTGAGGGCGCCCCCTCATTGCTGAGCGGGCTTGGCAAAAGATTTGGCTTTTGAACCCCAGGAATCCCTGGGTCGGGCACGTCCTCTGCCCCTGCCCCAGGAATCTCCTCTGAAGGCAGTGAAAGACAATCCCCTGCTTGTCGAGAGCCACGAAAGGAGGGGTTGAAAGAGCCTGAACCCCGAAAGGGCCGGCGCTGCTTCTTGCGTTGAGGTAACTTACCTCCTTTGGCAACAGAGTCTAAACGCTCACTAAACAGGCGCAGACCCAGGAAGGGAAGTCCTGTGAGCGCCTTCTTAGCCGCGTTATCGGCCGCTTACTAGCGCAACCAGACCGAACGGCATATAGCCACCTGCAATGCCGAGGTCCTGCTACACATACGGATAGTATCATCCAAGGCTGATAAGACAAAGGCAATGAACATATCACAATGAGCCTGAGCTGTAAACTCCTCACTGGAAGGATTCAATTGGGAACCATCCAAAAGGCCCCTAATTAAAGCTCTAAGAGCCACGGCTGTGAGAGCGACCGGGCGCAAGGCCGACCCCACACAAGCAAAGGCATGCAAAGCCATTTGGTCGAGACGTCTGTCCTCACTATCCCTCAAGGTAGTGGAATCCGGGGAATGCACTACCGGCGAATTGGACAATCCCAGGACGGGAGCGTCGACCTCTGGGGGTGTAGACCAACGCTTAACCACCTCAACAGGAAGGGGATACTTCCTGTCCCACCCTTGAGGGATACCAGGGAGCCGGCTAGGCTTCTCCCATTCCTTAAGGATCAAATTGTTAAAGTGCTTCTGATCCGGGAACTCCAAACGAGGTTTGGCCGTCCCAAAAATCCCCCCCCCCCCGGTGTGGGAAGGCCTCCGCAGGAGGGGAAATAGAAGGTACTTCAAAAATCTGAGCAAACAATTCCCCTTCCTCTTAACTCTCAGCGCGCACGTGAGCGTAGTCAAAAATTGTTTTCATAGCGGATATTCACAGAATATCCAGGCTCATGATGCATACATTCTTACAATCAAAAGGGTCATAATCATCATAGTCAAAGGCTGGCGTAGCGGGCGCCAGGTGCCGTCTCTTAGCTGGGGCCTTCCTGGCCGCAGAGCTAGCAATCATTCTCTCAATGTTGGCCAGTCTGGCGCAGACATCGGATTGCGACTCCCCGCTAGTGACAACGTCACTAGGGGTCAAAAAATTTTTGGGACGGAGTGGGGGGTAGGTGATGAGGCCAACGGGGCCGACCCGGCCGCACGGGACCCAGATTGCCGTGCAATCGCCTGCTGTGCGCATGGTATACAAATCTGCACATTGTCCCCAACAAGGGATACCCCACATAACATACACTGCCGGGGTTGCCCCGAAGGGATCCCGTGCCCGGTATCCTGGGGAGCCTCCATATGGTGAATTTTATGGTAGTCGCAATGACCAATGGGAATTACGGGATGCCCCTTAGAGTCCGTATGTGGGAGGATTTTATTTAAAGAATAAAAAAGGGGGACACAAATTTAAATAAGGGACCTAGGACCGGGAGAAACCCAAAAAAGCCGTGACGTCTCACCTGGAAGACACAATAGGGGGGAGATCCCTTTTAGCAATATGTATGTAAACCCATTGTACATATATATACATATAAGCACACACATACCAGTATATGCAATATACAATGACCACACCTATATATAAGTCTAAATAAATAAAACAATATCCAAACAGGCATTTCCTGCAGACCAAGTCACCAGGTCCACCCGGAATACAACCTCGGGATTCTAACCTGTGACGAGGTGATCATTACAGGAACGTGCACTAGTCGCTCGCGTCACAGGCTGCTCCCAATATACCAAAGTATATAATTACATAAATATATATAAGGCCACCTTGCATAAGGAGTGGCATGCAGAATTAAAAACATGGATCTGAATAAACAGACCCCCATATACACAATGATAATGCGCAGCCAAAGAAATAAATAAACATCTAATGACAAACAAACAGCCCCAAGGGGCACTCACGTGCGCCTATTGGGAATAGCTGTTGAGCACCGCCGACGCGCCAATAGAGGGGGCGGGCCGTCACGGGCGCGAAGAGCTCCCGGCCCCGCCCCCCTCCCCTGACAGGATGGAGAAGCCAGCTCGCCGGCAGGTGCCATCACCCGGCCCCCAGCCCGCAGCTGGATACATGAGGGCACTGGCAAGTCCAGCGCCAGAAGTAAAAACACAGTCATATTAAACACACACACACAGTTCATTGAGGGATCACTTCCAGGTGCACCACATCATTCACAAGAATAAACTGAAATAAATTCTTACCAGATAAATTATATAATTATGTAAGGAGAGACATTCACCCCCCCCCCCCCACTAACTGGGCAAGGGAGTAAGGGGTAAGCCGATAGCCACATTTAATATATGTGGTGAGGGCTTTTAGCAAACGGACAGGGCATCCCAAACCAGGGTCACCAACCTGGTAGCCGCCTACCCCTTGTAATGGGGTCTCACGGAGGAGCGTGGCTCCTATCAATACACCTGCTAAGGTGAACCCTACCCTCACCCGGACCTACAGCCAAGGCTGGGAGGCATTACGGGACTAAAACATAACTAGGTCCGGGCAGAAATGGGGACAAAAACCTGCAAGGAGGAGACAGCCATCTTCTGACTTAGTCGCCGTCTGCAGAGACGAAAACTGGGGAATGTGTGGGAGGTCCCAGGTATTTATGGACTGGGAGGGGCTTCTTTTTTCTAGCTATCTCTGCAGAAGTTCGCCCTCTACTGGACCATAACCCACGTGTTATTAATGATTCCGAAGCAGGGTGTGAGACATACTTGGAATAGGGAAGAATGCCACACTGCCTAAAGAAATGGGAGGGGGGATACCACACTGCCTATGGGAATGGGATGGGGGAATGCCACACTGCCTATGGGAAATGGGAAGGGGAGGAAGCCACACTGCCTATGGGAAATGGGAAGGGGGGAAGCCACAATGTCAATAGGAATGTTTCAGTGCCTATGTGAAATGGGTGGGAGCAGGAATGCCACACTGCCTATGAGAAATGGGAGGGGGGAATGGGAGGGGGGAGCCACAATGCCTATGGGAAATGTGAGGGGGGAATGTTTCAGTGCCTATGCGAAATGGGTGGGAGCGGGAATGCCACACTGCCTATGGGAAATGCGTATGGAAGTGGGAGAATGCCACGATGCCTATGGGGAATGCCACACTGCCTATGGGGAATTGGAGGGGAATGCCTCACTGTCTATAGTGAAAGGGAGGAGGGAATGCCACACTGCCTATGGGGTATGGCACTCTGCCTGTAAGTGGAGATTCTGCGCCTTACCTATTATTTGGTTCTTGAGGGGGGGGGGGGGGGGGGTTGGTGTCTGAGCACAACATTTGGGAATATTATTTCTTATATTCCTCCTCCAAATCCTAGGTGCGTCTTTTAGGGGGAAAAATACAGTCACTTTCCAGGAGAAAAGCATCAGCTTCAAAAGTTTTGACATATTACTACAGCTATGATTTTATTTTTTCCAAATCTTAACATACAAACCTATTAGGAAGATCAGCTCGGAACTTTTTATCCTCACCATCCTTTTCAACCCGAAAAACATTAATTAAGGTCATTGTGTAATCACAGTGCGTAGAAGCGTGTGTACTCTGCATATAACGCTCAATAAGCTGTTAAAGAATCAGATGCAGAAATGTTAATTTTGAACATCACTGAGATTATAAACAAAAGATATACACTAGGGGCTCCAATACTTCAAAATAATACATTTTTAATTGTGGCAGATTATTACCAATATACAATAAATGTATTCAGGGTTTTGATGTAAGCCCCTTGTAGTTCGTTGGCCTTCTTTGGCTATATTATACACTAATATACATTAAAGTGCTACTGCAGGCAAAGGTAATTGTTACAGCATTGCGTTGGGCATTTTGCACTATCCTAAACAGTGTTCCGATTTTTTTCTGTAAAAAGTGTGTGGGGCCCTTGGATCTGTGATGATAATGGGCGGGGTCTATAAGATTCCCAGAACTGGCATAAGACACCCTGGCTGTGCTTCTCCACTCTCCCCCTGTTGCTAGAGAACATTGGAGCCTGGACAAGCATCCCAGACACCAGCAGTGAGGCAAGAACACCCAGGGGGATTCAAATGGACCAAAACTTAACCAATAATGGTAACCAGGGCTGTGAAATCGGTAAGTTCTGACTCCCAACTCCAGCTTAGGCAACTTGATAAATGGCCAATAATTAGTAATAACAAAATTGTGTGAGACCAGATTACAGGAGAGAAACCAAAGGGACTGCTCAGCTCCAGGTATTATGTATTCCATGATCATGGGGCTTTTCTTAGTGCATAGGAGAAAGTGATGAAGCAGGATCTCCTCTACATTTTTGATCTGAAGCACCTTTGGTGGGCTGGGAAAATTGGTACGCAAAGGTGTCCACTGGCCCTGTACCGTCAAGTTTTGACCGATTCCTGGAGGATGTAGGCAGAGTCCAGGGTGTACTAGAACTCTTCTAATGTAACAGAATAGCCAACTGTCTGGTGTGGAATTGTTGAAAAAAGATAATTCTGTGAGAACACACCTGTAGAATTAATTTCTCTTCCATTATTACTTCAGGACATCAAAGAAATTCAGTCACTATTGGGTTAACTTCTCGACCGAAGGGCGTGGACCGCAAGACAAAGGTGTGGCTCCTCCTCCCAGTCTATATACTTCCGGCTGACTTCCCACAATCCAGTTTAATTGAAAAGCAGTAGAACCAGCCGCCTCGGGAGGCATTCCTATATCTCTTGTTGAGACAAAATACAAGACTCCTCTCTTTGTTTAAATTTTTTTTTTATGCTGATCAATTATTTACATATTTACAACTCCACTAAGACTAGGCATCCAAGGAATGGATATAGTAACCTAGCAGACAGGAATGGCAGAAGCCGGATAGTCTTCCGCCCAGAGTGCTAGATACTAAGTATCCCTTTTCTCCAGATCAGATTGAATTACGGTCTCGCCCTCCTGTGGTGGACGCTCCAATTTCAGGTCTAAGACTTCTGTTATGCCATCCTCTGAGCTTCTCCAAAGGATCCAACAGATAAGCGTATAGCTCTGGTGGCACGTCATGCTTTTTCTGTTATGGGGTAGACCTTATGGCTTAGAGAGGGGTCGGGTTTTAATCCAATTTGTTCATAATTCCCAAGAAGGAAAAATCTGTACGCCCAATATTAGATCTCAAGTGCCTCAACAAGTCTGAAGAAATTACACATGGAATAAGATCCACAGTGACATCACTCCAGTTGGGAGATTTTATGACCACAGTGGATATAAAGGATGCGTACCTACACATTCCGATTTTTCCGGGTCATCAGAAATATCTGCGGTTTGCAGTAGATTGCCTACATTTTCAGTTTGTGGTTCTGCCTTTCGGCCTGTCGTTAGCGCCAAGGGTGTCTTGTGACTTTTCTAAGAAGTCAGGGGATACGTATAATCCCTTACTTAGACAATCTGTTAATGATCTGCCATTCCTTTTGAATCAGAATAGAATAATGCGTATGTACTGGAAAACTGCCTCTGTTTTTCTGGCTTAAACCAATTCCCCTTCTTTTTGGGAGTTTCTGGGCCCGAAAAATCCAAAATCTTCAGAATGAAAGTAATCAAACTATCCATCTTCTCCTTAAAATTAGCACCCCCTTGTGTAGAGGACTCTGAATCCGAGTCCATACTGCGTGAATCCTCCCTAATGGATAATTTTTCCTGGGAGACTATGGCAGCAAAATATCCTCTTCAGAAACAGAGGAAATTAAATGCTTATTTTTCTCTTTAGATGGGCCACCCTATCCACAATCTCCTGGAGGACATTCTTCTCCTGAATGAGAACCGAAAACCGTAGCGAGGATAGGTCGTAGTGCGGCTGAAGAAGCGGCCCCGCTCACGGGTTAACCCAATAGTGACTGAATTCCTCTGATTGCCTGAAGTAAAATGAGAAAGAATGCTTCTGCTGCGGAGACCCTTAAACCCTCCAATCTTATACATTGGCTGAGAGTTGGAGCGGATAGAGGATGGTCAGTGTTTTGGAGTGTTTTAGCGTTAGCTGAGATGTTTCATGGCTGATGATCCAACTGTTTACTTCTAAAGTGGACACAACCTCTGTGACATTTCACTGGGCTTCCTCTAAAGGGCTCACATCAGAAAGTCACCCGGATCTCTTTCTGGCAAAGGGATTCCATGTCATTTTAGTGAACACCTGGGAGCCGTGGAGAGGCCATGTAGCGTCACAAATTGAAAGTGCTAGTCCTCCACTGTGAACCTGAAGCACCTTTGGTGGGCTGGGAAAATTGGTACGCAAAGATATGCGTCCTGTATATAAACAGGCCAAGAAGTCTCCCCATTTCAGCAACACCACCACTGATCTCAGCGTTTCCATTCAGAACTTCCTAACCCAGATAAAGGCGCAAATAAAGGCGTTAAGGTTCTTGAGGTCCAACATGGGACGAAAATACACTTCTTTCTTGGGGAAAAATACAATTCTGTGAAATACTCACCTGTAGAATTGATATTATTTGTATACAGTACGTCCTGCTCCAGATATAGTACTTACACTTGGGTTATCCTCCGCCAGATGGCGCTGCACTGCAGAGACATGCAAAACAGGCTCCTCCCAGCCCCTCAAATACCCAGGAACCTCCCACAAATCCCCAGCATTAAAAGGCAGTGAACAAGAAGCCGGGAGAATTTAACCACCAACTGGTAACTATAAAAATGATAACAATCACCATACAGGGGATCCAGAATAATGCAAAAAAACAGGGTGGGGTGGAGCAGGACGTACTGTATACAAATAATATCAATTCTACAGGTGAGTATTTCACAAAATTGAATTATTCTTAGTATACAGTACGTCCTGCTCCAGATATAGTACTTACACTTGGGACATCCAATAGCAGTGTCCATAAAGTAGGGTGGGATCCCCAACAAAAAAGGCAACAGCAGACAGTTTAAACCACTGTCACCTGCAAAACCTTGCGGCCAAGGATAGCATGAGCTGAGGCCTTAACATCAACCTTGTAAACCTTGAAAAGGTATGAACAGAAGACCAAGTAGCGGCCTAGCAAACTCGTTCAACAGAAGCCTGGTGCTGGAAGGCCAAAGAGGCACCAATAGCACGAGTAGAATGAACAGTAAGGCGGAAGGGAGGACTCTTCCCCTTAGCAGAATAGGCCTGAATCACAGCCTGACGGATCCATTTGCTGATAGTAGACTTGGCAGGAGCCAAACCCTTCCTAGGACCAGAAGGGACCACCAAAAGAGCATCAGTTTTCCCCGAAGGAAACAGTGACTACCAGGTAACACTTCAGACATATCCAAGGAATGCAGAACCCTTTCCTTAGTGTTGCTAGGGTTAGGGCACAATGAAGGAAGAACAATATCTTGATTCAAATGAAAAGCAGACACCACCTTAGGCAGAAAGTCCAGCTTAAAGCGGAACACCACCTTATCCTGGTGTCTCTCAAAGTATGGGGGCTGGATAGACAGAGCAGCCAGCTCAGACACACGCCTAACCGAAGTAATAGCCACCAGAAAGACAACCTTGAGGGTAAGTACAGCCAGACCAGCATCCTGAAAAGGAGCAAAGGAATCACCCTGCAAGGCAGACAAAACCAAGTTCAAATCCCAACAGGGACATAGGTTTACGTGGGGGACGCACCTGAGTAACGCCATGAAAGAAAGTCTTAACCAAAGAATGCTGAGCAAAAGACTTCTGAAAGAAGGCAGACAGGGCAGAAACCTGACCCTTCCGAGTACTGAGTTGGAGTCCTGACTCCAACCATGCAGTAAGAACTCCACAACCCTGGTGACTGAAAACACCCGACAGGGAAGAGACCTAGACTCACACCAGTCAAAGTAGGTACGCCATACCCTGTAATAGATGGAAGAAGTTTACTTCCTAGCCTTCACCATGGTATCAACCACCGAGGTGGACAAGCCCTTTTTCCATCAAGATGGAAGTTTCAGCAGCCAGGCCGTCAAGGCCAGAGTTTGTAAATTGGGATGGCGTAAGGGGCCCTGAGTGAGCAGATCTGGCACCCTTGGCAGAACGTACTGGTCTACTGCCATCTGCACCACGTCTGCGAACCACACTCTTCATGGCCACCTGGGGCCACCAGAATTGCTGGCACCCCTTCCAGAGCAATCTTGCACATAACCCTGCCCAGCAGGGGGAATGGAGGAAAGACATACAGGAGCTGAAAGCCCTGCCATGACATTGCTAGGGCATCCGTGGCCAAGGCCAGAGGATCCTGGGACAGGGAGACAAGGGCCGGAAGCTTGTGATTGTGATGGAACGCAACAGATCCATATCTGGTTGTCCCCAACGGTGGTACAGAGATTGGAACCCCAGTTGCAGAGGGACCATGCTCCCATAGCGAGAGGTCCCCCTGAACAGAGGATCTGCCAGCAGATTTTTCACCCCCGGAATGTACACCGCTAATATGCAGGGAACACTGGCCTCCACCCAGGTCAGGATCAGAGACGCTTCCTGGAGGGCCCTCTTGCTCCGGGTCCCTCCCTGATGATTGAGGTAGGCAACTGCCGTCTGGATCCGAGCGCCAACTGAACAGGCAGGCCCTAAAGATGAGTAGTCAAGCGAGCCAGAACTAACCTGATCGCTCGCAGCTCCAAGATATTAATGGGTGTTTGGGCCTGAGGGCCCCACCTCCCCTGGAACTGCAGGGACTTCCAGAACCCCCCCCCCCCAACCTGATAGACTGCCATCCGTAGTGACCGTCTCCCAGGAAGGGGCAAGAAAAGATCTGCCCCCCAACAGGTTCCTTGAGTCCATCCACCACAAGAGGGACCTCCTGACCAGGGGGGAGAGCACACAGACCCTGTCCAGGGACGCTGGGTCCTTGTCCCATACAGACAATAGGTGAAGTTGCAGAGGCCTCAATTGGAACTGAGCATAAGGGACCTTTTCAAAGTACGCCGCCATCAGACCCACCAGCTGCATTCCCTGCCAGATGGAGGGATGGGGACAAGCTAGGAGGGACTGAGCCTGTGCAATCGGATTGTCCACCTTCTGCTGAGGAAGGAAAATCCTTGCCTGAACTGTATCCAGATTCATTCCTAGTAATGGAGTTACCAAGGAAGGGGACAGAGAGGACTTGGGGTGGTTGATCACCCATCCAAATGATTCCATAATGGGCACCTCCTGCTGAGTATCCAACTCTGCCTGATGCAGAGACTGTGGAAGTGAAGAGGATGTCGTCCAGATAGGGAAGCACGCTGACACCCTAACATCTGAATAGAGACATCACGCCAGCCAGCACCTTGGTGAACACCCTGGCAGCTGAAGTGAGGCCGAAGGGCAAGGCCACAATTGGTAATGTTGATTCATCAGAGTGAACCTGAGGGACTTTTGATGACCTGGGAACACAGGAATATGAAGATAAGCATCTTTGATGTCCACAGAAGCCATGACATCCCCTTTGGCGCAGGGAACAGATGGCGCAGATTCTTCATGCGAAAGCGCCTGCCCTTGACAAAAACTTGTTAAGAATCTTTAAGTCCATGATGAACCTGACAGAACCATCCATATTGGGTACTGTGAATAGGTTGGAATAAAAGCCCTTGCCTTATTCTCTTAACCCTTTAAATGCCAGCCACGTAAAATTTACGTGGTTGCCTCTCCATCACTTAAGTGCCAGCCACGTAAAATTCACGTGCCTGGCATTTACCCCTGCTAGCGGGCAAAAAAAAAAGTAAAAAATACTCACCTGACCCCTCGTTGGATCCGGCTGGGTCTCCTCTTTAATTTGGTGCCATCTGATCCCCAGTGAGGGCTCGGATGGCTCCAGGAGAGCCCCCGGAATAGGCCGCCCCCCCCCCCCCCCGCTTCGGCAGCAGCAGCTCCTAACTGTAAAAAAATAAAAAATAAAAATGACATTCACTTACCTCCGTGTGCGCTGGCTCCCGCTGTCCCTCCTCTTCACCTGGGGGGCCTCGGATCCCCCCCCAGGACTTACCGATCTTCAGGAGAGAGCACGGGAGGCTCTCTCCCCTCTGCTCCTCTGACGGCGGCCGCCATCTTGCCGCACCTTTGGGGGCGGGGCTAATGACGTCATCCCGGCCCCGATCACAGCTCTCTCAGCTGTCGGATGCCGGTGATCGGTGCCCGGGGAAGGAGGTGGCAGGAGATCCTCTGATCTCCTGTCTCCCCCTTCTCTGGATGCCTATCACCGGCATCTGTCATCAGAGCGGCGAGGGACAAGAGCTTACAATCGGAGGTAAGTACAGTAAAAAAAATTTTTTTTTTTTAATAAAATACTTTTGTGTCTGTGTTTTTTTTTTTTGAACAGTTAACCCTTTGTGAGCTGGTAAGGGGTCCATGAGACCCCTTATACCAGTTCACAAGGCTCTGGGTCTGGCAAGTCACCTGCGGCTAGCGGGTGACTTGCAATTAACCCCCAGCCCCCCAATTACCTGCCTCCCCAACGGCCAGGGGGGGGCAGAAGGGCCCGGGCCACTTAGTGGCTATGTGGGCTAGTAGCCTGCAGGGCCAGGGGCCACCGACGCTGGCCCCTGCGCCCTGTTCTACAAGCCCCCATAGCTGGCCTGGGTCGGTAATGCTGGGTAGGGGGGACCCTACGTCATTGTTTTTTGGAATTTTTAAGGGTTTTTAACCCTTAAAATTCCAAAAAAATTGGGTCCCCCCCCCCCCCCCCCGGGAGGGGGGACCCTATGTCAATTTTTTTTTAAATTAACCGCTTATGTCCTGTTACACAGCAGGTAAAAAATGCTTACATCATTTTGTGGTGTGGTGTGTTTGTGTTTTTTTTTACATTTAAAGTGGACCAACACCCAGGATTTTGACTATCCTGGGTATTGGTCCTTTCCCCCGGGGCATCCCGATCGGGGATGCCCCGCTCTGTGAAACCCCCCGATCACCCACAATAACTCATCTCACCCCGATCCTATGGTGCATGCGCGGCCGCTCGTCCAATCAGCGCGCTCAGAGCGGCTGAGTTATGGACGTCTAAAAGACGTCTAAGCTCAGCCACTCTGAGCGTGCTGGAGACCGCATCCCCCACTTCCCTCTAACAGGAAGCGTGCCCGCGCCGGCCATTCATAAATAGCCAGCGCGGGCACGCGCCCTGCTAGAGGGATAGCGGGGATGCGGCCCACGCATGCGCCGTAGGACCGGGATTCAGGTAAGTGGTAGCGGGTGTTCCGGGGGGTTTCACACAGAGGGGCATCCCGATTTTGGATGCCCCGGGGGGAGGGAATAGAATGGTCTGGGAATCTTATAGATTCCTGGGCCGATTAGCCCTGGGTGTTGGTCCACTTTAACCCATTGTGAACTTGTAAGGAGTCCATGAAACCCCTATGCCAGTTCACAAGGCTGGGGGGCTGTCAAGTCACCTGCGGCTA
The DNA here is from genome assembly GCA_027917425.1 of Gastrophryne carolinensis. Classification (NCBI taxonomy): domain Eukaryota; kingdom Metazoa; phylum Chordata; class Amphibia; order Anura; family Microhylidae; genus Gastrophryne; species Gastrophryne carolinensis. The sequence continues at coordinate 434,076,258 of CM051234.1, read as the reverse complement.
GCGGGTGACTTTCCATTAACCCCGGCCCCCCTATTACCTGCCTCCCCGAAGCCCAGGGGGGGCAGAAGGGCCCGGGCTGATTTAGGCAGTGCGGGCTTGTACTTGGCAGGGCGGGGGGCCACCAAAGCTGGCCCCTGCGCCCTGTTCTACAAGCTCTGCATAGCTGATCCCCGGGCTGGTTATGCTGGGTAGGGGGGACCCCATGTCATTTTTATGGGAATTTTTAAGGGTTTTTAACCCTTAAAATAAAAAAAATGGGGACTACCCCCCCTTGGAAGGGGAACCCCATGCCATTTTTTTTTCTTGATTTAACCCTTTATAGTGTGGATTGTAGTTGTATTTTATTTTTACATGTTATAAAGTGTTTTTTTCAGTTTGGGGGGGGTCTTCTGAACAGTAACGGGGGGCTACCGATACATATGTGGTACCGTTGTAATCGGGAGAAATGGGGCTTTCACATGCAATATGGTTTTCTTTAAGAAAAAAAAGGTTTTATTTGAAATAAAGGAGACAATTTTCTAAAAAAATATTTTTTTTTATTTTGTTTTGTTTAATTTACTCAAAAATATTTTAAAAAACAGTAAAAAAATTACAAACAAGACATTTCATGTTAAAGCCTAAACTCTGCCGCAAAAATAAAATATATCATTTTCCTGGAAATACCTGCAAAAATCACAGTTAAGCATAGCGCAAAATGGTTAAAAATGACCTGTCAAGAGAGGGTGACAAAATCTCAAGTAAGCTGGCAGTTAAAAGGGTTAATAGTACCTATGCATGTTGGGTATCGTTCTGCTCGGGGGACCTTGCGCTTTTATATTTAGCTTGTTTTTTCTTGTTTGCATATTGATATTTTAGGAAAACTCACTTTTTATTCTGATTTATTATACATTTTTTAAGGGAACCCTGTGCGACCAAAGAATTTTTTGAGGGATTACTTTCAGAAAGATGGGCCCACTACAACATGCTGGGTATGCTTAGAAAGCTTATCATGTGTACTTTCAAGGAATGTATGGTTTGTGGGGGGTATTCCAAATGTAAAGGGTTGTTTTGGTAGAAAAAGCGCAAGGTGCGCACTTTGTCTGCAGAGCTGAAATTTTCAAGCAAAATTACCATTGTGCACATGCTTTACTTTTTGGTGTTTGGCAACTCTTCTTTTGACAGTAGCTATGCATGTTGGGTATCGTTCGGTTCGGGGGATGTTGCTTTTTCAGATTAACTTGTTTTTTCTTGTTTGCATATAGTTTTTTTTAGGAAAATGTGGCTTTGATCCTGCTTTTTTTATCCTTTTTTAGGGAAGCTCTGTGTAACCAAAGAATACATTGAGGGAGAACTTCCAGAAAACTGTGGCAACATCAACAAGCCTGGTACGCCTAGAAAGCTTGAAGTGTGTATTTCCAGAGAATATGTAGTTTGTTGGGGGTATTTCAAATGTAAAGGGTTGTTTTTATTAAAAAACTGCAAGGTGCACATAGCGCTTAGCATAGCTGTATTTGATCTAAAAATCTCTTAAAGTGCTGTTTCAGTTTGGGGGACTCTCCTGGGCAGGAAAGGGTGTCTACCAATACATATGTGGTACCGTTGTACCCGGGAGAAATTGGGATTTCACACGCAATAAGATTTTATTGACAAAAAAACACTACAAATTGTAAAAAAAAAATGTTTCACATATTTCACCCCAAAATATTAAGAATACACTTGACAAATGACAAACAAGACATTTTATGTTAAAGCCCAGACTCTGCTGAAAAAAACAATATATAATTTTCCTGGGAAATCCCTGGAAATCCCTTCAAAAATCACAGTTGAACATCCATAGTGCAAAATAGTGAAAAATGGTCTGGCAACAAAGCGTAACAAAAACTCCAGGTAGGCTGGCACTTAAAGGGTTAAAGGCACCTGGCAGACGACCCCCAACTCCAGGAGGCCTTGCACCGCTTGCACTAGCTCCTGAGCTGACACAGGGTCCTGAGGAATCAGGGACCTGATGAATCTTGGAGGGGGATCGCCCCCCCCCCCACGTGGATGGGTGAAGGCGCCCCAACATGCCTGAAGGGGCTTGGGAGAGGATTTAGCTTTTGGGGTCCCAGGAGGAGCCAGGACGTCCATGTCCTCTGCCTCTACCCCAGAAATCTCCCCGGGCCCCGGGGAAAGATACCCCCCTACCCTGTATTGCATCACGGTAAGGGGAGGGGAAGGAACCCTGACTCCAAAGGGCCGAGGTTGCCGCCTGCGCTGGGGTAACCTGCCTCCCTTAGCAAGAAAGGTCCAGGCGGTCTCCAACAGACACAGTCCTTTAAAGGAAAAAACCAGTGAAGGCCTTCTTGGCAGCATTGTCAGCGGCCCACTGGCGCAGCCAAACCGAGCGGCGTATAGCCACCAAGAGGGCAGAAGTTCTGTCACGCATTCTGATGGTGTCATCCAATGCGGATAGGACAATATTTACAAAAAACATCACAACTGGAGAGTGCATTAAACACCTCACAAGGCAAATCATCAGGGGCACTATCAAGCATATTTCTGATAAGGGTTCTAGTGGCCACAGCAGTAATAGCAGAGGCACAGACCGGGCGCAGCGCCGTCCCCGCACATGTAAAGGCGTGGAAGGCCAGCTGGTCAATGCGCCGGTCCTCAGCATCCCGCGGGGTAGTAGAATCAGGGGAATGCAGACAGAGGTGTTAGATAGCCCTAGGATCGGGGCAGCCACCACGAGGGGGGGGGGGGGGGAATGACCAACATTTAACCACCTCAGCAGGAAAGGGTTACTTCCTATACCAAAACTTTGGAGCCCCGGGAAGTTTACTGGGGCGCTCCCATTCCTTGAGCACAAGGTTATGGAAAAGTGCCTGCTCTGGAATTCCAAACATGATTTTTCTGTATGGAAAAAAGCTCCCCTTTTTTGCCTGGGAGCCTCAACAGTAAGAGAGATAGACAGAACCTCAAGGTCTGGGTCAATAATCTGTCAGTGTCATCCGGGGCCCATGGGTCAGAGCCAGAATCGTCATGACCCCCTGGCCTCTCATCAGATGAGCCTGAATCAGAAAAGCGCTCCCCTTCATCAGACGAGGTATAGTCACACAGATTCATAAACTCCTCAGTTCCCATAGGGAAAAAGGTAACATTAGGCGTCAGGTACCGCTTCTTACCAGGGCCCTTACGCGCTAAGACCTCGCAATAATCTGTTCAACAGTAGCCAGTCTGGAAGACACATAAGGCTGAGAACCCCACTAGTATGCAACTCAACAGGAGTGAGATTTAAGCTTGGGGGAGTAAGTGAAGTGAAACGAGGTGCAGCCACTGGCAGGCCAGATTGCAATGCAAGCACCTGCTCAGCACAGGGTACACAGACCCGTGCCTTGTCAGCGTCAGCACGAGGCTGCCCACACGCTACACACAGCCGGTCTTGTCCCAAAGGGACCCCGGTAACCCATCCTGGGATGCCTCCATATGGTGATTATTATGCACAATATGCCAGTAGGGATTTACGCTATAAGCAACCCTGGATGCCCCAATGACCCGCTAGGGAAGTGGGAGTAATTATACAAGGCCCAACTATCAATTACACCGGCCCGGGAGAAGTCAATGGCTACACCCGTCTGTCCTCATAACAGCGGCCATTGATCCTTATATAAAGGATGACTAGGCTGCGCTCCTCGGTTACAAGTGCTGTCGTTAAGATGACTGGCTCATAGCACATAGCTCTCGAAACAGACAGGGTGAAGGGGTGTCAGAACCAAACACACTACAATGAGCATAAAAACGCCCGCGAGGGCACTTAAGGACTGCGGTAAGTATAACCGGCACACGCGCGCGCTGACAAAATGGCGCCGAGAGTACCTCGAAGGGCAGGCCAGAGCGGGCCGCGACGCAGGGCACGCCAAGCCAGGCCCCGCCCCCCCCGAAGGGCGCGAAGCCCACAGACAAGCAGCCAATGATAACGCAGAAGCGTCTGAGGTAACGCCGCCGCCCGGCGCGGAACATCCAAATGGAGGAAAAGACACGCGGCGGCGGCGGCATTTGCAGTAGTAAAAAAAGACAAGTCAGCGCAGCGGCAGACACCACATATACTAGTCCAAAAGACATTACAAAAAGGCCATATGCACGTAATCACGATACACTGACAACCCCCCCCTTTCTTTCTCCCTGAAGGCTACAGGGAGAATGAGGGAGGATGGCGGCCCTTTGTACAGGACCCACCGCTACACGGGGCATGGGGCAATAATGCGGGAGGGGCATCCATAAAGGCTCACCATCAGCCTATACCGCCTACCCTTTGGTGGGGGACTGCGGTGGAGCAGCGCTCCATAAGCACGCATGGTGCTGCCTACCTTCACCCGACCAGCGCAGCCAAGGCTGGGAGGCACATCACAAGAGGACGGGTGGGAATAGTCCAACAGGGCCGCAGGCTTTAATAGCCCCGCTCACCTGCGAGAGAGTGATACTTCATGTCTTCGCAGTCAGCACTGCAGAGAAATCTGGGGATTTGTGGGAGGTCCCTGGGTATTTGAGGGGCCGGGAGGAGCCTGTTTTGCATGTCTCTGCAGTTCAGCGCCATCTGGCGGAGGATAACTACTAAGTAAGTAAGTACTATATCTGGAGCAGGACGTACTGTATACTAAGAATAAATGTAATCCTCTGTGCTAAAGGAATGGGTTAACTCACTCCCATGGACTTGAGGCAATTCCCTATGCGGTATAGCATGAGTGGATGGAAGTGGGCAGTTCGTCTGAAAGAATCTGTTTGGAGGCATTGTCAGGAATTCTATTTTGTATACTAACAATACTGTGTAGCTCACCCAGGCATTGTATGTGTGTGTCTGCCACACCTTAGTTTGCTGTAGCCAACCCCCCATCTTTATAGGCAGGTGTGTCCTTTCATGTCCGAGGGGAATCTTCCTTTCCTTGAGGTCTGTGTCTTGTCTGGCAGTGCATGGGTTTGTCTGAGGAAGGGACGAAAAGGGACCTTTTGAATGGTGACCGCACCTGGGACCACAATTGTTTGGACCCGCTTTAAGGAACTTGGTGGACTTTCCCCCAGTGAATTTCTTGACCAGGTGGTTGACCAGGTGGTTCTCTGAAAACTGTTTGTCTGTAAAAAGGTAATGCAAAGAAGTTTCTCTTAGAAATCTTCCTTTGTTTGGGCGGCCAGGACAGACAAAAGAGAATCAAGGCATCTGTCATAGCTTGCTTCTGGAATGTTATGGTGTATTTCAGGACGAGGAACGAACCAGCTAGAGCAAAAGACCTGCCATTAATTTCAGCTGTTTATCTACTGGATCCTTGACTGTAGCTCTCTCAGTTGTGAAGATAACAACAGGTTAAGGTGCCTCAAAATAGATCAAGAGTGTGTGTGTGTGTGTGTGTGTGTGTGTGTGTGTGTGTGTGTGTGTGTGTGTCAAACTAGATATTTTAGTATTACTGATAGGGCTTCTTACCTTGATGCATTTTGGTGTAAGAACACACCTGGTTGTTGGCTAATCCACCCTTAAAGAAATCCTATACCAAGAAAGTTGATATTGTCACCGCCTATCCCCAAGCCATTGCTGATCTGTGTGTACTGTAACTGAATGCATTGCTGGAAAGCATCAGGGTGCCGGGCTGTTCAGACAAGGAGCAGTATGGCCAACTGCATCCAGTTTGTGTTGTTATGAATATTAGGCAAAGGCTTTAGTTTAAAAAAAAAAAGAAAAGAAAAAATACAATTCTGTGAAATACTCACCTGTAGAATTGGTATTATACGCATACAGTACGTCCTGCTCCATATATAATAATTACACGTGGGGTAATCCTCCGCCAGAGTGCGCTGTTCACTGCAGACATGCAAAAACAGGCTCCTCCCGGCCCTTCATATACCCAGGGACCTCCCACAAATCCCCAGTATTGAAAAGCAGTGAGAAAAGAAGCCGGGAGAAACCAACCACCAAACTGGTAACAATAGCAATGATAACAATCACCATACAGGGGATCCAGAAAAATGTAAAACCAGGGTGGGGTGGAGCAGGACGTACTGTATGCGTATAATACCAATTCTACAGGTGAGTATTTCACAGAATTGTATTATTCTAAGCATACAGTAAGTCCTGCTCCATATATAATAATTACACGTGGGACATCCAATAGCAGTGTCCATAAAGTAGGGTGGGATCCCCATCAAAAAGGCACAGCAGGCAATAAAGGCGCTGTCACCCGCGAACCTTGCTACTAGGCACGACATGAGCAAAAGCTCTAACGTCAATCTGATAACAAAACCTTTGAAAAGGTATGAACAGAAAACAACAGCGGTCCAGCAAACCTGTTAAACAGAAAACCTGGTGCTGAAGGGCCAACGGTACCCAAGCACAAATAGAACAGAATAAAAAGAGAGGAAGATCCTTCCCCTTAAAGGAATAGGCCAGAGTAACGGCCTGACCAGCCCAAATGCAACAGGAGCCTCGGTAAAACTTAGAACTCTCCCCAACGGGGAATTGAAAAACTGGTCTCCCGCAAGGCAGGCGGGGATACTGACCCCTACACTAACGAGGATCAGCAAGAATCCGAAACCTTTACTCAGGACCAGGAAGGCAACCCATCCAAGTAAGAGCAGACCAAAGGCGCATAGGCCCTGGAAGCAATCGAGATCAGGCGCATACATATGGAGGCGCCCACAGACCCCAAGGGGCATCAGTCCCCTAAGGGACAAAAAACAACCAGGCAAACTTCAACACCTGTTGAGGGAATGTAGACCCCTTTACTTCAGCATTACGAAGAATAAAGCCCATAGGCAGACTAAAAGGGCTTAAATAATGACCATAAGACACCACCTTGGCCAAAAGGTCCGGCGTAAGGCGGAATACCACCACATCATGGTATGCATATACATAAAAGATGAACGAGGGCTAACTAAACAGAGCCACCTTCTCAGGCACACGTCTGACTGAAGCAACAGCCCCCGGAGGGGCAACTTGAACTACGAAACAGCTCAGACAGCATCCGGAATAAGTCCCAAGGGAACAACCCGCGAGACAAACAGAATGAAAATTGACCCCAACAGGGACCATGGAACTACTTGGGAGATGCCCCTGAGCAGTCCCCAAGAGAACGCTTAACAAGGAAGACTAAACAAGACTTCTTACTGGAAGGCAGACAGGACAGAACCTGAACCTTTAAAGTACCTAGGTGGGGAGCCAACCCCAACCCAAACTGTAATAACTCTAGAACCCTGGGAACAGATAACGTCCAACAGGGGAGAGACCAAGACTCACGCCAATCCATATGGGCACACCATACCCCAAAATAGACGGAGGAAGAAGAAGAAAAAGAAGCTTGCTCCTAGCCCCCCATAGACCAAGTCACCCAGAAAATAAACCCGTCTCCAAAAGGGTGAATGAATCAGCTGTCAAGCCCTCAGACTAGAGCCTGTAGATTGGGCGACATAAGAAGGGGCCTGACAAGGGCAGAACCGCACTCCTGATAGAGCGTACAGGTCCACTGACCTCGGCAGAAGCATCTGCGAATCACAGTCCACTAGGCCACCCAGGGGCCATCAATCTCACGGGTCCCTCTATCAGCGCAACCGAGCGCAGAACCCCACATAGCAGGGTGAACGAAGAGAAGACATATAAAATAGAATGTCCAGACATAAAAGTTACTAAGTCCCCATGACCAGAGTCTGAACAATCTGGGGCAGTAAAAACAAGGGCGGAGCCCCTGCGATTAACGAGACCCAACAGAGCCACCCTAGTTGGCTCTCAGAGGGACACCAGGATAGCACAACCTGCCACTGAAGGACATCCATAGGAGCGAATACCACTGAGGTGCAGGGAAAGTAGACCCCCACCTCGATCAGGATCAGACACCTACCAGGAGAATTATCCTGCTTCAAGCTCCAGACCAATAAAGACATACGGCCCACTGTCCTCCGACAGGCCAAGAGTCCCCAAATAGACAGGTCCTGAAGAGGAGAAGTCCAGCAAGATAGAGCCAACTGAAGGCTCACTGTGTTAACAAAATCAGTAGGTAAGATGGACCCTCTAAGGGACCCTACCCAGGAACCGCGGGGGTTTTTTGGAAGAAAATCTCCCCCCCACCCAAGGTGACCATTCACAGGAAGATGCAAGCAAAGAAGGGGGTGCCCCCTGACAGGGTCCTTGAATATAACCAGCTCAAGAGGAACCACCGTGCCAAGGGGGAATGAGTACAGATCCAGCTCCCGAGGTGCTGGAACCCCCTCTAGGATCAATAACCTACTATGCCGAAGAGCCCAAGGGCTTTGTATATAAGGGACATCATCTGATACGCCCCAACGGGCCCACCAGCTGCAATCCTGCCTGGTGAAAGTAAGATGTCAGCAAAGAGGGGCAGAGCCCCTGTAACCAGGAGTCCACTTGTTGCCAAGGAAGAAGGCTCAAGCCTGAACTGAATCCAAGGAATGGAGATAGTGGATAAGGGACCATGAGGGATTGAGGTGACTGAGCACCCATCCAAATAATTTCCAGAAGACACCGCCTGCTGACTAACCTACTCGGCCTGACAGAGATTGGGAAGTAAGGGAGGACGATCCGGTAGGTCCTAGTGCGGACGTTCCACAGGCATGTCAGAGACATAACCCCCATCCGCACTTTGGCGAGTAGCCTGGGAGTAGAAGAGAGGCCAAAAACAAGGCCCCAATCCGCAGGATTGGTCCTTCAACACTTACTAGTAAAGATCTTGGTGTCCAAAGACACAGGGGGAACTAAAAGGATCTAGATCTCCTCAGGAGGTCAGAAGCCCCCCTTGCACAGGGCGCCTGTGTCCCAAGACAGAGATATTATGCAGGGACTACCTGTGAGTGTAGAATTGCCAAGCCTACCGTAGGCCAGCATGGCCCAGACTGCCTCATCATTTTGAGGGAAAGAGGAAGGTTAACATAAAGGCCATAGCCCCATTCTGTTAAGGGCAACCTGCAAGCAAGCCCAGACTCTGCAGGCCAAGTACGGCCTGCACCAACTCCTGAGGGAGAAACAGGGGCAAGAAGCACCCTGACAACCTCTGAGAGGGACCGCCCAGCAAATTCTATCCTGTGTCCAGGGTAACTACCTCCTGGAACCACCAGAAGGAGAAGATACACTCCCAGATAGGAGTCAGGTGCTGTGGCAGTCCCCTCGCCAAGAAGATTTGGACTTAGCCCTGCCAGAGGGCCCAGGGCGTTGCCTGCCCACTCCGTGGTGGAAATCCACTCCGAAAAGTTGGAAGCACACCTCAGGTTCGCGTTTGACACTAACGTAGGGAGGGAGAGGGGTATCCCTGCCCCGAGGAGGCCGAGACGGCCTTCTGCGTAGGGATGCCTTACCCTTTTTTCCAAAAAGGTCCAAACGGGCCCCAAATAGACGCCGTCCTCTGAAAGGAAGGCCAGTGAGAGCCTTTTTCGTATCATCGTCAGCACCCCACTGTCGCAGCCAGACCAGGCGGCGAATAGCTACCACAAGGGCAGAGGTTCTGGCACACATCTTAATGGTGTCATCCAGTGCTGAGAGGATAAACCTCACAAACACATCACAATCTGAGAGCGCATTAAAGACCTCCAATGGGAGGTCCTCAGGTCAGTGATCAAGTAGTTTTCTAATGAGAGTCCTGGCGGCCACCGCAGTGATGGCCGCAGCACAGACCGGGCGCAGAGCCGTCCCTGCACACGAAAAGGCATGGGAAGCCAGTCTTGTCAATGCGCCGGTCCTCAGCATCCCGAAGGGTAAGGTAATAAGGAGCAGTCATGAAGGGGGGGTTAGTAACACCTATAATCGGTGCATCCACCACAGAGGGTGCTGACCAAAAGTTAACCACATCGGGAGGGAAAGGGTACTTCCAATCCCAGACCCCTTTAAGTTTACAAGGCGATTCCCGTTCTTTAGATATAAGATTCTGGAAATGCTCCTGTTCCAGGAATTCCAAGTGCGGCGGCGCTGTGTGGAAACTCTCCTTCTTAGGCTTGGGAGCCTCTCCAGGAGGGGAGATTGACAAAACCTCAAAGATCTTAATAAGTAGTTCATCTGTGTCACACAGGCCCCAAGAACCGGGCCCAGAATCATCACGGCTCCAGGGCATCTCATCCGAGGAGCCCGAATCGGAGAATAGCTCACCTTCACCAGAAGGATCAAGGTCCTGCATAGCAGCAGATTCATCAGTGTCATTAGGGACAGGAGAACCAGGAGGCGTCAGGGACGGCAAACCTGATTGCAGGGTCAGTGCCTGTTCAGCACACGGTCCGCAGACCCGTGCTCTGTCAGCATCAGCATAGGGCTGACCACACACTGTACACAGCCGGTCTTGTCCCCGAGGGACCCCGGGTACATAATTCTGAGATGCCTCCATATGGTGATTATCTAAGCAGTATGCCTGCAGGGATTTACGCAATAGGTAACCCTGGATGCCCCAAGCCCCGCTAGGAATGTGGGAGAATTTTTTTATGTGAACCCGCTATAATATATGTCAGGCCGGTAGAAGCCACCGAAATCTTGGCGTCTGAAAGACAAAGGGGACAAGAGGGGGGTGTCGGTGCCATGCGCAGCTGAATAAAAAATCATAGGAACAAAAACTGCCCGGGAGGGCACTTACATGACCAAGGCAGGAGGCGGATCGCAACCACACGTGCGCGCGAAGACCGTCAAAATGGCGCCAAGCGAACCTCGAGGGGCGGGCCTGATCTGGCCGTGACGCGGGGCGCGTCATGCCAAGTCCCCGCCTCCCCCAAAGAGCGCGAAGCTCTAACCAGCGCAACGTCAATGACAGTAGTGGATAGGACACACATACAGAGTGTCATTAAGGAGATTGCTCTCAACACTAGAGAATGATGCTGCCGCCTGGGCAGCACACTTCATGTAATGAAAGGACACACACGCGCACAACCAGACAAGATTTATGTGTAGCAAGGAGCGCTTGCACAGGGCGCCTCGGCACTGACACCCCAGTTTAAATAAAAGGTCAACGGCCATAACGTGTTAACATTACGCTGGGACCGCCACACACATACCCCCCCCCCCCCTTTCTTTTCCCCCGAGCTACGGGAGGAAGCGAGGGAGAAGCGGACCTGCACCCAGGGTTCATCGCTATGAGGGGCATGGGCAAAAATGCGGGAGGGGCATCTAATGGAGGCTCACCATCGGCCTAAACGGCCTACCCTATGGTGGGGGATTGCGGTGGAGCGTAGCTCCGTGAGCACACGAGGTGCTGCCTACCTTCACCCGACCAGCGCAGCCCAGGCTGGGAGGCACATCTTATCGAAGAGGACGGGTGGTAATAGTCCTGCAGGGCCGCAGGCTGTAAAAAGCCCCGCTCACCTGCGAGAGAGTGATACTTCATGTCTTCGCAGTCAGCATTGCAGAGAAATCTGGGGATTTGTGGGAGGTCCCTGGGTATATGAAGGGCCGGGAGGAGCCTGTTTTTGCATGTCTGCAGTGAACAGCGCCCTCTGGCGGAGGGTTACCCCACGTGTAATTATTATATATGGAGCAGGACGTACTGTATGCTTAGAATACAGGCTGTTTTGGGGCACTGGGCTGGGGATAGAAGGTGATGACATAAACTTGCTTTCTGGGTATAGGATCCTTCATGTCGCATGGTCCTCTCTTGCCAACTAGAAATGCACTGCTTTCTGTCTCCGGGCAACAAAAGGAGGGTTCTGAGTGCCTCATATTACCTTAATTGGCCCATAAAAAACAGCAAAATCAAGACAGAAAAAAGGAAGGGAAAACTAATTCAATAAAAATTCTCCAGCTAACAGAGCTGGCAAAATAAAGGTCTGGCTTGCTCCTGACTAGAAAAAAAACTAGGACAGAATGGATCTTACAGAGGAGAAGCAGGCAGAACGGGTCCTCAAGTTTGAGGATCTTCCAGTCAAAGTGCGACTCTCCTACCAATGGGAGGATATTGCCCTAATGTGAAGACTTTCCCGAGTGAAAAAAGGAGAAATGCTGATTTCTAATACAGAATTACTACTCTTGCTTTACATGTCATTTAATGGGGACACACACAACCAGCATATTTGTATAAATGTTACAGTCAGAGTAGCCCAAAATTTAGGAATCTGTAATAGTCATCCAAAACCACCTCAGGTAACAATTCGTTGTACGTTTTGGAAACTTAGATTCACCTAAAAGGTTTTACCTTAAATTCTTCAGATGCCTTATTTAAAGGTTTCATGGAGCAATGTAACTGTCGATACTGCCTGTCCACAGGATGTTCATGGGAGCCAAGATCCATACTTGCCAATTTCACTGCAATTTGAATGTCACCCAAAGCCTGTAAGAAAAAGGAAGATATTTGTAAATTGTCCCTTTTAAGTAAATAATTACGTTACATTGCAGAGCTGGCTGGGTTTGGCCTTTATCTTGAAGCTATATATAAGCAGTTTCCACAGCTGAGCCCTTCAGCCATCACCACTAGTTAAAGCAGGCAAAGGGGGGTTTCAATTTGACTGAGAGTTTGCATTATGTGTTGAGATGATATAATGTATATTGTGGCTACTTGTGCATCACCAACTAGAAATCATCTGCTTATGAAGCCTACCAGTAACAATAAATATACAGGATATCCGTAATTGCTTGATCGACCCTTTTCTTTATCATGTTTTTGACATGAGGAAGCTCCCCTTCTCAGTGCATGACCACAATAAAGAAAAGGGTCGAGTACCTGTTTAAGCAAACAAATTACAGGTATCCTGTCTATTAATTGTTACAGTTTATGATTTTATGATGTCCAGAGTATTTTTGACTAAGATTTCCTAATTCCTGGGGCATCCCAAATCCCAAAGCTGTAATCCCAGGATTGCAGATCTCTTGAGTAATCTCTTCCAGACTGCTACCCCATAAGGCATGAGCTGGTCACATCAGCGCCATAAATCTAGCCGAGGTTGGTACCTGCAACAGGTATTCTGGATGGAGCAGCGGCCAGAAGCACGTACTCTCCGTTTAGCTTTTCTGTCAGATCCGACGTCAGGTAGGCTAAGGAAGGTATGAATGGAGTGCGAGCACTGGTTGGTTGGCAAGCAGTGCATGCACCACAGGATTGCTGAAGATGAGTTTTCACAGGAGATCCCAGGGCATACACATCGCCAAAGAGGAACAACACTCGGAAGACTGAAAAATGTCACACACCCCGCTTCAAAACATTAATAATTACACTTGGGTTACTCCACCAGCAGGTGGCGACGTTGCAGAGAAGTCTTGAAAAACGAGCCCCTCCTGATCTATAATACCTGGGACCTCCCACTTATCTCCCAGTTTTCAAACAGCAGTAAAGACAAGGTACCAGGAAAAAAACCATTGGTAACCCTCAAACTGTAAACGAAGCTTCACCCTATAAAGAATCCAGGATACCAAAAAGGGCGGGTGAAGCGAGGTGTGTGACATACTTATAATACCCATTTTACAGGTGAGTATTCACAAAATGGTATTATTCTAAGTATGTCACACACCCCGCTTCAAAACATTAATAATTACACTTGGGACATCCAAAAGCAGTGTCCACAAAGGGCGGGTATCCAACAAGGCAATAATGCAAAACGCAAACCACTGCAGCTTGCAGAACCTTGCGGACAAAAACAGCATCCGCTGAGGCCCGCACATCAACCTTACAAAACTTGGAAAAGGTGTGAACAGAAGACCAAGTAGCAGCCTTACAAACTTGCTCAACAGAAGCCTGGTGCTGAAAAGCCCAAGACGCCCCAACAGCACGAGTAGAATGAGCAGTGATACGAAAAGGAGGAGCCTTCCCCTTGGCAGAATAGGCCCCAACAATCGCCTGACGAATCCACTTGCTAATGGAAGACTTAGCCGGGGCCAAACCCTTCCTAGGCCCGCAGGGCACCACGAAAAAGGCATCAGTCTAACGAAAAGGAGATGTAGTAAGCAAATAGTACTTAACACAGCGTACCACATCCAAACAATGCAAAACCCTCTCCTTGTCATTCCTAGGCTTAGGACACAAGGACGGAAGAACAATGTCCTGGTTAAAATGAAAAGCAGAGACCACCTTAGGAAGAAAGTCTGGTTTGAAGCGGAAAACCCCTTTGTCCTGATGTCTCTCAAAGTAAGGAGCCTGAATCAACAAGGCCGCCAACTCCGAAACACGCCGAACCGAAGTGATGGCCACCAAAAAGGCAACCTTCTGAGTCAGAGTAGAAAGAGCAATATCCTGCAAAGGCTCAAAAGGAGGAGCCTGAAGAGCAGAGAGAACCAAATTCAAATCCCAAACAGGGAGCAAAGGCTTCCTAGGAGACCGCAGATGCGAGACCCCCTTCAAAGTACTCAGCTGAAGACCAGAGTCCAGCCCTGATTAAAGAAATTCCAAAATCCTAGAAACAGAAAAGACCCGACAGGGCACAGATCAAGCCTCACACCAATCAATATAAAATCTCCAGGTCCTATAGTAGATGGTAGAAGAAGAAGACCTCTTCCTGGCGCTAATAAGAGTCTGAATAACAGAATCCGAAAGACCTTCCTCCCTTAAGATGGAGGTTTCAACAGCCAGGCCGACAAAGCCAGCGTAGGTAAATTGGGGTAACGCAGTTGACCCCGTGAGAGAAGATCCGGCCGAAGAGCAGAACGAAATGATCCACCTCTAGACAAACGATGTCTGCGAACCACACCCTCCTTAGCCACCTTGGATCCACAAGAACGGCGGGAACCCCTTCCAGGGCCAGCTTTCGCAACACCTTGCCTAGCATGGGGATCGGAGGAACAGATAAAGGAAACCCCAGGTCCCCCCAGCTCAAAGACATGGCATCCACCGCCAGAGCCAGAGGAACCTGGGAGAGCGACACGAATGTCGGAAGCTTGTAACTGTGACGAGAGGCAAACAGATCCACCTCCAGCACCCCCCACCGGAGACAAAGCGACCGTAAAACCTGGGGGTGGAGAGACCATTCCCCCCCAGCGGAAAGAGCACCTGCTCAGAAAGTCCGCCACCGTGTTTTCCACTCCTGGAATGTACACTGCCGAGATGCAAGGGACATGAGTCTCCGCCCAGGCCAGAAGCAGAGACACCTCTCTGAGGGCACTCAGACTACGAGTGCCTCCCTGGCGATTGACGTAAGCAACCGCCGTCCGATTGTCCGACCGCACCTGAACCGGCAAGCCCCGTAAATGCTGTGTCAAGCGAGACAGAACCAACCTGATGGCTCTCAACTCCAGAACATTGATGGGCAAGTGGGACTCCAGAGGACCCCACCGCCCCTGGAAACGAAGGTCCTTCCAGAAACCTCCCCATCCCGACAAACTGGCGTCCATGGTGACAGTTTCCCAAAGAGACGTCAGAAAGGACCTGCCCCTCAAGAGATTGACCGAAACCATCCACCACTGAAGAGACTGCCGAACCCGGGAGGACATCCGGAAGGACCGGTCCAACGACCGCGGTCGCCGGTCCCAAGACGCCAACCGATGAAGCTGAAGCGTCCTCGAGTGAAACTAAGCAAAGGGAACTGCCTCGAAGGAAGCTACCATCAACCCCACCAGTCTCATCCCTAGCCGGATGGACGGGCAAGGATTGGAAAGAAGAAACTGCGCCAACTCCTGAATCAAGAGAACTTTGGCCTGAGGCAGAACAACTCTGTGTTAGCAAGAATCCAAGGACAACCCCAGAAAGGGCACCACCCTGGCCGGAACGAGAGAGGACTTGGGGTAGTTGATCACCCAGCCGAACCTCTCCAGAGTGGACACCACCGTCCTGGTGTCCACCTCCGCTTGACTGAAGGAAGAAACCATGATGAGAAGATCGTCCAGATAGGGCACAATGCGAATCCCCAGAGCTCTGAGAAGGGCCATCACGCCCGCCAACACCTTGGTGAACACTCTTGGAGCCGAGGAAAGGCCGAACGGAAGAGCCACAATTGAAAAAGCTGATCTTCCACCACGAAGCGAAGAATCCTTTGGTGAGCCGGAAATATAGGAATATGAAGATAGGCATCCTTGATGTCTATGGACGTCATGAAGTCCCCCTGCCGCAGAGAATTGATGGCAGAACGCAGAGTTTCCATGCGAAACTTCCGGGGATGAATAAACACATTGAGGAACTTCAGATCCAGGATGGGACGAACCGACCCGTCCTACTAGGTCACTGTGAAGAGATTGGAATAATACCCGCGGCCCACCTCCGAAGGAGGGACCGGGCAGATGACTGCCATTTCCAGAAGATTCCTCACCTCCGCCAGGAGCCCCTGCGCGGCCAAAGGATCTGAGGGCACACGAGACCTGAAAAATCGTAGAGGAGGTCGGAAACTCGAACTCCAACTCGTAACCGGCCGACACCACCTCCCGGATCCACCTGTCCGAGACCGCCTGGTCCCACACCCGGGAGAAGAGTCGCAACCGTCCCCCCACCCGCAAGGGTGAGGGCGCCCCCTCATTGTTGAGCGGGCTTGGCAGCTGGCTTGGGTTTGGCACCCCAGGAGTGAATGGGATGGCCACGGCCTCAACCCCTGTTCCAGCTTGCACCCCTGAGGGCCGTAAAGCCCGCGCCTCTGCCAGCTCTGGCTCCCCGAAAGGAGGGATTAAAAGAGGCCGCCCCCCGAAAGGAATGACGAAATTACTTGCGCTGAGGTAACTTACCTCCCTTGGCAACATAATCCAATTTCTCACCAAACAGGCGCAAACCCAAAAAGGGAAAAGCCGTAAGCGACTTCTTAGAATTAAAGTCAGCAGTCCATTGCCGCAACCACACCGACCGTCGGATAGCCACCAACAAGGCCGTGGTCCTGCCACACATCACCATGGCATCATCCTGAGCGGCAAGGGCAAACGAAACGAAGGACTCACAACGTTTGAGAGCAAGGAACTCATCACAAATAGGATCAAGGTCCGCACATAAATCCCTGACAATGGACCTAACCGCCAACAACAAAAGTGCCAAGCACAAACAGGCCTCAAAGCCGAACCCGCACAGGTAAAACCATGGCGAGCCAGCTGGTCAATCCGGCGATCTTCGCCATCCTCAAGGGTAGTCGTGTCAGGAGAATGCAACACCGCCATGTTAGATAGCCCCAAAAACCGGGGCATCAACCTCGGGGGGGAAAAGACCAACGCTTCACCCAGTCCGCCGGAAAAGGATACTTCTTATCCCAACGAGACGGAACACCAACGAGACGTGTAGGCTGCTCCTACTCTTTAAGGACGACATTCCCAAAATGTCGTTGACTGGGAAACTCCAAACGGCCACAGCAAAACACTCACCCTTAGGCGGAGGAACCGCCTCGGGAGAGTCTAAAGCTAAAAACTTCAAACATTTGAGCCAATATGGAAGGGGAGACAACTACCGTCCCCGCCGCCTGGTCACCCTCAGCACCAAACAACTGCTGGACCTCAGGATCGACCAATTCCTCTAGAATCTCCCCCTCTTCAGCCGGGGGGCAATCTGACCAATCCAATGCCTCAATAACATCCACGTCTGAGTCTGGCGGAGGCGGGGACAAATGTTTCCACTTAGCCGGAGCCTACTGAGCAACCACAGCGGAAAACCTTTTCTCGAGGCTAGCCAACCGGGCGCATACCTCGGATTGCGAATCCCCACCCATGACAACGTCACACGGGGTCCGGAACAGGCGGGGAGGAGTAGGGGATGACACGGGCGGCGAGGGGCCAGCACCCGGGGTGCCGGACTGGCGCTCAATGTCCCGCTGCGCACATGGAATGCATATAATGACATCATCCCCCGGGAGCAGAGCTCCACAACCCCCACACAGCCTAGACTGCCCCGAAGGGCCGTTTTCGGTATCCTAGGAAGCCTCCATATGGTGAAACGCAGTAACCCAGGGATTTACGCAGTATGCAACCCGGGATGCCCCTTTTTACATGTCCCGGGAGTGGAAGGATTTTAGCCCCATATAAGAAATAAGGCCAACAAGCTAGTTATGTTATGACCAGGACACCCCTTTTAACACGGGTATCCCAGGATCTGTAAGGGAAAAGGACCACAGTCAATCCCAGGGTAAGGAAAAAAGAGCACTAACACAGTGACAAGGAGCAAACAATCATGCACTCACATACTTCTAACACATGATGCATTAAAAGGTACCAAAAACCCATATAGGTAAATATATACATATAAAAACATATATATATATATATATATATATATATATATATATATTATATATGAAATATAAATGGTATGTAATGCGTACAATACAAGCACAGACCCCAATCCTGAGGACAACCAGCCCATGGGACTGGTCCCTACCTGAATAATCACATAAAACTTCAGTTCAGGTACACTAACAGCTCAGTGTTGTATTGATTAGATTGAGGAACTTTAGTGAAGGCCATTTCTCTCTAGGTCCCTGGAGCCGCTTTGTAACAGGGTAAATGCCAGGCTGCATGTTACTCATGCGGCTGTTAGCAGCCGTGGCCTAAATGTGCTAATCACATAAAACTGAAATGGCCCCACAGACAACAAACGCATGCGCGAGAGTACCTGAGATGGCGGCGAACAACCCCAGCGAGGGGAGGCGCAGGAGAGGACACGGAGGGAGACGAAGGGCGTGCCGGCAGAACGCGCGCGAAGTGCTCCGGCCCCGCCCCTCCGCCATAGACCGTACAGCGCGGGCCGCGATGGAGCACGGCCCCGCCCCCTTCCCCGATCGCCTCAGGCCGCACAATGGCGGAACCGCCACCTAAACTAACAGTAGCCACAGGCGCTCAAAGCCAGGCGCAAACAACACACACACACACTGCGCACGGAGTCCAGCAGCCCTGTACAAACGCCCGCACTCCGCAGCGCCGACCCCAGGGGCAGCCAGATCCACACAAACACAGCGTAAAGCACCCACAATGTCAACCCCCCCCCCCCAATAGCGAAGGGAGAAGGGACCAAGCAGGGAACAGGGAGACTAAGGGGCACACCGGGACGGGGCATCTCAAATCCGGATCACCAGCCGGATAACCGCGTTGCCCCGCGTAGCGGAGGAGATAAGCTCCTAGGCACCATGAGGTGCCATCTACCATTACCCAGTCAGCAGCCAAGGCTGGGAGGCTTCCAGTATTTACTAAATATTAAACAAAAAATGACTGGGTAGAAATAGACCATGGAGGAGTGCCGGGGTGTTACCCCGGCTACCTGCAAGCAGGAGACTTCTTTCTTCTGTCTTGTCGCCATCTTGCAGAGAAGAACACTGGGAGATAAGTGGGAGGTCCCAGGTATTATAGATCAGGAGGGGCTCGTTTTTTCAAGACTTCTCTGCAACGTTGCCACCTGCTGGTGGAGTGAACCAAGTGTAATTATTAATGTTTTGAAGCGGGGTGTGTGACATACTTAGAATATCCTGGGCGTTGTTCCTGTTTAAAGCGGTCCTTCACCCTGAATAAGAGCATATCTTATATGTTTCCCACACCATGTACATACAGATTGCTCACATTAAAAATCATCCTACCTGCATCTACTGCATGTTATGAGCCTTTAAACATTCAAGATGGCGGCTCATGGGACATCAGGCAGCCTGCAAACAGGAAGTGCCTTCTGACTGTGCTGCTCTGCATTCTGGGATTGCTGACCTTTTCCTGACCCCAGCTCTGCTCTGTCTGAGCAAAGCACAGCTATAACCTGCCCCCCTGTACTTTATCCCACTCTCCTCTCCTCAGTAAGTGTGATGCTTCTGAGTCAAGATGGCGGCACCCATAACCAAAAGTCCTGAACAGAGTTGCAGCCCAGTGAGGGAAAGAATAATAAAGTAAGTAAACTAAAAACTCAAAATATATTAATTTTATATGCTGGGGAATCGTTTTTTAAGGGTTTGGGCTTTTCAATAAATCATGGTGAAGGTCCGGTTTAAGGAAACCTTTTACAAGTGCCATATTTGCATGAATGAAATCACCTGGTACTAATCTTTGTGGCCTAGGAAGATTATGCCAGGGAAACTATCCCTCACTGCCCTAGTGCTTCTTGAGGGCAGTGCATGCCCATCTTTGATATGAGCATGCTTTAACCTGGATTCTAGAATTAAATCAGAATACATAATTGCATTTTAAAAAATGAAAAGAAAAAAAATGTTGCGCTACAGTACTTGCCTCCAAAAGACGAACTTTCAGGGCCAGCTCATCTAGTGTCCTAATGAGTGGGGGAGTCCGAAGACTATAAAACACCAGAACAGAGTAGAAAGGAAAAGTTTAGTAACAGTGGGTGCTTCCACTATGCCAGTTTATACAGTTTGCACCACAATCATTCCCAAACTCCCTCTTTGTCAGGTTTTTGGTGTTCTGCCTTGTTGTGTTCCTCTTCTGGGATGTAAAACAAACCTGTATGTTAGGATAGTGATTTACTTATCAGCATGCTCTTTTCATGTTTCTTATAGTCCTGTGGCTCTGTCTTGGTAAAGTAGTAGAGGCTTTCTTGCCCTTTAGTGATGCTCTCCGCATGCTTTCTGACTAAAACTCCCAGAAGCTTTGCACTGTAACAGGTTGAATTAATGCAGATGGGATTAAACTTGTCATGTCTGACTCAGCCAATCAAAGTAAGGAAGTTTTTGTACATCAGAACACCACTTTGATGTACATTGCTAAGGGAAACACATTGTTGCTAGGGGGAACAGTTTTTTCATAACATGGAGTTGCAAAAAAGACAGAAAAGAAAAAAAAGTAACACATAAGTTCAGCACCTTGAGCACATGATATTGGCACACAATAATGTAAACTTGTAAAAATGCCATTGGAAATGGAATTAACCTTTTTTATATCTATTTCAAACACCTCATGTGGTTGTTGTGTATGTTTTAATTTTAAAGGAAAGCTAAATTTTTGTCAGGTTGTTGGTGTTCTGCCTTCTTAATTTACTCTTTTGGGACTGAAAAAAGAAATTTATGTGGGCTTGTGCCCCCAGACATGTGATTTACAGAAAGCCGTTTCCAAATTTCCTGTAGCTTTGTGTTGCTAAAGTAGGAGCCGCCGAACCTCCCCTCCCCTCCCCACACAAAGCAGAACTTGGAATATTTAGGCAGAAGTAATGTCCCCAGGTGAGAATGCAGACAGTAAACCTTTAGCTAATGAAGAGATTAAATGAAAGCAATTTTGCCACACAATAGACATTGTTTCTAAATCAAAAGTGCGGTACTTGCGATATTAAAGAGGAATCACACACCGGAATTTTACTTTCCTGTGTGGTGTTCCTCCCATGGGAGGAATCCCAATGGGAGGAACACCACAAAAAAAGCCCCAGCTCCAACCCATGCTGCAGGAACTCCAGGATCCTGGGAATAGAGAACACACGACAGGGAAGAGACCTAGACTCACACCAGTCAATGTAGGCACGCCAAACCCTATAGTAAATGGAAGAAGAAGACTTCTTTCTAGCCTTTATCAAGGTATCAACCACAGAGGCAGACAGCCCCTTCTCCATCAAGATGGAGGTTTCAGCAGCCAGGCCGTCAAAGCCAGAGTTTGTAAATTGGGATGGTGTAGATGACACTGAGTAAGCAGGTCTGGCACTCTGGGCAGAACATACTGATCTACTGCCAGCTGCACCACGTCTGCGAACCACACTGTTCTTGGCCACCTGGGGGCCACCAGGATTGCTGGCACCCCCTCCTGAGCTATTTTGCGCAGAACTCTGCCCAACAGAGGGAATGGGGGAAAGACATACAGGAGCTGAAAGTCCCGCCATGACATCGCTAGCGCATCCGTGGCCAAGGCCAGAGGATCCTGGGACAGGGAGACAAAGGCCGGGAGCTTGTGGTTGTGACGGGACGCAAACAGATCCACATCTGGTTGACCCCAACGGTGATACAGAGACTGAAACACCCTACCGCAGAGGGACCATTCTCCCAGGCGAGAGGTCCCCCTGCTCAGAGAGTCTGCCTGCAGATTCTCCACCCCCCAAATGTACACAGCTGACAGGCAGGGAACATTGTCCTCCGCCCAGGCCAGAATCAGAGACACTTCCTTGAGGGCCCCCTTGCTCCGGGTCCCTCCCTGATGATTGATGTAGGCAACCGCCGTCCGGTTGTCCGAGCGGACCTGAACAGGCCCGGCCCCGAAGGTGTAGGGTCAAGTGAGCCAGAACCAACCTGATCGCTCTCAGCTCCAGAATGTTGATAGGTGTGTGGGCCTCCCGAGGGCCCCACCGCCCTTGGAACTGGAGGGACTTCCAGAAGCCCCCCCAACCCGTCAGACTGGCATCCGTGGTGACTGTCTCCCAGCAGGGGGCCAGAAAGGATCTGCCCACCAACAGGTTCCTGGAGTCCAGCTACCACGAGAGGGACCGCCTGACTAGGGGAGGCAGCACAAGGAACTGGTCCAGGGACGCAGGATCCTTGTCCCATACTGACAAGAGGTGGAGTTGCAGAGGCCTCATGTGAAACTGGGCATAAGGGACCGCCTCGAAGCACGACACCATCAGGCCCACCAGCTGCATTCCCTGCCTGATGGAAATATGAGGGCAAGATAGCAGGAACTGAACCTGGGCTAGCAGTCTGTCCCCACCTTCTGCTGATGAAGAAAAATCCTTGCCTGAACTGTATCCAGATTCATTCCCAGAAAAGGAGTCACCAAGGAGGGAAACAGGGAAGATTTGGGATGGTTGATCACCCAGCCAAATGACTCCAGTGTGGACACTACCAGTTGAGTATCCCGCTCTGCCTGTTGAAGGGACTGAGATGTGATGAGAATGTCGTCTAAATAGGGCAGCACACGAATGCCCTGAGACCTGAGCAGAGACATCACTCCTGCCAGCACCTTGGTGAACACCCTGGGAGCTGAAGTGAGACGGAAGGGCAATGCCACAAATTGGTAGTGCTGATGCTCCAGAGCGAACCTGAGGAATCTTTGATGACCTGGAAAGACAGGAATATGAAAGTAAGCATCCTTGATGTCCACAGAGGTCATGAAGTCCCCTAGACGCAGGGAACTGATGGCAGAGCGCAAAGTTTCCATGCGAAAGTGCCTGCACCTGACAAATTTGTTGAAGATCTTCAAGTCCAGGATGGGCCTGACTGACCCATCTCTTTTGGGCACGGTGAAAAGGTTGGAATAGAAACCCTTGCCCCTTTCTCGTAAGGGGACCTGACAAATGACCCCCAGCTCCAGAAGGCTTTGCACCGCCAGAACTAGAGCCTGAGCTGACATGGGGTTCTGAGAGATCCGGGATCTGATGAATCTTGGGGGCGGCCAGGCAGCAAACTCTATGTTGTAACCGGAGGACACTACCTCCTGAATCCACCGGTCTGAGACCTAAAGCCTCCAGACGTGAGCAAAATGCTAAAGCCGTCCCCCCACCTGGATGGGTGAGGGCGCACCTTCATGCATGAGGGGGCCTGGGGGGAGTCTTAGGCTTGGAGCCCCAGGAAGAGCCAGGGTGTCCACGTCTTCTGCCCCTACCCCAGAAATCTCCTCGGGCCCCAGTAAGGGAGACCCCCCTCCCCTGGCTCCACGGTAGGGGGAAGAAAAGGAGCCCTGGCCCCGAAAGGGCCGAGACTGTCGCCTGCATTGGGGTAATCTACCTCCCTTAGCAAACAGGTCCAGGCGGTCCCCAAACAGGCGAAGTCCTTTAAAGGGGAAACCAGTGAGAGCCTTCTTGGCATCGTTGTCAGCAGCCTACTGGCACAGCCATACCGAGCGGCGTATAGCCACCACAAGGGCAGAGGTTCTGCCACACATCCTAATGGTATCATCCAAGGCAGAGAGGACATAAGTCACAAAAACCTCACAACGAGAGGGAGCATTAAATTCCTCACTAGACACATCATCAGGAGCACCATCTAGGACACTTCTCAGCAGGGTCCAAATGGCCACAGCTGTAATGGCAGAGGCACAGACCGGGCGCAGCGCCGTCCCCACGCAGGCAAAGGCATGGGACGCCAGCTGATCAATACGCTGGTCCTCACCATCCTGCAGCGTAGTAGAGTCAGGGGAATGCAAAACAGAGGTGTTGGACAACCCTAGGACCGGGGCATCCTCCTCTGGAGGGGATGACCAGCGCTTCACCACATCAGCAGGAAAGGGGTACCTCTTATCCCAACTCTTAGGGACACCGGGAAGTCTGCTGGGACGCTCCCATTCCTTGAGCACGAGGTTATTAAAATGGGCTTGCTCGGGAAATTCCAAACGTGGCTTAGCAGTATGAAACAATTCCCCCTGCTGCCTGGGGGCTGCAGCCAGGGGAGAGAGAGACAGTACCTCAAAAATCTGAGCCAACAGCCTATCAGTATCATCTGGGGCCCAGGGGTCAGAGCCAGAATCATCATGACCCCTGGGCCTCTCATCAGATGACTCAGAGTCAGAAAACAATTCCCCTTCTTCCAAGGGGGTATAACCAGACAGTTCCAAAAACTCATCAGCCTCCATAGGGAACAGAGTGACATCAGGCGTCAAGTGCCGCTTTTTAGCAGAGGCCTTAGGCGCCAGGGTATTAGCCAGCAACTTCTCAACACTAGCCAGTCTAGAAGACACATCAGGTTGAGAGTATGGTATGCAACTCAATAGGAGTCAAATTTAAGCTTGGGGGAGTAGGTGAAGCCATACGTGGCGCAGGCCCAGCCACTGGTATCCCAGGCTGCAGTGCAAGCACCTGCTGGGCACAAAGTATACAGACCCGCACATTGTCAGCACTAGTAGGGGATACCCCACAAGCTACACACAGCAGGGCTTGTCCCGAAGGAACCCCGAGCACATTATCCTGAGACGCCTCCATATGGTGATTATTGCGGCACAATAAGCCGATAGGGATTTACGCTATAAGAAGCAGCCCGGGATGCCCCAATAGCCTGCTAGGGAAGTGGGAGTAATTTACACACTAGGCCTCACAAGTTTAATAACTAAATAGAGGGAGAAGAGCCGGGAGAAACCAATAGAGCTCACCGATAGATAGGGGCAAGGGACAATAGGGCGGGAGGGGCATCCCATAGAGGCTCACCATAAGCCTATACCGCCTACCTTTTGGTGGGGTAATTGCGGTGGAGCAGCGCTCCTAAGCACCTGACAGCGGTGCTGCCTACCATCACCCGAACCAGCGCAGCCAAGGCTGGGAGGCACATTAATAATGGAACGGGTGGGAATAGTCCTACAGGGCCGCAGGCTAATAGCCCCGCTCACCTGCGAGAAGAGAGAGCCATCTTCTTGTCCTTCACAGTCCAGACTGCAGAGGAGATCTGGGGATTTGTGGGAGGTCCCCGGGTATTTCAGGGGCCGTGAGGAGCCAATTTCGCGGTCTCTGCAGTCCAGCGCCATCTGGTGGAGTAATACCCAAGAGTAATGATTCTTATCTGGAGCAGGACGTACTGTATACTAAGAATAAGCTTATTTTAGGAGGATATAAGAGACAGCTAGAAAGATGGTGTCTGTTAGGAAAAGCCAAATTAATGACATACTGTAGATAGCCACATCTTTACATATAAATGCACATACTAACCCAAAATCATGGGGTATTCTGGTGTAAAACTCATTGCAGGCTTCCAAAAGATCTTTGCCAAACTTTAGATTTTCAATACAGCTTTCAATACGCTGCAGGGAACTGTACCCAGCTCGGATCTGCTCAACGGTAAGCTTTCCTAATAAGCAAGAGGTTTCCCGTGTCAAATAAGCAAACTATAGCATATACAGATTATAATTTGGTTTGATACTATACATATTTTACCAAGAGGTGCCTTCTTTGTGTCATACTTCATCTCTAGTACAGTTTCCTCCATGTTCTGCATGTTACATATTAATTGTATCAGCGCCTGAATTGCAGTGTCCAGCTTGCATTCTGGCTTAGGAATGTCAGAGGGTTTGTCCACTTCTACCACATTTTTCTCCTCCTGATAACAATACAAACATTTATCGTCATTTTTACATAAAAACGCAACAAAAATACCATTTTGTGAAAACTCACCTGTAAAATGGGTATTATAAGTATGTCACACACCCCGCTTCAAGATATCCATAACCTGTGGGTAATACCGACCTGTAGAGGGCGATCTGCAGAGATGATAGGAAAAAGAAAGCCCCTCCCGGTCCATAAATACCTGGGACCTCCCACTCATTCCCCAGTATAGAAACAGCAGTAAGGAAAGGGACCAGGAAGAGCCAAATATAAGTCATAACACGCAAAGTTCACAATATAAAGGATCCAGAATACAAAAAGGGCGGGGTGACGCGGGGTGTGTGACATACTTATAATACCCATTTTACAGGTGAGTATTCACAAAATGGTCACCCCGCTTCAAGATATCCATAACCTGTGGGACATCAAATAGCAGTGTCCATAAAGGGCGGGGATCCAAAACAAGGTAAATAAAGCACAACTTAAACCACTGCAGCTTGCAGAACTTTGCGGCCAAACACAGCATCCGCTGAGGCCCGAACATCAACCTTGTAAAACTTGGAAAAAGTGTGAACAGAAGACCAAGTAGCGGCCTTACAAACTTGCCCAACAGAGGCCTGGTGCTGGAAGGCCCAGGACACCCCAACCGCACGAGTAGAATGAGCAGTAACACGAAAAGGGGGACTCCTCCCCTTAGCGGAATAGGCCCCAACAATGGCCTGACGAATCCATTTACTAATGGAAGACTTGGCGGGCGCAAAACCCTTCCTAGGCCCAAAGGGCACCACGAAAAATGCATCAGTCTTACGAAAGGAAGACGTTACCACCAAATAGTACTTCACAACGCGAACCACATCCAAAGAATGTAGAGCCCTCTCCTTGTCTTGCTGGGATTAGGACACAGAGACGGCAGAACAATGTCCTGATTAAGATGAAAAGCAGAAACCACCTTAGGAAGGAAATCCGGCTTAAAACGAAAAACCACCTTGTCCTGATGCCTCTCGAAGTACGGAGCTTGAATGGACAAAGCCGCCAACTCAGAGACACGCCGAACAGAAGTGACAGCTACCAAAAAGGCCACCTTCTGCGTAAGCGAAGACAAGGCAATATCATGCAAGGGTTCAAACGGAGGACACTGAAGAGCAGAAAGAACCAAGTTCAAATCCCAAACTGGAACCAAAGGCTTCCTAGGAGGCCGAACATGCGTAACCCCCTGGAAAAAGGTCTTGACCAAAGGATGAAGTGCAAAGGACCTTTGAAAGAACACCGCCAGGGCAGAAACCTGCCCCTTCAGAGTACTAAGCTGGAGCCCCAGATCCAGACCATGTTGAAGAAACTCCAGGATTCTGGAAATAGAAAATTCCCTGCAAGGGAAAGCCCTGACCTCACACCAGTCAATATAAGACCTCCAGGTCCTATAGTAAACGGTAGAGGAAGACCGCTTCCTAGCGCTAATAAGAGTTTGAATTACCGCATCAGAAAGACCTTCCTCCTTCAAGATGGAGGTTTAAGCAGCCACGCCGTCAAAGCCAGCGATGGTAAATTGGGGTAACGTAGCCGACCCTGGGTGAGCAGGTCCGGCAGCAGGGGCAGAACGAACTGATCCTCTGCCAATCTTACCACGTCCGCGAACCAAACCTGTCTTGGCCACCTTGGGGCCACCAGAATTGCTGACGCGCCCTCCAGGGCCAGCTTGCGCACCACTCTGGCTACCATTGGGAACGGAGGGAACAGGTACAGAAACCCCAGATCCCTCCAGTTCAGGGACATGGCATCCACTGCTAGAGCCAGTGGATCCTTCGAGAGAGACACAAATACCGGAAGTTTGTGATTGTGACGAGAGGCAAAGAGGTCCACCACCGGTGACCCCCACCTGATGCAAAGGAAGCGAAACACCTTGGGACTGAGCGACCATTCCCCCTGGCGCGATGAGGACCTGCTCAGAGAGTCCGCCTCCGTGTTCTCCACTCCCGGAATGTAAACTGCCGAGATGCACGGGACGTGGCTCTCTGCCCAGTCCAGAATCAACGACACTTCCCTGAGGGCACTCCTGCTGCGAGTCCCTACCTGGTGATTGATGTATGCAACTGCCGTCCGATTGTCCGATCGAACCTGAACTGGCAAGCCCTGCAACTGATGAGTCAAGCGAAACAGAACCAACCTGATGGCTCTCAATTCCAGTACATTGATGGGCTCGTGAGCCTCCTGAGGCCCCCACAGGCCCTGAAACTGAAGATCCTTCCAGAAACCCCCCCATCCTGATAGACTGGCATCCGTGGTGACCGTCTCCCAACAAGGAGTCAGAAAGGATCTGCCCTTCAACAGGTTGACCGAATTCAGCCACCAGTGAAGGGAGCGCCGAACCCGGGGGGTCATCAGGAAGGACTGATCCAACGATAGAGGAGACCTGTCCCAAACTGCCAACAGATGTAGCTGGAGCGTCCTTGTGTGAAACTGAGCAAAGGGAACTGCCTCGAATGAGGCCACCATCAATCCCACCAGTCTCATCCCTAGCCGGATGAGGGATGGACAAGAGAAGCCGAACCAACTCCTGAATCAAAAGAACCTTGGATTGAGGAATAAACACCTTGGCCTGGAAAGTATCCAGAGACATCCCCAGAAAGGTCACTACCCTGGACGGAGAAAGGGAGGACTTGGGGTAGTTGATCACCCAGCCGAATCTCTCCAGAGTGGATACCACCGTCCTGGTGTCTAACTCTGCTTGGCTGAAGGAAGACGCCATAATGAGAAGATCGTCCAGATAAGGCACAATGTGTATACCCCTGAGTAGAGCCATTACACCAGCCAACACTTTGGTAAAAACCCGTGGGGCCGAGGTAAGACCGAAAGGGAGTGCCCCAAACTGAAAATGCCGATCCTCCACCACGAACCTGAGAAACCTCTGGTGCGCTGGAAAAATCGGAACATGCAGGTAAGCGTCCTTGATGTCTATGGACGTCAGAAAATCCCCCTGACGAAGAGAGTAGATAGCTGAACGCAGCGTTTCCATGCGGAATTTCCGCGGACGGACGAACCTGTTGAGTATCCTCAGATCCAGGATGGGACGAACCGAGCCGTCCTTCTTGGGTACCGTGAACAGATTGGAATAAAAGCCCCTGCCCTGGTCTGAGGGGGGCACTGGGCAAATGACAGCCATATCCAGAAGACTCTTTACTGCCGCCTGGAGCCCCTGCGCGGCCAGAGGGTCTGAAGGCATCTGAGACCTGAAGAATCTGGGAGGGGGCCAGAGCTCGAACTCCAGCTTGTAGCCGGAAGTCACCACTTCCCGGATCCATCTGTCCGAGATCTCCCGATCCCAGACCTGGGAGAAGTGTTGCAGCCGTCCCCCCACCCACATGGGTGAGGGCGCCCCCTCATTGCTGAGCTGGTTTAGCAGCGGGTTTGGGCTTAGAGCCCCAGCTGTATCCTGGACGGGCACGTCCTCTGCCCCTATTCCCGGAATCTCCTCTGGATGACGGGAAGGCAAATCCCCTGCCAGCTCTGGCCCCACGAAAGGAAGGAGCAAAGGAAACCGCCCCCCGAAAGGGATGGCGTTGTTTCTTGCCTGGGGCAACTTACCGCCTTTGGCGACGGAATCCAATTTCTCTCCAAAGAGCCTTAATCCTACAAAAGGGAGAGCCGTCAGCGACTTTTTTGATACAAAATCGGCCGCCCACTGGCGCAGCCAAACCGAACGCCGAATAGTCACTAGCAGAGCCGACGTCCTGCCACACATCATCAGAGTGTCATCCAAGGCGGCTAGTACAAAAGACAAAAACAATTCACACCTTTTAAGGCCAAGGAACTCGACACTACCCGGATCAAGTCCGGAAGAGGTCAACAGGTCCCTGATCACCGACCTGGTAGCCACCACCATCAGCGCTGAAGCACAAACAGGCCGCATGGCTGACCAAACACTGGCAAAACCATGACAAGCCATCTGGTCAATGCGTTTATCCTCACCATCCTTAAGAGTGGAACAATCAGGGGTATTTAAAACAGCAGTGTTGGACAACCCCAGAATCGGTGCATCCACCTCGGGAGGGGAAGCCCAACGCTTAACTGTATCCGAAGGGAAGAGATATTTTTTGTCCCAACCCTGAGGAATACCTGGGAGCCGAGCAGGTCTCTCCCATTCTAGCAATAATTCCATCAAAATGCTTTTGATTAGGGAATTCCAAGCGCGGCCTGGATTCCTCGAAAAACTCCCCCTTTTGCTGTGGAACTGCCTCAGGAGGAGAAATAGCCAAAACCTCAAACATCTGAGCCAGAACGTTAGGAGTATCCGAGGATCTCCTCAAGTCCCGCTCGGTATCAGCGCCAACAAGCTGCTGATCGTCTGAATTATCCGAATCCTCATATACCTCCCCTTCCTCCAGTGGGGAGTAATCGGACCAATCCAAGTTATCAACATCATCAAGGTCAACCACCGGCGAGGCCGGTGACAAGTGCTGGCGACCGCGCTGGAGAATAATTTTTCCAAGTTGGCCAATCTGGCGCACATCTCAGATTGCACCTCCCCACCCATGACCACGTCACACGTGGTACGTATCAAGCTGGGAGGAGGAGGAGAAGCGACCGGCGGTGCTGACCCAGACGTCTGGGGTCCGGACTGCCGCGAAATAGTCTGCTGTGCACATGGTATACACAGAAGTACATCATCCCCAGTAAGGGATGCCCCACACCCCATACACTTCCGGGATTGCCCTGAGGGGAGCCCGAGCCCAGTATCCGGGGATGCCTCCATAGGTGAACTTATAGTTATTCGCTATGACCAAGGGAATTACGCATATAAGCAACCCGGGATGCCCCTTTAATGTCCCAAGTGGGAGGATTTAGAATAAGTCAATTTTCACCCAGGGACCCTAGGACCGGGAGAAACCCCCTAAAACCTAATGTAGTTCTACCTGGAAGACATAACAGAAAAAACAGTATAAGTTTGAGAAAATGACAGCCCAATAGGGAATATATAGAGGGGGCCCATAGGGCCACTCACTGTGTCCACCGTTGTTCAGGAAAATGGCGTCCACCACCTCAGACAGCAGCCGCAGCCTACTGAGGCAGAGAGGAGAAGGGGGGCGTGGCCAGCGCGGAGCGCGCGATGACCATAGCCCCGCCCCCCTTCCAGGAAGGAGACCGGGCTCCGCAGTGGCGCCTGCCGCACAGGGGCGGGCCGCGGCGTCCCGCCGAAAGCCCGGCCCCGCCCCTGTTTTCAGCGCGTGAGGGGAGATCTCCCCTCACCACCGCAAGGCTGTCATGACAGTCACCGGCGCCACGCCGCCGGTAACAGAGAAACAAGGACAGGGGGGCGGGCCGCGGCGATGCGCCAATGCCCGGCCCTGCCCCCCCGTACCCAGCGCGTGAGGGGAGATCTTCCCTCACAACTGCTCCGCCGCCATGACAGGGACCGGCGCCGCGGCGGTAGCGCGCTAGCGACCGCGGCACCGGTTTTAAGAAAAAATAGAGAAAAAAAAATAAGGACAGATGGGCGGACCGCGCGACGCCGCCCGGCCCGCCCCCCACTCACCATTTCTGAGGGGAAAAGTTCCCCTCAGCCATGTCGTCGTGAGGAGGCGGCGCCGCAGCGGCCGCCGACCTCCGCCTGAGGTAAAGTGCACTAAACACACCACTGTTAACCCATAAATAAAGGCCCCCTACTCCCCCCCCCCCCCCCCTCTGAGGAGAAGGGCATCCGGAGAGGGGAACACCACCTAGGGGAAAATGGCCGAGGGACAGGGCATCCCAAACCGGGGTCACCAGCCCGGATAACCGCCTACCCTCTAGTACAGGGTCTCACGGTGGAGCATTAGCTCCTGAGCACCAAAAGGTGCCATTCTACCCTCACCCGGACCACAGCCTAGGTTGGGAGGCATGTGTGGGAATTATCAAGGGATCCGGGCGGAAATAGATAAAAAAGCAGGCCGGGAGTCATCCCGGCTACCTGAAATCCCCCTGTGCAAGGAGGAGGCATTATCTTCTGACTTGCTCGCCGTCTGCAGAGACGAAGTGAGTGGGGAATGAGTGGGAGGTCCCAGGTATTTATGGACCGGGAGGGGCTTTCTTTTTCCTATCATCTCTGCAGATCGCCCTCTACAGGTCGGTATTACCCACAGGTTATGGATATCTTGAAGCGGGGTGTGTGACATACTTAGAATAGTAAAGCTGTTGGGCTAAAACAATCGCTGAATTAGATTATCTGTCAAGACGATGGTTCTCCAGGGTAGCTCATCTACTCCCCCGTCCCAACATCCCTCTCCTCCGCTGCCCCCCCAATCCCCTTCCTTCTCTTAAATCGCACTATAGTTTTCACTTTTTTCTTCTGTGCTTTTCATTATTCCTCTGGTTTCACTATTTCATAGTTATTCTAATATGCTTGTGTTTGGAGGTATACCTCTTGTTAAGTACAGTTGTACAAGGCCAAATTAGCTGTTGTTCTATAAGGATAGTATTAAACAGATGACTGATTATTCGATCTTCTGCTGTTCACCTCTGTCCCCTACAACCCGGTTTAGAGGGGACCTCGGTAGCTTTAGGAGGATGGAAATGTATCTTACACATGCTACACCTGGCCTGTCCAGCAGTTTAATGCTGTTCAATGCTACCTATAAGGCAGGTTGTTGATTGTTAGTCATCTTACTGGATACCATTGTATTTTCTGATGTATACTACTATATTGGACTCTTCTTAGTTTAAGCGGACCAAAACCCATTGAACTTGTGCAATAAATTTGGCCAAGCCCCTGCCAATACTCTCTCCTTAAGGTGTGTATCTAAAAATGGATATTTTCGCTTATCAAATTGCCCTGGAACACTTTGCTTTGCTGTCTCTCTCTGTAAGATGGCGAGCATCGGTCATTGCATAAGTGTGGCAATGACATCATTGCCACACTCAGCAGTGGCAATGAATGGAGGAGGCGGAGCTTTACAGCTAAAACAGGCACCATTATCTGGATTTAGAGTGAAACGAGAGCTGTATAAATAGGGATGCTAGTTAAAAATGTGGGTTTTGGTCGGTTTTAATATTGTTAAATACAGGTTAAACAAAAAATAAGAGTTCAATGGTAAAGCACCTCTGTTGTTGTGTTATAATCCATAAACAGCATGTCATATTTCCCAGAAACCTTTTCAAAGTCTCCGCGTTCAGACCAAACATTCTTTGTCTTATCAAAAAACCTGAAGAAATAAAAAATATAAAAATAACAGATATTATTGTACATCTATGTCTAGTGCAGTTTATAGTGACAATTACAAGCTTCTATGCATCCTTAAGCCACCTCCTCCCCCTGGAATTTAGGACAGTCTGCTTTTATTTATATTTTAAATTCTCAAAAAAGAAATTAAATTAATGGTATAGCACACTTCACTGCAAAAATAATACTAAAAATCTCTAAAGCAGGTGGGTGCAATTTACTAGTCCAACACCCAACTGGGCTCTCAAAGGCCATACATATTTATCCAATAGTAAAGCTCACCACACAAAAACTGAAGCACAAACACACACACTCAAATAGTAAATAAATAGGAGGTGTGACAACAGATAAACCACTAAACAGAAGTAATGGATTATGTGACTTTGGGTCGGCATTAATGCTGAATGATGCTGCATCAACCTTGCAAATATAAATGGTGGTTTAGATCTAGTGTCACACACTTTATTCTAACAAAGACCGTTCCATATTGAATACTCCCCAAACAGCAGCGAACAGCTTCCAAAGATTAATCACAGAAACTCAAGTGTAATAATAAGCAGATATGTCTGTATTTTTTCACAATATAGCCAAATGTATAAACTTTAGTTTTTGGGTGGTGTGCTTTACTATTTGATAAATATTTACATAAATACAATTCTGTGAAATACTCACCTGTAGAATTGGTATTAGACGTATACAGTACATCCTGCTCCATATATAATACTTACAATTGGGTTATCCTCCGCCAGAGGGCGCTGTGGCACTGCAGACATGCAAAAACAGGCTCCTCCCGGCCCTTCATATACCCAGGGACCTCCCACAAATCCCCAGCATTGAAAAGCAGTGAACCAGAAGCCGGGAGAAACCAACCACCAAAAACAACTGGTAATGATAACAATAACAACAATCACTATACAGGGGATCCAGAATAATGCAAAACCAGGGTGGGGTGGAGCAGGACGTACTGTATACGTATAATACCAATTCTACAGGTGAGTATTTCACAGAATTGTATTATTCTAAGTATACAGTACGTCCTGCTCCATATATAATACATTTGGGACATCCAATAGCAGTGTCCATAAAATAGGGTGGGATCCCCAACAAAAAAGGCACAGTAGGCCGTCAAGGTACTGTAACCTGCAACCTTACCACTGAAAGCTACAGGAGCAAAGGCTCCAGCGTCAATCGTAAAAACCCTTGAAGGGTATGAACCAGAAACCAAGGTAGCCGTTTAGCAAACCTGTACAACAAAAGCTGGTGATGAGAGGCCAAAGGATACCTACTCACCAGTAGAAACAGAAGAAGGCGAGAGAGCTCAGCACCTCAAGGAATAGGTCTGAGTAACAGCCTGACAGGAACAAGCTCTAACAATTATACCAACGATGAAGGTAAAAGACAGTCAGACAGCCTCCTGAATCAGGCCAAAAGGAACGTCCCACAAGGCAACAGCAATAAAAAATTCAAATCCCAAAGGGATCACAGAGTTAAGTGAGGCACGCGATGAGCAACCCCCGAAGGAAAGCTTAGCCGATCGAGAGGACAAGGAGGAAAAGAGGTGAAGAAAACACCATCCAGAAGACTCCCAAGTGATGGTACCAGCCGAGTAGCTAACTCAACCTGACATAGAGATTGGGAAGCGAGAAGGACCACCTGGCAGGCCTCTCGCGGACTCCCCTTGGTCTCAGAGCCATAGCTTCCATAAGTACCCGGTGGGGGCAGAAGAGAGGCCAGATAACAAGGCCCTGGAACAGCGGTGTTGGACATCCAACACAACCAGAAGGGCCTGGGTGTCCAGAAGACACAGGGAAGTGAGCATAAGCATCCTTGATCTCCCCGGAAGGCAAGGACCCACTAGGCGCAAGACACTAGTGGTCCATCCCAGAATTTTTCATGCAGAAAAAAAAAAACTGCCTGCATAGCGGAATTGCCAACAACCTGTGATTAAGAAGGGCAGGCAGACTCATTCTTTTGGGAGAATGTGAAGGGGTTGGAGTAACGGCACCTGCCTCTGCCAGATAAGGGCATACTGCAAGTGACCTCCAAAACCCCGCAGGCTGTGCATGGCCTGCACCAGCACCTGAACAGAGGCAGGGAACCAGGAGTACCCTGACAATCATGGGGGAGGCCGCGCAGCAAACTTTATCCTGTATCCGGAGGAAACTACCTCCTGTATCCACCAGAAAGAGGCAAAACGTCTCCTGATATGAGCAAGGTGCGGCAGTCGTCCCCTCACCCAGGCGGGCGAGGGCGCCCCATCACGCTGGAGGGGATTTGGTGGAAGATTTAGGTTTCACCCTGCCGGAGGGCCCAGAGCGTTGTCTGTTGCTCGTGAGACAGGGGTCTGTGCTAAGACTCCGGGAGGACACCCCCGGTTCTTGTTTAATGCTATGGTATGGAGGGGGAAGGGAGTCCCTATCCCTAGGGGGCCGAGACGGGTGCCTGCGCCGGGGTGACTTGCCCTTTTTTCCGAACAGGTCCAGACGGGCCCCAAACAGGCGATGCCCTTTAAAGGGGAACCTGGTAAGAGTCCTTTTTGCAGCAGAGTCCGCACCCCACTCTCGCAGCCAGACCATGCGACGCATCGCCACCACAAGGGCGGAAGTCCTCGCACACATTCTAATGGTGTCATCCATAGCTAAAAGGATAAATCTTAAAAATACATCGCAACTGGAGAGCGCATTAAACACCTCCCAGGAGAGATCGTTAAAGTGATGCTCAAGCATCTGTCCGATGAGGGTTTTGGCGGCCACTGCAGTGGTGGCCGCGGCACAGACCGGGCGCAGCGCCGTTCCCGCACAGTAAAAAGCGTGTGAAGCCAGCTTATCCATGCGCCGGTTCTCAGCGTCCCAAAGGGTACAGTAAGCAGGAGCTGCCACAAAGGGGGGTTTAGGAACCCCAATGATCGGAGCTTCTACCGCAGGGGGCCAAGACCAACAATCAACCATCTCAGGGGGGAAAGGGTATTTCCAATCCCAGTCCCCTGGGGCCCCTAGAAGCCGACCGGGGTGTTGCCATTCCTCGAGTACGAGAGCATGGAAATGAGCCTGCTCTAGGAATTCCAAGCGCGGTGTCGCTGTATGGAAACGCTCCTCTCTCGGCTGGGGAGCCGCGTTGGGGAGGGAGACAGACAGGGTCTTAAAAGATTCTACTCAGCAAGCCCACGGTATCAAAATGGTCCCAGTCTTCGAGGTTAGAATCGTCATGACTCCCCGGCTCCTCGTCGGATGAGCCAGAGTCCGAGAACAACCTTCCTTCATCAGAAGTGGTGCAGGCCCGCGGAGTAGCGGACTCCGCCGAACCCCTAGCAGGGGCAGAAACAGAGGGCGTAGAGGACCGCTTCATGTCAGGGCCGAGCGCTTTGTCGGCCCTGTACTAGTCTGGTCAGCCGCTGGCAGTCTGGAAGACGCAGCCGGCTGTAACTCCTTCCTTGAAAGCGACTCGTCAGCAACGAGATTTAAGCCTGGTGGAAGTGTTAGGGCAAGGAACAGCCTCTGGCGATCCTGGCAGCCGGACCAGTACTTGATCAGCACAGCGTGCACAGATCAGTGCGCTTTCAGCACCGAAGTGGGGGTAGCCACACGTTATACACAGCGGGTCTTGTCCCAGGGGAACCGCTGGTACAAAATTCCGAGATGCCTCCATATGGTGATTATCAGTGCAAAATAAGTCAGTAGCGATTTATGCAATAAGCAACCCTGGATGTCCCAAAGGCCCGCTAAGAATGTGGGAGAATTTATGTAAGCCCGCTACGAGTTATGTTAGGCCGGGAGAAAGCCACCGGAGTCTGTAACGTCTGAAAGACAGAAGGGGAACAATAGGTGTCAGGACCATGCGCAGTAAAGGAATTAATAAAGAGTGAAATCGCCAGCAAGGGCACTTACAGACCAGGGGAGGAGAAGGACCGCCAACACGCGCGCGAAGATCCACAAAATGGCGCCGGCCGAACCACAGAGGGCGGGTCCGATCAGGACGTGACGCGGAGCGCGCCACGCCAGGTCCCCGCCTTCCCCCAAAGAGCGCGAAGCTCTGAGGCGGCCGTTAAGGTTGCAAGTCAATCATGTAATATGAGTAAAAGTGTCTGCTAGTGGGTACTAGTAAAGACCAAAAAAAAACGCCGCCACCAATTCGCCGCCCGTAGGCGATGTAAAAAGATTAGCTTCCTGCCTCAAGTTGCAGGATGATAAGGCAGCGCGAGCTGTACACAATTACATAAATTGAGAAGTCAAGGGAAAAAAAGACAGCGGCGACCAGAATAGACGGAGCAAGTAGCGCAGCTCTGACACCTAGATGCCGGTCCGGGGCAAAATACGGCCATAATCTAGAGAATAGTATGCATTGAGACCGCCAAACGCACCCCCCCCTTCTTTTCCCCCGAATATGGGGGAAAAACGAGGGATGGTGGCGACCCTATAAACAGGGTCCACCTCTACACGGGGCATGGGGCAATAATGCGGGAGGGACATCCACTATGAGGCTCACCATCGGCCTAAACCGCCTACCGTATGGTGGGGGACTGCGGTGGAGCATGGCTCCGTTAAGCACCCATGGTGCTGCCTACCTTCACCCGACCAGCGCAGCCCAGGCTGGGAGGCACTTCAGAAGGAGGACGGGCGGGAATAGTCCAACAGGGCCGCAGGCTGTAATAGCCCCGCTCACCTGCGAGAGAGTGATACTTCATGTCTTTGCAGTCAGCACTGCAGAGAAATCTGGGGATTTGTGGGAGGTCCCTGGGTATATGAAGGGCCGGGAGGAGCCTGTTTTTGCATGTATGCAGTGCCACAGCGCCCTCTGGTGGAGGATAACCCAATTGTAAGTATTATATATGGAGCAGGACGTACTGTATACTTAGAATAAAAGAAATGTTAAAGTTATGATCCAGGCACACTCAAAGGTATTCTCAATTTTTCTTCCTTTTTGAAAATGAAGCTATGTTGTCAGAGTAATTATAAAAATTTTTACCTCATGTTCATCATGTCCTCTGTGATGGGAGTGGCAGGGTTGAGTCTTAGAAGGTCACTATGCACAATGCATTGCAGTGAACTGGGACTGACTAAGTGAAGGGCTCCTTTCTAGACTATCACTATCACTAAGAGATGGTTTGTTAACTTGACACAAGCTTCAAGATTGTATTTGTGGTCTGCAATTGGGGAAATCACTGGAGGCAGAAGATGAAAAATACCATTTTGTGATTACTCACCTGTAAAATGGGTATTATAAGTATGTCACACACCCCGCTTCAGGTTACTAAATCATTATACATGGGTATACCCACCGCTAGGTGGCAGTCTTGCAGAGAAGTCCAGAAAAAGACAAACCCCTCCCGGTCTACACACACCTGGTACCTCCTAACAAATCCCCAGTAATTCAAACAGCAATAAGACAAGGTACCAGGAAAAACCCAACGGTAACCCTCAAAGATAACCAAAAAAGCTTCACCATATAAGGAACCAGGATACCAAAAAGGGCGGGTGAAGCGGGGTGTGTGACATACTTATAATACCCATTTTACAGGTGAGTAATCACAAAATGGTATTATTCTAAGTATGTCACACACCCCGCTTCAGGTTACTAAATCATTATACAGGTCCTTCTCAAAAAATTAGCATATAGTGCTAAAGTTCATTATTTTCCATAATGAAATGATAAAAATTAAACTTTCATATATTTGAGATTCATTGCACACCAACTGAAATATTTCAGGTCTTTTTTTGATTTAATACTGATGATTTTGCATTACAGCTCATGAAAACCCCAAAATCCTATATCAAAAAATTAGCATATTTCATCCGACCAATAAAAGAAAAGTGTTTTAATAAAAAAAAAGTCAACCTTCAAATAATTATGTTCAATTATGCACTCAATACTTGGTCGGGAATCCTTTTGCAGAAATGACTGCTTCAATGCGGCGTGGCATGGAGGCAATCAGCCTGTGGCACTGCTGAGGTGTTATGGAGGCCCATGATGCTTCGATAGCGGCGTTATCCATCCAGTGTTGGGTCTTGCGTCTCTCAACTTTCTCTTCACAATATTCCACAGATTCTCTATGGGGTTCAGGCCAGGAGAGTTGGCAGGCCAATTGAGCACAGTAATACCACGGTCAGTAAACCATTTACCAGTGGTTTTGGCAATGTGAGCAGGTGCCAGGTCGTGCTGAAAAATGAAAACTTCATCTCCATAAAGCTTTTCAGCCGATGGAAGCATGAAGTCCTCCAAAATCTCCTGATAGATAGCTGCATTGACCCTGCCCTTTATAAAACACAGTCAACCAACACCAGCAGCAGACATGGCACCCCAGACCATCACTGACTGTGGGTACTTGACACTGGACTTCAGGCATTTTGGCATTTCCTTCTCCCCAGTCTTCCTCCAGACTCTGGCACCTTGATTTCCGAATGACATGCAAAATTTGCTTTCATCAGAAAAAAGTACTTGGGACCACTGAGCAACAGTCCAGTGCTGCTTCTCTGTAGCCCAGGTCAGGCGCTTCTGCCGCTGTTTCTGGTTCAAAAGTGGCTTGACCTGGGGAATGCGGCACCTGTAGCCCATTTCCTGCACACGCCTGTGCACGGTGGCTCGGGATGTTTCTACTCCAGACTCAGTCCACTGCTTCCGCAGGTCCCCCAAGGTCTGGAATCGGTCCTTCTCCACAATCTTCCTCAGGGTCCGGTCACCTCTTTTCGTTGTGCAGCGTTTTCTTCCACATTTTTTCCTTCCCACAGACTTCCCATTGAGGTGCCTTGATACAGCACTCTGGGAACAGCCTATTTGTTCAGAAATTTCTTTCTGGGTCTTACCCTCTTGCTTGAGGGTGTCAATGATGGCCTATTGGACAGCAGTCAGGTCGACAATCTTACCCATGATGGCGATTTGGAGTAATGAACCATGCTGGGCTTTTTTAAAAGCCTCAGGAATCTTTTGCAGGTGTTTAGAGTTAATTAGTTGATTCAGATGATTAGGTTAATAGCTCGTTTAGAGAACCTTTTCATGATATGCTAATTTTTTGAGATAGGATTTTGGGGTTTTCATGAGCTGTATGGCAAAATCATCAGTATTAAAACAAAAAAAGACCTGAAAAATTTCAGTTGGTGTGCAATGAATCTCAAATATATGAAAGTTTAACTTTTATCATTTCATTATGGAAAAAAATGAACTTTAGCACTATATGCTAATTTTTTGAGAAGGACCAACAGCAGTGTCCAAAAAAGGGCGGGTATCCAACCAGGCAATAAAGCAGAAACTCAAACCACTGCAGCCTGCAGAACCTTGCGGCCAAAAACAGCATCCGCTGAGGCCCGCACGTCAAACTTATAAAACTTGGAAAAAGTGTGAACCGAAGACCAAGTAGCAGCCTTACAAACTTGTTCAACAGAAGCCTGGTGCTGAAAAGCCCAGGACGCTCCAACCGCACGAGTAGAATGAGCAGTAACACGAAAAGGGGGATCCTTCCCCTTGGCAGAGTAGGCCCCAACAATCGCCTGACGAATCCATTTGCTAATGGAAGACTTAGCCGGAGCCAAACCCTTCCTAGGCCCACAGGGCACCACAAAAAAGGCATCAGTCTTACGAAAAGAAGCCGTAATACGCAGATAGTACTTGACACAACGTACCACATCCAAACAATGCAAAGCTCTCTCCTTGTCATTCCCAGGCTTAGGACACAAAGAGGGAAGGACAATATCCTGATTAAGGTGAAACGCCGAGACCACCTTAGGGAGAAAGTCTGGTTTGAAGCGAAAAACCACCTTGTCCTGATGTTTCTCAAAATAAGGAGCCAGCATAGACAAGGCTGCCAACTCCGAAACACGCCGTACCGAAGTGATGGCCACCAAAAAGACAACCTTCTGAGTCAACATAGAGAGAGCAATATCCTGCAAAGGCTCAAAAGGAGGAGCCTGAAGAGCAGAGAGAACCAAATTCAAATCCCAAACAGGGAGCAAAGACTTCCTAGGAGGCCGCAGATGCGAAACCCCCTGGAAAAAGGTCTTGACCAAAGAATGGAGAGCAAATGACTTCTGAAAAAAAGATAGACAAGGCAGAAACCTGCCCCTTCAAAGTACTCAGCTGAAGACCAGAGTCCAGCCCGGATTGAAGAAATTCCAAAATCCTAGAAATAGAAAAGACCCGGCAGGGCAAAGATCTAGCCTCACACCAATCAATATAAGATCTCCAAGCCCTATAATAGATGGAAGAAGAGGATCTCTTCCTGGCACTGATAAGAGTCCGAATGACCGAATCCGAAAGACCTTCCTCCTTCAAGATGGAGGTTTCAGCAGCCAAGCCGTCAAAGCCAGCGTTGGTAAACTGGGGTAACACAGTAGACCCTGAGTGAGAAGATCCGGCCGAAGAGGCAGCTCGAACTGATCCACCGCCAGACGAACGATGTCTGCGAACCACACCCGTCTTGGCCACCTTGGCGCCACGAGAATCGCGGGAACTCCTTCCAGAACCAGCTTTTGCAGTACCCTGCCTAGCATGGGAATCGGAGGAAACAGATAAAGAAACCCCAGATCCCTCCAGCTCAGAGACATGGCATCCGCCGCCAGAGCCAGAGGGTCCTGGGATAGTGACACGAATGTCGGAAGCTTGTGATTGTGACGAGAGGCAAACAGATCCACCTCCGGCGTCCCCCACCGGAGACAAAGCGACCGAAACACCTGGGGATGGAGAGACCATTCCCCCCGGCGGGAAGAGCACCTGCTCAGAAAGTCCGCCTCCGTGTTCTCCACTCCTGGAATGTACGCTGCCGAGATGCAAGGGACATGAGTCTCCGCCCAAACTAGAATCAGAGACACCTCTCTGTGGGCACCCAGACTGCGAGTCCCTCCCTGGTGATTGATGTAAGCAACCGCCGTCCGAATGTCCGACCGAACCTGAACCGGCAGGCTCTGTAAATGCTGCGTCAAGTGAGACAGAACCAGCCTGATGGCCCTCAACTCCAGAACATTGATGGGCAAGTGGGCTTCCTGAGGGCCCCACCGCCCCCGAAACCGAAGATCCTTCCAGAAACCTCCCCATCCTGACAAACTGGCGTCCGTGGTGACAGTTTCCCAAAGCGGGGCCAGAAATGACCTGCCCTTCATGAGATTGTCCGAGACCATCCACCACAGTAGAGACTGCCGAACCCGGGGGGGCATCCGGAAGGACCGATCCAACTACCGCGGTCGCCGGTCCCAAGACGCCAACAGATGAAGCTGAAGCGTCCTCGTGTGAAACTGCGCAAAAGGAAACTGCCTCGAAGGAGGCTACCATCAACCCCACCAGTCTCATCCCCAGCCGGATGGACGGACGGACGAGGATTGGAAAGAAGAAGCTGAGCCAAATCCTGAATCAACAGAACCTTGGCCTGAGGGAGAAAAACTCTGTGCTGGCAAGAGTCCAAAGACATCCCCAGAAAAGTCACCACCCTGGCCGGAACCAAAGAGGACTTGGGGCAATTGATCACCCAGCCGAACCTCTCCAGCGTGGACACCACCATGCTGGTGTCCCCTTCCGCTTGACTGAAGGAAGGAGCCATGATGAGAAGATCGTCCAGATAAGGCACAATGCGAATCCCCTGAGCTCTGAGCAGGGCCATCACTCCCGCCAACACCTTGGTGAACACTCTCGGAGCCGAGGTGAGGCCGAAAGGAAGAGCTACAAACTGGAAATGCCGATCCTCCACCACAAAGCGAAGAAACCGCTGATGAGCCGGAAAAATCGGAATGTGAAGGTATGCATCCTTGATGTCTATGGACGTCATAAAGTCCCCCTGCCTGAGCGAACTGATCGCCGACCGCAGGGTTTCCATGCGAAACTTCCGGGGGCGAATAAACCGGTTGAGAAACTTCAAATCCAGGATGGGACGGAACGACCCATCCTTCTTGGGTACAGTGAAGAGATTGGAATAATACCCGCGCCCCACCTCTGAAAGAGGGACCGGGCAGATGACTGCCAATTCCAGAAGATTCCTTACCGCCGCCAGGAGCCCCTGCGCGGCCAAAGGATCTGAAGGTACCCGAGACTTGAAAAACCTTGGAGGAGGGTGGGACTCGAACTCCAGCCTGTAACCGGCTGACACCACCTCCCGGATCCACCTGTCCGAGACCTCCTGGTCCCATACCCGGGAGAAGAGTCGCAGCCGTCCCCCCACCCGTACGGGTGAGTGCGCCCCCTCATTGCTGAACGGGCTTGGCGACTGGCTTGGGCTTGGCGCCCCAGGCGTGAACGGGACGGCCACGGCCTCTACCCCTATTCCAACTGACGCCCCTGGAGGCCGAGAAGCCCGCACCCCTGCCGGCTCTGGCTCCCCGAAAGGACGGATTGAAGGGAGCCGCCCCCCGAAAGGAACGGTGAAATCTCTTGCGCTGAGGCAACTTACCTCCCTTGGCAACAGAATCCAGCTTTTCACCGAAAAGCCTCAAGCCCAGAAAGGGAAGAGCCGCGAGTGATCTTTTAGAATTAAAATCAGCCATCCACTGTCTCAACCATACTGAATGGCGAATGGCAACCAACAGAGCAGTAGCCCTGCCACACATCAACATGGCATCATCCTGAGCGGCCAGAATAAATGACAAGAAGCTTAAGAGCAAGAAACTCCTCACCGGTAGGCTCAAGATCCACACATAAATCCCTGACAATAGACCTAACCGCCAATGTCAAAAGTGCAGAAGCACAAACAGGCCTCAAAACTGAACCCGCACAGACAAAACCATGGCGGGCCAGCTGATCAATCCGGCGATCAACGCCGTCCTTGAGAGAAGTCGTGTCAGGAGAATGTACAACCGCCGTATTAGACAGTCCCAAGACCGGAGCATCCACCTCGGGCGGGACAGTCCAACGCTTAAGCAAGTCCGCCGGAAAAGGATATTTTCTATCCCAGCTAGGCGGTACCCCTACGAGACGCGTAGGTTGCTCCCATTGCGTTAGGACAACGTCCTCGAAATGCTGTTGACTGGGAAACTCCAAGTGTTGCTTGGACACCCCAAAAAGCTGGCCCTTAGGCCGAGGAGCAACTTCAGGAGGATCCAAATCCAAAACCTCAAACATCTGGACCAAAATGGAAGGTGTATCAAGAACGGGACCTTCAGCCTGGTCCCCCTCAGCTGCCAGCAACTGCTGGCCCTCCAGATCCTCTAATTCCTCAACGAGCTCACCTTCTTCAAGGGGACGATCTGGCCAATCCAGATCCTCAACAACCTCCCCGTCGGAGTCCGGCGGAGGCGGAGATAGATGTTTTCGCTTAGCCGTAGCCTTCTGAGCGGCCATGACAGAAAACATT
Organism: Gastrophryne carolinensis; assembly: GCA_027917425.1. NCBI lineage: Eukaryota > Metazoa > Chordata > Amphibia > Anura > Microhylidae > Gastrophryne > Gastrophryne carolinensis. Next base: position 434,032,088 of record CM051234.1, on the reverse strand, counting down.
TTCTCGAGGCTGGCCAAGCGGGCGCAAACCTCAGATTGCGAATCCCCACCCATGACAACATCACACGGGGTCCGGAACAGGTAGGGAGGGGAGGGAGATGGCGCGGCCAATGAAGTGCCAGGCACCGGGGTTCCGGACTGGCGCTCAATGTTCCGCTGTGCACATGGAATACAAATAATGACATCATCCCCCGGGAGCGGAGTCCCACACCCCCCACACAGCCTGGATTGTCCCGTATCTTTGGCAGCCTCCATATGGTGAAATTTATGGTATTCGCAGAACCCAGGGATTTACGCAGTAAGCGACCCGGGATGCCCCTTTACCTACAATATATATATACATAAATATATGTATCTTTAAATAACCCTGACCATGAAAATTTAGCAGGAAAATTATATCTCAATAAAGAGTGTAATGTCAAAACACCCCAACTAGCCAGGTATATAAGACCGAGAGGGCCCTGTAGGATGGGGTCCCAGGATCTGAAAAACAGAAACAAAGACAACAATCATTCCAGCACACATAAAAAAGAATGGAATACAGTGCTCACAATAACCAAACCGTCCCCCCCCTTTAACCCCATGCCCCAAAATACTGGTTAAACAGCCCTGCCAACACCCCCAAATAGTGGGGGCGAGAGGGAGGAGAGGGGGGGGGGGAGGAGACGGAATAATCCATGTAGGCAAATAGCAATAAAAATAGTAATTACCGCGAGGCTAGAATCAGACCCCGTCATAGAGAAACAAGCCAAGCCTACCTGGAAAACAACTGCTTCTTCTGAGAAAATGGCGGCCCCTGCCAGAAACACAGGCACCCGCACCGCCAAGGAGAGAGGAGAGACGGGCCCCTAGGAACGTGGGAGCCTCAGTGGCCCCTCCCCCTCCCAACCGACCAATCACGGCGCAGGCCGCGCCAAACGCGGTCCCGCCCCTCTCCTACGCCGCCGAGCAGCGTACGCCAGTGAGATGGCGCCCACCTATACCTACAGACGGACCAGCGGCACATAACCGCACAGACACACAACCGCACAGGCGGAGGCCAAGCATAGCACAGACACACGCCGCGAGCGCCGGGAGGGCCTCGGCGCTCCACATCCAAGGCGCCGCCCGGCCCCGCCCACCACAATTCCTCACAGGAATCCCGGCGAGAACGGGCGCCAAAACATGGCGCCCTCCAAGTTACCCCCATCATGAGGCAACCTCTAAACGGCGGCCCAGCGCTACACGCCCGACCCGCCCATAAGCAAAATAAAGGCTGGAAAAACACATGAGCAATCAGACAGGAAGGACGGGCAGGCCAGCGCGCACAGGCCACCCGTCCCAGCACACACGCACACACAACAGTCAAACACAATAAACAGCCATACTGAACTGGAAAGGAATATACCCACAGTACTACAACTGAAAAGGCTCTAGCACTACTTAAAGTGAAATGAGTGTAAGGGCATCCCACGTCCGGATCACCACTCCGGAATACCGCTATGCCCCATAATATGGGGTCGAGCGGAGGAGCTAATCTCCTGGGCACTTAGAGTGCCATCTACCCTTGCCCGGCCTACAGCCTAAGCTGGGAGGCTACCAGATAAACAAGGGGATTAACACAACAGCGCCGGGCAGAAATAGACCACGGGGGGGGGGGGGGGGGGGGGGCGGGGTCTATTCTTCTGTCTTGTTGCCACCTTGCAGAGAAGAACACTGGGGATTTGTTAGGAGGTACCAGGTGTGTGTAGACCGGGAGGGGCTTGTCTTTTTCTGGACTTCTCTGCAAGACTGCCACCTAGTGGTGGCTTTACCCATGTATAATGATTTAGTAACCTGAAGCGGGGTGTGTGACATACTTAGAATAAATTTGAAAAACAGCAAGGGAACTTCGTCAGGTAAGCTGCCAGGCAATTGATTTGAAAGAGTGACTGGTCAGTTCCTTTATAGCAGACCGAAAGTCTAAAAAAAAAAAATCCCCCCTTTTAAACGTTAAAATAAAAAAAGGTAATTAATACGCATGAAAATTGCTACATGCTTAATAATAACCTACTCACCTTACCAGGCCACCAGCTCTTAAACCTCTCGCTCCTTTTACCTCATGCTCAGGAGCCGATTTTTCTCCCAGCGTGCGGTAGCATAAAGGGTTTATATATGTACACTTACACGTGTCTGCTTTTATGTGCATGTTATTGTTAAGCCAAAAATCCAACAGCATCTTTTTTTGGTATCAACAATTCATTCACTATAAAAGAATAATTGTAATGCTTATTTTGTGTGATATATCCTATTGGGGAATAGAAATAATGATCACATTTGTAGGTCCCCTCCTACAGCTACTGTAACACTTTAGGCTCTGCTGAGTTCTTCAAACATGTTGCCAGCCTGTAACGGTTAAGCTGCCCATCGCAGTACCACCAGCAGATAGAAAAGTTAGTCCTGCTGGTGGTATTTTTTTCTTATCAGTTTAAAGAAAAAGGCGCCTTTTGAGGGTATTTCCAGACCTCAGACCAGCCAAGTACCAGAGGGCACAAAGCAACCCGCTTACTTCACCACCACAGATCATCCCATGGCAAACCTGGTTTGTGAGGCCAGAAGCAGTACTTCCTGGATCTGGTTGGTAGGTGGGCATGGCCTGCGTATGGCTGGCTCCCATTGAAAACAATAGGCACCTCCGCACATGGAAGTTCCCAATGTACAGAGCCATCCTACGCGGGCGGCCACACCCACCCACCAGCCTGGAAGTGCAGCTCCCGGCTTCACAAACCAAGGCTTTGGGTCGATAATTGGCAGCAACTGTGAGGTAAATGGGTCACCTTGTACACCCTGGTCTGTCTGTGAAAAAGAGAGTGGACAATTCCTTTAGTGGGTATTGTGCAGGTGGTGGTTCATAAAGATTTCTAACAACAGTTTCTTTACAGTTAAAACAGACCTAAAGTAAAATGTTAGGATCCTCCCTCCCTACTTGCCATGGCTTGGAAGGACTTTTCATGACCTCACAATTCACACAGTTCTATACAAGATGCCTGTATACGAGCACTGTATTCTCGTGACCTAGTTAATGTGAGTGTCATGATCTCCTGTGATATCCAGAAGACAAATCAGAGGAGAAGAGGAGATGGGAGAGGGGATTTTTTTGGCATTCATTGCGGGCACTGATATAACAAAAGGATTTATTAGGCATTATTCATTTGGTAAACAAATTCATAAACAAAAAAAAACCTTACTTCTTTTCAAATAAATCCTTTGCCTTCTGTAGGTCTCCTCCACACTGAACCAAAGAATTCTGTCCCACTTTTCCAACTGAAAATGTACAGGGCAAAATGTTTAAAATGAATAACTTTTGCATTATATTTAAAGAGCAATAAATCATAGAATACCCCACCTCGTCCCCAGCGCATCCAGACAGAGAAGTTCCGAGTACCATCATCCTCAAGCAGCTGGATCAGGTAGTACTTATTGTTATTAAACTGAAGGTTAGTCTGGGGAAATAAAGTTACCTTTTAATAGACAGGCTCATCTTTTTGCTATAATACATGCCTACATTTGCAGTAGTCCTCTATTTTAAAAGTTTGGAACAGGTGAGACCATATACTTATTTAGAATGTCACTCCCCAGCTTTGTTATAGCTCAGCACCAACTGCATTTCACTTTGTGGCTGGCCTTGAAAAAAGAAGTGGCATTGCCTGAAGGCTGAATGATGAAGGGGCTTAGCAAAGATTTATTTTATAAATAGGACAAGACATGATCTTTAATTGGGAAACCAGACACCCTTGTAATATAGATGTTGGGCAACTTATATTGATAAAGATCCTTTCAAGCTTGTCATTAATTTTGATAGAAAGACAGAACTAGATTCGGTTAATTAGCCATGCTGGCAACCATTGGACCTGTAACATAAGCCCTCTCCTGCATTCATATGCACTGCATACTGTATATCAATTCATGGCTAGGCCATGGCTGCCCTCACACACACATTTTATATCAAGACGACTCCAGGAAGACCAATTTTTTCCATCCCTAGGGCATCCGGATTTGGTAAGCCTGGAGTTGGAAAACCTCTGTGATTGCCCATTATAGTGACCATCGCAGGTGTTTGCATGGTGCATGTGCTGGCTGTATAACCGCTCACCTCCATTTCAGGCGCATACCTGCGTCAGCTATGTTTAAATGGTTGGCATGGGTAGGTGTGGTAGCGGCTCGTAGGGCGCTAGCCACTGATTGGCAGAAAGGGGAGTTTTTACGGCAATCTCCAAGGGTACACATACAATTCTAAAAAATAAATAACCTATATTTACCTTTTTCTTCCTCTGTCAGTCTGTGCTTTAAAACATACACATTTTTATAAAGTTGACCAAAACGCTCTAAATCATTTCCCATGCCGCCCACCTGAGCACCTTGTAACGATGCTACTGGCTTGGTTTTCATTAAAAAAATAAAAAAAACTTTTTGGCACTGTAGCCTGCAGATTTATGATCACAAATGTGCCAGTTGACATGAATAAGCCTGCTGGCCACATCTCCGGCTTCCCTCTAGTCTGAAGGACAGCTGAAGGGAAGTCAGGAATGTGGCCGTGGCCCACAATCACAGAAGCGTAGAAAGGCGTGGGGGGTTCAGACAGTGGGGCATTCTGAATTAGGATACACTGGAGTCTTATAGGGCCAGCTTTTGTGGGTTTATATACATTTCAGGTCTCCCAACAGTTTATTCACTGTAACGGCTTGGAGTGTGAGCCAAGGGGGCATGTCAGACACTACCTTGTTGCCATCTCAGGCAGTAGGGGCGCGCAGGGACTGATCTCAAACACCAGAACATTTTGAAGAACCAGACCCACGGCTTTGATTTTATTTAATATATATCTATTTTGTTTCAAATCCCCAAAGTATCCCACTGTCTAAAAGCAAATATGCAGGACAGCGCAACATTAAAATTACAACTGACATTACAACATAATTCTAAAGCGCAGTACAATTATTATTCACAAAACAATTATTCATGAATCCTGACAACTGAGATCCATCAAAAACTTTGAAATGTTGAACCATTTTTTTCCGGTTATGATTTAAAGCTGTCCCACGCCAGTTTTCTGTAGCCCAACCCCCCCCTCCCCTGGTGCAATGACCCCTGCAACCCCCTGAAATCCTTATCTTAACACCTTGATCCCCAGCCAAAATATGGTCCTGTGATTGGCTGCTGGGGTCACTTTCTCTTTCACAGCTGCCAGCGATCCCTCGGGCCGGCCTTGACTGCAATCGCGGGACATTTCGGCCAAGGATCAAAGTTAAAGTGGACCAAAACCCACCTAAAAGATTCCCGGGCCGATCGATTCTCTCTCCTCGGGACATCCAAAATCGGGGTGCCACACTTTGTGAAACCCCCAGATCGCCCATACACTTACCTTCTTTCCGGGTCCAACAGAGCATGCATGAGCCACGGCCGCATCCCCGCTATCCCTTCAGCAGGGCGTGTTCCTGGGCCAGGCATTCGTAAATGGCAGCTTACCTTGCTAAGCTCTCTTCCAGCTCTTTCCCTCCTCTCAACTCAGCCCCCTGAATGAGGAAATGTACTTCCTTATCTGCCCCTTCAGCACCACCCTGCTGATTAGAGCAACCAGTACTAGCTTGAGGAGCTAGTTCACGCAACATTCCCCTCTGTATTGAGGGCTTGAATGCCACTCTCAGAGCTGCCATTTGAGCCAAGCTATAAACCCTCCCTCCTTCCCACCCAGCCTCCTCCTAGCAAGTGTTCTCGCTTCCAGTGCCGCCCCACCCATTATGCTGATTATTACGATGAACCACAGCTCCAAGGGCCACATGCTTCAGAAGAGAAATTATGAGGTAAAACTGTAAACCTCGATATCTTGTCCATTTCATGTTTGTAGCCCTCCCCCTAACAAAAACGAGGCAAGACCACAGAATCCAGGACTGTAATTTTAAACACTGGTAAGCCCTTTGCACAAGTATTTTTATATTAGTGTATTTTTATAAAGGAATACAAACAGAAAATACATTCAGTTGCATTTGAACCTACACTGCCTTTTATTTCACAGGAAGATGTGTTCTGGGAAGCAGTTCAAAACATGCCTAACAAAGAAGAATACAGAACTCATCCATTGCAGAACTATTTGTATGTTTCTGGTGCAATTTCAAAAGGGCATTTTAGCATTTAAAAGTGAAGTTGGGTTCATGTTAGGCAGCTGCAGGAGTCATTGGGTGTAAGGCGGCATTACATATGTCATGCCATGCTACAATACTAACAGTTGAGACAATGAACCCTGGGCTGTAATATTTCCAGGATAAAAGTTTTTTTGGTGCATCTTTGATTGTAATATAAGACACACAGTTTCTTTTAATAGATTTCATCCCACTACCTCACTGGGTAGAGCAGTCCAGTTTAACTACAATAACAGTAAAGAACTCCTTCCTCCCCTTATGATGCACTTGCCTTTGCCACTTTTGTCTTTGGACCATCAAAGGAGTAGTTTATCTGCCAGTTCTTTGCATAGACCTTGTATATTTCTACTCACATTGATTGGATCCCACCAGAGTTCTGTTTTCTACAGCTAAACCTTTCTAGCTGATCTAACCTTGTCTGCCTCAATCTCCTTTCTTTGCAGTGATCAGCCATTACAGCTGATAGCTTTCTATTTCTGCCTAGAAATAAGGGATGATTGCACAGTGATTTGAGGCAATCTTGATTGGGGGACTGGGTTTTTGAGAACAGGGCTTTTTAAATCTGTGGCAAGATGCCTGCTCCCATGTAGTTCAGGAGTGCAGAATCTGTCTACTATTCTGCTTGCCAGAGGGGGGATTTTGGAACACTATTTACTAAGCTTAGATTTTTTTTTTTTTTTTTTTTGGGGGGGACTGGAGTTCCGTTTAAAATAGAATATGTACAAATATACAAATAAAAACAAAAAACATAAAAAAAAAAAACAAAAAACGACTTGTCTGTCTATTATAGAAGAAGAAAACAAAATTAACATGGTTGGACAGAAGAAGACACTGCTGCTATTCCAGAAGTAGCTGATTGCAGAAGCAGCCTCCTTCTCCCTGCTGTGCTGGGTCAGAAGTAAAGGGAGTGCATGCTTGTTTTATATTTTTCCTCAAAATAATCGTTTGGGCCCATATAATTCTTAGCAGACCTACAGGGGAGAACAACTACTATCGTCATCTGCCCCACCCTCTCCCTGCATTTCCTTTAGTGATACCCTTAGAATGCTGCAATGGGCAGACTGCATGTGTTGCAGCATTAGATATTCACGGTTGCCACTAATAGTCTCACCCTGTGATATTACTGCCCCACAAAGAGTGCAAACAGTGGCAAAAAAGCAGTAGCAGATATCAAGCACTGAGCGCAAAAGTGGTGCTCCTTGCTCTTGTGAGTATGTCTGGGAAGTGGAGGCCGCTGGGTAAAGGTAAGAGGAGGTAGGAGGCACAGGATTTATATTGGTGGAGCCAGTTGCTTCCCACTCCTTCTGGTGATGCTTGGCTAGATGATTGCGCATAGCTGTGGTTCCCAGTCTTCCTGGAGTGGATCCACGTTTGACCTCTCTAGCGCAGAGATTACAAAAAGCACTGGTGGCATTTCTTATGCCAATACTGGGGTCTTTTAAGTGAAAGAAATCCCAAACTGTAGATTTCATGTGTGGGAAAGAGTAGTGCACTTCTGTATTATGCGCTTCACGAAAACAGCTTACGGGGACTTCATGCACATATTGAGGGGACTGTGTTAAGTCAAAAGTTTCATTTTCAAATGGCTCCGATGGTGGAGGATCTGAAACTTGAACATGATGAATGTGTTGAGCACTATAACCAGGCATGGAGTGCCAGGAATGGTACTGCTGTGAAGAATGCTGGAAATGCTCCTGTTGGAATTGATAATCTTCACAGACACTGTGCTGCTCAAGATGTCTGGTTATCCCTTCCTGTTGGTGATCACATAACTAAATTAACACTCCTTTTTGCCATACAAAGTGTTTATATCACAATTGCAAATCCCCCTATTGTAAAATGTCATGAATGTTACCGCTCTAAACTGTTTATTTTTTTTCTCGGTATGAATTGAAACTGAACATCCAGACATGAACAGTGAATGGGATGAAGAGCCAATGAACAAGCATACAATTCCCATTTATCTACATGCACAATCACTAAGAAGGTATGTCGATAATGTTGCTCCCCAATCCCTGCTACAGTTCTCATGAATGTGCTGTCTGAACCTCAACAACAGTAAAAATACCATTTTGTGATTACCCACCTGTGAAATGGGTATTATTGGTGTGTCACACACCCCGACTCACCTTAAATAATAACAGTAGGGTAATACTCACCACAAGGTGGCGTCGTGCAGAGAGAAGTCGAAAACAAGCCCCACCCGGTCAGCTTATACCTGGGACCTCCCACTCAATTTCCCAGTGTAATCGAAAAGCAGTAAGAAAAGGTACCAGAAGTTAAAAGGAACCCTCAACAAAACCAATGGTTCACCATATAGAGGATCCAGGATACCAAAAAGGGCGGGTGTGAGTCAGGGTGTGTGACACACCAATAATACCCATTTTACAGGTGAGTAATCACAAAATGGTATTATTCTTTGTGTGTCACACACCCCGACTCACCTTAAATAATAACAGTAGGGACATCCAAAAGCAGTGTCCACAAAAGGGTGGGTACCCAAAAAGGCAAAAATGCAATTCAAACCACTGCAGTATGCAGAATCTTGCGGCCAAACGCAGCATCAGCTGAAGCACGCACATCAACCTTGTAAAACTTAGAAAAGGTATGAACCGAAGACCAAGTAGCAGCCTTACAAACTTGCTCAACAGAAGCCTGGTGCTGAAAGGCCCAGGACGCCCCAACAGCACGAGTAGAATGAGCAGTGATACGAAACGGGGGATCCTTCCCCTTGGCAGAATAGGCTCCAACAATAGCCTGACGAATCCATTTACTAATGGAAGACTTAGCCGGAGCCAAACCCTTCCGAGGCCCGGAGGGCACAACGAAAAAAGCATCAGTCCTACGAAAAGAAGAAGTAGTACGCAGATAGCACCTAACACAACGAACAACGTCCAAACAGTGCAAGGCCCTCTCCTTGTCATTCTTAGGGCACAAGGAGGGAAGAACAATGTCCTGATTCAAATGAAAGGCAGAAACAACCTTAGGGAGAAAGTCAGGTTTGACACGAAAAACCACTTTGTCCTGATGGCGCTCCATGTAGGGCGCCTGAATAGACAATGCCGCCAATTCCGAGACACGCCTAACAGAAGTAATAGCCACAAGGAAGGCAACCTTCTGAGTCAAGGAGGAGAGAGCGACATCCGACAGGGGCTCAAAAGGCGGAGCCTGTAGAGCAGAAAGAACCAAATTCAAGTCCCAAACAGGGAGGAAGGGCTTCCTGGGAGGCCGCACATGCGCAACCCCCTGGAAGAAGGTCTTGACCAAAGGATGAAGAGCAAAGGCCTTTTGGAAGAAGATAGACAAGGCAGACACCTGCCCCTTCAAGGTACTCAGCTGGAGACCAGAGTCCAAACCCGACTGAAGAAAATCCAACACTCTGGACACAGAAAAGACTCTACAAGGCAAGGAACGAGCCTCACACCAAGCGATGTAAGCCCTCCACGTCCTGTAATAGATGGTCGAAGAAGACCTCTTCCGGGCACAGATAAGAGTCCGAATCACAGAATCCGAAAGACCCTCCTCCTTCAAGATGGAGGTTTCAGCAGCCAGGCCGTCAAAGCCAGCAATCGTAAATTGGGGTACCGCAGCCGGCCTTGAGTGAGAAGATCCGGCCGCAGAGGAAGGACGAACTGATCCTCCGCCAGCCGAACGATGTCCGCGAACCACATCCTTCTTGGCCACCTTGGGGCCACGAGAATGGCGGACACCCCTTCCAGAGTCAGCTTTCTTAGAACTCTTCCGAGCAAGGGAATCGGAGGAAACAGGTACAGGAACCCCAGTTCCCCCCAGTTCAGAGACATGGCATCCATTGCCAGAGGATCCTGGGACAGCGACACAAAGGCCGGAAGCTTGTAATTGTGACGAGAGGCAAACAAGTCCACCTCCGGTGTCCCCCACCGGAGGCACAGAGACCGAAACACCTGAAGATGGAGGGACCACTCCCCCAGCCGGGAGGAGCTTCTGCTAAGAAGATCCGCTTCCGTGTTCTCCACCCCCGGAATGTAGATTGCCGACAGGCAAGGCACATGGGCCTCCGCCCAGGTCAGGCCTTACCTGAACCGGAAGACCCTGAAGATGCAAAGTCAGCTGAAAGAGAACCAGCCGGATGGCCCTCAGCTCCAGAACATTGATGGGCAAGTGAACCTCTCGAGGCCCCCACTGCCCCTGGAACTGAAGATCCTTCCAGAAACCCCCCCAACCCGACAGACTGGCGTCCGTGGTGACAGTCTCCCAGAGCGGAGGCAGGAATGATCTGCCCCTCAGAAGATTGGCAGAAACCAACCACCATTGAAGAGACTGCCGGACCCGGGGGGACAGCTGGAAGGGCCGATCCAACGACCGTGGTCGCCGGTCCCAAGATGCCAACAGGTGAAGCTGAAGCGTCCGCGTGTGAAACTGAGCAAAGGGAACCACCTCGAAGGAGGCCACCATCAAACCCACCAGCCTCATCCCCAGACAGATGGGAGGCCGAGGATCGGCAAGAAGCAGCCGAGCCAAATCCTGAATCAGGAGGATCTTGGCTTGAGGCAGAAATACACTGTGCCGACAAGAGTCCAGCGTCATTCCCAAGAATGACACCACCGAGGCCGGGGTCAGAGAGGACTTGGGGTAGTTTATCACCCAACCAAAGCTTTCCAGCGTGGAGACCACCGTTCCGGTGTCCGACACCGACTGATCGAAAGCAGGGGCCATGATAAGAAGGTCGTCCAGATAAGGCAAAATCCGAACGCCTTGCACTCTGAGAATGGCCATGACCCCAGCCTTGGTGAAGACCCTCGGAGCCGAGGTAAGGCCAAACGGAAGAGCTACGAATTGAAAGTGCCGATCCTCCACCACGAACCGGAGGAATCTCTGATGAGCTGCGCAGATGGGGACATGAAGATAAGCATCCTTGATGTCTATGGATGTCATGAAATCCCCCTGCCGCAGAGAATTGATGGCAGACCGCAGCATCTCCATGCGAAACTTCCGGGGCCGGATGAACCTGTTGAGGAACTTGAGATCCAGAATGGGACGAACCGAACCGTCCTTCTTGGGAACAGTGAACAGGTTGGAGTAGTATCCCAGGCCCACTTCCTCGGGAGGCACCGGATGGATGACCGCCAGTTCCAGAAGAGTTCTTACCGAATCCCGTAGCCCCTGAGCAGCAGAAGGATCGGCGGGCACTCGGGACCTGAAAAACCGAGAAGGAGGACGAGACTCGAACTCCAGCTTGTAACCGGCCGACACTACCTCCCGGATCCAATTGTCCGGGACCAGCCGGTCCCAGACCTGGGAGAAGAGTCGTAGCCGTCCCCCCACCCGCACGGGTGAGGGCGCCCCCTCATTGCTGAGCGGGCTTGGCAACAGGCTTGGGCTTGGCGCCCCAAGCATGACCTGGCCGGCCGCGGCCCCTTCCTTGATTCCAACCGGAGCCTCTGGAGGCAGGGAAGGAACCACGGCCCGATCTGGCTCCCCGAAAGGAGGGACTGAAGGAAGCCGCACCCCGAAAGGAACGACGCGGTTTCTTGCGCTGAGGCAACTTACCGCCCTTGGTGACTGAATCCAACTTGTCCCCGAACAGCCGAAGCCCAACAAAAGGCAGGGAGGTCAGAGACCGCTTAGCACCGACATCAGCCGTCCATTGACGCAGCCAAACAGACCGACGGATAGCCACAATCAAGGCAGAAGCTCTGCCACACATGGCCATAGCATCATCAAGGGCCGTCAAGGCAAAAGAAGCAAAGGCCTCACACTGCTGAAGAGTAGCAAACTCATCACGAGTCCAAACCAGAGCTCAAGTCCCTGACCAAGGACCGAAGAGCCATAATGACAAGCGAAGAGGCACAAACCGGCCGCAGGGCCGAACCAATACTGACGAAACCATGGCGGGCCAGCTGATCCACACGGCGATCCTCGCCATCCTTGATGGTAGTGGTATCGGGAGAATGCAAAACCGAAGTATTGGAGAGCCCCAGCACCGGAGAATCCACAACAGGGGGCACACACCAAAGTTTGACAAGGTCCTCCGCAAAGGGATACCGTTTATCCCAGCTGGGAGGAACCCCAACAAGGCGCGTGGGTTGTTCCCATTCCTGAAGCACAACACGTTCAAAATGTTGTTGCTTGGGAAAAACCAAACGCGGCTTAGGTAAGTCGTAAAGCTCACCCTTAGGCGGAGGGGCTGCCGCAGGCGGGTCCAGGGATAAAACCTCATACACCATAGGTAAAACAGCAGGAGTATCAATAGGCACAACAGTGGCCGGATCTCCAGAAGCCTCCAAAGAGCCCAAATCGTGCTCTTCTGAATCCTCATAGAGCTCCCCTTCCTCAGAAGGCGGACCATCAGACCACTCCAATGCCTCCGCCAAGGTGTCGGCGGTCAAGATTGGAGGGACAGCAAGGTGTTTGAGTTTAGCCTTAGCTTTCTGGGCTACCGAAGCGGTCAATAATTTCTCGAGAGCAGCCAGGCGGCCGCACAACTCGGAATGCGAATCCCCACTCGTGACCAGGTCACCCGGGGTCCGGAACAGATGAGGCGGTGCGGGAGAAGACTGAGGTTGCGACGAGCCAGAAGCAATGTTACTGGTCAGACGCGCAAGATTCTGTTGAGCGCAAGGCGCGCACAGAAAAACATCATCACCAGGGAGCGGAGCCCCGCAACCCCCACACAGCCTGGATTGCCCCGAAGAGCTGTTTCCGGTATCACTGGAAGCCTCCATAACGGTGAACTTGTATGGTGTTCGCAATCACCAGGGGATTTACGCAGTAAGCTACCCGGGATGCCCCTTTTAATTAATGTCCCGGGAGTGGGAGGAAAAATTTTAGGCCCCTAAATTATTTCCCCTTAAGAATTAACCAGGTAAAGCAGACCGGGCGGCCCCAGGAGGGACGTCCCGATATCTGTAAGACAAAAGGGAAAACAATAAGTCCCCTTATGTAACTGAAGCAGAACCGCATGCACACCAGCCCTTCACATATACAGAAAATGAACCATGCACAGTAATAATGGAGCTGCAACAGGGCCACACAGCAGCACGTGCACAGGAGGATGCCCGCGCGCAGGAAGCCCCCAGGGGAGAAGGCAAGCCCACAGGGAGGCCGTAGGCAGAACCGCAGAACAATGATCTTGTGAGCACTGACATAAATGTGGACTTGAACCTAGCAATCCAATGTCCGTCATTGCTCAGAGGCCGCTGCTCCAACCACCGTGCTATTGCTATGGTGGTTCCAGCACCAGTGATGCGGATCAACCCCAGCGAACCTCCCCCCACGAGGCTTCCCCGCGCAGGCATGAAGAAAAAAAGGGGACTAACCGCACCAAGTCAAGAAGATGGCGGAGCCACAGGAGACCGCAGATCAGTAGCAGCAGACCGAGAAGACGGAGGGCGGGCCGAAGAAACGCGGGAAGCGCGCCGGCCCCGCCCCCCGAATAGCGCGCGCTGGCCACCACGGAGCCGGGCCCCGCCCACTCCTTCTCCATCTCTAAGGGCATAATGGCGGACCCAGGAGGGCCCGCACAGTAACAAAAGAATGGCGCAGCAGCACAGCGCGAAAGCGCGCAGCGCGCCCAGTACAAGATACTCAAAACCGGATACAAGTCAAAACGATGCGCACAGTCAAACACACACACAACCCCCCCCCCCTTTTTTAACCCAGATCATAGGACAGGGGAAAAATTCAGGGAAGGGAGGGAGGGGGAGACAACGGGACGGGGCATCCCAAGGTCCGGGTCACCGAAACCGGACATCCACTCTACCCCCACAGGGGAACTAGTGGAGGAGACAAACTCCTGGCACCTACAGGTGCCGGCTACCATCACCCAGCCCGCAGCCTAGGGCTGGGAGGCTTCCAATAAGGACATCCAAACAAGGACTGGGCAGAAATAGACCAGGGGGGATGCCGGGGGGTGAACCCCGGCTACCTGCAAGCAGGAGACTCCATCTTCTGTCTTGACTCCACTGCAGAGAGCGAACACTGGGAAATTGAGTGGGAGGTCCCAGGTATAAGCTGACCGGGTGGGGCTTGTTTTCGACTTCTCTCTGCACGACGCCACCTTGTGGTGAGTATTACCCTACTGTTATTATTTAAGGTGAGTCGGGGTGTGTGACACACAAAGAATAAGGAGTTCGAGCAAGGATTACAACCGTCTATAAAGTAATTTCTTTACTATTTAGTTCCGTTGTGAGATAGAACTAACTTGCTTTGAAAAAGAAGAGGGAATCTTCTATTTTTGCATAACTAATAAAGAAAGATATCAAGAAAAGAGGATCTAGATAGGAAGAGGGGCAAGTAGGATTTAGAGAGAAACCGGGAAAACTGGGGAAGGAAAAGAGGGATAGGGAGTTACATGTTCTGGCCAGAATTCTTACCCGTTTAGCATAGGATAGCTTGACGGACAGTCAGCCAAGCATATTGTCTCCAAGGGTCCCAGACTAACAAGAATTTCTCATAGGCATACAACATGCAAATTAAAAGATAGTAGCCCAGTGTCCTTGAGTAGATGTAGTACCTTGATAATACCATGGTCATACCACCATTTTAAGGCTAAATTATTTTGGGCTCCTGGTAAAAACTTTAAATTGTCCCACAGGTTCATCAATGGCATGTAGGGGGACATCAAAGCTGCAGAGTCCAAATTAGCAAGAGAACGTTTCATTAGAGAACTCAATGTTTTAGATCTGAGAGCTGGGTCCGTCCAAAGTAAAGTCTCAATCGTATTGGGTGAGCAATTTGGTAGTTCAAGAAACACCCACATTGGGGGGTTAAAGTTAAGAGTGCCAACATTTTATTCTGCATAATGCGGAGCATGTGAAGTGGTACTATGAGGGGTAAAACTCTAAAGTAGTATAGGGGAGCTTGGGAAGTATCATCTTCAGTGCGTTGATAGTTGAAGTCCTATCAATGAAATGGGGTATGGTTTACATGTTTTGTAAGAGATCTGAATAAAGCTGGATAGCTGCCACCATACAGCTCCTCATATGTACAAGATATATGGACTCCTAAGAAAGACAGGGGGTTGGCGGACCACTTAAAGGAAAAGTTAACCTTAATCTGATCCACTGTGCCCCATGACAAGGAGATATTAAGCCATTTTAAGAGATTTTCCACTATTAATGGCTAGGCCTGAGAAACTAGTAAAGTGGTCAAATATTTTGTATAGATTGGGGAGTGAGGTGATCGGCTAAGAAAGAGTTAACAAGACTTAGTCGGCAAAGAGTAATATTTTATGTTGTATCCCCACCACCTGTATACCCTTGATGTTCAAATAGGCCCCGATTGCCATACCCAGCAGCTCCATAGCCAATATAAAAGGAATTGGGGACAATGGACAGCCTTGGCACATACCCTGGAAAATTAAATACCGTATTTTTCGCCCTATAAGACACACTTATTTTCCCCCAAAAGTGGGGGGAAAATGTCCGTGCGCCTTATCGGGCGGATGTAAAAAAAAAAAAATTAAACTCACCTGTTACCGGCGCTCCCGCGTTGCCTGCCGCACTGCGGGAGGCCAGAAGAAGACAGAGGAGCGGCGGGCTCTGTCCCTGTCCCCACCGCTGCTATTGCTGCAGCAGTGATAGCAGTGGAAGGGCCTGCCGCTCCGCCATCATCTCCTGCCCTCCAGCTGCTGCCTCTTCCGGCAAGGGCAGGAGTGAACAGCGGGATCCGTGCAGCAGGTGGGCGTGGCCTGCACCGCGTAGGCGCAGGCCACGCCCACCCGCTGCATGGACCCGGCTGTTCACTCCTGCCCTTGTCGGAAGAGGCAGCAGAGAAGATGCGGAGGAGAGGAAGGAGCGGCTGTCCCTGTCCACGCCGCTCCTTCTTACTGGCCGAGCCGCGCAGACACCCGGCTCCATAGAATGGGTGGGCGTGGCCTGCACAGACGCGATGCAGGCCACAGCCACACGCTTCACGGAGCCGGGTGTCTGCGCGGCCCGGCCAGTAAGAAGGAGCGGCGTGGACAGGGACAGCCGCTCCTTCCTCTCCTCCGCATCTTCTCTGCTGCCTCTTCCGACAAGGGCAGGAGTGAACAGCCGGGTCCATGCAGCGGGTGGGCGTGGCCTGCGCCTACGCGGTGCAGGCCACGCCCACCTGCTGCACGGATCCCGCTGTTCACTCCTGCCCTTGCCGGAAGAGGCAGCAGCTGGAGGGCAGGAGATGATGGCGGAGCGGCAGGCCCTTCCACTGCTATCACTGCTGCAGCTCCTCCATCTTCAACGCGGGAGCACCAGTAGCATGTGAGTTTTTTTTCTTTTTTGTTATTGTGTGCCTATGGGGAACGGGGGTTCTGAAATGCCACACTGCTTCTACGGGGAGGGGGGATGCCACATTGCCTATAGGGAAAATCAGGGGGGATGCCACACTGTTTCTATGGGGAATATCAGGGGGGAGGCCACACTGTTTCTATGGGGAATATCAGGGGGGAGGCCACACTGTTTTTTTATGGGGAATATCAGGGGGGATGCCACATTGCCTGTAGGGAATATCAGGGGGGATGCCACACTGTTTCTATGGGGAATATCAGGGGGGATGCCACATTGCCTGTAGGGAATATCAGGGGGGATGCCACACTGTTTCTATGGGGAATATCAGGGGGGATGCCACATTGCCTGTAGGGAATATCAGGGGGGGATGCCACACTGTTTCTATGGAGACTATCAGGGGGGATGCCACACTGTTTCTATGGGGAATATCAGGGGGGATGCCACACTGTTTCTATGGGGAATATCAGGGGGGATGCCACACTGTTTCTATGGGGAATATCAGGGGGGATGCCACATTGCCTATATGGGGAATATCAGGGGGGATGCCACACTGTTTCTATGGGGAATATCAGGGGGGATGCCACATTGCCTATATGGGGAATGGGAGGGGGTGCCACACTGCCTATATGGGGAATGGGAGGGGGTACCACACTGGCTATATGGGGAATGGGAGGGGGGTGCCACACTGCCTATATGGGGAATGGGAGGGGGGTGCCACACTGCCTATATGGGGAATGGGAGGGGGGGTGCTACACTTCCTATATGGGGAATAGGATGGGTGGAATACCACTCTGCCTATGGGAATGGGATGGGGGGAATGCCACTCTGCCTATGGGAAGGGGGAATGACACACTGGCTATTGGGAATGGGAGGGGGATTACTGTAATTGGAGAATACTGCACTTTGCCTATTATTTGGTTAAAAATATTATTTTTCTTATTTTCCTCCCCAAAATCCTAGGTGCGTCTTATAAGCGGGTGCTTCTTATAGGGCGAAAAATACGATACATGTTCGGGGGGAAGCCTAAGTAACATAGGAGATATATATGGCTTTAACCTAATCTAAGAAGAAATTTTCAAATCCCTACTTATGTGGCTCCGACTGTTTTTAGTAGGGAGTGGGTGGCCGCATCCCCTGCATCTTTGGGCTGTGCACACGCTCAAAACCCAGCTATTCAGATAGGTCACGACGGAAGCGTGTGCCACTGGGGATGCTCTGGCTCCCCATTGAAACCTTTGATAGCGGTTGACATTGTCACAGCAAACGGCTCTGATTGGACAAGGGTCGCACATGCTCTGTTGAACTGGAAAGATGCGAGTTGTACTGGGTATTCTGACGGGTTTCACACAGAGGGACATGCCAATTCGGGAATTTGGGATGCCCCCAGGGCACGGAACAATAACAGGAATAGTTAAATTCCTGTGTGTTGTTGCGTTTTAAAGTGGATCTACCTGATCTACATACATTGCCGACATTCCCATGGCGCAGACATGGCTCTCCTCCAATCAGCTTCTTCAGCCACACATGCGACTGGAGAAGATCAGCGTGGTCACCCCCTGCATTTTTCAACTGTGTGCGGCGACACCAGCCTTTAGTTATGCATGCGCCGTTCAATAGGAAATGGGGCACCTGGCAGGGTTTCAGATAGCGGGAAATCCCAAATCGGGATGCCACAGGTGTTGTTGTCTAACCGGACCTAGCGCCCTACAAATGCTAGGTCCTGTTTTGGTCCACTTTAATTTTCATCTAGGCTGATAACAGTTCTCGGGTGTTAAGGACCACAGCCAGTGTATACAAAGCTTGGCTAAAGTGATTGATTGCTTGAGAAACAAATATCAGAAGTGGATGGTTAGGCCTAATCCAAATGAGCCCAAAAAGATGGGCTGTTTATCTTCTAGTACTCTTATTTTACTAGTGATACAGCGTTAATGCTATGAATGTGTTTGAATTCACTTTTTATAGCAATTTAAACCAAAACAAATACAATTATACCAGATATTAAGATGCAGTCTTTTTAAAGTGGACCAACACCCAGGGGTGATCGGCCCGGGAATCTTATAGATCACCTCACTCACCGCGGGACATCCGAGATCGGGTTTTGAAACCCCCCCCTGATCCGCCGCCGCCTCCCGCATGCCCCTCTAGACGTGCGTGCGTCCGCGCCGGCCGTCTGTGAATGGCCGGCGCGCGCGCGTGCACGCACGCCGAGAGTGACGCGCGGGAGGCGGCGGCGGACGCACTGTCTTGGACGCCGCTGACACCCGCTTGGACGTCGGCGGGGATTGGATGGCGCGGTCATGTGGGAGCAGGGAGAGGTGAGTTTTTTGGGGTTTCTGGGGGGTTTCAGAGAGCGGGACACCCCCGATAGGAGTGCCCCGCCGAAGTGGACCAAAACCCAGGATAGTCAAAATCCTGGGTGTTGGTCCACTTTAAAGTGGAAGTCCAGTCATGTCACTACTCTCACCCTGGCCTCCCTCCCCCAATGAGAGGGCATGATGGGAGGTAAAAAAAAAAAGTCTTACCTGGGCCCTGAATTTCAGAACCTTCCCCCAGCAATTTCAGCCATCAGCGCCCCCATATTGGTAAGGCTTCACAGATCAGAATCCCCTACTCTGTGTGCGCACCTGGCCGCCAATAGCAGCGCTGGATTCCCAGGACAGGTAAGGTGTTTTATTTTTTTTTTTTAACCCCCTGCCCCTGGCCTCAGGGGTAAGGCAGGGGGGTTATGACATGACTAGACTTCTACTTTAACAGAAAAAAAAAACAAATGCAACTTTATATATCTGCAGACTTTAGGAAAGAGCCACTGCAATGTGCATAGCGCAGTATGAACAGATAATCGAGACAACAGAACATTGCTTTGAAAACACAGGATACTCACTTTTTCTTTCCTTGAGGTCAATATAGAATGGACTGAGCACACATGTAAAAATCGTATTGTATGTACCTGTTAATTTTCCAAATGTCCCAATTTCACAGCCAGTAACACTACAAATTGCAGCTACCATCACGGAAAAATGGTCCACTAATACAATTCCACATAAGTAAGCTAGACTGCAAAAGGGCAGGTTACTGCCCTGCATCAACAAAAATGTCAGCGACGCCAATGTAGATACTAAGAGGGTAATGTGCTGGCACTGAAATGGAATAGATCATCCCTGTAAAAGTGGGGTGGTAAGCTCAAAATCATGTCACCCGTGGGTTTTAATTCTAGTGGGAGAATAAAAGTCCAAGCTTTATTCAGTTGGGGTGTACAGGTAACACCACCTTTTACTGTCTAGTATGCGTATATGCATTTTTAATATTGCAGTATATATCCTTTAGTCATGTCCCCCATGTCTGTTTTGTGTAGTCTGTAAAAACAGAATGCAAATCAGGTTTCCTCACCTGGTTTAACATAACATCATAGACATCATCTCCCTCTGAATAAACATGTGCCTGCAAAAGGGGCAGAGAGAGAGTCATATTAATAATGTACAGCATTCACACTTCTTTACTAACATGTACTAATCCTTTTAGCAATATACAATACAATATACTATAATTCATTTCTTAATTTCTCCAACTGTCCCCCCGTGTCATTGCTTCGGAGTCTTTTTCTGTGTTGAGAAGGATGGACAGTTTCCGGGGAAGTTTTACTATTCTAATGGATATACATATATAATTTTTTTTTTTTTTTTTAAATAGAGCAGCTATTGCCAATATACATATTTAGAGAAATTATAATTTAATTAAAGCAGGAAAGGACTATAGTAAACACATTTACAGAAAAAAAACATTTATAGGAATTATCAATAATGATGGCATACTAGTGCTGACTGCAGATGTCATGGGAAAGTAAGAACTGATGTATATAGTATAATGAATGGTTGGCTCAGTTACAGAAAGAAGGAAAAGCAAAACTTGCAAGAGAAGGTTCCAGAAACATAATTTACAGATGGCCATGTTAAAGTGGAATCAAAACCCATGCAGATCTATCTTATAGATTCCCTCCCCCCGGGGCATCCAAAATCGGAATGCCCCGCTGTGCGAAACCCACCTCATACACTTACCTTGTTTCCCGGTCCAACGCACATGCATCCCCACAATCCCCCTAACAGGGCGTGTGCCCGCTGCAGGCATTTGTGAATGGCCGGTGCGGTCATGCTCCCTGTTAGAAGGAGGCAGGGGATGCGCCTGTCAGCACGCTCTGAGCCGCTGGCCTTAGGCGAAGGCTTAGACGACGTGACGTCAGCGGCTCCGAGTGCGCTGATTGGACAAGTGGTCACGCATGGGCCGGAGAACTGGGAGGAGGTCAGTTGACAGTGATCTGGAGGGTTTCACGAAGCGGCAATCAAAATCCTTGGTTTTGGTCCACTTTAAAGGGCATCTGTGGCTAAATATTTCCTCTAACCCTCCCCTGGCAATATACTGCCAACAGTTTACATAGACTTGCAGCTTTGTAGATGAGTATTTTATACACAATCAAAAGAGGACCAATGGTCACAGCCATGTTCAAGTCTCTAATGTTGGGTTATGATGAAGCGCTGGTCATGCCACTCAAACCCTCAAAAACTCTGAAAAGATTGGTTTTGCTCGTTTTAAGGTTTTAGATTTGATTCTTGATTTAAGCAACACAATACTACTGCAACTAGAATTGCAGATTTAATTTAGAACATACCTTTCCAATTTTGGAACATTCTGGATCAACGGGAGCTTTACCTTTTAACACCAGGGTTCTTACTTGTTCTGCAGAACAGAAAATTGCAATAACCATTTTACATTGATGTTACTAAGCAGGGTGTACACTATTTCCAGGAGAAATATGTCATCAGAAGGCTACTACTGTACTTTATATACATTATATAGACCTAGTAGTTCCAGGAGTACAGCTTCCTGGTAGGTAGTGATATACATATACACACACATTAATAATAAGCAGCGTGTCTGCAAAAAAAAAGGTACCAATGTGCTTTCCTTTTTGTAATAATCTTAATACAAGTTAAAGCGGTCCCATACCCATCTTCTAACTTGCCTGATCGCATCGTGACATGCTTGAGGGGGCATAGACGCTCACAGCCAATCAGAGGGCCGCATTTCTTCCAAGGTTAAGGTAGGGATTTTGAGGTGTTGCAGGGGTCATTGCGTAGGGGGGCTCCAGCAATCCCCCCCCCCCCCCCGCCACAATGCCGTTCCACACCCGTTCATTACAAGTTACAAAAAAGGGCCATTTTTTAAATGCAATTTTCCTTTTAAACAATTTGAATACCTTTACTTTCCTCCTCTTCTGTCGACTTGATTTCTGCACTTTTGCTCTTTCGTAGACGTTTGGTGGCAGTGGGTGCAATAATAGCGTTAGGCTTTGCCTCATCACTTACTGAGTCTACAGCAACTAGGGAAGCAAAATGCAAGACTCAATTAACAGACAATATGGGCAGAATATTCAAAATGCAAACTGATTAACGGCTCTTTCAATCATTAAATGAACACAATAAAAGACCTATCCATACCTCATCCACTGTCCCTTTAAAGAGTAATAAAACTGCTTGCTTTATTTACCATACTTGCAAAGCTTCATTTTATTTTTATAATTACTTAGGTTGTGATTCATATGACTGCTGGTAAAAAAGAAGCGTGTGCGCGATAAGGTTATATAAAATAGCATGAGTTTTGGATTAAAGTGGACCAACACCCAGGATTTTGACTATCCTGGGTTTTGGTCCACTTCCCCGGGGCACTCCGATCGGGGTGCCCCGCTATGTGAAACCCCCCAGATCGCCCTATAAAACTCACCTCACCCCTCTCCTACAGCGCATGCGTGGCTGCACACTCGGAGTTGCTGAGGTAAGCGCGTCAAAGCGGCGCCAAACCTCAGCGGCCCCGAGCACACTCAAATGGCTGGCGTGGGTACGCTCCCTGCTAGAGAGAAGCGCGAGATGCGGCCACGGCCCGGCATGCGCCGTTGGACCGGGAGTCAGGTAAGGTTAGCGGGCGTCCTGGGGGGTTTCACACAGCGGGGCATCCCCATTTTGCATGCCCCACGGGGAGGGATAGGATCGGCCCGGGAAACTTGTAGATTCCTGGGTCGATCCCACTGGGTAATGGTCCACTTTAAACTACTCTGACTAAAGCCAGTGGGCTAAGACTAAGATATGTTGTAGGGGGTTGTATCATCGCTGGGCATCAGATCTCCTCTAGGAAACTTACCAGATAAGCAACGTTGAACCAGTCTTTCATGCTTAGTTTGGTTATTCTTTTGCACCATGGCCCCAAGATCAACCGTGTATGGACGGCCCCCTAAACTAAGAGAAACAAGCTTCTCATCGCCATGAAACGCATTCTCCAGCAAGGCGCAAGTATCTGCATCATAGGAAACCCAGGAATCTTCATCTGACTGCCACTGCCAGGCAAAATCTAAAAAAAAAAAAACAGAACAAATCATGAGAACTAAAAAGAGGAACTTCCTGGTGTAAAGCATGTATGTAAAAGTGAGTATGCTCAAAGGCTTTATTTGATAAAGCAAATACTATATAAGCTGGTTTAAGTTGAATCTGTATCGAGTTAATTCTGAAATAGTCATCTCATTGTTTAAGGTCGGTGCCATTCTACACACCAGGTACTTTAGCCTTAATATTGTTTTTTTGACCAAGACAGGAATTGTCTACAAGACAGACAGTATCTGATTCAGGGGTTCAAACACAAGATATATTTAAAGTGGACCAACACCCTGCCTGATTGGCCCGACCAGATACCTCCCCCCGCGGGGAATCCAAAATCGGGATGCCCCGCTGTGTGAAACCCCCCAGGACGCCCCATTCACGTTACCTTACTCCCAAGTCCAACGGCGCATGGGAGGGCCGCATCTCGCGCTTCTCTCTAGCAGGGCTATTGCCTGTGCCGGCCATTTGTGAATGGCCGGTGCGGCCGTGCTCCCTGTTAGAGGGAAGCGCGAGATGCGTCCGCCAGCGTGCTCGGAGCCACTGTGGTTGTACGCCGCTTGGGCGCACATACCACAGCGGCTCCGAGCACGCTGACTGGACGAGCGGCTGTGCATGCGCCGTAGGAGCGGGGTGAGGTGAGTTTTTTCGGGCATTCTGAGGGGCTTCATGCAGGAAGTGGACCAAAACCCAGGATAGAGAAAATCCTGGGTGTTGGTCCACTTTAAATAGTACACTTTTCACAGATCTGTGGTTGATAAACACTTACACTGATCCTGGTCTTTTACTGCAAACCGTATTGGTCTTTGGTAGCCACTCTTCGTATTCTTCTGGACCATCTTTCTGAAATCCAGCTGTAGGGACACACCTACAGCAGGTGAGAGGGTTACAGTCTTTTTCCCAGAGCTAAAAAAAGACAACACAGATGTGATATTAGTAAGGGAGGCATTATCATCCCGTAAAGGGAAAGTACTCTAAAAAAACACATTTCACATACATAACCCAGAGTACGATCAGTTTTTTTAGCATATCCAGAAACAGCCCCAGCATTTTGGACCTGTGCGAGCGCTCCCGCCCCTGAATGGCCCCTGAAAGCGCGCCCTATGCTGGGGATGTGGAACTTCTGGCTTTCGATTGCTGTGAATAGAGCAGTTTGCCGAACATTACATAAGCACATAAAATTGCTCTGATTGGACGAGAACCTGCACACGCTACCCTGTGGAAAAATACTGCTATTATTGGGAGGGTTATTCAATACAATTTGATTTATATGGTTGATGATGTGAAAATACAAACTTTTGTATGCATCCATCATTTAGGAAAATCAGCGAAAAATATAATTTGCATAATAATTTGAAACATGGTGTAATTAGCCCTACACATGATGCCACTGCTGTCAGGATTATCCGGATAGCCTATTCTTATGTTAAAGAGGCCCTCCAGCTGCAGTCTACATGCTGAGTTGAGTCAAAGTATAGGGTGGAATGGTCTACTTTTACCAGGAACCTTCTGATCAGCCAGACAGGAACCCGAAAGCAGGATGATCATAACCAGATCCCCATTTGTTTCTTTACTTGGAAAGGTTCTTAAAACTAGGGCAATCATACATAACTATAGAAATCTAATCATTTAAATTTACTGCACAAGACAGACAGGGTCTGATCCTCCTCCCGCAAACTGTGATGCTCTGCTGTGTAAAATTTCTCATATCACCAATAAACTCACCTCTTTACTAATCCCACAGCGCATAAGCAGGCATCACACAAATTAGCGGCTCACAATCCACCCAGTTTTTACTATGAGCTCAGAAACTGAATGGAGAGCGCGCCACTACCCCCCTGGACCCCCCTCCCCGGTCCCATCCATTCAGAACTGCCTGGAGGTGAGCGGGGAACCTGTCGCGGTCTGTGCATGGGTTGTGGGAGAACCTGAGAGGTGAGTTTACAGGTGATCTGGGGATTTCACACAGCGTGGCATCCCAAATCAGGATGCCCCACAAAAAATACCATTTTGTGAATACTCACCTGTAAAATGGGTATTATAAGTATGTCACACACCCCACTTCAAACATTAAAAATTACAATAGGGTTAACTCACCGCTAGGTGGCAGCATTGCAGAGAATCTCCAAAAAATTCAACAGGCCCCTCCCGGTCTATACATACCTGGTACCTCCCCAGAATCACCCAGTATTAGAACAGCAGTAAGACAAGGTACCAGAAACAAACAATGTAACCCTCAACATAAAGAACTAAACTTCACCATATAAAGAGCCAGGATACCGAAAAGGGCGGGTGAAGTGGGGTGTGTGACATACTTATAATACCCATTTTACAGGTGAGTATTCACAAAATGGTATTATTCTAAGTATGTCACACACCCCACTTCAAACATTAATAATTACAATAGGGACATCCAACAGCAGTGTCCAGAAAAGGGTGGGTATCCGAACAGGCAATAACGCAGAAAAAACTCAAACCACTGCAGCCTGCAAAACCTTGCGGCCAAAAACAGCATCCGCTGAAGCCCGCACATCAACCTTATAGAACTTAGAAAAAGTATGAACAGAAGACCAAGTTGCAGCCTTACACACTTGTTCAACCGAAGCCTGGTGCTGAAAAGCCCAGGACGCACCAACCGCACGAGTAGAGTGAGCAGTAACGCGAAAAGGAGGATCCTTCCCCTTAGCCGAATAAGCACCAACAATGGCCTGACGAATCCATTTACTAATGGAAGACTTGGCCGGAGCCAAACCCTTCCTAGGCCCACAGGGCACAACGAAAAAGGCATCAGTCTTACGAAAAGAAGACGTAGCACGTAGATAGTACCTAACACAACGTACAACATCCAAGCAGTGCAAAGCACTCTCCTTGACATTCTTAGGCTTAGGACACAAGGAAGGAAGAACAATGTCCTGGTTAAGATGAAAGGCAAAGACCACTTTAGGGAGAAAGTCTGACTTGAATCGAAAAACCACTTTGTCCTGATGATCCTCGAAATAAGGAGCCTGAATAGACAAAGCTGCCAACTCTGAAACACGCCGAACCGAAGTGATGGCAACCAGAAAAGCAACCTTCTGAGTAAGAATGGACAGAGCAATATCCCGCAAAGGCTCAAAAGGAGGAGCCTTAAGAGCAGAAAGAACCAAATTCAAATCCCACACTGGGAGCAAAGGCTTCCTAGGAGGCCGCACATGCGAAACCCCCTGGAAAAAGGTCTTGACCAAGGAATGACTAGCAAAAGACTTCTGGAAAAAAATTGACAAAGCAGAAACCTGCCCCTTCAAGGTACTCAGCTGAAGACCGGAGTCCAGCCCCGACTGAAGAAACTCCAAAATCCTAGACACAGAAAAGACCCGGCAAGGCAAAGACCTAGCCTCACACCAATCAATATAAGATCTCCAATACCTGTAATAGATGGAAGAAGAAGATCTCTTCCTGGCACTAATAAGAGTCCGAATGACCGCATCCGAAAGACCCTCCTCCTTTAAGATGGAGGTTTCAGCAGCCAAGCCGTCAAAGCCAGCGTTTGTAAACTGGGGTAACATAGTTGACCCTGTGTGAGAAGATCCGGCCGAAGAGGCAGATCGAACTGATCTACGGCCAGACGAACGATGTCCGCGAACCACACCCGCCTTGGCCACCTTGGAGCCACGAGAATGGCGGGAACTCCCTCCAGAACCAACTTTCGCAGAACCCTGCCTAGCATGGGAATCGGAGGAAACAGATAAAGAAACCCCAGGTCCCTCCAGCTCAGGGCCATGGCATCCACCGCCAGAGCCAGAGGGTCCCGGGACAGGGACACAAAGGACGGAAGCTTGTGATTGTGACGAGAGGCAAACAGATCCACCTCCGGCGTCCCCCACCGGAGACAAAGCGACTGAAACACCTGGGGATGGAGAGAACACTCCCCCCGACGGGACGCACACCGGCTCAGAAAATCCGCCTCGGTGTTTTCCACTCCCGGAATGTAAACTGCCGAGATGCAAGGGACATGAGTCTCCGCCCAGACCAAAATCAGAGACACCTCCCTGTGGGCACCCAGACTGCGAGTCCCTCCTTGGTGATTGATGTAAGCAACCGCCGTCTGATTGTCTGAGCGAACCTGAACCGGCAGACCTTGTAAATGATGCGTCAAGCGAGACAGAACCAACCTGATGGCTCGCAATTCCAGAACATTGATGAGCAAGTGGGCCTCCTGAGGGTCCCACTGCCCCTGAAAACGAAGATCCTTCCAAAAACCTCCCCAGCCTGACAAACTGGCATCCGTGGTGACAGTTTCCCAAAGCGGGGTCAGAAACGACCTGCCCTTCAGAAGGTTGTCCGAGACCAACCACCACAGAAGGGACTGCCGAACCCGAGGGGACAACCGGAAGGACCGATCCAACGACCCCGGACGCCGGTTCCAAGACGCCAAAAGATGAAGTTGAAGAGTCCTCGTATGAAACTGAGCAAAGGGAACTGCCTCGAACGAGGCCACCATCAACCCCACCAGTCTCATCCCCAGACGAATGGACGGGTGAGGATGGGAGAGGAGCAACTGGACCAATTCCTGAATCATTAGAACCTTGGCCTGAGGGAGAAACACTCAGAAAAGTCACCACCCTGGCCGGAACCAGCGAGGACTTGGGGTAATTGATCACCCAGCCGAACCTCTCCAACATAGACACCACCGTGCTGGTGTCCCCCTCTGCTTGACTGAAGGAAGGTGCCATGATGAGAAGATCGTCCAGGTAAGGCACAATTCGAATCCCCTGAGCTCTGAGCAGGGCCATCACCCCCGCCAACACCTTGGTGAACACTCTCGGAGCAGAGGTGAGGCCGAATGGAAGAGCCACAAACTGAAAGTGCCGATCCTCCACCACGAAGCGAAGGAACCGCTGATGAGCTGGAAAGATCGGAATGTGCAGGTACGCATCCTTGATGTCTATGGACGTCATAAAGTCCCCCTGCCGAAGCGAACCGATTGCAGACCGCAGGGTTTCCATGCGGAACTTCCGGGGACGAATAAACCTGTTGAGAAGCTTCAAATCCAGAATAGGACGGAAGGACCCGTCCTTTTTGGGGACAGTGAAGAGATTGGAGTAAAACCTGCGCCCTACCTCTGAAGAAGGAACCGGGCAAACGACAGCTAAGTCTAGAAGATTCCTTACCGCCGCCAGGAGCCCCTGCGCGGCCAAAGGATCCAAAGACACCCGAGACCTGAAGAACCTTGGAGGAGGACGGGACTCGAACTCCAACTTGTAACCGGCCGAAACCACCTCCCGGATCCATCTGTCCGAGACCTCCTGGTCCCACACCCGGGAGAAAAGTTGCGGGACGGCCACGGCCTCTACCCCTATTCCAACTGGCGCCCCTGGAGGCCGAGGAGCCCGCACCCCTTCCAGCTCCGGCTCCCCGAAAGGACGGATTGAAGGAGACCGTCCCCCGAAAGGAACGGCGAAATTTCTTGCGCTGAGGTAACTTACCTCCCTTGGTAACAGAATCCAGCCTCTCACCAAAAAGCCTCAAACCCAAAAAGGGCAGAGCCGTGAGCGATCTTTTAGAATTAAAATCAGCCGTCCACTGTCTCAACCACACACAGCGCCGGATAGCCACCAGCAAGGCAGTAGCCCTGCCACACATCAACATGGCATCCTCTTGAGCGGCCAGGATAAAGGACAAGAAAGAATCGCAGCGCTTAAGCGCAAGGGACTCATCACTGGTGGGCTCGAGATCCACACCCAAGTCCCTGACAATAGACCTGACCGCAAAAGTCAAAAGAGCCGAAGCACAGACGGGCCTTAACACCGAACCCGCACATACAAAACCATGACGGGCTAGCTGATCAATCCGGCGATCCTCGCCGTCCCTGAGCGAAGTCGTGTCAGGGGAATGCACGACCGCCGTGTTGGACAGTCCCAAGACCGGAGTATCTACCTCAGGGGGGACAGACCAACGCTTCATCAATTCCGCCGGAAAGGGATACTTCCTATCCCAGCTAGACGGCACACCAACGAGACGTGTAGGTTGCTCCCATTGCTTGAAAACAATTTCTTCAAAATGCTGTTGGCTGGGAAACTCCAAGCGCTGCTTGGACACCCCAAAAAGCTGACCCTTAGGCCTAGGAGCAACCACCGGAGGATCCAAATCCAAAACCTCAAACATCTGGGTCAGAATGGTAGAGGAATCGAGAGGAAGGCCGTCAGCCTGATCCCCCTCAGTACCCAGCAACTGCTGAACATCAGAATCTTCTTCCTCAATGAGCTCAACATCTTCAAGGGGACGATCCGACCAATCCAGATCTCCAACAACTTCCTCATCTGAATCCGGCGGAGGCGGAGACAGATGCTTCTGCTTAGCTGGAGCCTTCTGAGCGGCCATTGCAGAAAACCGTTTCTCAAGGCTGGTCAAACGGGCACATACCTCAGACTGCGAATCCCCGCCCAGGACAACGTCACACGGGGTCCGGAATAAGCGAGGGGGAGAGGGAGATGGCGCGGGTGACGAAGTGCTAGGCACCGGAGTACTGGACTGCCGTGCAATGTTCTGCTGTGCACATGGGATACACAAAATGACATCATCTCCCTGGAGCGGAGTCCCACAACCCCCGCACACCTTGGATTGTCCCGAAGAACCATTCCCGGTATCTGTGGCAGCCTCCATGTGGTGAAATTTATGGTATTCGCAGAACCCAGGGGTTTATGCAGTACGCGACCCGGGATGCCCCCTAATAACCTAAAAATTGTCTAAAGATTGTCAAAAAATCCTGACCCAGGGGAATAGCATAAAAAACCCTTATATATATATAGTTTTATGAAAACACCCCCCACAAGCCAGGTATATAAGACCGGGAGAGCCCTGCCAGACGGGATCCCAGGATCTGAAAGACACAAAAGAAGAGGGACAACAGTCAATCCAGGCACAATAATACCTATACAAACATACAAGAATAACATACAACCCCCCCCCCCTCATTAACCATAGACAAAAGGAGATGGTTAAAATACACAACCAGCACTATAAAAAGACGTGTAGGAGCGAGGAGGCGGGAGAAGGAGGGGACGTAAGGCGGGAGAGGCCAGGCCACCACCTTTATGTGACCAAAAACATCCCCCGCAAGATATCAGAAAACGCCTACCTGAGAGAGCACAAGCGCAGAGAGGCACCCGCAGAAAGATGGCGGCCCGAACACCGCTCCGTGGCAGTGAGGGAGGGGAAGACGAGCCCCGGGAGCCGAGAAAGCCCCGCCCCTCCAGAACAGCCAATCAGCGCGCGGTCCCGCCCCCCTGCGGCGTCAGCGCAAGCAGACCAGCGAACCGCGCTCAGCCTCCAAGACGGGACCGGCGGAGCAACCTGCCGGTCCCAAGTGCGCAACACACACACACGCTCATCTCCCTCTATCACCCCTGTGCAGACCGGACACGCCAGGCTGCAAGCGCCGATCACGGCGCTCAGCCACAGGCGGGACCGCGCCGCGAGGCCCCGCCCCCCCGGCTCCTGAGGGGAGAGACGCCAACTCACACCAGCAGCAGCTGAAAGTAAAGACACACACACAAGGCAGATCCACAAAAAACCGCCACAGTAAACAGCGCAGAAGCCCTCACAAACCAGCCAGCGCAGCAGCAGCCACACTCACAACCATGTCACCGGTCCCAAAGCGCGCCACACACCCCGGAGTGAGGAATAACTAATGTCCCAGGGCTAGGCACATCCTGAACCGCTAACTTCCACTAATTAAATGGGGGCATCCCACATCCGGATCACCACTCCGGGAATCCCGCTATGCCCCGCAATGAAGGGTCGAGCGGAGGAGCTAATCTCCTAGGCACCAAAGGTGCCGGCTACCTTTTGCCCGGCCTACAGCCGAAGCTGGGAGGCTGCCAGTTAACAAATATATTACAAAACAAGAGCCGGGCAGAAATAGACCACGGGGGGGGGGGGGCGGGGGGAGACTTCTTTCTTCTGTCTTGTCGCCACCTAGCAGAGAACAACACTGGGTGATTCTGGGGAGGTACCAGGTATGTATAGACCGGGAGGGGCCTGTTGAATTTTTTGGAGATTCTCTGCAATGCTGCCACCTAGCGGTGAGTTAACCCTATTGTAATTATTAATGTTTGAAGTGGGGTGTGTGACATACTTAGAATAGTGAGCCAGCCGGGTTTAGGGTCTTATAGACTCTAAACTGGTGGTTACACTTTAAAGGTTGTAGGACACATGATTTGCTTACCGGCAATCCCACAGTAAAGGTCTGAGTCGCATTCTTGGTTCCCTCCAGCTGAATGGCTGGCAGGGATATGCGGAGGAGTGACCAGGGGCTCAGGCTTCAATGCTCCAGCCATGCACCGTGGGATTGAATTCCTGGTTCCCTCCAGCTGAATGGCTGGCAGGGATATGCGGAGGAGTGACCAGGGGCTCAGGCTTCAATGCTCCAGCCATGCACCATGGGATTGCACTGTGCACCATGGGATATATATATATATTTTGGTGGATAGCGCTGTGTCTTTATAGATTTATTAGATTTATTCAGCTACACTGGGATGAGTGTCCACAGGATGCGTGCAAGTGAACACATGGCGAAATGCCCAGCTCCCAGTGTTGCACAAGCAATCTCATATCCCAAAGTGTGTACCAGCCGTGCGCTTGAACAGTCGATGCATGTGCACAAGCGTTCGTATTACAAAAGAAGGACCTGGCATCCATACAGTGCCGTCTTGTTAGCTTTAATCCAGAAACTGGCTTCTGTGCTTTGTGACCTTGAAACACATTGTACTGATTCTAGTTTCAACCCTAGGCTTGGAATTTGACCAATGCACCTTTTCTGCCCGCACCAAACTTCTGCCTATTCACAGTTTTGATCCCTTGCTGCTGACCCTGACCTTTTGCTTGTCTGACCTCAAAACCACCTATCGTCTTGTACCAAGCCTCTTCCTCTTTGTAGAACCTCAGATTTTTCAGGGCACTACCCTGCTAGTACCTGCAGCACAGCCCATCCTCCCTTACGATAGGATCTAAAATGTAATTATATTAATTGTTTATTGATATTATTGTTTTATATTGGTTGGCATTAGGGGTTAA
Source organism: Gastrophryne carolinensis (assembly GCA_027917425.1). Taxonomy (NCBI): domain Eukaryota; kingdom Metazoa; phylum Chordata; class Amphibia; order Anura; family Microhylidae; genus Gastrophryne; species Gastrophryne carolinensis. Next base: position 434,000,220 of record CM051234.1, on the reverse strand, counting down.
TAGAAACTGCTTCCATAGAACATACATTTGGTAACATAAGAAAGAAAATCCTAGAAACGCTTAGCAACTTGAGAGCATCATTTTGGCACACTTTCCAGAATGCCATTAAAACTTGACTTGACCCATAAAGTGAAGTGAATATTTTATGTAAAGTAACACCTTACCTGTGCGCATGACTGATCCGAGTGTTAAGATCAGCAGCAAATGCGGTCCACATTTCTCCATCATTTTGCCATTCCCAACGTTTCTCAATCTCTGACTTCACACTGGAATTTACTAAGGCTTTTACGGATTCATTACACGAAGCACCCTCGTTTTCCAGCTCAACTTTTACAACAACTTCTGGTTCTGGGTGTGCCTCAGCTTTCCGCTTCTGGGATACAGCTACAGAAATAAAAAAGAACACAAAAAATAGAAAATCTATGGCCATGCATCAATGATACTTTACACTTTACTTATTTAGATTGTAAGCTTGCAAGGGCAGGGCCCTCTCTCCTAATGTATTCCTGCATATTTGTGTTTATTTATTTGTCTGTTACATTTGATTCATAATATTGTGTGTTTTATATGTATTGTCATTATTTTAAAAGTATCTACTTGTCTTGCCTCTGTACTTGTACAGCGCCACAGAATACAATGGCGCTTTATAAATAAGCAATAACAACAACACTGGTCAAATAATATCTCCTGGATTTTTTTCTAGGTTCGCTAACTAGCAGTATTTACGGGGTGACAAGAACCAAAAACAGATCCCTTGTGGCCTTTAAATGGGTGTACGTGATATGGGTGTCATTTGCAGGGTGTGTTTGGAAAATAATGCTGACCTACAGGCTGCAAGGCTGGCTCCATAGCATACAAAATCAACTCTCAGGTCTGCAGCCCTAACAGTCACTCAGTACAGCACAAAGCACTCACTCTGCCTATCTCTATTGTACCCTGACCCTATCCCCACTACACTATGACCCTCAGCCCAGCAAATTAATAAAAATACAAACAAGTACCCAAACATGTTTTGAGACATCCCATGTAAACCACAGCAAGAGCCACACTCTTTTGTATCTGGCAACATGTGATCTTGGTGACAAAACATATGTACTGGCAAAAGGTGTTCAGCAGCCTGCTAGTTAACCTGATGGTGTATGTAAGAAACTTAAGTTAGTTACCTGGCAACTTTTCTAAAAATCTGAAAGGCCAGCATACCACTGAGATATTAAGGCTCCGGCCCAAGGTAGGGACACATGACCACCAGAATACACAAAAGCTTTAGTTCCTCATCCAGACACCAGTAGTTTAAGATATCTTAAAAACAAAGAGACAAAGCACCAACTGGTAAATCAGCTGATTAACATAAAAAATAACGCAGCCTGAGGGAGGGAAGCCTGTATGCTGCCCTTTTGGATGTTTAGAAAAGAAGTTACCAGGTAACTAACTTAAGTTTTCTTAAAACATCCTTAGGGCAGCTTACCACTGAGGATAAACGAGATACTACCTCTACTGGGTGGGAAAGGCTGCCTGCAACACACTCCTGCAAAAGGATTGATCTTGCAAAGTGAGCAGATCCAGGTAGTAAAGATTAATAAACATCTTAGCTGAAGACCAGGTAGCCGCTCTACGGATACGTTCAATAGAGGCACCAGCTTGCTCTGCCCAAGATGAAAAAATATATCCGTTGTAAGCAAAACGGATATTGCTCTTCATCCATCGGGCCAGTGGTGCCTTGGAAACATGCTGACCCTTTCCGTGACCTGAAAATGAAACAAATAAGCTATCGGCTTTCCTCCAATCCTTAGTTTGTCGAAGGTATTCCAGCAAACAGGTCCTGAAGGATAATATCTTGGGTCCAATGAAAGTCGGAAGAGATCTTGGGAAGGTAGCAAGGATCCACCTGTAATAATATATGATCCTGAAAAACTTGAAGAAAGGGTTGACGGCAAGATAGAGCCTGGATATCACTGATTCTGTGGGCTGAAGTTGTTGCCACCAAAAAGATAGCCTTTCATGTAAGAAACATAATATGAGAGCTTGACAGAGCTGTCTTTGTATTTTGCAGATATCTATATCAACTGGAGGCTGGGAGGAGGAGCCATAGACTTTTATTTTTGTAGGGACCAGGGAGATCTAATCACATTCTATTAATTTGATGTATTGGCATTCTGTCCAAAAATTATGTCTGGGGGATAAATTTGCAATCTTACAGAATTAACTGTACAGAATGAAATGGTTTGCTTGAACTCTGCCTATTTATTTTGGGCCTGTGGTGAGCCATCTCAATGTGAGGGATCTCCTCACACCTGGCCATAAATCAAAGTAAATACAGAGATAAATAAAAAGGTACATTTTTGTGATTGCTTTGATCACATTTTTCCTGAAGCAGTTAAATGGAAGGCAGGGTTTAACATCTGGACACAGAAACCTAAAGATGTCTGTATGCCACAGCCAGGACCAGTGCCGACTCCTACTGGAGCAAAATGAATCACTACAATCACCCTTTATCCCCCCCACTGACGATTGCTTCTGGTCTGGCATTCTGACACTTACAGGATCACCAGATCCAAGTCCTGCGCCACCAGGACTAATCGCCTGCTGCTTCTTTAGTATTGACATGATATGTCCCCCCACCAGAGAGACTGTGGAACTTCCCTTCGAATTACTGTGACAGATGGTGCCGCTCAGGCAAGTGTCAGACTGGGAGGGAGTGCCTGCAGGGGATAACAGGGGAGTATAGCCTTTTTTTTGTTTTCATGCCTGGACAATGGGGGTCAATTCAGCACCAGGTGAAAAAAAACTCAACTACGAAAACTGCTATTCACTTTTATTGTCTACCTTGTCGTAAATTCAGCACCTGTTGAAAATTAACAGTTGCTGAATCACTCTCAAGGTAGACAATTTTCTCTCCTAATGCTGAATCGATCCTAATGGCTTTAAGGTCATTTCATATTGCCCAATTGTCTTTAAAGTGGACCAACACCCAGGATTTTCACTATCCTGGGTGTTGGTCCACTTCCGCAGGGCACCCCGATCGGGGGTGCCCCGCTGTGTGAAACCCCCCAGAAAGCCTCTAAAATCTTACCTTATCGGCGACGGATAAGCCGCCGCCTCTCGCGCGCCGGCCATTCACAAACGGGCAGCGCGGGTGCGCGCCCTGCTAGAGGGATGCGTGGGAGGCGGCGGCAGAGGCTTGTCCGTCGCTGATAAGGTAACTTTTTAGGGGCTTTCTGGGGGCTTTCACACAGCGGGGCATCCAGATTTCGGATGCCCCGCGGGGAGGGAGCTGATCGGCCTGGGAATCTTATAGAAAATGATAATTTTGTTTTTTTCAAGAGAGTCTGGGCTTCAACATGAAATCTCTTGTTTGGCCTTTTTTTAGTGTATTCTCAATACTTTTTGGTGAAATATGTGCAAAAAAAATAAAAAAAAACAATTTTTTGCAATTTGTAGTGTTTTTTTGTAATAAAAAAAGGAGGTTGCAGCAGCCACGCCGCCAAAGCCAGCGTTTGCAAACTGCAGAACGAACCAAACCTATCTTGGCCACCCTGGAGCCACCAGCATTGCTGACGCACCCTCAGGAGTCAGCTAGCGCACCACCTTGCCCACCATGGCGAAGGAAGGAAACAGGTACAGGAACCCCAGATCCCTCCAGGCAAGAGGCATGGCGACCACTGCCGGAGTCAGAGGAACCTGAGACCGAAACCCAAACGTTGGGAGCTAGTGATAGCAACGTGAGGCAAAGAGAACCACCTCCGGAATCCCCCACTTGCGACAGAAGGACCGGAACACCTTGTGGTAGAAAGATCATCCCCCTCAGAGAGAGGATCCCCTGCTCAAGGAGTCCGCCTCCGTGTTATCCACTCCCTGAATGAATGCCGCTGAGATGCATGGAACATCGCTCTCCGCCCATGCAAGAATCAGCGAAACTTCCCTGAGGGCACTCCTGCTGCGAGTCCCTCCTTGGTGATCGACGTAAGCGACCGCAGTTCAATCGTCTAACTGAACCTGAACCGGCAAGACCAGTAAGTGATGCATCCAGCATGACAGAATCAACCGAATAGCTCTGAAACCCAAAAACAGAGATGGGAGCGTGAGCCTCCTGAAGACCCCCCAGCCCCTGGAACTGAAAGTCCGTCCAGAAACCTCCCCAGCCCAACAGGCTGGCATTCGTGGTAACCGTCTCCCAACAAGGGGCCAAAAAGGATCTGCCCCTCATCAGATTGCTAAGCTCCAGCCACCACTGAAAGGATTGCCGAACCCAGGGAGACAGCAGAAAGGACCGAGCCAAGCACAGGGAACAGCCGTCCCAAGTCCGCAATAGATGGAGTTAGAGCGACCTCATGAGGAACTGAGCAAAAGGGACTGCCTAGAAGAAAAAACACCATCAATCCCACCAGTTTCATTCCTAGCCGGAAAGAGAGGCGAGGATTGTCCAGGAGAACAAATATCAGATCCTGAACCCTCTGCACCTTAGGGTGAGGAAGAACACTCTGGCCTGACTGGAATCCAGATTCATGCCCAGAAATGAGATCTCCCTTGAAGGGGAGAGAGAGAACTTGGGGTGGGTGATCACCCATCCGAACCGTTCCAGCGTCGTCACCACCCTGGAGTCCATCTCCACCCGGCATAGAAAAGATGCTGTAATGAGTAGGTCATCCAGATACGGCACAAAGGAAACGCCCTGGGCTCTGAGAAGGGCCATTATGCCCGCCAGCCCCTTGGTGAACTCCCTTGGCACCGAAGTCAACCCGAAAGGGAGGGCCACAAACTGAAAATGCCGATCTCCCACCCCAAACCTGAGAAATCTCTGGCGTGTGGGGTAGATTGGTACATAAAGGTAAGTAACCTTGATGTCTATAAATGTCACAAAATCCCCCTGATGAAGGGAATTGATGACTGAGCGCAGAGTCTCCATGCGGAACTTCTGGGATCTGATGAACCTGTAGAAAGGCTTCAAAAACCAGAATGGTTCTGATGGATCCATCCCGTTAGGGAACCACAAGAGGTTGGAACAATAGCCCCGGCCCCTGCACAGCCCGGGGGTCCGAGGAAACCCGAGAACAGAGGAATCACCACTGAAGATAGAGAAGGCAGCACGTCTGCCTGCTCTGGCACCGCGAAAGGAAGGATTAGAGGAGCCTGCCCCCCGAAAGGAGCAATGTCGCTTCTAGCGTGGCGGAAGCCTGCCGCCTTACGCAACTGAATCCAATTTGACTCCAAACAGCCGCATACCCCGAAGGGTAGCCAATGTTAGCCGCCACCGGCGCAACCAGACAGAGCGTCGTATAGTCACAAGCAATGCTGAGGTTCCGCCATACAGACATATAGTGTCATCCAGGCAGACAAGACAATGGTCAGGAACGATACACACCGCATAAACGCTGCCAAATCAGCACTGGCTGGGTCCAACTGGGACCCCTCAATAGGCCCCTAACCACAGACCTGATAACCACAACCGTGAGTACAGAAATACAAACAGGCCGCAAGGCAGAACCCACGCCAGCAAAGGCATGTCAAGCCATCTGATCAAAACGACGGTCCTCGCTATCCTCAATCGTGGAGGCGTCTAGAGAATGCACCACAGATGCGTTGGACAATCCCAGTACCGGACGCATCGACCTCGGGAGGAGACGACCAGCGATTCGCCGCGATCACCGGACAGGGATACCTCCTATCCCGTTCCTGAGGAAAACCAGGAAGCCGGCTAGATCGCTCCCGATCCTTAATAATCACATATTAGAAATGAAACTGAGTAGGGCATTCATTACGAGGCTTAGAGGTCTCAAGTAAAATTTTTTTTTTTTTTCCCCTCTGCGGAGGGGACTCTGCCGGAGGAGGAATAGCCAGCACCTCAAATAAAAGGCCCAGGATCTTGGGGATAACCACAGCCTCCCCAAGCCCTGCATCAGCATCCCAAACTGCTGATCCTCAGAGCCATCAGATTCTGTAAACAGTTCCTTCCGCAAGCGGAAAATAAACAGACCAGTCAAGGGAATCATAAACATCAAGAACCGGCACTGCCGGTGACAGATGTCTTCTCTTAGTCGGGGCCACCCTGGCCACAGAGCTAGAAAACAATTTATCGATGTTGGCCAATCCAGCACATACATCAGATTGCGACTCCCCGCTAGTGACCATGTCACATGGGGTACGGATAATTTAAGGTGGAGTAGGCGATGAGGCCGGAGGCACTGACCCAGACGTCCGGGCCCCCGACTGCCGTGTTATGGCCTGCTGAACACATAGTATGCACCAGCACAGTATCCCCAACAAGGGATACCCCACAACCCACACACTGCCGGGACTGCCCCGAAGGGAGCCAGAGCCCGGATCCAGGGGAGCCTCCAAATGGTGATTTGTATGGTAGTCGCAATGACCAGCGGGAATTACGCTAGAAGCAACCCGGGATGCCCCTTAAGTCCGTTAGTGGGAGGATGCGCAAGCCCAAGGGACCCCAGGACACATTGACAAGGGGGGCCCCCGTAAATAAGGTATCAAGACAAGCACTCATACAAGCAGAAGTAAACAGAGTGTGGCTAAGCATAGAAATTATATATATATATATATATATATATATATATATATATATATATATATACATAACATTGAGGCAAATAGTATATAATATTAAAGATAAAGCATATAACACTACATAGCATGCTAGTGTCATATGTAATGATACCAGAACCAGAAACCGCAAGGTGGGACAAAACGATCCCACAGTGTTCTAGGCCGGCGCTGGATAAAGCGCCCTAAACAAAAAGACAAGCAAAGCCCCGCCGGGCCCTCACCTCAACATGCACTTACTTAGCCGGGGCCATCCTCGACCTGACGGGCAGAGGAAGCAGAAGAAGAGGGGCGGGCCAGCGCGGATCGCGCGCCGCGCCTGGCCCCACCCCCTCACTTAAAAACAGAGGGCGCCAGAGAGTGGGACGAGCCGCCGCCAGCGCGTCGAGCGCCCGGCCCCGCCCCATACTAATTCAGATGAATGAGCCTGGCGCCGCCGAGGGCGCCAAAGAGAGAGTGGGGCGGGCCGCCGCCAGTGCATAGAGCGCCCGGCCCCGCCCCCTCCCCATCCACAGTCAAATAAACCGGGTGCCGCAGAGGGCGCCAGAGAGAGTGGGGCGGGACGCCGCCAGCGCGTAGAGCGCCCGGCCCCGCCCCCTCCCCAGTCAAAGAAACCGGGCGCCGCCGAGGGCGCCAGAGAGAGAGTGGGGCGGGCCGCCGCCAGCGCGCCGAGCGCCCGGCCCTGTCCCCTCTCCTCACAGCAAGGAGAGGAGAAGCTCCCTTCAGCCTCCTCACCAGCAACGCCATGACAGTGCGGCCGGCTCTCACTACAGCTGCCGCATGGCAGGGCAACCTGAATAAAGTAAAGTTAAAAAGTAAAGTTAAAAACACACACACACGCACACTACACTCATACACCTAATGAATGAAGGATTACTTCCCGATGCTCCATGACAACTGGAAGAGGGAAAGTCACAGCCCCCCCCCCCCTGCCACAGGGAATAAAGGGACCAGTAAAGGGAGGGAGGGATCCCCAACTACAGCAGTAGGAAACGGGGAAATGGACAGGGCATCCCAACCCAGGGTCACCAACCCGGTTAACCGCCTACCCTTTAGTATAGGGTCTCACGGTGGAGCATTAGCTCCTAAGCACCTAGGGTGCCATCTACCCTGGCCCCGACCAGCAGCCTAGGCTGGGAGGCAGGGTAAGATAAAACAGGGATCCGGGCAGAAATAGATAAAATAACGGGTCGGGGGTCATCCCGGCTACCTGAAATCCCCCTGTGCAAGGAGGAGACATCATCTTATGACTTGCTCGCCGTCTGCAGAGACCAAAGACTGGGAAATGTGTGGGAGGTCACAGGTATTTATGGGCCGGGAGGGGCTTCTTTTTTCTATTCATCTCTGCAGAAGTTCGCCCTCTACTGGACATAACCCCAGGTGTAATTAATATTTCCGAAGCAGGGTGTGAGACATACTTAGAATAAGCAACATTCCCCGAACAGAACGATACCCAACATGCATAGGTACTGTCAACGGAAGAGTTGGCAAACACCCCAAAGTAAAGCATGTGCGTAACGGTAATTGTACTTGAAATTTTTAGCTCTGCTGACAAAGTGCGCACCTTGCGATTTTTCAACCAAAACAACCCTTTACATTTGGAATATCCCCTATAAACCACATATTCCCTGAAAGTACACATGTTAAGCTTTCTAAGAGTACCCAGCTTGTTGTAGTAGGCTCACCTTTCTGGAAGTAATCCCGCAAAGAATTCTTAGGTTGCACAGGGTTTCCCTAAAACAATGAATACAAAAACTGATAAATAACATGTTTTCCTAAAATATAAATATGCAAACAAGAAAAAACAAGCTAAATCTGAAAGAGCAAGGTCCCCAGAGCAGAACAATACCCAACATGCAGAGGTACTATTAACCCTTTTAATTGCCAACCTACTTGAAGTTTTGTCACCCTCTGTTGACAGGTCATTTTTCCCCATTCTGCGCCATGTTTAACCGTGATTTTTGCCGGAATTTTCAGGAAAATTATAGATATATATTTTGCAGCAGAGTTTAGGCTTGAACATGAAATGTCTTGTTTGTAATTTTTCTACTGTTTTTTTTAATATTTTTGTGTAAAAATAAATAAATTATTTTTTTTGGCAATTGTCTCCTTTATTTTAAATAAAACATTTAATTTATTAGAGAAAAACATATTGCATGTGAAAGCCCAATTTCTCCCGATTACAACGGTACCACATATGTATCGGTAGCCCCCCCATTCTTGCCCAGGAGACCCCCCAAACTGAAAATAGCACTTTATAACATTTACAAATAAAATACTACTACTATCCACACTATAAACATAAGGGGTTAATTGAAAAAAAAAAAAATGACATAGGGTCCCCCCTCCCGGTTAAAAACCCTTAAAAATCCCCAAAAAATTGAATTGGGGTCCCCCTTACCCAGCATTACCAGCCCGGGACCAGCTATGGGGGCTTGTAGGAACAGAGTGGAGGGGCCAGCTTTTGTAGCCCCCCACCCTGCAGCCTACAAGCCCACATAGCCTATATGGGCCCGGGCTCTTCTGCCCCCCCCCCCCCGGGCTTTGGGGAGGCAGATAATTGGGGGTGCGGGGGTTAACGGCTAGCCGCAGGTGACTTGCCACCCCCCAGCCTTGTGAACTGGTATAAGGGGTCATGGACCCCTTACCAGTTCACAAGGGGTTAAGTGTAAAAAAAAGACACTGACACATAAGAAAAAATATTTTATTATTTTTTTTTTAACTTTTTAATACTTACCTCCCACCCATCCCTGTGTCCCACGCTGATCAATCTGGCTTCCTGCTGTAGCTGGAAGCCTTTTATAGCTGCTAGGCGACAGAACACAAGGGGTTAATTTAAAAAAAAAATGACATAGGGCCCCCCCCCCCCTCCCAGGGGGGACCCCATTTTTTTGGAATTTTAAGGGTTAAAAACCCTTAAGAATCCAAAAAAAAAAAAATGCAATGGGGTCCCCCTTACCCAGCATTACCAGCCCAGGACCAGCTATGGGGGCTTGTAGGCACAGAGTGGGGGGCCAGCTTTTGTGGCCCCCCCCACCCTGCAGCCTACGAGCCCACATAGCCTGTGTGGGCCCGGGCTCTTCTGCCCCCCCTGGGCTTTGGGGAGGCAGGAATTGGGGGTGCCGGGGTTAATGGCAAGTCACTTGCTGCGGCAAGCGGGTGACTTGCCATCCCCCAGCCTTGTGAACTGGTATAAGGGGTCACATGGACCCCTTACCAGTTCACAAGGGGTTAAATGTTAAATAAAAAGACACATAAGAAAAAAAAAATGATTTTTTTTTTTTTTTTTTTTTTTTTTACTTTACTCACCTCCGAACCTCTGTCCCCCTGCGATCTGCGATGACAGTCTGCTCAGGTGTTTGGAAGAGAGAGCCTGGGGAGGGGGGGGGGGGGGGTGCGATCTCAGCCCTCTCCTCCTCCCCATCTGCTCTCCTCCAGGCACCCGAGCAGACTGATTCTCTGTGTCAGGTGCCGGCATTAAGAGGGCTGCTGGTGACATCAGCAGACCCGTTCCAGGAAGTGGGGGGGGGGAGGGCAATTTCTGCCCTCTCCTCGCCACGGAAGAGGCTGGGGGGGGCGATCGGAGGCCCCCCCGGTGAAGAGGACACCCGTCAGGAGACAGCGTGGCCTCAGGTAAGTAAATGTCATTTTTTATTTATTTTTTTACAATTAGCAGCAGCTGCTGCTGCCGAAGTGGGGGGGGGGGGGGGGTCTATTCCGGGGGCCCTCCTGGAGCCATCCGACCCCCGTGGGGCGGCACCAAATTAAAGAGGAGACCCGGCCGGATCCAACGAGGGGTCAGGTGCTTGGCACTTAAGTGGAGTGGAAGCGAGCACGTAGAATCTATGTGCTTGGCACTGAAAGGGTTAAATCATTGTCCAGGATAGAAAACCACAAACTATACTCACCTTTTACTCCATACTCCCCACCCGCAGATGATCGTCCAATCAATTCCCGTACTGCCAGGGCCTGATTGGTCTCCTCCACGATCGCAGGCCACCACTCTGCCATCAGTCATCACAGTGACATGCCCCCATCACTGCAATGGAGGGAGAGAGTTAGTCCCTACCAGCAATCATCTAGGCGGATGGGGGTTACAGGTGAAAGGGGAGTATAGAGTTTTTTTTATTTGGCTGGACAATCACTCCCTTACTTTCATCCCACAAAGCAGCTGACAGTGGGGGTATCATGTATGAGTCTTAAAGAGGTCTGTCCAGGTACCCACAAAAACAAAACAAATACTTCCTTTTGGCGCAAGTCACAGGCCACGCCCACCCAGAAGCTGGATCCGGCATCCTGGGAACTTGTGTGTGGAGGCGGCAGGCAGCGGACGCCGTAAATGTAGGTTTGTGCATATGGGGGGGGGCATGCTGCGCACTGCCTGTGTTCAGGATACCACACACACTGCCTGTAATGTGGGTCTGTAATGAAGTGATTAAGTGGAATTAGCACTCTCTGTAATGGGGAGATTGGGGGATTTTAGCACACTGTTTGGTTTAGATTTTATTTTCCTCCTCCAAATCGTGGGTGGGTCTTATGGGGGCAAAAAATTATGGTAATTCACCAAGGGGCTCTGATTTTTTACAATAGGGAATATTACAATAAGGTAGTCGGATCCCCTGAATCTTCGGGCTGTGTGCATACTCCTGCCACCAGCCATTCAGGCTGGGCCAGAAGCTCCCACTTGCGCTCCCCTATTAAAGTGGACCAACACCCAGCTCGATCTGATCCCTCTCTGCGGGGCATCCAAAATCGGGATGCCCCACTGTGTGAAACCCCCCTGGACGCCAAGAAACCTTACCTGGATCCCAATCCAACTGTGTATGCGCGGGCCGCATCTCGCGCTTCTTTCTAGCAGGGTGTGCTCCCTGTTAGAGGGAAACGTGAGATGCGGCCGCCAGCATGCTGGGAGTTGCTGTGGTAAGACGTCTCAATGATGCGCATACCACAGCGGTTCCAAGCGCGCCAATTGGACAACTGGCCGCGCATGCGCCGTAGGAACGGAGTGAGGTGAGTTTTTACATGCGATCTGGGGGTTTCACATATCAGGCCATCCCCAATCGGGGTGCCCTGGGGAAGTGGACCAAGACCTAGGATAGAGCCATTTGCCAAATTAAATAGTCATGGCAAACGGCTCTGACTGGCCGAGACCCTGACCATGTGCCGTTGGGCCAGGAGTTTCACAGGGCATTCTGGGGGGTGATCTTTACACAGCAGGGCATCCCAACTCAGGATGCCCCCAGAACAAAACTTGGGACAGTCAATATCCCAGGTTTTGTTATGCTTCAACTACTTCATCAGACTTTGAAAGTTTGTGGCCTCACAGTGAATGTTTTCCCAGGGCCACATTTTACCTATAATCAGTCAAGCATTGGTCCCATGGGACTTGCCACCCAGTTGGGTCAGCACACAGATGACATGCCCTTCTAGATAACTGGCTAGATGTGCACCCATAGGGGAGGTCACGTGACCTGTTGGGGGGGGGGCTTCTGTTTCGCCACAAAGAAAGCTGTGCCTAAGAGAAGAAGCTCCCACACTATAGAAAGCATTATGTAGCGGGAATGCATACGAGGTGCACCGCAGAACAATGTCACATTGTTCCCATTTAACCAGCAGGACTGCATGGCCAGCTCATATCCTGTGCGGGCAGCAGCCAAGCTGTGTACTAGAGCTATGGACGTCTCTCTGAGGACAGGCTCATAGAAACAGGGTGCCCATAACACAAGCAGGGCCACTTCCTCTCAGGCATGCCCGGGCAGCTGCCCTACAGTGTAATAGCACTGCGCCGCCTAACCTGCAGCCAGCATGCACACATATGAATACGCCATGCCTCACCCCTGCGCCCGGACCCTCTACGCCCCGACATCTTCAGCCCTGTTTTCAGTCGCAGCGCTTTTCCCTTCAGCACATAACTTGCTCTCTCATTGGCTCACACGGCCGTCAATCACGGCGACAAGAGCGGGAAGCCGGTTCCTAAACACGTCATAAGACAGTACTGCTTTCGCAGATGATTGGTCGGCGAGTTCAGCGTTGCTATTGGACGGGCTATGAGCTGGAAGCATGTTGCTTGGTTTGTCCCTGGCAAGAACGCAGCCATAGGCTCCCCATGTGAAAGCGCTGACATAACAGAGGGAAAGATGTTAGCCCTGCGACACGGGGTTCGGCAAATTCGGGTGAGTGATTCATGCACACAGCTGGAGGGTGTGCTTGGGATAATAAATGATATCTGTTTCAGCGCAGCGCGTGTGACATACTTGTCGCTGAAACCACTCCCACTCTTATCTGCATATTCTAGCAAAGCATTATGGGGGGATTGCAAGCGCAGTTTTGGTTGTGTATAGATCTTTGCAGCAAAAATAAGCGAGCGCTTGTGCAACAAGAGTTTCCTCTATGTCATTTCGTTCTACATAGTAAAAGAAACCCGATACTCTCCATAAACTGAGCTTGTTAGAAAATTGCGAGCTATATATAGTGGAAGGGCGCTCTGTGACGTGTAGCGGAAGGGAAGCTCAATGCCGAGGTCACGTGCTGAGTGTGTCATCACTCCCTGTACCTCTGGGAAGGTCTGAGACTGGAGCCTCTCGCCGTTCTCACAGGACGTCACCCGAACATGCGGGCGAGTGAGTCCCCAACAACCCCACGCTGGAGTGGAAACGGCTCATTGTGTGGGTGTGGCCAAGCAGGAGATGCCGGGCGGGCTGCCGCGAAAGGGGAGGAGCACTGATTGCGGCTCTTCCACTCTTCGTAGGTTTGGCACGCCCAGTTGATGCAGCCACGCCCCGGGCCTTGGAAGTGGCTCACGGCTGGCCTAGTTAGTCCGATGGCTGAGGTGAGGCAGCGGCACCACGCGTGCGCGCACCTCATAACCCAAGTCAGACTACTCTCCCGCCGCTATTTTTAAAAAAAAACGTCATGCTGCATATGCAGGTTTTTCAACTGGTAAACCTGACAAATGGCACCCTGTTTGCTGCACATAGCTGAGGAATACAGTGTACCATGTGCCAATGAAAAGCATGGGTGTTGGTCCACTTTAAGAACAAAACAGTATAGGAAGGCACTTCCAAATATATATATATATATATATTTTAAAGCTTATATTCACAAATATCAGTAGTGACACATTAAAAAACATAACACATAACAAATACACAAACGGGTAGTCGTTGGGGAGAGAAATTTCATAAACAATAAATATGTATATATATAATATATATATATATTCTCCACCAATATTAGAACAATATGATCACCACTCCATAAGACAATCTTTAAACTAAAGCCTAGCCATACTTAGGCCTGCCTATGATCCGGTTCCTAAAATATTATATCTATATATAAAGTGCTTGTGCCAATTGCTAAACCACCTCAACTAATCCTTACAAATAAAGTGCTAATGCAAACCATAAAGTGGTTCCAGCCACAGAAATATCAATATTGCTCCAAAACAACATATTGCACAATAATAATTAAATGAGAACACCAATAGCAATAACCACCAAAGATACAAACAATAATCACAATAACAAATTACATATCTCCGCACTGCATACCACCTCCTCAAAGCCACGTATTCACCAGCCTGAAGTGGGCTGTGCAATATGTTGTTTTGGATCAATATTGATACTTCTGTCGCAGGAATCCCTTTTTGGTTTGCATTGGCACTTTATTTGTAATGATTAGTTGAGGTGGTTTAGCAATTGGCACAAGCACTTTATATATAGATAAAATATTATTTTAGGATCCGGATCATAGGCAGGCCCCCAGGGCACGGAACAACATCTGGGATAACCAAAATCCACTAATTAAGTGACTATTCTAAGTATGTCACACACCCCGCTTCAAGAAATTCATAACGTGTGGGTAATACTGACCTGTAGAGGGCGATATGCAGAGATGCCAGGAAAAAAGATAGCCCCTCCCGGTCCATAAATACCTGGGACCTCCCACTCATTACCCAGTCTTCATCTCATCTTCATCGAGCAAGTCAGAAGATGTGGTCTCCTCCTTGCACAGGGGGATTTCAGGTAGCCGAGATGACTCCCAGCCCTTTAGTTATCTATTTCCGCCTGGATCTTTTTTTCTGTTACCCATGCCTCCCAGCCTAGGCTGACGGTCCGGGTGAGGGTAGAAAAGCACCCTTGGTGCTTAGGAGCAAATGCTCTCCCGTGAGACCCTATACAAGAGGGTAGGCGGTGATCCGGGACGGTGACCCCGGTTTGGGATGCCCCGTCCCTTGGCCTTACACTTTAGGTGGTCCCCCCCTTTGGTTAATGCCCCTCTCCCTAGCGGAGTAGGGGAGGGTAGGAGCAGGGCCCCTTATTCGGTGTTAGGTCCAATTTTGGTAATCATTCTTTATTAATTTTTGAATGTATTTATTGAATTATACTCCCAATAGTAATGTTATGTTCAAGTCACTAACCGGACTTGGTCTGGCTTCTGTTGTCTGATTCCCAATTGTTATACTCTAAGAGAATCAATACACGCGACGAGGTGTGTAGCAAAACCTCAGAGAAAACTGAGCAGGGGGCGCTTCTGACCCCTTTTTTATTGAAAACTTTCATAGTTAGAGCATGCGCAGAACAGACAATTACCTAAGTTAAAAATAATGAGAACAGAATATTTATTACCATGTACAAGGTCGAATATGGGAGTATTTCATAGTGTTCTCAGTTCCCAGAGCCCCCCATGCGAAGCAGCACATTCCTTAGATAAGCCTTGCAAAAGCAATTACAGAAAAGTCCAGCGTTAAAGCGTTACTCTAACATACAGAAAATAAACCATAGTCTTTCAGAACTATGTTTCTTAAATCTGGATCTTCTCAGTTATTAGCTTAATTATTTCTTAATTCAGCGTGTATTTCACTGTCAAAAGGCGCTGTGGCCGCCATTCTTATGCAGGAGTTCTCTGAGGTAAAAGGGGCGGGGCCGGGCTTTAGGCGCGAGCCGCGGCCCCCACCCGTCTGTTTGGCGCTGTTGCGGCCTGGGATCCTGAGCGGGGCCGGGCGTCGGGGTCAAAGCCACAGCCCGCTCCCCTCCTTATGGTCTTTTCTGAGACCGGCGCCGCGGCCGCACATTGCTGCGGTGCCGGCCTTTTCCACTGTCATGGCGGAGGGGAGCTTCTCCCCTCATGCCTTCATACTTGGGGGCCGGGCTTTCCAGCACTGCGGCCCGCCCCTGTGTCACAGGCACCGCTGAGGAGCTTTGCTCCGTGCCTGTTCCCTCAGAAGGGGGCGGAGCTTGGCACTTCGCGCTCTGCACGATGGCCACGCCCCCCTTATCTCCTCAGAGCTGCTCTTTACCTCACGGCGAGAGGACGCTGTCTTCAAGGACCACAGTGAGTGGCCCTGTGGGCCCCCCTTCTTTCCCATCACCTACATTTCTATATTATGTCATATATATAATATATATATATAATTTCTTATTAGCCCTTTCTATTAACCTACAGTGGTGTTAGGGGGGTTTCTCCCGGTCCTAGGGTCCCTGGGTTCTTGATTGGCTTATTACAAATCCTCCCACAGGGGACATTGAAGGGGCATCCCGGGTTGCTTATATGCGTAATTCCCTCGGTCATTGCGACCAACTATAAGTTCACCTTATGGAGGCATCCCCGGATACTGGACTCGGGCTCCCCTCGGGGCAATCCCGGTAGTGTATGGGGTGTGGGGCATCCCTTACGTATATCTGTGTATACCATGCGCGCAGCAGACTATTACGCGGCAGTCCGGACCCCAGGCGTCTGGTTCAGCGCCCCCCCCCCTCCCAGTCTGATCCGTGCCCAGTCTGATCCGTGCCCAGTCTGACGTGGTCATGGGCGGGCAGTTGCAATCGGAAATGTGTGCCCGATTGGCCAATCTTGAAAAATTATTCTCCAGCACGGTCACCAGAAAGGCTCCGGCTAAGAGACAGCACTTGTCACCATCTTCACCGGCTGTCGACTTGGATGATGTTGATAATCTGGACTGGTCTGATTACTCCCAACTTGAGGAAGGGGAGGTATATGAAGAATCAGATAATTCAGACGATTGTGGGCGCTGATACCGAGCGGGGCTTGGGGAGGTCTTCGGATACTCCTAATGTTTTGGCTCAGATGTTTGAGGTTTTGGCTATTTCTCCTCCTGAGGTGGTTCCACAGCAAAAGGGGGAATTTTTCGAAGAATCCAGGCCGCGCTTGGAATTTCCTAACCAAAAGCATTTTGATGGAATTATTGCTAAGGAATGGGAGAGGCCTACCCGGCTCCCAGGTGTCCCTCAGGGTTGGGACAAAAAATATCCCTTTCCCTTGGATACCGTTAAGCGTTGGGCGTCCCCTCCTGAGGTGGATGCACCGATTCTGGGTTTATCCAACATTGCTGTTTTAAATTCTCCTGATTGCTTCACGCTTAAAGATGGTGAGGATAAACGCATTGACCAAATGGCTTATCATGGTTTTGCCAGTGTTGGGTCAGCCATGAGGCCGGTTTGTGATTCAGTGCTGCTGGTGGTGGCTACCAGGTCGGTGGTCAGGGACCTGTTGACTTCTTCCGGGTTAGATCCGGATAGTGACGAGTTCTTTGGCCTTAAACGGTGTGAATTGTTTTTGTCATTTATACTAGCCGCCTTGGATGACACATTGATGATGTGTGGCAGAACGTCGGCTCTATTGGTGACTATTCGGTGTTCGGTTTGGTTGCGCCAGTGGGCGGCTGATTTTGTGTCTAAAAAGTCGCTGACCGCTCTTCCCTTTGTGGGACTACGGCTCTTTGGTGAGAAATTGGATTCAGTTGCCAAGGGTGGTAAGTTACCTCAACGCAAAAAACAGCGTCGTCCCTTTCGGGGGGCGGGTTCCTTTGCTCCTTCCTTTCGTGGGGCTAGAGCTGGCAGAGGATTTGTTTTCCCCGCAGCCAGAGGAGATTCCTGGAACAGGGGCAGAGGACGTGCCCGCCCAGGATACAGCTGGGGCTCTAAGCCCAAACCCGCTGCCAAGCCAGCTCAGCAATGAGGGTGCGCCCCCACCCATGTGGGTGGGGGGACGGCTGCAACACTTCTCCCAGGTCTGGGACCGGGAGGTCTCAGACAGATGGATCCGGGAAGTGGTGACTTCCGGCTACAAGCTGGAGTTCGAGCTCCGGCCCCCTCCCAGATTCCTCAGGTCTCGGGTGCCTTCGGACCTTCTGGCCGCGCAGGAGCTCCAGGCGGCAGTAAAGAGTCTGTTGGACATGGCAGTTATTCGCCCAGTGCCCCCCTCAGAAAGGGGTCGGGGCTTTTACTCCAATCTGTTCACGGTGCCCAAGAAGGACGGCTCGGTTCGACCCATTCTGGATCTAAAGATCCTCAACAAGTTCATCCGTCCGCAGAAATTTCGCATGGAAACGCTGCGCTCAGCTATCCATTCTCTTCGTCAGGGGGACTTTCTGACGTCCGTAGACATCAAGGACGCCTATCTGCATGTTCCGATTTTTCCAGCGCACCAGAGATTTCTCAGGTTCGTGGTGGAGGATCGGCATTTTCAGTTTGTGGCACTTCCTTTCGGTCTTACCTCGGCTCCAAGGGTTTTCACCAAGGTGCTGGCCGGGGTGATGGCTCTCCTCAGAGCCCAGGGTATTCGCATTTTCCCTTATCTGGACGACCTTCTCATTATGGCATCTTCCTTCAGCCAAGCGGTATTGGACACCAGAACTGTGGTGTCCACTCTGGTGAGATTCGGGTGGGTGATCAACTACCCCAAGTCCTCCCTTTCTCCGTCCAGGTTAGTGTCTTTTCTGGGTATGTCCCTAGATACTTCCCAGGCCAGGGTGTTTCTTCCTCAGTCCAAGGTTCTCTTGATTCAGGAGTTGGTTCGACTCCTCCTGTCCATCCCTCGTCCGGCCATCAGACTGGGGATGAGGCTGGTGGGATTGATGGTGGCCTCCTTCGAGGCGGTTCCCTTTGCTCAGTTGCACACAAGGACACTCCAGCTCCATCTGTTGGCGGCCTGGGACGGGTCGCCACTGTCGTTGGATCAGTCCTTCCTGATGACCCCCCGGGTTCGGCGCTCCCTTCAGTTGTGGCTGGATCCAATCAATCTGTTGAGGGGCAGATCATTTCTGGCTCCTTGTTGGGAGACGGTCACCATGGATGCCAGCCTATCAGGATGGGGGGGGGGTTTGGAAGGATCGTCCGTTTCAGGGACTGTGGGGGCCTCAGGAGGCTCACGAGTCCATCAATGTTCTGGAATTAAAAGCCATCACGATGGTTCTGTTTCGCTTGACTCATCAGCTGCAAGGATTGCCGGTTCAAGTCCGGTCGGACAATCGGACGGCGGTCGCCTACATCAATCACCAGGGAGGGACTCTCAGCAGGAGTGCCCTCAAGGAAGTGTCTTTGATTCTGGCCTGGGCGGAGAGCCATGTCCCGTGCATTTCAGCAGTTTACATTCCGGGAGCAGAGAACACAGAGGCGGACTCTCTGAGCAGGTTCTCAGCTCGCCGGGGGGAATGGTCTCTCAGCCCCAAAGTGTTTCGCTTGATTTGTCTCAGGTGGGGGTCCCCGGTGGTGGACCTCTTTGCCTCTCGTCACAATCACAAACTTCCGACATTTGTGTCTCTCTCAAGGGATCCACTGGCTCTGGCAGTGGATGCCATGTCTCTGAACTGGAGGGATCTGGGGTTTCTGTATCTGTTCCCTCCGTTTCCCTTGGTGGCCAGAGTGGTGCACAAGCTGGCCCTGGAGGGCGCGTCAGCAATTCTGGTGGCTCCAAGGTGGCCAAGACAGGTTTGGTTTGCAGATGTGGTAAGGTTAGCAGAGGATCAGTTCGTTCTGCCCCTGCTACCGGATCTGCTCACCCAGGGTCAACTATGTTATCTCAATTTACCAACGCTGGCTTTGACGGCGTGGCTGCTGAAACCTCCATCTTGAAGGAGGAATGTCTTTCCGATGCTGTGATTCGAACTCTCATTAGTGCTAGGAAGCGGGCTTCCTCTAATGTCTACTATAGGACTTGGAGGTCTTATATTGATTGGTGTGAGATCAGGGCGTTGCCTTGTAGGGAATTTTCCATCTCCAGAATTCTGGAGTTTCTTCAACATGGTCTGGACCTGGGGCTCCAGCTTAGTACTCTGAAGGGGCAGGTTTCTGCCCTGGAGTTGTTCTTTCAAAAGTCATTTGCTCTACATCCGTTGATGTGGTGCATCTAGAAGTAATCCCTCAATGAATTGAATTTGGTTCTTTCTGCTCTTCAGGATTCTCCTTTTGAGCCCTTGAATGATATTGCCTTGTCTTCACTCACACAGAAGCTGGCCTAGTTTCCATCACTTCGGTTAGGCGTGTCTCTGAGTTGGCGGCTTTGTCCATTCAAGCCCCGTACTTTGAGGGGCATCAGGACAAGGTGGTTTTTCGTTTCAAGTCCAATTTCCTTCCTAAGGTCGTTTCTGCCTTTCACCTAAACCAAGACATTGTTCTGCCCTCTCTGTGTCCTAATCCCAGCAATGACAAGCAGAGGGCCCTGCATTCTTTGGATGTGGTTCGTGTTGTGAAGTACTATTTGGAGGTAACGTCTTCCTTTCGTAAGACGGATGCCTTTTTTGTGGTGCCCTCCGGGCCCCGAAAAGGCTTGGCGCCTGCCAAGTCTTCCATTAGTAAATGGATCCGTCAGACCATTGTTAGGGCCTATTCTGCCAAGGGGAAGGTACCCCCTTTTCGTGTCACTGCTCATTCTACTCGTGCGGTTGGGGCGTCCTGGGCTTTTCAGCACCAGGCCTCTGTTGAGCAAGTTTGTAAGGCTGCTACTTGGTCTTCTGTTCACACTTTTTCCAAGTTTTACAAGATTGATGTTCGGGCCTCAGCGGATGCTGTGTTTGGCCGCAAAGTTCTGCAAGCTGCAGTGGTTTAAGTTGTGCCTTGTTGCCTTGTTTTGGATTCCCGCCCTTTATGGACACTGCTGTTGGATGTCCCACACGTTATGAATTTCTTGAAGCGGGGTGTGTGACATACTTAGAATAATACCATTTTGTGAATACTCACCTGTAAAATGGGTATTATAAGTATGTCACACACCCCGCTTCACCCTGCCCTTTTGTATTCTGGATCCTTCATATGGTGAACTTTGCGTTGTTATGATTTGTGTTGGGCTCTTCCTGGTCCCTTACCTTACTGCTGTTCTTATACTGGGTAATGAGTGGGAGGTCCCAGGTATTTATGGACCGGGAGGGGCTCTCTTTTTTCCTGGCATCTCTGCATATCGCCCTCTACAGGTCAGTATTACCCACACGTTATGAATTTCTTGAAGCGGGGTGTGTGGCATACTTATAATACCCATTTTACAGGTGAGTATTCACAAAATGGTATTTTTTTGTGGCGGGGGGGCATCCCAATCTGGGATGCCCTACTATGTGAAAGCCCTGTTATCTTCACCAAACTCACAGCACCATGGGAATCACCGGTAAAGGTATTTGCCCGTGGACACATCTTATGCTTCCCTGTAGTTGTGGTGCGGCCTCCCCAATTGCCTTTTGTTGGAGGATTGACACTGGTCAAAGTTGCATACACCTGCTTTTGGTTCCCCTGCACATGGGGGAACGCCAATAAGGCATCTAAAAAAAGGGGTGGGTGTGACCTTGGGGATGGCATGTGGGTTTAAAGTGGTGTGCCCCAAACCTCTCCTCTAAAGCCACCAACATGCCATGTCTTGTTTCTCATCATGGCTGACTCTATACTTCACCTGGGCATCTGTGTGGAGATCCACCAAACCTGACCTGTTGGAGGCTCTAAAGGAGAAGGTTGGGGAACTCGCTGTTAGAGGGTATCCATGCTAGTAGTAAATGTCTGCCGGTTCAGTCAGCAGCTTATTGCATGATGGATTTTCCCCTGGCTTTAGGAATAATACAATATTTCTCTTTTGTTTCACTACAGGCATTTAGTTCAGCAGCCTCTGGCATGCCACAGCTTGATAACTCTTCTGAGTTTTTGCCGAAGGGACCTCACCGCAAGCACCCTGGACTTTTACATTTGAATATTGTCCGCTTGCCACAAGAGGCTGTAGAAGCTGTCCGTTTTATTCTGAAACGTAGGTGCTGCTATTTACCACATTTATTTTATGGACCAAAACCCAGCGAGATCGATTCCCTCCCCCCGGGGCATCGAAAATCGGGATGCCCTGCTGTGTGAAACCCCCCAGGTCGCCCCATACACTTGCCTAGCTTCGTGGTCCAATGGCGCATATGCAAGCTGGGGCCGCGTTCCCGCTATCCCTCTAGCAGGGCGCGTGCCCACGACAGGCATTTGTGAGTGGGCAGCGCAGCATACTCCAGTGGGAATGCTCCCTGTTAAAGGGAAGCAGGTGATGCGGCCACCAGCTCCCTCGGAGCTGCTGGCCTTAGACGAAGGCTTAGACGACGTGGCAGCGACTCCAAGCGTGCTGATCGGACGAGTGGCCGCGCCTGCGCCATAGGACCGGGAAGAGGTGAGTTGGGCTTGGCGATCTGGGGGGGGTTCACACAGCGGGGCACCTCGATCGGGGCCTGGAATTTAAAAGATTCTGCTGTGGGACTGAGAGAGGTGAGGGAAAGTGGGCTATCAAAGGGGTTTCACACAGGGGTGGGGCATCTCACATCAGGATGCCCCTGGGGCCAGGACCGATTACCATGATAGTCAAAATCCTGGTAATTGGTCCACTTTAAGGAACTGTCCTTGTATCCATGTTTAGAACAAATGTACAGCTTTACTGCTGATGCCATTATCTGAGACAGAGGGGTGTTGATTCAGCACCAGGTGCAAAAAGTGGCCATAGTTGGGAAAAAAAATGAAAGCTCTCTTTACACCTGGTGCTGAATTAACCCCTAGGTAGACAAGTCCTGCTAATTTGGTGAAGCATGGTGCAATTTGGGTGTGCCTTGTGGTGTGAATTGCAATCTGTACCTTCAGTAAACGTTTTAAAGCGGAAGTTCAGTGAAAAGTGACTTCCCCGCCCTGGCACTCAGGCACCATGGAGGTGGGGGGGGGGGGGTTAGAGAGTCCCCCTAAGCTTCTTCTCAGGCCAGTACCGCTCCCCCCTGGGTCCGCACGCGCTCCCGCCGCCCATTGACTCGAATGGTCCGATGGGAGCTCGCGCGCATAGCGGGGGCTTGCAGCTGTGTTTTCAATCAAGATGGCGGCACCCGGCGCGAACCCCTGGATAAGGTAAGGGGTCTTTTTCTTTCTAACCCCCCCCTTCCTGTCTCCGTGCCAGGGTAGAGCTTTTACTCACCACCCACCCCCCCCCCCCCCCAAAAAAAAACTTTTTGCACCCGATGCTAATGCAGCATCGATTGAGTACCAGCACATTTGACAACTTGTTTCTGCAGAATACTTTGGAGTAAAATGTGCAAAAATGTGCCTCCACAATTTTGTAAAAATACCATTTTGTGAATACTCACCTTGTAAAATGGGTATTATAAGTATGTCACACACCCTGCTTCAAGATATTCATTACCTGTGGGTAGTATGGTCCTGTAGAGGGCTTCTGCAGAGATGATTGGAGGAAAGAAAGCCCCTCCCAGTCCATAAGTACCTGGGACCTCCCACTCATTACCCAGTATAAAGAAAGCAGTAAGGTAAAGGACCAGGAAGAGCCAAATATCAGTCATAACAACGCAAAGTTCACCATATGAAGGATGCAGAATCCAAAGGGCGGGTTGAAGCGGGTGTGTGACATACTTATAATACCCATTTTACAAGGTGAGTATTCACAAAATGGTATCATTCTAAGTATGTCACACACCCCGCTTCAAGATATTCATTACCTGTGGGACATCCAATAGCAGTGTCCATAAAGGGTGGGGATCCAAAAACAAGGTATAAAGCACAACTCAAACTACTGCAGCCTGCAGAACTTTGCGGCCAAAAACAGCATCCGCTGAGGCCCGCACATCAACCTTGTAAAACTTTGAAAAAGTGTGAACAGAAGACCAGGTAGCGGCCTTGCAAACTTGCTCAACAGAGGCCTGGTGCTGAAAAGCCCAGGAGGCCCCAACCGCACGAGTAGAATGAGCAGTAACACGAAAGGGAGGATCTCTCTCCTTAGCAGAATAGGCCCCTACAATGGCCTGACGGATCCATCTGCTGATGGTAGACTTTGTGGGTGCTAGACCCTTCTTGGGCCCAAAAGGCACCACGAAGAATGCATCAGTCTTGCGAAAGGCAGACGTTACCACCAAATAATACTTCACAACACGAACCACATCCAAAGAATGCAGGACCCTCTCCTTATCATTGCTGGGGTTAGGACAGAGAGAGGGAAGAACAATATCCTGATTTAAATGAAAGGACGAAACCACCTTAGGAAGAAAGTCCGTCTTAAAACGGAAAACCACTTTATCCTGATGTCTTTCAAAATATGGAGCTTGAATAGACAGAGCCGCCAACTCAGAAACACGTCTAACTGAAGTGATAGCTACCAAAAATACCACCTTCTGCGTAAGGGAAGACAAAGGACTATCATGCAAGGGCTCAAAGGGGGGACCCTGTAGCGCAGAAAGAACCAAATTCAAATCCCAAACCGGAATCAAAGGCTTCCTAGGAGGCCGCACATGCGTAACCCCCTGGAAAAAGGTCTTAACCAAAGGATGTAGTGCAAAAGACTTTTGGAAAAATACCGCCAGGGCAGACACCTGCCCCTTCAGAGTACTGAGTTGGAGCCCTAAGTCCAGACCATGTTGCAAGAACTCCAAAATTCTAGAAACAGATAATTCCCTACAAGGGAAGGCCCTAGCCTCACACCAATCAATATAAGACCTCCAAGTCCTATAGTACACGGATGAAGAAGACTTCTTTCTAGCACGAATGAGAGTCTGAATAACAGCGTCAGAAAGACCTTCCTCCTTCAAGATGGAGGTTTCAGCAGCCACGCCGTCGAAGCCAGCGTTGGTAAATTGGGGTAACGAAGATGACCCTGTGTGAGCAGATCTGGCAGCAGGGGCAGAACGAACTGATCTTCTGCCAACCTTACCACGTCTGCGAACCAGACCTGTCTTGGACACCTTGGAGCTACCAGAATTGCTGTTGCTCTCTCCAGAGCAAGCTTGCGCACTACTCTGGCCACCATGGGAAACGGAGGGAACAGGTACAGAAACCCCAGATCCCTCCAGTTCAGGGACATGGCGTCCGTCGCGAGAGCCAGTGGGTCCTTCGCCAGAGACACAAAAGCCGGAAGTTTGTGATTGTGACGGGAGGCAAATAGGTCCACCGCCGGTGACCCCCACCTGAGACAAATTGAGTGAAAGACCCTGGGATTGAGAGACCATTCCCCCTTGCGGGCTGACATCCTGCTCAGAGAGTCCGCCTCCGTGTTCTCCACACCTGGGATGTAAACTGCTGAGATACACGGGACATGTCTCTCTGCCCAGTCCAGGATCAGAGACCCTTCCTTGAGGGCATTCCTGCTGCGGGTTCCTCCCTGGTGATTGATGTAGGCCACCGCTGTCCGATTGTCCGACCTGACCTGGACCGGCAAGTCTCGCAGTTGATGAGTCAAATGACAAAGAACCAACCTGATGGCCCTCAATTCCAGAACATTGATAGACTCGTGAGCTTCCAGGGGACTCCACAAACCCTGAACTTGCAGATCCTTCCAAAAGCCCCCCCATCCTGAGAGGCTGGCATCCGTAGTGACTATCTCCCACTGAGGAGTCCGAAAGGATCTGCCCCTCAGTAGGTTGGTTGAGTTCAGCCACCACCGAAGCGAGCGGCGAACCCGGGGAGACATCTGAAAAAGATGATCCAGCGACTGAGGAGACCTGTTCCAGACCGATAACAGATGGAGCTGAAGTGTCCTTGTGTGAAACTGAGCAAAGGGAACCGCCTCGAATGAGGCCACCATCAAACCCACCAGTCTCATCCCTAGACGGATGGACGGTCGAGGCATGGACATGAGCGACCGAACCAACTCCTGAATCAGAAGAACCTTGGACTGAGGAAGGAAAACTCTGGCCATATCTGTATCCAGAGACATTCCCAGAAAGGATACTGTCCTGGATGGGTGTAGGGAGAACTTGGGGTAGTTGATCACCCAGCCGAACCTCTCCAGAGTGGATATTACCGTCCTGGTGTCCAATTCTGCCTGGCTGAATGACGGTGCCATGATGAGGAGATCGTCCAGATATGGCACAATGCGAATCCCCTCTGAGGAGAGCCATCACCCCA
Source organism: Gastrophryne carolinensis (assembly GCA_027917425.1). NCBI lineage: Eukaryota > Metazoa > Chordata > Amphibia > Anura > Microhylidae > Gastrophryne > Gastrophryne carolinensis. The sequence continues at coordinate 433,974,535 of CM051234.1, read as the reverse complement.
GCAAGCACCTTGGTGAAAACTCTTGGAGCTGCGGTGAGACCGAAGGGAAGAGCTACAAACTGAAAGTGTCGATCCTCCACCGCGAACCTCAGAAACCTCCTGGTGTGCGGGAAAAATGGGAACATGGAGGTAAGCGTCCTGAATGTCTATGGACGTCATGAAGTCCCCCTGACGAAGAGAATGAATAGCCGAGCGCAACGTTTCCATGCGAAACCTTCGCAGTCTGACGAACTTGTTGAGAATCTTTAGGTCCAGTATGGGCCGGACGGAGCCATCCTTTTTGGGGACCGTGAACAGATTTGAGTAAAAACCCCGACCCCGGTCTAATGAGGGAACTGGGCAAATGACTGCCATTTCCAGAAGACTCGATACTGCTGCCCGGAGCTGCTGCGCAGCCAGTGCCTCCGGGGACACCCGAGACCTGAGGAAACGCGGTGGAGGGTAGAACTCGAACTCCAGCTTGTAGCCGGAAGACACCACTTCCCTGATCCACCTGTCCGAGACCTCTCGGTTCCAGACCTGGGAGAAGTGCTGTAGCCGTCCCCCCACCCGCACGGGTGAGGGCGCCCCCTCATTGTTGAGCGGGCTTGGCCACGGGTTTGGGTTTTGAGCCCCAACTGTATCCTGAACGGGCACGTCCTCTGCCCCTATTCCAGGAATTTCCCCTTGTAGAAGGGAAGGCGAAACCTCTTCCTGCTCTAGATCCCCGAAAGGAAGGAGTGAAGGAAGATGCTCCTCGAAAGGGGCGACGTTGCTTCTTGCGTTGAGGTAGTTTGCCCCCCTTGGCCACGGCATCCAGCTTGTCTCCAAAGAGCCGTAACCCAACGAAGGGAAGAGCTGTTAGTGACTTTTTTGACCCAAAGTCAGCCGCCCACTGGCGTAACCAAATCGAACGCCTGATAGTAACCATTAGAGCAGAGGCTCTACTACTCATCATCAAGGAATCATCCAAAGCGGCCACCATGAAGGACAAAAACCCCTCACATTGTTTTAGTTCACGAAATTCCTCACTGTCCGGATTCAAACCGGAGGAGGATAACAAGTGCCTGACCACCTTTCTCGTAGCCACCGCCAACAGCGATGAGGCACAAACAGGCCTTATTGCTGCCCCAATACTGGCAAAACCATGACAAGCCATCTGGTCAATGCGTTTATCCTCACCATCCTTAAGAGAGGTACAATCAGGGTTGTTCAATACGGCTGAGTTGGATAACCCCAAAATAGGGGCGTCCACCTCGGGGGGAGACGCCCAGCGCTTAACCGTATCCACTGGAAAAGGATACCTCTTATACCAACTTTGGGGAATGCTTGGGAGCCGGGCAGGCCTTTCCCATTCCTTAGAAATAATATTATCAAAATGCTTTTGATTAGGGAATTCCAACCGCGGCTTGGATTCGTCATAAAACTCCCCTTGCTGTTGAGGAACCTCCGCCGGAGGCGAGATAGCAAGCACCTCAAACATCTGAGTCAGAACATTAGGAGTATCCAAGGAAGTCCCTGAGCTCCGATCGGAATCAGCACCAACAAATTGCTGATCATCAGAAATATCTGAATCCTCAAATAATTCCCCTTCTTCTAGAGGGGAATAATCTGACCAATCCAGGCCGTCCTCGTCATCATCATATTCAAAATGATTAACCGGTGATAAATGCTTCCTCTTAGCCGGTGCTTTCTTGGCAACCGTGGAGGAAATGAATTTTTCAATACTGGCCAACCTGGCACACACATCAGATTGCGACTGCCCCCCCCCCGTGGCAATCTCACACGGGGCACGGGTCAAAGTGGGAGGGGGAAGAGGATGAAGCCGGCTGCGCTGACCCAGATGCCTGGGGACCGGACTGCCGTGTAATAGTGTGCTGTGCACATGATATACAAAGGAAAAAATCATCCCCTGTTAGGGATACCCCACAACCCATACACTTCCGGGATTGTCCCGAGGGGAGCCCGGAATCTTGGGATGCCTCCATAAGGTGAACTTGAATAGTCGCTATGAGTGAGGGAATTACGCTATTAAGCAACCCGGGATGCCCTTATATTGTCCAAGTGGGAGGTTTTGTAATAAATAGCAAAAGTACCCAGGTACTCTAGGACCAGGAGAAACCTGAAAAAATTCCTGGCAGTTCAGCCTGAAAAACATAGAAAAAGACAGTAAGAGGTTCTCCCTATATAAACCTATATCTAATATATATATATATATATATATATATAATTTATAATAATATATATAATTTATATATATATATATACAAATATGTACAGATAAGCAACGGCCGCAGGGCCACTCACTGAGTCTTTGGGTGCCAATACACTGTGTCCTCTGCCTGAGGTAACACAGATCAGAGCGGGAGACGCAGCAGGGGGGCGTGGCCAGCGTGGATCGCGCGCTGCAAGGCTCCGCCCAGCAGCTCCAAACTCCTAAAGGGCGCGGGCTGCGGCCTCATACCGAAGGCCCGGCCCCGCCCCCTCACTGAAGAGCGTGAGGGGAGAAATCCTCCCCTCAGCTCTGAGGTAAAATCCAGCACCTGTCTCAGCTCTGAGGAAAAAAACCCAGCACAGTATCTGTCAGACGTGAGGGGAAGCTCCCCTCCATTAACGCTCGCGCACCGGTGCCGCAGGCAGCCGCGGCACCGGGCGCATAATAGAGCCGGTAGCAGCCCGCATAACAAGCGGTCACGCTACCAGCTCCAAACTCCTAAAGGGCGCGGGCTGCGGCCTCATACCGAAGGCCCGGCCCGGCCCCCTCACTGAAGAGCGTGAGGGGAGAAATCCTCCCCTCAGCTCTGAGGTAAAAATCCAGCACCGCGGCGGCAATAGCCGCCGCGGTGTCTGTCAGCAAAAAAGATTGCAACAAGTTTACATTATAACTATTCATACCAGAAAAGTAAACATTTTAAACAAACATTTCAAATAAATCTATTTTCCAGGCGCCCCCATAGAAAAACACCAGAAGCTGAATAAGAGGCCTCCACACAACTAAAAAAGGGGAATAGGCCATTTAAGGGGAAAATTAAACTCTTGGACAGGGCATCCCAAACCGGAGTCACCAACCCGGTATAACCGCCTACCCTCTTTATAGGGTCTCGCGGTGGAGCATAGCTCCTGAGCACCTGAGGTGCTGTTATACCCTCGCTCGGACAGCAGTCAAGGCTGGGAGGCATTTAAATAGCTATATATTAATAAAGGGAATAAAGAGTCCGAACGGAAATAAAAATATATATAGGCCGGGAGTAGACCCGGCTACCTTAAAGTCCCCCTGTGCAAGGAGGAGATATCATCTGCTGCTTGCTCGCTGTCTGCAGAGATGAAGACTGGGTAATGAGTGGGAGGTCCCAGGTACTTATGGACTAGGAGGGGCTTTCTTTCCTCCAATCATCTCTGCAGAAGCCCTCTACAGGACCATACTACCCACAGGTAATGAATATCTTGAAGCGGGGTGTGTGACATACTTAGAATAGGCCTCTGTAGCTTCACTCGCATAGAAGCCAGGACACAGCTGCTTGACTGCTAGGGCTGGTTTCACAGTAGCGCGGCTGCAGGCGCTCATGCTTTGGGTAAGCGTCCTTCAACCGCTAGTGTCATTGTCAGGAGGGCACTCCACATGGAGTGGAATCACAAGCACTGTGCCCTCCAGGCTCTGCTGGCAAGACTTTTGGGGAGCCATGTGATCACTCAGCAAACTCTTGAAGCATGTGTGAAAGCGTCCATAGCTTAAAGCGGTCCTTCACCCTGAATAAGAGTCTATCTTATATGTTTCCCACACCCTGCACATACAGATTGCTCACATTAAAAATCATTAAAAATCATCCTACCTGCATCTACTGCATGTTATGAGCCTTTAAACATCCAAGATGGCGGCTCATGGAACATCAGGCAGCCTGCAAACAGGAAGTGCCTTCTGACTGTGCTGCTCTGCATTCTGGGACTGCTGGCCTTTTCCTGACCCCAGCTCTGCTTTGTCTGAGCAAAGCACCGCTATAACCTGTCCCTCTGTACTTTATCCCCTTCTCCTCAGTAAGTGTGATGCTTCTGAGTCAAGATGGCGGCGCCCGTATCCTAGTCCTTAACAGAGTTGCAGCCCAGTGGGGGAAAGAATATTAAGTAAGTTACTAAAAACTTAAAATATATTAATTGTAGACGCTGGGAAATCATTTTTTTATGGGTTTGGGCTTTACAATAAATCATAGTGAAGGTCCGGTTTAACATGGACAGCTTTTCACAGTCAGCTACCCCCCTCGTCAGCTACCCCCCTCGTCAAAGTGTGAACTCCATGCTGGTGTGAAACCAGCCTTAGGGATGATGCGCCTAGTGCTGAGTGAGGGACGGGTCTACTGTAGACTTTAGATATATTCATAAGTGTTTCTGTCCTTGCCAAAATAAAATAAAAATGGCCTATGGAGCTAGTGACATCAAGTTCTGCATGCAGGTTTTCAGGCTCTGTTTGCCATCTATCAAGATATGTTTATTAGCTGACATAAGTAGTTTCCTGATAACTTCCCTAACTCATGCAAGATCTTTAATGGCCATAAGATAAATAAACTAGAATTAAAAAAAAAAAAAAGTTTACATGCCCCCCTGACCATCAGCATGGGTTGTGGTTCCCTGAAGTTTTTTCATGCTCCCTTGAGGTGCATTAAAGAGGAACAACATTCAGGAAGTCTATACCGAGTGCACTGATTGGCTCGGCTCTGCTAGTCGCTGAGTGGGTGAGCAGCCTAAGGAAGGCGAGTGGGGAAAAGTGTGCCGCTGCATTTCCCCCCCCCCCCTTACTCAGTCTTTAGCTGTAGCCGCCCATTCAGACAGGCCTTGCGTTGGTAATGCGCTCAGCTAGAGGTGAGCAAGGAAGCTGCCAAGGTGCCGGGACATGGCGAGGGCTCCAGGAGCAGGTAAATGAAATATACATATTCCTCTTTCAAGCTTGACGTCTTCTATCTTCTAAACCTACAACCTATTAACTTAATTTAGAAAATCCTGTCCAGCATTTGGAAGAACACGCTGCTTCTCTGAACAACTACCTGTGGAGCAGAAAACGCCCAGCTGAGGATGCTGACTTGAGAGCAAAAGCAATAGAGCTAGAGGCGGAACTGAGAACCCAAAAAAATTCAGGTAAGTGTCTTAAAAAGTGATGCTTAAACCGGACCAACACCCGTTTTTACCTTAATGGGTGTTGGTCTGGCTGTGTGGCCATTGTAAGAAATGGGGGGGGGGGGGGGGCATGCAGAAAGCTGGAGCCCCCCTCGCAGCAAAACACATAAATAGCTTGTTTTACTCACCTGCATACCGAGCCAGCGGTGAGAACGGAGTCCCGCAATTGGTCGCCGTTTTGCTGCGAGGGGGGGCCCCAGCATTCTGGATGCCCCCCTCACTTCTTACAATGACCACACAAGCAGACCAACACCCGTGAAGGTAAAAATGGGTGTTGGTCCAGTTTAAGTCTAGAAAATAAGCATCTGAGCTGGGTCCCTCTCGGAGGGCATGGCCAGAACACAGTTCTATAGCCAGACAGAGCGGCTCTTGACAGAAACATAGCTCGGGGGCTTATTGCACGCTCTGGTGTGTTCGGAAGCTCTATGTGGGGATGTCAATAATTTATCGGCAGTGCAAGCATAAGTGGTTTTTCATGTGGAAGAGGCAGCTCATTCTTACTCTTTCTCCACTATTTCAGCAGAGTTAGAACTGGTAATCTACTTTATATGTCTGGGGGCCTGGGTATAAACATGTTGGCAGTGTTGGATGCTAAGGGTATAGGATTGCTTTAAAGTGAACCTATCACCAGGATTTTGACTATCCTGATGATGAGTCTTTGCTCTGGGGGCATACTGAATTGGGATGCCCCCCCTGGGTGATCTGGGGGGGGGGGGTAGTTCACACAGTGGGGCATGCCAGGGTCAGCTGGTCAGCTCTGGAGTCTAACAGACTGAGTGTGGGTGGGGATAAGTCCACTTTAAGAACATTTACCCAGGCTTCTCATACTGTCTGGTGGGCTGAGGATTTGGGTGAGAAGAGGATTTACTACAAGTATACTTGCTAAAATGGGATCTAGAGATCTGCTGTTCAGCTGTAGAATTAAGATACCTACATCCTTCCAGTTTGCAGGAATTCAGTTCACTTCTGGCTGGAGAAACTCATTGGCTGCTATGACCTAATGGTCTTGTGGACAGTAAAGTGGGGGCGGGGCTGATTTCTGGTGCTTTCAGACTCCTTGTAGCAGACAGGTTTCCCCTTGCCAAGAATTACATGTGCATGGCAAACAGCGGTGACTGAACAAGAGCCAGTGCATGTGCCATAGGACCTGGGGAAAGGGGAGCTTGTATAGGTGTTCCACAAATCGGGGTATCCCGTTTCAGGATGCCCCCAGGGCACGGAACAAAATCCAGGATAGTAAAAATCTATGGTTTCATTCTGCTTTAAGGTATTGCCTGCTATAAGAAGTGTAGCATGAACAGGAAGCTAGAAATGTAATTATACCAGGGTATACTGTAGTGTGTGAAGCAGCATTGCAGATTGATTAGCAAATCTGTTATATCCATTTACACCCATGTTTTTCTTTTGACGCAGCCAGTACAATAAGCCCTCTTGTAAAACAATTAAAGTGGACCAAAACCCATTGAACTTGTGTGATACATTTAGGCCGCTGGTGATACTCCCTTCTTAGGGCATAGAACTAGAAATGGATATCTTCACCTACCTAATTGTCCTGGTACATTGATTTTTTTTTCTGTCCTTCTCTGTAAGTTGGCAGACAATCAGTCATTGCATGGGTGCAGCAACCACTGCCACTCACGACAATGGCAGTGACTCGAGCTTTACAGCTAAAGCAGAACGCATTAGCTGGGAGTAGAGTGAAGCAGGAAAAATTGACAAAAGGTACTGTTCATGGGTGGAGCAATTTAGGGCATGCTAATTTAAAAATGTGGGTTTTTGGTCCACTTTAAAGTGGACCAACACCCAGGATTTTGACTATCCTGGGTTTTGGTCCACTTCGGCGGGGCACCCCGATCGGGGGTGCCCCGCTGTGTGAAACCCCCCAGAAAGCCCCAAAATCTTACCTGTCCCCGCTCCCACGTGACTGGACGGTCCAATCCCCGCCAACGTCCAGGCGGGGATCAGGAACGTCCAAGCGGCTGCCGCCGCCGCCGCCTCCCTCGCGTCACTTTCGGCGCGCGCGCGCCCCCGCCGGCCATTCGCAGACGGCCGGCGCGGGCGCGAGCACGCCTACAGGGGCGCGAGGGAGGCGGCGGCGGCCGGCCGCCGCCGAAGATCAGGTAAGGTGTTTGGGGGTTTTTTGGGGGGTTTCACCCCGCGGGACATCCCGATCTCGGATGTCCCGCGGGGTGGGAGGTGATCGGCCCGGGAATCTTATAGATTTCCGGGCCGATCACCTCTCGGTGTTGGTCCACTTTAAATGATTCTGTTGGTTCTGCTAAGGAGTAAATGCTATTCTAAGTATGTCACACACCCCGCTTCAAGATATCCATAACATGTGGGTAGTATCGACCTGAAGAGGGCGTTCCTGCAGAGATGATAGCAAAAAGAAAGCCCCTCCCTGATCCATAAATACCTGGGACCTCCCACTCATCACCCAGTTTTCCATCTCTGCAAGACGGCGAGCAAGTCAGAAGATGATGGCTCCTCCTTGCACAGGGGGATTTCAGGTAGCCGGGACAACTCCCGGCCCGTTATTTATTTATTTCCGCTCGGACACCTTTTTCTCTTGTTTGATCCCCTTACATATATGCCTCCACAGTTTCGACTGCTGGTCCGGGCGAGGGTAGATCAGCGCCTCTGGTGCTTAGGAGCAGAGCTCCGCCGTGAGACCCTACATAAGAGGGTAGGCGGCTACACCGGGGAGGTGAACTCCGCCGCTGCGGAGCATGTCGTTCCTTGCTGGTTGTTAGGAGGGGGGCGGAACAGTGGTTTCGCGCTGTCCGCGCTGGCCACGCCCCTTCCTCGGTCTGCCTTCTCCCCTCACGGATGGTGTGAGGTCGCCATCGCTCCTGCTCTCGACGGCTCTGTGAGTGGCCCTGTGGGCCTATATTCATTCTTTACTCTTTCACTATGTGGTTCTTATTTGGATTTATCGGGGTTGTTTGTGTTTTTCAGACTTTGGACTCTGTCAGTGGATCGTCATTAGTATTTAGAGGGTCTCTCCTGGTCCTGGGTCCCTGGGTCCATTTTATTTACCAAAAAATCCTCCCACTCGGGACATTAAAGGGGCATCCCGGGTCGCTTACTGGCGTAATTCCCTGGGTCTTAGCGACCACAAAAAATTTCACCTTATGGAGGCATCCCCGGATACTGGGCTCGGGACTCCTTCGGGACAACCCCGGAAGTGTATGTTATGTGGCGTATCCATTACTGGGGACGACGTAATTCTGTGTATTCCTTGTGCACAGCAAACTATTGCGCGGCAGTCCGAACCCCAAGCGTCTGGGTCAGCACCGCCGGCCGAATCATCTCCTCCTCCCACCTTGACGCGTGCTCCGTGTGACGTCGTCATGGGTAGGGATCTGCAATCTGAGATGTGCGCCAGGTTGGCCAATCTTGAGAAAATTGTCTCCAGCTCGGCCGCCCGCATGGCTCCGGCTAAGAGGAAGCATTTGTCGCCGGCTCCGCCGGTGGATGACCTTGATGACGTTGATAATCCCGAGGAGGCGGCACAGCAGAAGGGTGAATTGTTTGAGGAATCCAGGCCGCGCCTGGAGTTTCCTACGCAACGGCATTTTGATAGAATCATTGACAAGGAATGGGATAGGCCGGCTCGGCTCCCTGGCATCCCTCAGGGGTGGGATAGGAAATATCCCTTTCCTTCTGAGGCGGTCAAGCGCTGGGCATCTCCCCCCGAGGTGGATGCACCGGTTTTGGGGTTGTCTAACTCCTCGGTTTTAAATAGACCTGATTGTTCCACTCTCAAAGATGGAGAGGATAAACGTATTGATCAGATGGCTTGTCATGGCTTTGCTAGCGTTGGGTCAGCCATACGGCCTGTGTGCGCTTCGGAACTAATGGTGTTGGCTGCCAGGTCTGTGGTCAGGGACCTGTTGACTTCTTCCGGGCTTCGTCCTGGTAGTAACGAGTTCCTTAGCCTTAAACGGTGTGAGTTGTTTTCATCCTTTTGTGTTGACTGCCTTGGATGACACTTTGATGATGTGTGGTAGGACGTCGGCTCTGCTAGTGGTATTCGGCGGTCGGTGTGGCTGCGCCAGTGGGCGGCCGATTTTATGTCCAAAAAGTCACTAACGGCTCTACCCTTTGTTGGACTACGGCTCTTTGGAGAGACATTGGACTCTGTCACCAAGGGTGGTAGGTTACCTCAACGTAAGAAACAACGCTGCTCCTTTCGGGGGGCGCCTGCTTTTACCCCCTCCTTTCGGGGGGCCAGATCTGGCAGGGGTTCTGCATTTCCCTCTTCCAGAGGAGATTCCGGGAGCAGGGGCAGAGGACGTGCCCGTTCTGGATACAGTTGGGGCTCTAAGCCCAAACCGGCTGCTAAGCCAGCTCAGCAATGAGGGGGCGCCCTCACCCATGCGGGTGGGGGGACGGCTGCAACACTTCTCCCAGATCTGGGATCAAGAGGTCTCGGACAGATGGATCCGGGAAGTGGTGTCTTCCGGTTACAAGCTAGAGTTCGAGCTCCGCCCCCCTTCCAGATTTTTCAGGTCTCGGATGCCGTCGGAGCCTCTGGCGGCGCAGGGGCTCCTGGTGGCAGTAGAGAATCTTCTGGACATGGCTGTCATTTGCCCAGTGCCCCCTTCAGATCGGGGCAGGGGCTTTTATTCCAATCTGTTCACGGTACCCAAGAAGGACGGGTTGGTCCGACCCATCTTGGATCTGAAGTTTCTCAACAGGTTCATCCGGCCGAGGAAATTCCGCATGGAAACGCTGCGTTCGGCCATTCACTCTCTTCGTCAGGGAGACTTTCTGACGTCCATAGACATCAAGGATGCTTATCTACACGTTCCGGTTTTTCCAGCACACCAGAGGTTTCTCAGGTTCGTGGTGGAGGATCGGCACTTTCAGTTTGTGGCACTTCCTTTCGGTCTCACCTCAGCTCCTCGGGTGTTCACCAAGGTGCTAGCGGGGGTGATGGCTCTGCTCAGAGTTCAGGGTATCCGCATTGTGCCCTATTTGGACGATCTACTGATCATGGCCTCTTCTTTCAACCAAGCGGAGTTGGACACCAGAGCGGTGGTGTCCACTCTGGAGAGGTTCGGTTGGGTGATCAACCACCCCAAGTCTTCTCTTTCTCCGTCCAGAATTCTGACCTTTCTGGGAATGTCTCTGGACACTTCACAGGCCAGGGTGTTTCTGCCCCAGGCCAAAATTCTTTTGATTCAGGAGTTAGTTCGGCTTCTCTTGTCGGCCCCTCGTCCGACCATCCGGCTAGGGATGAGGCTGGTGGGGCTAATGGTGGCCTCATTCGAGGCAGTTCCCTTTGCGCAGTTTCATACGAGGACGCTTCAGCTTCATCTGTTGAAGGTTTGGGACAAGTCTCCACTATCGTTGGATCAGTCCTTCCGGATGTCTCCCCGAGTTCGTCGATCCCTGCAATGGTGGCTGGGGTCTGTCAATCTGTTGAAGGGCAGATCCTTTCTGGCGCCGTGTTGGGAAATGGTCACCACGGATGCCAGTCTGTCAGGTTGGGGGGGTGTTTGGAAGGACCTCCAGTTTCAGGGTCTGTGGAGTCCGCAGGAGGCTCACGAGCCCATCAATATTCTGGAGTTGAGAGCCATCAGGTTGGTTCTGTTTCGCTTGACTCATCAGTTGAGAGGCCTGCCAGTTCAGGTCCGGTCGGACAACAGGACGGCGGTTGCTTATATCAATCACCAGGGAGGGACTCGCAGCAGGAGTGCCCTCAGGGAAGTGTCTTTGATTCTGGACTGGGCGGAGACCCACGTCCCGTGTATCTCAGCAGTCTACATTCCGGGAGTGGAGAACACGGAGGCGGACTTGCTGAGCAGGGCCTCCTCTCGTCAGGGGGAGTGGTCTCTCAGTCCCAAGGTGTTTTGTTCGGTGTGTCTCAGGTGGGGGTTTCCAACGGTGGACCTCTTTGCCTCTCGTCACAATCACAAGCTTCCAGTCTTTGTGTCTCTCTCGCAGGATCCTCTGGCTCTGGCAGTGGATGCCCTGTCTCTGAACTGGAGGGATCTGGGATTGCTTTACCTGTTCCCTCCGTTCCCAATGCTAGCCAGAGTGGTGCGCAAACTGGCCTTGGAAGGCGCGTCGGCGATTCTGGTGGCCCCAAGGTGGCCAAGGCGCGTTTGGTTCGCAGATCTTGTAAGGCTGGCAGAAGATCAGTTCGCCCTGCCTCTGCTGCCGGACCTGCTCACCCAGGGTCGGCTACGCTATCCCAATTTACCATCGCTGGCTTTGACGGCGTGGCTGCTGAAACCGCCATCTTGAAGGAAGAAGGTCTTTCTGACGCGGTGATTCAGACTCTTATCAGCGCCAGGAAGCGGTCTTCCTCTACTATTTACTACAGGACCTGGAGGTCCTATATTGATTGGTGTGAAGGTAGGTCTTTCTCTTGTCGGGAGTTCTCCATTCCTAGAATTCTGGAGTTTCTTCAACATGGTCTGGATCTGGGGCTCCAACTTAGTACCTTGAAGGGGCAGGTTTCTGCCCTGGCGGTGTTCTTCCAAAGGTCCTTTGCACTTCATCCCTTAGTCAAGACCTTTTTCCAAGGAGTTACGCATGTACGTCCTCCTAGGAAGCCCTTTGTTCCAGTTTGGGATTTGAACCTGGTTCTTTCTGCTCTCCAGGGCCCTCCGTTTGAGCCCTTGAATGAGGTCGCTTTGTCTTCACTTACTCAAAAGGTGGCCTTTTTGGTGGCTATCACTTCGGTTAGGCGTGTTTCTGAGTTGGCAGCTTTATCCATTAAAGCTCCATACTTCGAGAGGCATCAGGACAAGGTTGTTTTTCGTTTTAAGCCGGATTTTCTTCCTAAGGTGGTCTCGGCTTTTCATCTGAATCAGGACATTGTTCTGCCTTCTCTATGCCCTAATCCTAGCAACGACAAGGAAAGGGCGTTGCATTCTTTGGATGTAGTTCGTGTTGTGGAATATTATCTGGTGGTTACGTCTTCCTTTCGTAAGACTGATGCTTTTTTTGTGGTGCCCTTTGGACCTAGGAAGGGTTTGGCTCCTGCCAAATCTTCCATTAGTAAATGGATTCGTCAGGCCATCATTGGGGCCTATTCTGCCAAGGGGAGGAGTCCCCCTTTTCATGTTACTGCTCATTCTACTCGTGCAGTTGGAGCGTCCTGGGCTTTTCAGCACCAGGCTTCTGTTGAGCAAGTTTGTAAGGCCGCTACCTGGTCTTCTGTTCACACTTTTTCCAAGTTTTACAAGGTTGATGTTCGGGCCTCAGCGGATGCTGTTTTTGGCAGCAAAGTTCTGCAAGCTGTTGTGGTTTAAAGTTGTGCATTGTTGCCTGGTTTTGGATCCCCGCCCTTTTTATGGACACTGCTATTGGATGTCCCACATGTTATGGATATCTTGAAGCGGGGTGTGTGACATACTTAGAATAATACCATTTTGTGAATACTCACCTTGTGAAATGGGTATTATAAGTATGTCACACACCCCGCTTCACCCGCCCTTTCTGTATTCTGGATCCTCTATTTTGTGAACTTTGCTTGGTTTTGGTTTATATTTGCCTCTTCCTGGTCCCTTACCTTACTGCTTCTGTATACTGGGTGATGAGTGGGAGGTCCCAGGTATTTATGGATCAGGGAGGGGCTTTCTTTTTGCTATCATCTCTGCAGGAACGCCCTCTTCAGGTCGATACTACCCACATGTTATGGATATCTTGAAGCGGGGTGTGTGACATACTTATAATACCCATTTTACAAGGTGAGTATTCACAAAATGGTATTTTTGCATGTACTCTTTTCAGGGCTGTGGAGCCGGAGTCTGAGCTAGTTTTGGCTGGTGTTGGAAAAAGGTTCGGACTCCAGCATTAAAATAAAATCTCTCCCTAATATTGTTACTTTCATAGGAAGTTTAGAAACATTAATCACATATTTTATGTTTTTAATGGTCGGTGATAAGCAGCAGAAGTGTTCCAATGATAATGAGTTCTTCAATTCTCATGCTGCCCCAAGGCCCTTTTGTTACAAAGATGAAACCTAGGTATGTAAAGGCAGAAACTAAAATACTCACCTGCAGCTCCTCCAATGCAGGGCTGGAATCTTCATAATTAACAATGGTGGGGAGCAAGCGATTCCATCTTCCAGTGCCAGGGTACTCTCATGGAGGTCTCCATGTTTAGAATCCCACAAGCCTACTCCATTCATTGAAAATGCAGGGGCCATCCCAAATTGGGTTCAGCACATGTTATTGTCTTGACAGGAAATTTAAAGGGACACTCCAGGCAAAGGGTTAAATGAGCCTGTTTTCTGCCCTCTAATTTCTGAATGTGAAGGGCTGCATATTTTATTCAGCCTGTTTTATATTTCTTTATAAGACCAAGCAAACTCCCTCCCTTCTGCCGGGCCTCCTCAGCAGCAGAGTTTGACATTTATTAGTTTAATAATGCCCTCCAGAATGAATTCATTTTGACACTGAGAAAGAGGAGTCAGCAGAGAGGAGCACGTTCAGCAGAGTTTATCAGGGAGTGCAAAGTGCTAGTGAATGGAAGATGCCAACCCTGACAGCCAGCATGGGGCAAGCAGAAGGCAGCTCATGCAGCTCTTTGCTTGGGATGTCACAAATGCTCAACATGTGGCTTTCACAGCCATCTGATGTGGCTCCTGACCTGCTGTAGGGGAAAGTAGAATAGGTAACTGTCTTGTAAAGGTAAATTGAGGATTAGTAAGGATGGGTTGATTGTAGATGGGCTGAGTATTGGGAATACCACTACGATTTGGGGTTGATGGGTTATAAATATGAGACCTATATATTGGGGAGGTGAGGCAAGCCACATGTGGGGATTGTTAGATATATATGTGGTAATGGGGTGGTGTGGTGGAAGGACCTATGAGTGAAAATAAATTGATGGAGTTTGTTGAGACAGTGGGTATCCTGATCGAAATTTGAAATCTGAACCTATTCATTGTGGCCCATGACCACAATGTGTATTCCAATAAATATGCTTTATGTTACAATTTTACTACAGGAAATGTATTACTAATACTGGCCATTTATGAAGGAGTTTGAGTCTGAGCTGGAGTCGGCCTTAATATAATAAGGAGTCGGCTTTCTTACCGACTCCACAGCCCTGGTATTCTGTGATGGATGGATGCACCATGTAATTTTAGACCTCTTCTAAGCATACAGCACGTCCTGCTTCATCTATAATACTTACACATGGGTAATCCTCCGCCAGAGGGCGCTGTTCACTGCAGACATGCAAAAACAGGCTCCTCCCGGCCCTTCATATACCGAGGGACCTCCCACAAATCCCCAGATTTCTCTGCAGTGCTGAACTGCGAAGACATGAAGTATCACGCTCTTGCAGGCGAGCGGGGCTTTACAGCCCGAGGCCCTGCGGGACTATTTCCACCCGTCCTCTTTGAGAAAACTATGCCTCCCAGCCTGGGCTGCGTTGGTCAGGTGAAGGTAGGCAGCACCTTGGGTGCTTGACGGAGCCATGCTCCACCGCAATCCCCCACCATAGGGTAGGCGGTCAAGGCTAAGGGTGAGCCTCTAGTGGATGCCCCTCCCGCTCTACTGCCCCGTGCTCTGAGTAGTGGTGGACCCTGTTGCAGGGTCGCCACCCTCCCGTTTTCCCCAACTAGTTAGGGGGAAAAGAAAGGGGGGGGGGGGTGTGACAGTGTACTGTTAGTCACGCTTAAGCCTTTATTTCTGCCTCTCTCATCCGGGTGTCAGAGCCGTGCTGCTTGCTCTTTATTCTGTTTGGCTGCCGCCGTTTTCCACTACTACATAGTTTACTGCGTTGCTAGATGCCGCGGCACTTTTTCGCTACAATATCATTGTGATTTCTTCCTTGCCTTTTTATTTTTTACTCAGAGCTTCGCGCTCTTCAGGGTGGGCGGGGACTTGTCTTGGCGCGCTCCGCGTCACGGCCGAGCATTGAGCCCGCTCTTCGAGGTTCACTGGGCGCCATTTTGACGATCTTCGCGCGCGGCGGCTGTTCCCCTCATTATATGTTCTTCCTGCTGTGCATGGCCCTGACACCTTCTTTCACCTTATGTTTTTCAGACGCCGAGTCTCAGGCGGCCTCTCCCGGCCCTTTATATCCTTATACATATAGATATATATTTATACTGTGGCGATTTGCTCTGGTAGGCGACCGGGTGTCAGCAGTATAGAGGCGGAGGCAAACAGTTCAAGGTAAAGTCTGTGTTTATTTCACACAAAAATCCACAAAAGCATATGTCCATACAGGTTACATCACCTTTTCAGGAAACCGCAGCATAAATGATACAGTCAGGCAAACAGCTTTTAGTCCTTGAGCAAAGGTCCTGTTTACAATCAAATAGGCCTCAGGTCCGCATGAACAGCCTCCACAGGAGATTTCAGCCAGGCTCACAGAGTCTCACTCCCATGTGAGCTCTAGACAAAGGACAGGCCACAGCTGATTCCCCAGGCTATTTAAACAGCCCGCAAAACCCGGACCTGGGTAGTGGGATGGAGTCCCACCCTGCTCTGCTCCATCCCAGTAAAGCCGTCCCAGGTTAGCCTTTCGGCTATTCTAAAGCAACAGCAGCAAACTGCCACCAGCAGCTGATGCTGGAAATCGGACTACACGACTTTACTGCACCAATGCCAGGTACATTGGTGCTACATACCTGCCATCAATGACGGCCCCTTGCACCACCTTACCACAATACATAAATAGTTATTAGCGGGCCTTCCTACAAATGTCCCATATTAATCAGCGGGTCGCTGGGGCATACCGGGTTGCCTAGTGCATAAATCCCTACGGGCATACTGCGCCTAGATAATCACCATATGGAGGCATCTCAGGATTGTGTGACCGGGGTCCCTCTGGGACAACACCGGCTGTGTATAGCGTGTGGTCTCCCCCATGCTGATGCTGACAGGGCACGGGTGTCCGCGCCCTGTGCCGAGCAAACGCTGGCTCTGCGAGCAGCACCTATGGCTGCACCTCGCTCCTATCCTCCCTCTTCCCCTGGCCTAAACCTCACTCCTGTTGAGTCATGTTCCAGCGGGGAGTTACAACCTGACCTGTCTTCTAGACGGCCTACGCTTGACCAGATTGTTACGGGACTGACCGAACGCTTGGGTCCTGGCAGGAAGCGGCCCTTGACGCCCCCGGCTTCGGCCTTTGCTATGGGTTCGGAGGAGCTCTCTTCTCCGTGTGATAGTGCTCCATCTGACGATGGAGATCTGTTCTCTGATCCGGGTTTCTCTGATGAGAGGCCGAGGAGTCACGATGATTCTGACCAAGATGACTCGGCCAGTTTGACGTTGAGGGTATGTTACTTAGGATTTTTAAGGGCCTGGCTATTTCGCTCCCTGGCGCGGTCCCCAAGCCCAGAGGGGAGAGCTTCCATATGGCGACTGCACGTTTTGAATTTCTCGAGCAGGCTCACTTCCACGCTCTGGTTCTTAAGGAGTGGGAATGCCCCACTAAACTTCCAGGGATCCCAGAGGACTGGGATAGGAAATACCCCTTTCCCCCTGAGATGGTTGATTGCTGGTCATCGTCTCCCGTGGTGGACGCACCGATCATTGGGGTTCCTAACCCCCCCCCCTTCTTCACAGCCCCGGCCTACAGCACCCTTCGGGATGTCGAGGACCGGCGCATCGATAGGCTGGCTTCGCACGCCTTTGCTT
Source organism: Gastrophryne carolinensis (assembly GCA_027917425.1). NCBI lineage: Eukaryota > Metazoa > Chordata > Amphibia > Anura > Microhylidae > Gastrophryne > Gastrophryne carolinensis. The sequence goes on along the minus strand of CM051234.1, from coordinate 433,957,772 downwards.
GTGCAGGAACGGCGCTGCGTCCTGCCTGTGCCGCGGCCATCACTGCAGTGGCCGCTAGAACCCTCATAAGGCAGATGCTTGAGCATCACCCTGAAGATTTACCCTGGGAGGTGTTTAATGCACTCTCCAGTTGTGATATTTTTGTTAAATTTATCCTTTTAGCCCTGGATGACACCATCAGAATGTGTGCGAGGACCTCTGCCCCAGTGGTGGCTATACGTCGACTGCTTTGGCTGCGACAGTGGGGGGCTGATGATGCTGCTAAAAGGACTCTGACTGGGCTTCCCTTTAAAGGGCAATGCCTGTTTGGTGCCCGTCTGGATATTTTTAAAAAAGGACAATTCGCCCCATCAAGGGCGGCCGTCTCGGTACCCTCGGAGCAGGGATATCCCTCCCCCTCCATATCATAGTGTTAAGCAAGAACCAGGGGTGCCCCTCCCGGGGCCTGGTACAGACTCCTGCCCCAGGAGAGACAGACAATGTCAGGGGCCTTCTGGTCGGGCTAAGACCGACTTCTTCTCAAAAACCCCCCCAAGCATGATGTGACGCCCTCACCCGCTGTGGCTATCAGGAGGCACCATGCTTCGTTCTGATGGATTCAGGAAGTAGTCCTTCTGGTTGCGGGACGGTGTTTGCTGGATGGTTCTTCCCCGAGTGGGTCAGGGTACTTCCGGTCCCTGTCTTCAGGTATTGGTACAGGCCTTCCTTGGCCTGCTAGGTCTGGGCTCTTTGACAGGATGCCCTTCACAGATAGAGGCAGTGGCCTCTACACCAGTTTGTTCCACCTTCTCCTGGAGGATGAGGCGGTGCACATCCTAACCCTCCATGGGTTTGGCGATTGTACCCACAGGCGTTGCCGCTTGGCGTCTCTGAGTTGGGCCTTCGGCGCTCTGTAAATCAGTGGGCCTCTGGCTGCCCGTGGAATGCTAAGATGCTTATTTTGGCTCACATGTGTCTTCAGGACACTGCGGCTTTTACAGGTGGGTGTTGGTGATCATCACCGCTGATTGTGGCCGTGTTATTAGGCCTCTCCCCCACTCCCTGTGCTCGCTACGGCTTGGATGGGAGTGCTGCCTCGAATGAGACCAAGGGGCAGCCGCATATGGACCTACTAGGTGGTCCTTACCTACAATGGAGAGTTATTGGGGATGGGTGTTCAGTCACCTTAGTTCCTATTTTGTCCCTTTTTCCAGTATATCCTCTCCTAGTATGGCATTTGGATTCGGCTCCGGCTAGTTCCTTCTTCTTTGGCGGTAGGGGACCTTTTGGGACGAATTCTCTGTCCCTCTTTGCTGATATATTACCTTCACCAGGCAGGATTGCAGCTGGTGGGCTCGTTGGTGGCGTATCAGATGCTGTCCCTTTATATACCGAGCCCTTGGGCTCTTCTGCACACTAGGTTAGTGATCCTACATGGGGTTCCAGAACCCCTGGAGCTAGGGTTGCGCTCGTTCCCCTGGGTATGGTGGTTCCTCCTGGGCCGATCATATTCAAGGGCCCTGTCAGGGGGCACCCCCTTCTTTGCTTGCATCTTCCGGTGACTGGTCGCCTGGGGGACCCAGTCTCGCAGGTTGGCGGGGGGGGGGGGGGAATTCCTCCAATACCCCCCCTGGTTCCTAGGTAAGGTCCCTTAGAGGGTCCATCTTACCTACTGGCTTGTTAAAACATGAGCCTTCTGTTGACTCTATATGGCTGGACTTTTTCCTATTTTAGGACATGTCTATTTGGGGAATCTTGGCCTGTTGGAAGACAATGGCCTGTTTTTATTCCTGGTCTGGAGCTTGAGGCAGGATGATCCCTCCGGAGGGTTCCTGATCCTGATCTGGGCGGGGGCCTACGCCCCCTGCTCCTCAACGGTTTTCGCTCCAATGGATGTTTCTCAGTGGCAGGTTGTGCTATCCTGGTGTCAATCTGAGAGCCATCTAGGTTGGCTCTGTTGGGTCTCGCTTATACCACAGGGGCCCCGCCCTTGTGTTTACTGTCTCAGAATATTCTGACTCTGGTCATGGGGGTTTAGTAAAATTATGCTTGGATTTTCTATCTTATATACCTTCTCTTCATTCACCCTACTATGTAGGGTTCTGCGCACTATGTGGGGTTGTGCCGATTAAGAGACCCGTGAGTTTGTTGACCCCCGGGTGACCTAGTGAACTGTGGTTCAGCTAAGGTCAGCTGACCTGTTCTCTCTCTCAGGAGTGCGGTTCCGCCCTTGTCAGGCCCCTTCTTTGTCGTCCGAATCTACAGACTCTAGTCTGGGGCTTGACAGCTGATTCATTCACCCCTTGGAGACGGGCTTATCTTCTGGGTGACTTGGTATATGGGGGGTAGGAGCAAGCTTCCTTGGCTTCCTCTTCCTCCGTCTATTGTGGGTTATTGTGTACCCATATTGATTGGCATGAGTCTTGGTCTCTTCCCTGTTGGACGTCTCGGTTCCCAGGGTTCTAGAGTCATTACAGCATAGGTTGGGGTTGGCTCCCCATCTCGGTACTCTGAAGATTCAGGTTCTGTCCTGTCTGTCTTCCTCTGGAAGTCTGGTTAAGTCTTCCTTGCGAGGAGCTCTCTGGGGGTTTGCTCAAGGGCATCTCCCAAGTAGTTCTGTGGTTCCTGTTGGGATCCATTTTCTTTCTGTTTGCCCTGCAGATTGTTCCCTTGGGACTTATGCTCTTGCTTCAGTCAGACGTGTGCCTGAGAAGGTGGATCTGATTACTTAGCCTTGGCTCGATATAGATATATATTATATATATATATATAATCTCTCATGACGTGCTGGTATTCCGTCTTACGTCGGACCTCTTTGTCCACGTGGGGTTTTATGATCATTGTTTAGGTCCTTTTAGTCTAACTATGGACCATTATTCTTTATAATGCTGAAGTAAAGCATTTACATTCCCTCAACAGGTGTTGAAATTTTTCCTGGTGGTTTCTTGTCCCTTAGGGGGACTGATGCCCTTGGGGTCTGTGGGCGCCTCCTTATGTATGCGCCTGATATCGCTTGCTTCCAGGGCCACTGCGCCCTTTGGATTGATCTTACTTGGATGTCTTCCTGGTCCTGAGTAAAGGTTTCGGCTTCTTGCTAATGAAGGGGTCAGTATTCCCGCCTGTCGGGCGGGAGGCCAGTTCTCATTCCCCTTGGGGAGAGTTCTAAGTTTCCACGAGGTTTCTGTTGCCTGTGGGTTGGTTGGCCGTTACACTGGCCTATTCCTTTAAGGGGGAAGAATCCCCCTTTCTCATTTTACTCCATTATATTGGTGTTTGGGTACCTTTGGCCCTTCAGCACCAGGTTTTTCTGTTGAATAAGTTACTAGACTGTTGCTTGTCTCTGTTCATACCTTTTTCAAAGGTTTTTGTTATGAGATTGATGTTAGAGCCTCTGCTCATGTCGTACCTGGTTGCAAAGTTTTGCAGGTGACAGCGCCTTTACTGTCTGCTGTGCCTTTGTTTTTGGGGATCCCACCCTACTTTATGGACACTGCTATTGGATGTCCCATGTGTAAGTATTATAGATGGAGCAGGACGTGCTGTATGCTTAGAATAATACAATTCTGTGAAATACTCACCTGTAGAATTGGTATACGCATACAGCACGTCCTGCTCCACCCCACCCTGGTTTTACATTTCTGGATCCCCTGTATGGTGATTGTTACCATTGTTATTCCACGTTGGTTTCTCCCGGCTTCTTTTTCTCACTGCTTTTCAATGCTGGGGATTTGTGGGAAGTTCCTCGGTATATGAAGGGCCGGGAGGAGCCTGTTTTTGCATGTCTGCAGTGAACGGCTCCCTCTGGCGGAGGATTACCCATGTGTAGATGGAGCAGGACGTGCTGTATGCGTATAATACCAATTCTACAGGTGAGTATTTCACAGAATTGTATTTTTGTGTTTTATTAGATGTGGCCGTAACTGAACAGGAGGGGAAGATAAAAAATCAAGTACTAATTGCTTTGCGTAAGCACACCTATCATTGGCAGCCTTTAAGGTAAGGTGATGAAAATTCTTGGAAACCCAAAGAGGCATTCCATACAAAGTAAAAAATAAGCCGGACTTGCCTGCCCGCCGCAGACTTGATCCCTTGTTAACCTACGTACTGAGCCAGCCTTGCTCAACCCTGAAGCTGAGAGCATGTTCCCCATAAACAATTGGAGCCATCAACGTTGAACTCTGGGTCCCCTGCTGCCCATGTTCATGGTATAGAGTCTGCGGGCTGGCAGGTAAGTGAGGTTTCATTTTTATTTTGTCTAGAAAGGATCTTTAAATGTGTGTCCTCTCCCGACTTGGAGCAGATGAGACGTCTGTGAGTGGGCTCCTGCTTCCCAACCCTTCCATTTACCACTTACCGGGCGATTGGAGGAACCCAGCTGGCATGGCCAGGCGCATGAAAGGCCACAGGAGAGGCAGAGAGAGCGGAGGAGCCCCGCGGGATTGGCATTTCTCTGATAAAACGAGGAGAATGGAGGAGGCTGCAGCAATGAAGATGGCGGCTGGAGCGTCCCGTGGATGCAGTGCGGATGGGGGTGATTGTGCCTCCTCTTCATCAAAAGATGACAGCAGTGACGCCTGCTGAGAGCAGCGGAGACCCTCGGTGGAACACGGTACGGAGTGAAGACTGCAGCAGCTCTGAGGTACGCTCCAGTAATAAGGAGAGCGGGTGTACCAAGATTGCGCCGCCCTCCGTCCGCCCGCAGCTAACACAGCAAAGCCGGAGGAGCAGGGCCGGTGCGAACACTGCGGAGGTGTGGAAGGAGGCAAGGGGAGCCCGAGGGGTTATTGCAGTGACCAGGGGCCTGACCCCAGCATATGTGAGTGCCTCAGAAGCCTCCCCTGCAAGGGACTGCACACGAAGATGGCGGCCGATGCTGCGCGTGAGGCCTGTGCTCTGCTCACGGCCCACCATCCCAGCTTGTCCCCCGAGGAGCCCCGAGTTGTGGGGGACCTCCTGGCGAAGGGAGATATGTGGCACACTGTAGGGGGGAAGAAGAAAAAAAGCAAGAGTAAGAGCGTCCCTGATTTGCCCAGCACAGCAGGTGATGACTGCTCCCTGGTTCACATTACAGGCGAAATGATAGAAAGAGAATTGGGTCTGCAGTCTGATCCCCTTTCGTCTGGGGAAAACAATTTTCAGTGGAGCCCGGCCGATACTGGGGAGCGCCCAGGAGGGAAAGAAGATGAAGCAGGCAGGTCTGAAAACGGCAATCTCACCGGCTATTCCAGTAAACTGGCGGCAGGCTTGGTGAAATATACCTATAGTGAAGCGGGACCCCTCCAATGGTCCCTCAAAGTACCTACAAAATCAATCCCCGGAGCCCCAGCTGCAGGTCTCCCACAAAGACAGGCGAGGCACCAGGCTGAAAAAAGAGCAGCGACGGAAGGGATTGATGAGGAACGCACGCCTATGCGGTCCCCCGTGTCGCCTCCCCCGCCCTCTCCTGCAAGATCCCCTGAAAGGCTCTGCAAAAGCCCAATACTGATGTCCCCAGCGGCCCCTTTGGCTTCTCCAACGCTTACGCCAGTCACGCCAGACAATTGGGCAGCTGTGACGGCTCCTGATATTCCTGGAAATGCAATTCCTCGAACAGCAAATCTACTTGGAAACTATCTCCTTATTGAAGGGGATGCCTTCTAAAACGGATATAGAAAATCTCTTAGAGAAATATGTAGCAGGGTTCAAGCGCGAAATTGCAGTGGTACGCCACTAAGTTGCCGAGGTGACATCTAGAGTAAATATCCTGGAAAAAGGGGAGAGCTCAACCGATTGCCGTATGAGAGCGTTGGAAGAAAGCTGTAAGAAACCAGAAGCATTGATCAAAAACTGCCAGCTACATTTTGACTATCTTGAAAATCGAAGTCGTAGGAACAACCTGAGACTCGGGGGCGTACCAGAGTCCCGAAACGTGGAGGATGCGAGCGCTATTGTCATCGCTATATTCAATGAGATACTGGAGAGAGAGCCTTCCACTCCTATTGAATTAGACCGAGCCCACAGGGCTTTAGGCCCCAAAAGTGCCGACCCTGCCTACCCTAGAGATCTCATTTGCAGGGTGCACCTCTTCTCGCTTAAAGAGGAAATCCTGAGGAAGGCATGGGACAATGGTGCAGTGATGTTTCAGGGAGCGGACATGAAGATTCTTCAAGACCTCTCTCTAAACGGACTCTCCAAATGCGCAGGATAATGAAGCCCCTACTTGATGTGATCACAAGTAACGGAGCGACATACAGATACATACAAGTTTGCACTGGCCTGAAAGGCCGCGGTCTCCTCATGGTGAGCTCCCTTTAATTCTTGTGGCTTGCGTGCCACCTTCCTAAAGCAGATTCCATCCTGGATGTTTATGGTATGGTTTGTATTGTTGTTTAGACCCCCAGGCGGAGAGCCTTTGGCTCCCTCCGGTCACCCGGCTGCTGTGCGTGATGTGTCAGGCTGGGTTGGAAGGCACTCTGCTAAGGCTTTGGACGTGCCTTGTCTCCTTGACAGACACAGCACCCCCAGTAGGTTTGGTCCCACGGACACTTAGTGCCCATATAGACCGAGTGTTTTCCTCTAGAGGAAAGTCTTAGATTTTCTCCGGTTTGGTTCTTCTTAGTTAACTCCCCTCTGTTTTTGCCTCTACCACCAGAGGCAGGCCCTTCTCTCCCCCCTATCCTCCAACCCCTACTGTGCGGATAGCTGGTGGACCCCTGGAGGATTCTCCATCCGAGTGAGCGTGACTATACCTTTTACTCAGCACCCCATGGGTCCTATTCGAGGATAGCTTTGTTTCTGGTGCCCCACGCCTCCCTGTGCCGGGTTTCGAGCGCCACCATTGGTAACATCATGGTCTCGGACCATGCACCCATTACGTTGACAGTCATTTGTCCTCACCCAATCCCGAGGAGCGGGTCTTGGAGGCTGAATACCTCGTTGCTCAAGGATCAGATCATCCTGGAGGAGGTGCATACTGAGATCAAAAATGTTTTCCAAACCAATACCTCTCCAGACATTTCCCCTGGGGTCCTCTGGGAGGCGCACAAATGTGTTATTAGGGGCTCCTTCATTAAGATAGGATCCAGAGTTAAGAGGGAAAAGGCTGAACAAATACGTGTCTTATTTAGAGAAATCGGGGAATTAGAAAGCACAAGGAGTCCCTGGCAGTGTCGTGTTTGGCCACTTTAACCTCCCTGAGAGAAAAACTTAAATGAATGTGCTGTGACAAGGTTAAAGCGCAGGTGAACAATTGTCGCAGAATTTTTTATGAATATGGAGACAAGTGTGGCAAACTTCTGGCTAAAGCGTTGAGGGAAGAGAGGGTAAAAGTGTATATCCCAAAAATCACCAATACCAGAGGGCGGGTCACACACCTACTAAGTGAAATTGGAGAAACATTTTGCAGGTACTGCGAACGGTAATACAACCTCCCAAAAGTCCAGATCCAAGACCTCTAAAGCAATACTTATTGGAATCGGGGATGCGCAAGCTACCGAGAGAGGCCCTTGAGGAGCTGGAAGACCCCATCTCAATGGCTGAGCTGCACAAAGCAGTTCCCGGGGCGGCGGGAGGGAAGGCCCCAGGCCTCGATGGCTCTAGCCCTCAGTATTATAAGAAATTTTTCTCAACCCTTGCCCCTAAACTCTTAGAAGTCTTTAATTCCGTTAAAGATGGGACCCTGCCAGCTGACACCCTGAGAGCACATCTTTCGGTCATCCCGAAAGAGGGAAAGGACCCCACCCAATGCGCCAGTTATAGGCCAATTTCCCTTTTGAACTCTGACTTGAAATTGTTTGCTAAGATCTTGGCCTCCAGACTAGCTCCTCACCTCCTCCATGTCATCGAGTTAGACCAGGTTGGGTTGATGCCGCACAGGGAGGCGAGGGACAATACCATTAAGGTGCTGAACCTTGTCCACTTGGCTCAAAAGAAGAGGGTGCCGTCCCTGTTGCTTGCGACAGACTCTGAGAAGGCATTCGATGGGGTCAATTGGGATTTCATGTAGGCCACTCTGACATGTGGGGCTCGGCCCGAACATGTTGCGCTGGGTTGGAAGCCTGTATGACTCCCCATCTGCCACGGTACGGGTGAACGGCATGCTCCCAGACTCCTTTGGGATAGCCAATGGGACAAGACAGGGCTGCCCACTCTCACCCCTTATCTTCATTCTTACTCTAGAGCCCTTTCTCTGTCGGTTCAGGAGAAATACAGACATTAAAGGATTAAATAGCGCAGCAGCTCACTATAAGGTGGCTGCTTACGCAGATGACCTAATCTTTTGCCTGTCCTGAGGTTTCCCTCCTAAACCTGATGTCCGAATTAAGGCGTTATGGTGATGTATCAGGATATAAGATCAATTACCAAAAATCGGAGGCCCTCAACATAAACATTCCTTTGAAAAGATTTAGATTCGTTCCTGTTTAGGTGGGCCAGGGAGAGCGTCACCTATCTGGGTACGAAAATTGGAAATAACCTTGCAAATATATTTAACCTAAATTTCCCACCACTTCTGAAGAGGTTCGAGGAGAAAACGACCAGATGGGGAGGTTATCCTGGTTTGGCAAATATAACGCCACCAAGATGAACTTACTTCCTCGATTGCTGTACCTTCTACAGTGGCGATCCCCCAGAGCTTCTTACGAAAGGTCAGGGTGCTCTTTGTCAGATTCATTTGGGGGGGTAAGAAGCCTAGGCTGAACAAAACTATTCTCTCCCGGACCAAAGAGAACGGAGGGCTGGGCGTCCCTGACCCGACCAGATGCCATGTGGCGATCCTCCTTAACAGGGTTGTAGACTGGTGCCTGCATGGGGGTCACAAGCAGTGGGTAGGTTTGGAGCAGGGGTTTTTAGAAGCCCCGATTGACGCTGCGGCATGGCTGGTGGGAGCTTTTACCCCCCTGGTGCTTAAACATCCCACGTTAGGTGCCACACTTGGGGTCTGTCAGCGTCACCTGGGCCACCCGGACTTCTCCCCGGCTCCTTCCCTGATGTTTCCAATCCTGGGGAACCCCAGCTTCCCCCCAGGAAACGAAGGGCCAAAAGCGAGAGAGTGGAGAGAGACCAGGCTAGACCAGGCTATGTAGAGCAGGACATTTCTGGGCAGGTGAGGGATGGTCAAACTTTGAGGCCTTGGCCCAAACAAAAGGTCTAACGGCCTGGACAAGCTGGCAAAGAAACCAAATCGCCCACTTTCTCCACTCACTACTGGAGTTTTCAGAGGGTATGAGGAAACTGACGCCTTTTGAAAGCTTGTGCTCTGGCGGACATGTAGCTAAACACTCCCTTTCTTACATACATAAACTGCTGGTCGCCCCTCAAGAAGAGGATTCTCCTGCCTTTCTGAGGAAGTGGGAGACTGAATATTTCATTTACCCCAGACCAGAGTAAAAGGCTCCTTGCCATGCCGCACAAAACTTCCATCTGCACTCGTTATCAAAAATGCAATTATAAAATTTTGACGCGATGGTACAGAGTGCCAGTGTCAATTAATAAATGGTGTCCAGAAGTCTCAGAGAAATGCTGGAGATGCGACATGGCAAAGGTGGACATGCTACATATATTTTGGTCCTGCCAGGTCCTCAGACCCTTCTGGAACTCGGTGAGAAGACTGGCGAGCGAATTGACTGAGTCTGAGGTGGCTGATGAGCCGTCTGTCTCCTCCACCTGACAAAGACCCCATTGAAATCCTACAAAAAGTCTTTGCTGTGCCACCTCCTAAATGCAGCAAAGATTTGCATCCCACAAAAGTGGAAAAGTGCTGACCCCCCTTCAATCGCTATATGGATACTGAGGGTAAATGAACCTATGCGTTTCGAAAGTGTGATCCTCTCCCGGGAGAACAGATTCGATCAGTTCACATGCACCTGGTTTAGCTGGCTGAAATTTTCTGAATCGGATGAATGTAGAACACTGCTGGGAGAGACCCAGAGATCTGCACAACCCCACGCCTCCCACCCCCTTCCCCCCTCAATGACCCTGCATAGGGTTCTTTTAGACTAATTTAGAACCTGACTGTCGTGTCTTATCGTGTAACCCCTTACTCCTTTATTTGTTCTGCATTACTTTTACGGCGCAGACTAGATACTGTATGGAGATATTGTTACGCTGTATTTGTTTTTGAAATCCTTAAATAAAGAATGTTAAAAAAAAATGTGTGTCCTCAATGGGACTTTATATAATTGTTCGATAGAGAATTGTTTGATTTTTGACTATTATGAATAATGGTCAAGATTTAACATTTTCTGTACTGAGTGATGGAATCTCTACCATTATGTATAAATTTTAGTTCACAAGCTTGCATATCCGCACATAGCTAACTCGCCAAAAATGCCTGAAACTGGATATTGGTATTCTTTTTGTACTACACAAAAACATGCCCCCAAACTATTGTATTTTGTGTGACAGGAGCCAGCATCTGAACGCCCATACAACTATGAGTGCTAATGCAGTCATTGTTACTCCATTGCGTCGGACTACACTGTCCTAAGCTGTTTCTGTTTTTAAATTGCAGCAGAAATGGCCTAGATGTCGGGCCTTACAGGTGCAGCCTATGACATTCTCTTTTGTATCCTGTCCACCACCAGCTCAGCAGAGCAGGACAGGATTGCTGGTCCCTCCCTACCTCCGCCTCCTCCCAATTCACATTGCACAGCCAGTGTGTCTTATGCATGTTCTGTGAATCTTTTATAGACCTCGCTTATTTTGCTGATAATTAGTCAGCATCACAGAGCCAAGGGTCACACCCACTTTTTTTCAGAAGAGAAATCAAGAACTGTAAGCCCTGATATCTCAGCCATTTCTTTTTGAATTTAAAAATGGAAAACCTTTTAGGACAGTGTCAAATGCAGCCCGACGCAATAATGTAACAATTACCTTTTTTGTATCACTATAGACACTCTCCATATGAATAGATCTTGTTCTAGGACTGCTGCATACCACCATGTTAGCAGTAAGTGGAAGGATTCTCTTACTCTTGTGTCAAATGCTCTGGCTTTTCATAACTAGAAAGAATTCAAATTTTCAGCTTGGTTCAGGAGGGGGTTGTTTTTAACAAGAGACAAAATGATAGAGCAAGGGGGTAAAACCTGAAGCTAGTTGGAAGGAATCTCTGAAGCAATGTCAGAAAATATTTTATTTTTTTGTTATTTTACTGAGAGTAGTAGATGATTGGAGCTAGCAGAAATAGTTGGAAAATTAACAGTGAGTGAATTTAAACATTCCTCGGATATACGTAGATCTTGATCTAATAAATGGAAAATGTGTTCTTCTGCCATCAACCTATTTATTCCAAGTATGTCTCACACCCTGCTTCGGAAATATTAATTACACGTGGGTTATGGTCCAGTAGGGGGCGAACTTCTACAGAGATGACTAGAAAAAGAAGCCCCTCCTGGTCCATAAATACCTGGGACCTCCCACACATTCCCCAATTTAGTCTCTGCAGAAGGCGAAGCAAGTCAAGAAGATGGCTGTCTCTTTCCTTTGCAGGTAAGCTGGGTCTACACCCGGCCATTGCTTATTCCTATTGCCGCCCGGACTCCTTTGTTAATTCCCCTTGCCTCCCAGCCTTGGCTGCAGGGTCCGGGTGAGGGTAGGGTACACCTCTAGAGGTGTCCTGTTACCAGGAGCCATGCTCCACCGTAAATCCCCCACCAAAGGGTAGGCGGTCGTCAGGTTGGTGATCCTGGCATGGGATGCCCCGTCCGTCTAAAAGCCTTCACTACATATTTAAGTGTAGCTATCGGCCTCCCCCCCCCCCCCCCCATTACTCCTTTTCCTGGATAGTGGGGGGGGGGGGGCTTCTCTCTCTCAGCTCCTTCATAAGACTATTTCATTTATTCAGGCTGGACTTGCCAGCGTGGTTGTGTGAGTGCTGTGGTGTTTAATCTTTTTTTTCACCGCTGCGGCCCGCCCGGTAGCGCCGGTGGGCCGGTCCCGTCTCCGTGGCCGGCTCCGCAGCTTGCTGGGGAGCGTGACCTTAGTTCTCTGTCAGGGGAGGGGGCGTGGCGCTCGGCGCGCCCCGATGCTGCCCGCTTCCTCCTAATGGCGCCCTTTCTCCTGCCTCCCGTTGGCCGTGAGCACTCTCTTCCTGGCTCGGGAGGGGGCGGGGCCAGGCGCGGTGCGTGATCCGCGCTGGCCCGCCCTTCTTTACACTCCTTGGAGCCGCCATTACTGCTGTCTCCCGGGACCTCGGCAATCGTGCGTGCCCTTGGGCCCCCTTCCTTATCTCTTATGCATTAATGTTTGACAAAATACAATTGTAGTCAGGTGTGTTTTTTTTGTCGGCATAGACATGTCTTGGAGATATATATATATATATATATATATATATATATATATATATATATATTGTGGAGATTAGCTCTGGTAGGCGACCGGGTGTCAGCAGTATAGAGGCAGAGGCAAGCAGTTCAAAGTAAAGTCTGTGTTTATTTCACACATAAATCCACAAAAGCATATGTCCAAACAGGTTACATCACCTTTTCAGGAAACAGCAGCATAAATGATTCAATCAGGCAAACAGCTTTTAGTCCTTGAGCAAACGTCCTGTTTACAGTCCAACTAGGCCTCAGGTCCGCATGAAACAGCCTCCACAGGAGATTTCAGCCAGGCTCACAGAGTCTCACTCCCATGTGAGCTCTAGACAAAGGAACCAGCACAGCTGATTCCCCAGGCTATTTAAACAGCCCGCAAAACCCGGACCTGGGTAGTGGGATGGAGTCCCACCCTGCTCTACTCCATCCCAGTAAAGCCGTCCCAGGTTAGCCTTTCGGCTATTCTAAATCATCAGCAGCAAACTGCCACCAGCAGCTGATGCTGGACAAACAAGCTATACGGCTTTACTGCACCAATGCCAGGTACATTGGTGCTACATACCTGCCGTCAATAACGGCCCCTTGCACCTTACCACATACCCCCCCCCTTTGTTCAACCCTGAGGGGGTGGACACATGCCAAACAATGTGTTCTGGACAGGGCATCCGCGTTACCCAACAATCGTCCCGCTCTGTGCTCTACTGTAAACTTGAAGTTTTGTAATGACAAGAACCATCGGGTGACCCTGGCATTCCTGTCCTTAGCCTGGCACATCCACTTGAGGGGAGAGTGGTCCGTAATCAGACGGAACCTTCTCCCCAGCAAGTAGTAGCGAAGAGACTCCAGGGCCCATTTAATGGCCAAACACTCCCTCTCCACTATACTATACCGGGTCTCCGCGGGTGTCAATTTGCGACTCATGTAGACAACGGGGTGCTCCTCCCCGTTGACTTCCTGAGACAGTACAGCACCGAGACCTACCTCGGAGGCATCGGTCTGCACTATGAACTCCCTCTTAAAGTCGGGTGTCACCAACACCGGAGACCCACACAGGGCAGACTTCAAAGCGGAGAACGCTTTTTCGGCCTGTTCATTCCACTTCACCATGACAGACTTGCGTCCCTTTAACAGGTCTGTCAATGGTGCCGCTAGGGTGGCAAAATTGGGAATGAACCGCATATAATATCCCACCAACCCCAGAAATGACTTTACCTGGCGGGTGGTGTTAGGCCGGGGCCAGTTACGGATGGCTTCTAGTTTGTTCACCTGGGGCTTGACCACTCCTCGTCCAATCACATAGCCCAGGTATTTTGTTTCTTCTAGGCCTAAAGCACATTTTTTCGGGTTTGCCGTCAACCCAGCCTTCCTGAGGGAATCCACTACGGCCTGGACTTTGGGTAGGTGACTTTCCCAATCCGTGCTATGGATAATTATATCGTCCAGATATGCCGAAGCATACCGACGGTGTGGCCTGAGGACAATATCCATTAACCTTTGGAACGTAGCGGGAGCGCCGTGTAACCCAAAGGGTAACACCTTGTATTGGAACAGTCCCTCTGGTGTAATAAAGGCTGTTTTCTCCTTGGCAGCCTCAGTCAAGGGCACCTGCCAGTACCCTTTTGTGAGGTCCAAAACCGAAAAGTACCTGGCTTGGCCTAGCTTCTCAATGAGTTCATCTACCCGGGGCATAGGGTAGGCATCAAACTTGGAAACTTCATTAAGTTTGCGGAAATCGTTACAGAACCGCAACGTACCATCGGGCTTGGGAATCAAGACTATGGGGCTGGCCCACTCACTCTTTGATTCTTCAATCACGTCTAACCGGAGCATTTGCTGCACTTCCTCCGCGATAGCTTGTCGCCGGGACTCGGGTACCCGGTAAGGCCTCAACCGGACCTTGACCTGAGGTTCCGTGACAACATCATGTTGGATGACCGAAGTGCGCCCAGGGAGTTCTGAAAACACGTCCGTGTTTCTGCTAATAAACTCCCTGGCTTCCTGAGTCTGTTTAGAGGAGAGGTTGTCGCCAGTTTTCACCTCGACTACTACTTCTCTACTAACAGACCGAGGAATGGGAAGCTCCACCCCCACCATACCTGGTCGGGGACTGTCACCCCCAGGGGTCTCCCTGTCTTTCCATAGTTTCAGCAGGTTTACATGGTACACCTGCTCGGGCTTCCTCCGCCCAGGCTGATGTACCTTGTAAGTCACTTCCCCAACTTTTTCAATGACCTCATAGGGACCCTGCCACCTAGCTAGAAATTTACTGTCCACCGTGGGTACCAGAACCACAACTCTGTCACCGGGGTTAAAGTTCCGTACCCTGGCTTGCCGATTATAAACCCTGCTTTGGGCCCGCTGCGCTGCCTCCATGTGTTCTCTGACAAGCGGCAAGACGGTCGCTATCCGTTCCTGTAGCTGAGTCACGTACTCTACCACACTTTTGTGGGGTGTGGGTTGCTGTTCCCAGGCCTCCTTGGCTATATCCAACAGGCCCCGTGGATGTCGACCGTATAAGAGTTCGAAGGGCGAGAACCCCGTAGAGGCCTGGGGCACCTCTCGCACTGCGAACATCAGATAGGGCAGCAGCAAGTCCCAATTCTTCCCATCCTTGGCGACCACCCTTTTTAACATGGTCTTTAAAGTTTGATTAAACCGTTCTACTAGGCCGTCTGTTTGCGGGTGGTAAACGGATGTCCGCAACTGTTTCACCTGCAGCAGTTTACAGAGCTCTTTCATTACTTTTGACATAAACGGGGTACCTTGATCGGTCAGGACCTCTTTAGGCAGACCTACTCTGGAAAACATTTCCATAAGCTCCTTAGCAATGAGCTTGGCAGAGGTGTGACGCAGGGGCACTGCCTCAGGGTACCGCGTGGCATAGTCCAAGATCACCAGAATATGTTGGTGCCCTCTAGCGGATTTTGGCACTGGACCCACTAGATCCATGGCAATCCGCTCAAAGGGTACCTCAATAACTGGGAGAGGAACTAAGGGACCACGGTAATGAGGCTGAGGGCTGGTCATCTGACATGTTGGACAGGACTCACAATATCTCTCCACCTCCTTGTACACACTGGGCCAGTAGAATCGTTGTAAAACGCGGTCCAGTGTTTTCTGCTGGCCTAGGTGTCCACCCAGAACATGTTGGTGGGCCAAATCCAACACCAATTTGCGATATGAATTGGGTACCACCAATTGTTCCACCACCTCTTCACGTACCTTGTTTACTCGGTACAACATTTCCTGGTGAACCACAAAGCGAGGAAACTGTAACTCCGCCCCTGGCTGTTGTGGTTCACCTTCCACCTCAAGAACATTCTCCCAGGCCCGAGACAGGGTCGGGTCCTGGTGTTGAGCGGTACCAAAGTTAATTGTGGAGACATGGAGATCTGCCAACTCTGGACCTGTTGTCAACTCTTCCACATCTCCAACCATAACATTTAGTGGGGTTGACTCCCCCTCTTCCATTTTAGGGACGGGCACCTCTTCCACGGTGCCTCCTGATTCCGGTTCCCAGGGCACCGGGGTCTCCCCTGAGTAGGGCCAGTCTATTGGGGACACACCCGCCTCGCGGGTTTCCGGAACTGCCAGCTTGGCCCAGTGACCTGAACCCTGGAAAGTCTCTCCCAATAATCAGTTCATATGGGAGTTTAGCGGCGACAGCGACTTCATGTTTCCAGCTGCCGGAGACGGTGGTGAGAGACACTTGTGCTGTGGCATAGTCTCTCAAGTCCCCATGAATGCACAAAACCCCGGTTTTCCGCCCAGTGTACTCATCGGGCAGTACTAAGGCGGGTCTTGCCAGGGTAACCATACTCCCCGAGTCCAAAAGGGCCACAGCCAGGGTGTCTCCCACTTTCACCTGACAGAGGTGACTTTGCCCCACAAGCTCAGGGATACCGGCAGCACACAGCCTCCTGGCATACATGGAAGGGCGGTAACCAAAGTTTACATCCATGGGCTCCCCCTGGTGGGGACAATTGGCTCTGATATGTCCCGGCTCCTTACATCCCCAACACAACACTTGGGCAGGGACTTTGGGGGGTAGGTCCTGAGAGGGTTTAGGGGACACCACCCGCCTGAGCTGGGGCGGGGACCTCCGGGGTTTCCCCGAATCCCTCCTCATGGAGCCGCTTTGCAAGTTCCTGGTGGCCTCATATCGCTCCACTAGGTCCACCATCCCTAGTGCGTTGTCAGGGGATACCTGGCCAACCCAGTGCTGAACAGGGTGCGGTAAAGCCCTCCAAAACATGTCCGCCAGCAAGCGGTCCAAAATGGCAGTGGGGCTTAACAACTCCGGCTGCAGCCATTTTTGCAGCAGGTGCAGCAGTTTATAATACTGGGGTCGGGCGGGCTCTGCCGACTGGTAGCTCCACTGATGCACCCGCTGAGCCCGAACCCACACATTCACCCCCAGTCTCGCCAGTATCTCACCCTTCAGAGTCGGGTAGTCAGCGGCTTGGTCCTCTGGGAGATCAAACAACACCTGCTGGGGTCCAGACGCCAGAAATGGAGCGATGACATCAGCCCACTGGTCATGCGGCAACTTCTCCCTTGCAGCCACCTTTTCAAACACCGCCAGGTAAGTCTCCACGTCATCTGAAGGGGTCATTTTTGTGAGCGCCGAGCGGACAGCTTTCCGGGCATCAGGAATACTTTTGGGCGCACCTGCAGCTTGCTGCGCCATCATATGTTGCAAAAACAGCTGGTTGGTCTCATGCTGCTGCCTGTTGGCCTCCACGAGCGCTTTCACGACCGCCTCCATTTTGTCTGCAGTCCCAGGTAGCAGCCTGGCAGGTTTAATATAGGACATGCACAACAAAAAACTTTTTCGTCGGTTGCTCCTAGCAACGGCCTCACTGCTATGCCCGCATCCGACACCAAATGTGGAGATTAGCTCTGGTAGGCGACCGGGTGTCAGCAGTATAGAGGCAGAGGCAAGCAGTTCAAAGTAAAGTCTGTGTTTATTTCACACATAAATCCACAAAAGCATATGTCCAAACAGGTTACATCACCTTTTCAGGAAACAGCAGCATAAATGATTCAATCAGGCAAACAGCTTTTAGTCCTTGAGCAAACGTCCTGTTTACAGTCCAACTAGGCCTCAGGTCCGCATGAAACAGCCTCCACAGGAGATTTCAGCCAGGCTCACAGAGTCTCACTCCCATGTGAGCTCTAGACAAAGGAACCAGCACAGCTGATTCCCCAGGCTATTTAAACAGCCCGCAAAACCCGGACCTGGGTAGTGGGATGGAGTCCCACCCTGCTCTACTCCATCCCAGTAAAGCCGTCCCAGGTTAGCCTTTCGGCTATTCTAAATCATCAGCAGCAAACTGCCACCAGCAGCTGATGCTGGACAAACAAGCTATACGGCTTTACTGCACCAATGCCAGGTACATTGGTGCTACATACCTGCCGTCAATAACGGCCCCTTGCACCTTACCACAATATATATATATTATAATTTTTTTTTTTTTTTTATATATGTTATTACCCGGTCAATAGTGAATATGATGTTATACATGCTTTTACTCTATGCATATGTTAATGCATGAATCTGTGTGCCTGTCAATATATTAAAGGGGTACCCTTATTATGTCTTTCTGGTGGGACTATTGACTATATTAAGAGGGGTTTTTCTCCCGGTCCACTGTCCCTTGTTCAAATTGGGGTTCCCTGTGCGATTATAAATCCTCCCACTTACGGACACTAAGGGGCATCCCGGGTAGCTTCATAGCGTAATTCCCATTGATCATTGCGACTATCACAAAATCACCATATGGAGGCTCTCCAGGATACTGGACTCGGGGTCCCCTCGGGACAACCCTGGTCGTGTGTGCTCCCTGGCTCTTCCTGGTCCCCTTACTGCTTTCTTTATACTGGGAAATGCGTGGGAGGTCCCAGGTATTTATGGACTGGGAGGGGCTTTTTCTAGTCATCTCTGCAGAAGTTCGCCCTCTACTGGACCATAACCCGTAACACGCATAATTGATATTTCCGAAGCAGGGTGTGAGACATACTTATAATACCCATTTTACAGGTGAGTAATCACAAAATGGTATTTTTTGTTTCCATATCCCTCCTTTATGGCTTTATCTGTCTAAACACATGAAGCTGCAGGTGATGCTTTACAGTGTAAATGCCATTCAGGGCACATTTTAAATCTGCAGAGATCAGAATAAGGCAGATGCCGACCTGCTTTAGTCATTGCATACTTACTGACTCTCGAACTGTTATTTTCTATAGTTACACATCGCATATTGGTTTGGTGTATTTGGCTGCGCGTTTTGCTGGAGGATTTGCTGCTGTAACAAGGGCTCTAAAGGAGGTGAAGTGGAATTTTTTTGTATTTAAATATGTATTTTCTTTTTATTGTGTGATGTACACAGTATAATCATACTTAAAATGATTCCCACCACAGTGGACCAATCACCCACTGCTAGCCTGCTTTGGGGGTATCCTGTACCAGATGCCCTGCTGTGTGAGACCTCCCGGGGTGCCGGTAATCTTGCCTCACGCGGCTCTCTTCACCTGCGGCTGCATCCCTGCCCTCTTTGCAGCTGTGCACATTCTCCGCACCCAGCCATTCAGTTAAGCTGGGCGTGCAGCTTAACTGAATGGCGGCTCTGAGCCGCGTATTATTATGCGCCACATAAACTGCTCGCCTCAACATGGCTCTCCCTCCCTGCCAGAACTCAGCTGCTCCTGAAATTAGAAACAAAGCAATAAAGTAGTAGCATGCCCTGTGAATTCCTTTGCCATATACCACCAGTAATGATAAGCTGGTGGTCTAAAGCTCCGCATCATCAGACTGTGGACACTGGGAGAGAGGAAGAACAGCCAGGGTAATGAGAATGCCTGTCTTACAGGCCCCGTCCATTTTGCTTGTGTGGCATCACAGAGACAAGGGCCAAATATTTCAAATGATAAATCATAAGGTGAAACAGTAAACCTTTATCTCGGCCATCTTTTACAATTTAATAATGGAAAACCGTTTAGGACCATACCAAACGTAGCCAGATTCAATGGTCTATCAATTGCCTTTGCCTTCTGTACCAAAATATAATTAACGTCTAATGCAAATACATATGTTCTCAAAAGTGGGGGTTTCACACAAAAAATGATTTAATTAATAATGCACCCTTACACCCAATCATGCAAAATATGTGTGTGTAATATAAATATATATTCACACACACTGTGCCAGATGACAGGAGATGGCTTGTCATTGCAAAGGTGCCAGTGATTGGGCCTGGGCAGTGCAGAACTCTTATCTGAAGAAGAGGTGACACACAGTGCTGGATTAGCAGTGATCAGCGGCAGGGGATAAAAGGTGAGTATAGCATTTTTTAACAACATTCTGGATAATCCCTTTAGGAAGAAAACATGTAAAGATAATCTATAATCTAAACAAATAACACATCATTTAAATATTTATGTCCAGGTTAAATATTCCCAATGGGAGATAGAATACCAAGGTGATAAATCCACCACACAAGGTGATAAATCCACCACATTTAATATATCCTTTAAAGTGGACCAAAACCCACCCCGGTCCAACAGCGCAAGCAGTGGCCCCATTCCTGCTATCCCTTTAGCAGGGCACCTGCCCGCACCAGGCATTTGTGAATGGCCGGCGCCGGGAACACTCCATGTTAAAGGGTAGCGGGGGATGCGTCCGCAGCGTGCTCCTATGGCGCATGCGCAGCCTCTCGTCCAGACGGCACGCTCATTACGCCCCCCCCCCCCCCCCCCTTCGTACAAGAGCTTGTCTGCACATGCACCATAGGACCGACTAAAGTGAGATTGGGCGACCTGGGGGGTTTCACACAGCGGGGCATCACCTAAAGTGGGTTTTGGTCCACTTTAGGTGCCCTATTCACTGGTATCGGTGTAGGTTATTTTGCTTATATGGTATGGTGCTTGGGGGGGATTGGATTTTACTTACCACTGTTGTGAAGTACCAGTTCGCTATTAAGATGTAGTAGTAATATTTATACCCCGCAGAGTCACTGTAGCTATTTTTATGTTCTGTTACACTTTTATATTTTAAGGTCTTTTATCTTGCAGATCTCTCATAGAGTTCCTGACTTTAAGCCCCAGACACTGCTGGATTTCGGTTCCGGTGTTGGAACGGTTACATGGTAAGGTGTAGTTCCTAGGTAAAAGAAAACAAAGGTCGGATAGAATATTCTAAACCTATTGTGTGTGTTTGGATTGATACTCAGTATTTTACTATTAAAGTGGAGAAAACCCTGCATATGGCAAGTGGCCCTGGTGAATGCCTTCCAAATTTGAGATTCTCTGCAGCGGGGGGTCCCACAGCGCAGCATCCCTACGTTGCATTCCCTGCAGATGGTCTGGTGATGGAAGGGATGGAACTAGGAGTATATGGCGAGGGCAGGGAGGGTGTATGATGTGGGTCATCTCAAGTTGGAATGCCCCCTAGGAAAGTGATTATTTTGAGCCATGTGGGTCACCTTCACATGGTTGCATGTTATGTCTACTATCCTAATACAGCGCTTGTTAACATACGTTCGTTACTTATGTATAAAGTGGTCTAAAACATCCCCCCCCCCATGTTGCCTCTTTTGGGGTTGCCTGATCTGCCAATTTACCTTCTATTGGTCCAGGGTGCCGGGTCCAGCAGCTACATCCATAGTTTTAGTCTCGCACACACTTCTGGCTGCAGCCTATCTGAATGGCTGGGCTCTGGAACGCACATCAGCCGCAAGATGCTGGGGATGTAGCTGTGGCTGCACATGCAAA
Source organism: Gastrophryne carolinensis (assembly GCA_027917425.1). NCBI lineage: Eukaryota > Metazoa > Chordata > Amphibia > Anura > Microhylidae > Gastrophryne > Gastrophryne carolinensis. Next base: position 433,936,728 of record CM051234.1, on the reverse strand, counting down.
GTGGAACTGACAGAAGATTTTTTTTTTTTTTACAGGATCCCCGGGGTTTTAAAAGGTGTTTAATGCAATGGCTAAAGCCAGAATAGCCAGAAATGGTTGCATTTAGGGTAACCATTCAGATAATGTGCTACATCTTTAGTTCACCAGCTATTTGCATTTCCTGATCAACAATGTCAAACTTGTAAACACAGCTGAATGAACTAAAAAAATTAAGGTTAATGCCTTAAATAAAACTGATGTCATACTTCTTTCATATACATAGCAAAAAAGTGCAAATCCCTAAATTCCCCCACTAGGCCCTTTTTGGAGAACAAGTGAAAACGTGACTGCCTCATTGATCCTACTTGCTTGGAGCGATATGTTCTCCGTTTTTAGCTTCCCCATAGTGCTGATAGTCCTGGTGCATTGATTAGAAGGTCACTCAAAGGCCTAGCACTACAGCAGCTGGCATCTGATTTCACCAAGTATGGAGGTGGATCGATTTTGTATTTTTTACTGCAAAACTGGGCTTCATGGTTTAGAAAAAAATGCAGGTTTGTTGAAATGTGTTCACTTGCTTTAACAGACTGATTTGTGATTCTCAGGGCAGCTCATGCTTTCTGGGGTAACAGTCTCAAGGAATACATCTGTGTCGATGGCTCTGCATCAATGAACAACCTTAGTGAATTAATTATGAAAGGTAAGAGGGCCTGTCCTAAAGTCCAGGCAGAACTAAAATAAACATGAACATTCATATTGCCCCTAGCAGCTTATCCATCCTAGTCCAATTGTTTAAAACCTACTGGATCATGAATTCCTGTCCCCTGTTGCACAGCTTCTCAATTCCACGATGACTACGGCGTTGAATGGCCACCCCCTGGCCTCTATCACAGTGATTATTCCTCAAAGCTGCTCCATTCACTGCACTGCACAGGCCTTGGTACACTTTTCTATTGCAGTGAATGAAGCAGGCCTGGCCAGTCATGGTGACTGATAAAGTGAAGAGGTCTTACAACACTGGACTAGGTCAGATGCACATCTCTCTTCAGCTCTTCAAGCTGAGGGTTGGCAAACTTTCTTGTGTAAATGCAACCATCAAAATTGAAGTAAACAAATTCATGAGCTGTAAACCCAATGTCAAAAATGTGCTTCTCATTTTCTGCCAAAGCCGTAGCAGGGCTGAAAAGTTTGCCCTCCTATTCAATTTCATACTTTCAGAACACTGTCCCTTGAAGCTCTCTGCCACAGTGGCCCCGCATCTAATTCTGACCACAGCAGAGCTGTCCCATTTCTTGCCCTTGCCAGCTCATCCACAACACAGAAATTCAAGCACAGAAATCTGTATTGCTTACGTTAAAGGAGCAGTATCGCAAATTTTTCTTGGTGACTTATATTTAAATGGTACTTTGAATATAGGTAAGTGTTGGAGTAAGAATTACAAATTTAGAAAAAAAATGTGTGTGTTGTGCAGCTGGAGACTAATGGCTCATGTTTATGTCTGCTGAGTGTCAGGCCCACACTCTGGCCTGTTCCACGCTGAGGAGAAGGGGAAACAATGTAACAAAGTAATCAGCTGTTCAGTGCTGGCAGCCGTCCAGCATAAGATAACATTGCCTGGCCAGAACTCATATATCTAAAACAGAAAGAAAAGCTCTAGAAGTCATTTACCTGATTGGTAAATTAAATATCAGTTTGAACCAGAGAATCATTGGTTCGAATCTCAGACTCACCAGTTTTTAAATTTTTTTTTTTTTTTTTTTTGGGTGGGGGGGGGGGTATTTTATTTCAGAATTGGATTTTTATGTTTACATCCTGTTTTCTTGCTCTAAACATTTTTTGTTTTGACAGTTTTCCCTTCATGTTGGCTCTGCTGCAGAATCTTTCAGTTTACCATTTTCTCTCTCTCTTTTCTCAACACATTTTTCCATATGATCTTTCTTTCAGCTTTGTTTGTTTTGAGCAAAGCCCAACCCAGGATTTTCACTATCTGGAGTTTTGTTTTGTGCCCCTAGGGGCATCCTGACTTGGGATGCCCTGATATGTGAAATCCCCAAGTTTGCCTGTGAAAACGTACCTTTCCCTGTCCCACAGCGCATGCGCGGGCTCTCATCCAATCAGCGCTGTTTGCACGCAGATGGGGAGCCTGAGCAGTAACCTTCCTGGCCGCCTGGCCTGTCTAAATGACTATCTGCGTGAGCGTGCCAGTGGGGCATCCCGATTTAGGATGCCCAGGGGGGAAGGTCAATGGCCGGGTCTTATAGACTTCAGGGTCGGCCACTCAGTGTTTTGTTCCACTTTAATACCTTTAGATTTTCCTGCACAGTTATTCAAAGAAGAATTTCAGTTATTTTCAGTCAGTTTAGTTTATTTTGTATAGATTTTACACATTTGAGTCACCTGGTCTTATAACAAAAGCAGCACCTCACACACACACACAGTCGTTACCACTGATTACAGTGTCAGCCTCTGAGGTAAAGTGTTGCTAGGAGACCAGTGGGCTAAATGAAGCAGCTCACTAAATACAACCCAGCAGATCCCCCTATTCAGCAAATGGACTGAGCCATTGTCATTATACAATTTAAAAGTAAGGCATATATTTTTTCCTTTTGCGATCGCCACATTATTTATACACATGTTAGAAGCTATTGTGTGGCTATTTAATTATTTATCTTTTTTAATGCAAATTTCGCGATACTGCTCCTTTAAATTGCTTATTTCACTTATTTTATTCTAAGGGGGATAAGGAGGAAGGGAGGTGTGTGCTTAGACAGGCACTTTAAAAGTAAGGACTGGGAGTACTTTTCATGTCAGTAATAATGCACTCAATGTAGTGATGTACCCTATAATTTGTTTTTGTATGGTAGCGAAGTGAACAGAACATAAAGTGTATTTTTTTTGTAGCGTTGTCCCTTCTGGGGTTGTGCTTTATAATACTGTGTGCTCTTTCATTCCATCATGCATGCAGCAGCCACAGTAGTGGAAACCAAGTTAATCTTTATTATGGCTACTTTCATGATCTTTAGCATTGTTTTATGATATTAGGTGTTACGGTACATATTATTAGAGTTGTCTTCTAATACTGCCATCTACTGATCTACTGTGTTTAGAGATTATTTTTTTAAATAAGGCTAATAAATTTGGTTTTGGTTGGATTGATCACTTCTTGATGATCTTCATTCAAGTTAGGTTTTGACACTTCAGCCACTTGTATGAATTGTCAATGAGTTCCTTACTGGCTTAGGGCACACGTGATCAACCTGCGGCCATCCGATATGGCCCCTGCCCTTCTGTGGAGAATGTGGAAGGGGTAAATAGAACGGACATGTAAAGTTAGTTAAATATTGGTACATTTAGGATGGGTGATTCTACAGAGTGATATAGGAGGGGAGCATTGGCAAATAGATGAGACAGCGGTGGCTTGGAAGAATGCAGTGACAGACTGTACAACGCCAACCCTGGGTAAAATCGATGGCACAATAAAATATTTTTTCTATAATTGTATGTGTAGCATAGTTGGGAGCTTAGATGAGTTGAGTATTGGGAACATGGTTTAGAAGTGGGAATTATTGGGGGGGGGGCTATAAATAAAGTACCCATATCTTTAGAGAGGTAAGCCAATAAGCATGTGCATTTATAGCATGAATATAGGAGAATGGTGGAAGGACATACGAGTGGAGCTTGTGGAAACACAAGTGAGTATTCCTTCCTTCCTTCTTTTTTTTTTTTTTTTTTTGTTTTTTTTTTTTTTTTGTTTTTTTTTTTAGGAACTATTCATTGTTATTCCAAATGAAAAAAATCTGAACCTATTCATTGCAGCCCACAACCAGGTGCCAGGTGATTTAAGTGGCCCACGCGCATCAAAAAGTTGAGCACCCCTCAAAGTAAATGAAATGGCTAAAACTTTGAGGGATGCCCTGCGGTACAAGCCACAGCTGTAAGCCTGAGAACTGTAGAGATACTGGTCTGCTTACAAACTCCCTCACTCTGGCTAAAGAATTGTCGTCCTACATGACATAGAAAGCCAAAGGCGTTGGGTGAGCTGGTGCACAGAGCTGTGCATCCCCGCCACCTTGGCGCTGCTGTGACCCTGCGAGTGAAAGCAGAAATAGGTAAGTGCTGCTACCTGATTGGGCATTCAGCTACAATATGTGGACTGAGGTATCCCTAATTGGGATGCTGCCTATTTGTTCATCCCTGCAGTAATTAAGGCCTACTTAAAATGCTTGCCATTTTGCATGTACTTGAAATGAATATATTCTTAGTATACAGTACGTCCTGCTCCAGAAGATTCATTACGTCTGGGTATTACTCCGCCAGATGGCGCTGGACTGCAGAGACCGCGAAATTGGCTCCTCCCGGCCCCTCAAATACCCGGGACCTCCCACAAATTCCCAGATTCTCTGCAGTCTGGACTGTGAAGGACAAGAAGATGTCTCTCTCTTCTCGCAGGTGAGCGGGGCTATTAGCCTGCGGCCCTGTAGTACAATTCCCACCCGTTCCATTGTTAATTGGCCTCCCAGCCTTGTCTGCGCTGGTTCGGGTGATGGTAGACAGCACCGCTGTCAGGTGCTTAGGAGCGCTGCTCCACCGCAATCCCCCACCAAAGGTTAGGCGGCATAGGCTCATGGTGAGCCTTTATGGGATGCCCCTCCCGCACGATTGCCCCTGTCTATCGGTGGGCCCTACGTTAGGTGGCCGCTGCCCTCCCTCACTCTCCCTTGTAGTTCTCGGGTTGAGGGGGGGGGGCGTGAGTGTGTGTGTCTTGTACATTCTCCTTGTGCAGGGTGTGCTTGATTATGCATTCCTGATATCACCGTACGGCTCGGTGGCACTACCTCTGGCGCTGCTGCGTCGTCATTTGGTTCTTTTCGTCACGTGGGCGGCTTGGCCTTGAGGATGGCGCGTTCCGCATCACTGTCTCTGCGGCCGCCCCTCGAGGTATTCTCGGCGCCATTGTGCTTCCTCGTGCTGCGTGGCTGGCGCCTACCTACCGTGGTCCGTGAGTGCTCCTGCGGGCTGTTTGCTTAATTTTTTCTGTTATGTATGCATGTCGCTTACGGTGCCCTTTTGCTTATGTCTTTCAGACGGGTCAAACTCAATTGGTTTCTCCCGGCTCTGACCCCTCTATTAGTTTTTAAACTTATTGAGGCATAGAGTGCTAATTCCTCCCACTTCCCTAGCGGGCTATTGGGGCATCCCGGGTTGCTTTTATAGCGTGAATCCCTATCGGCCGATTGTGCCGCTATAATCGCCATATGGAGGCTTCTCAGGATAATGTGCTTGTGGTTCCTTCGGGACAAGCCCGGCTGTGTGTGGCGTGTGGGGTGTCCCCTACAAGTGTTGACCCAGCAGGTGCTTGCGCTGCAGCCTGGTTTACCGGCAGCTGGGCCTGAACCTCGTATGGCTTTGCCTACTCTCCCACGCTTACATCTGACTCCCAGTGAGCTGCATACCAGTGGGGAGTCTCAACCCGATGTGTCTACTAGACTGGCTAGTGTTGAAAAGTTGCTTGCTAATACTATGGGGCGTAAGGCCTCTGCTAAGAGGCGGCATTTGGTGCCTGATGTCACTCTTTTCCCCATGGAGGCTTAGAAGTTCTTTGATCTGTCTGGTTATACCCCCCTGGAAGAAGGGGAATTGTTCTCAGACGGCTTCAGCTCTTTGCTCACGTCTGGAGGCATCATGTCTCAGACCGGTGGATTCAGGAGGTAGTGTCCTCCGGTTACAAGATAGTTTGCTGCCTGGCCGCCCCCAAGATTCATCAGATCCCGGATGTCTTAGGACCCCATGTCAGCTCAGGCTCTGATTCTGGCGGTGCAAAGCCTTCTGGTGCTGGGGGTCATTTGTCAGGTCCCCTTACGAGAAAGAGGCAAGGGTTTTTATTCCAATCTTTTCACCGTGCCCAAGAGAGATGGGTCAGTCAGGCCCATCCTGGATTTGAAGATCCTCAACAAATTTGTCAGATGCAGGCGCTTTCGCATGGAAACTCTGCGCTCTATCAGTTCCCTGCGTCCAGGGGACTTCATGACCTCTGTGGACATCGAGGATGCTTACCTTCATATTCCCATCTTCCCTGGTCATCAAAGATTCCTCCGGTTCGCTCTGGGGGATCAGCACTACCAATTTGTGGCATTGCCCTTCGGTCTCACTCCCAGGCTCCCAGAGTGTTTACCAAGGTGTTGGCGGGGGTGCTGGCTCTGCTCAGGTCTCAGGGCATCCACATTCTGCCCTATTTGGACGACATTCTCATCACTTCTCAGTCTCTTCAACAGGCAGAGCTGGATACTTAACGAGTAGTGTCCACCCTGGAGTCATTCGGCTGGGTGATCAATCACCCCAAATCTTCCCTCTCCCTCCTTGGTGACGCCATTTCTGGGAATGAATCTGGATACAGTTCAGGCAAGGATCTTTCTTCCTCAGCAGAAGGTGGACAGTCTGCTGGCGCAGGTTTAGTTCCTTCTATCTTGCCCTCATCCCTCCATCAGGCAGGGAATGCAGCTGGTGGGCCTGATGGTGTCATGCTTCGAGGCGGTTCCTTATGCCCAGTTTCACATGAGGCCTCTGCAACTCCCACCTATTGTCAGTATGGGACAAGGATCCTGCGTCCCTGGACCAGGTCCTTGTTCTCCCCCCCCCCCCCCCCCCCTACAATTTCAAGGGCGGTGGGGCCCTCGGGAGGCCCACACCCCTATCAACATTCTGGAACTGAGGGCGATCAGGTTGGTTCTGGCCCATTTGGCCCAACACCTTCAGGGCCGGCCTGTTCAGGTACGCTCGGACAACCAGACGGCAGTTGCCTACATCAATCATCAGGGAGGGACCCGGAGCAAGGGGGCCCTCCAAGGAAGTGTCTCTGATCCTGTCCTGGGCGGAGGACAATGTTCCCTGCATCTCAGCTGTGTACATTCCGGGGTGGAGAATCCGCAGGCAGACTCTGAGCAGAGGGACCTCTCGCCTGGGAGAATGGTCCCTCAGCCACAGGGTGTTTCACTCTCTGTGTCACCGTTGGGGTCAGCCAGATGTGGATCTGTTTGCGTCCCGTCACAATCACAAGCTCCCGGTCTTTGTCTCCCTGTCCCAGGATCCTCTGGCCTTGGCCACAGATACTCTAGCAATGTCATGGCGGGACATTCAGCTTCTGTATGTCTTTCCCCCATTCCCTTTGTTGGGCAGGGTTCTGCGCAAGATAGCTCAGGAAGGGGTCACGGCAATCCTGGTGGCTCCCTGTTGGCCAAGAAGCATGTGGTTCGCAGACATAGTGCAGCTGGCGGTAGATCAGTATGTTCGGCCCAGGGTTCCAGACCTACTCACTCAGGGACATTTACACCATCCCAATTTACAAATGCTGGCTTTGACGGCCTGGCTGCTGAAACCTCCATCTTGATGGAAAAGGGGCTGTCTGCTTCTGTTGACACCTTGATTAGGGCAAGTAAGAAGTCTTCTTCTGCCATTTACTACAGGGTTTGGCGTGCCTACATTGACTGGTGTGAGTCTAGGTCTCTCCCCTGTCGTGTGTTCTCTATCCCCAGGATTCTGGAGTTCCTTCAACATGGTTTGGATCTGGGGCTTCAACTTAGTACTCTGGAAGAAAACAGCCAGGGCAGAGAAATGGCCCTTCAAAGACCTTTTGCTCAGCATTCTCTGGTTAAGACCTTTTTCCAGGGGGCTACTCATGTGCGTCCTCCACACAAGCTTCTGTTACCTGTTTGGGACTTGAACTTGGTCCTTCCTGCTCTGCAGGGTGCTCCCTTTGAGCCTGTGCAGGAGGCTGCATTGGCCATTCTTACTCTCAAGGTTGTCTTTTTGGTGGCTATCCCTTCTGTTAGGCGTGTTTCTGAGTTGGCGGCACTTTCCATCCATGTCCCCCCTACATTGAGAGACACCAGGACAAGGTGGTGTTTCGCTTTAAGCCAGATTTTCTGCCTAAGGTTGTGTCTGCCTTTCATCTTAATCAGGACATTGTGCTACCTTCCTTGTGCCCTAATCCTAGGAACGCTAAGGAGAAGGTCTTGCATTCCTTGGATGTGGTCAGGAATCTGAAGTTCTATCTGGTGGCTACTGCACCTTTTAGGAAAACTGATGCTCTTTTTGTGGTCCTTTCTGGTCCTAGGAAGGGTTTGGCTCCTGCTAAATCTACTATCAGCAAATTGATCTGTCAGGCTGTGATTCAGGCCTACACTGTTAAGGGGAAGAATTCTCCCTTCCGTCTTACTGCTCATTCCACTCGTGCTATTGGTGCCTCTTGGGCTTTTCAGAACCAGGCTTCTGTTGAGCAAGTTTGCAAGGCTGCTACTTGGTCTTCTGTTCATACCTTTTCCAAGTTTTACAAGGTTGATGTTCGGCCTCAGCTGATGCTGTTTTGGGCCGCAAGGTTCTGCAGGCGGCAGTGATCTGACCTGCCGTTGTTGCCTTTTGGGGATCCCACCCTACTTTATGGACACTGCTATTGGATGTCCCAGACGTAATGAATCTTCTGGAGCAGGACGTACTGTATACTAAGAATAATACAGTTCTGTGATTACTCACCTGTAGAATTGGTATTATGAGTATACAGTACGTCCTGCTCCACCCCGCCCTTGGTTTCATTGTTCTTGGATCACCTGTATGGTGATTATCATTGTTGGTTAGTTATTGGTTGGTTCTGTTGTCATTCTCCTGGCTTCTTGTTAACTGCTTTTAAATTTTGGGAATTTGTGGAAGGTCCCGGGTATTTGAGGGGCCGGGAGGAGCCAATTTCGCTGTCTCTGCAGTCCAGCGCCATCTGGCGGAGTAATACCCAGACGTAATGAATCTTCTGGAGCAGGACGTACTGTATACCCATAATACCAATTCTACAGGTGAGTAATCACAGAATTGTATTTTTTTTCTTCTTCTCAGGTGGCGTAGAATCAGGGGATATGCACATAAGGGGCATTTATTTCAGACAATACTTGCCTGTTTCTCCAAAGGTATGTTTTTTTTATTGATCATACTGAATTATTCCATGCTGCCAAAAATTCTCAGATTTCCCTTGGACTTATAGGTGATACCATCAGTTTTAAAGGGGAATTCCACTTTCAATGGCATTTTTAAAAGTTTCCATTGCGTGGCTATACCATGTATTCAATCTGCTGAGCTTATACATACATACATGCATGCATGCATGATCAGAAGAATATAAAAAACATGAAAACCGCATACTGCTAAATAAATCAGTTTTGAGGACCCAATCCTAACATTCCAAAAGGGAGAACAATAAGGCAAACGCCAAAAACCTGACAATAAGGGAGTTTTCGTTTTAAAGTAGACCACCACCCAGGGCTGGCCACTGGCCTTCCTCTGGGCCATCCTGTATTGGGATGCCATACTGTGTGAAACCTCCCAGGTCACCAGTATTCGCCTTTCTCTGGTCCAACACTGCATGCATGGGCCCAATCAGAGCTATTTGCTGTGTCTATGTAATTAAAGGAGCACTATCACGAAATTGTTTAATAAAGAAAATCCATATAAACCCCTCGGCTAATGGGAGGGGGGTTGCTTATACATCCAAACTGATTTAAAACGCCAACCAAGCTTGTGTATTTTTATTTTTCTCCTGGTAGGAATAAAATCCAGCGGTGACAGGTTTAGTGTATCGGGGATGACAGAACCTGTCACCCATGATTTCCTCTTCAATTAAAATAAAAAATAACCTGTCTGAATATTTCTTGATGCAGGTGTATAAGTGACCCCTTCTCCCGCCGCCCAGCATATTTATATGGATTTCCATAATTGGGCCCATTTTTCCAGACAGTGCTCCTTTAAGCAAACAGCTATAATTGTTGACAATGGAGCACGCTCCCTATATCCATATAGGCTGGGGTGTAAGTGCGCACACCACTGGGGATGTGCCCGCTCTCACTCCCCATTGAAGCTTTCAGAGCTGTGCTCCCGAATAACATAGTCATAGCAAACGGCTCTGATTTGAACGGAAACCCGCCATTGGATCAGGAAGAGGAGAGTTGAGTACAGGGCAATCTGGAGGGTTTCATATAGCGGGGCATCGCAATTCGGAATGGCCCCAGGGCACAGAAAAAAACTGGGATAGTCAAAATCCTGGGTTTTGTTCCTCTTAATAAAAACCTTTTTGTGTTCTTTTACAGTGCTCTAATTTGTACTCTCTCGTTTTTACAGGTACAGCATGACTTGGTGATTTCTGCTTTCTCTTTAAACGAGCTTCCAAATTTTGCTGCGAGAGAAAAGACCATCCAAGCTTTGTGGAGAAAAACAGGAGGTTTCCTGGTGAGTTTGATGCACCTTTATGGTTTTATGTTTTTTATATTTATTTAACCCTTGTTTTACATTTCTGTAGGTGCTGGTTGAAAATGGCACAAGAGAAGGACATCAGCTTTTAATGGAGGCTCGAGATATAGTATTACAAGTAAGTCGTGTCATTTTTTTTTTTTTTTTTTTTTTTTTTAAAGCAATTTTTTCTTTTTGTCAAAGGTCATTTACCTAAAAGGGTAAATAACCTTGGCTCGCAGAGGCACCGCAATATCCAGAAAATCCAAAAGCACATCGAGATTTAAGTAAAAAAGAATTACATCAGTGTTTCAAACAGGATACATCAAATTCATTTTGGGAACTCAAGCCTCCCCCCCCCCCCCCCCCCCAAGGCAATGTTTCCACATGCATGTGAGGAAGGGGGGCGTCCCGAAACAACGGCTGTATTTGATATATCCAGTTTGAAACGCCTTGGAAAAATTTGGAATATAATTCTTTTTGACTTCACCCCTTCATGGATACTGTGGTAAGGTGCAAGGGGCCGTCATTGACGGAAGGTATGTGGAACCAAGGTACCTTGGCCTTGCTGCAGTAAAACCGTGTATTTTGTTTCCCAGCATCAGCTGCTAATGGCAGTCTGGTGCTGAAGTGTTAGTATAGCCGAAAGGCTAACCCGGGACGGTTTTACTGGGATGGAGTAGAGCAGGGTGGGACTCCATCCCCTACCCAGGTCCGGGTTTTACAGGCCGCATAAATAGCCTGGGGAGTCAACTGTGCACTGTCTGTGACTAGAGCTCACTAGTGAAGTGAGACTCTGTGTGCCTGGCTGAAAACTCCTGTGCAGACTGTTTCATGCGGACCAGAGGCGGTTTCGGCTGCAAAGTAGCAAGTTTGCCCAAGGACTAAAAACCCTGTTGCCTGTCTGATTTACTTCTGCTGCATTTTCCAGAAAAGGTGATGTAACCAAAAAGGACATTTCGGTTTTATGGATTTTTGTGTGAGTAAACACAGACTTTAAGTTGACCTTTCGCCTCTGAGCCTCTCTCCTGCTGTCTACCAGAGTTAATCGCCACAATTTGTGGAGGATGCGAGGGGCACAGTGAGGCCGTTGCTAGGAGCAACCGACAGAAAAGTTTATTCTAAGCATACAGCACGTCCTGCTCCAGACATAGTAATAACGTGTGGGTGATCCTCCGCCTTCAGCGCCGTGCACTGCATAACATGAAGAAAACAAGCTCCTCCCGGCCCTACATATACCGGAGGACCTCCCACAAATCCCCAGATTTCTCTGCAGTGCTGGAACTGCGAAGACATGAAGTATCATGCTCTCGCAGGCGAGCGGGACTTGACAGCCCGAGGCCCTGCGGGACTATTTCCACCCGTCCTCTGTGTGAATTAATGCCTCCCAGCCTGGGCTGCGTTGGTCGGGTGAAGGTAGGCAGCACCTAGTGTGCTTACGGAGCTAGACTCCACCGCAATCCCCCACCATAGGTAGGCGGTTAAGGCGAATGGTGAGCCTTCAATCGGATGCCCCTCCCGCACCAGTGCCCCACGCCCCGTGTAACGGTGAACCCCGATTATTGGGTCACCTTCCTCACTAGATCCCCCCGTTAGTGGGGGGAAAAAGAGGGGGGGGGGTTTGTGTGTACGATGGCTGAACCTTGCCCTAATTACACTAGACACCTATAGCCCTAAAGGTTACCGTAATCAGAGCTATGCTTCACATTTAGGTCTTTAGTTATCCGCAGCGCCTTTATTGGTATTCACTTGGCGCGTTAGGCGGCTCTGTTCGGGGACGCTACGGCGTTTTTATCACTTGTTCACCCTGTCAGATTATTCTCTGAGGTGATTTTTTTCTAGCAAAACTGTTGTTTTCTGACTGGCTGCGCGCCTTCGAGCTTCGCGCTCTCCGAGGGGGGGCGTGGTTTGGTGCGTTCCGCATCATCGCCTGTTCTGGCCCGCCCTTCGAGGTTCGCTTGGCGCCATTTCCTTCTCACATGCGCGTGGTGAAGACGGTCCTCCCCTCGCTGTTCTGTAAGTGCCCTCATGGGCGATTTTTCCCTAGCTTTTGCTTCTTCGCGCTTGGCTCTGACATCCCTGTTCCCCTTGTGTCTTTCAGACCGCGGACTTCGGCGGCTTCTCTCGGCCCGGTGTAGCGCCCGGTCCAGACCATTTTAAAGAAATCACTCCCACTTCCACTTCCCAGCGGGTGTTTTGGGCATCCAGGGTTGCTTCACAGCGTCAATCCCTACTGGCATATTGAATATAATAATCGCCATATGGAGGCATCTCAGGATATTGTGAACGAGGTTCCCTCGGGACAAGCCCGTCTGTGTGTAGCTTGTGGGGTCTTACCTAGCAGCGGTGACAATGCACGGATCTGCGTTCCTTGTGCCCAGCAGGCGCTAGCTGGCCTCCCCACCTCTTCCGAGGCTGGGCCCGCACCTCGCCTTGTTTCCCCTACTCCCCCAAGCCTGAGCCTAACCCCCAATACTAGTGGGGACTCTCATGCTGATTTGGCCACTAGACTGGCTAGTGTGGAAAACTTAATTGCTGGCTCCTTGGCGCATAAGGCTACTGCCAAGAGGTGTCATTTGAATCCTGAAGCTATTATACTTCCTGTGGAATCTGACGATTTACAGCTGTCCTATGCACACTCTCCCTCAGAGGAAGGAGAATTGTTTTCTGACTCAGGGTCCTATGACGATGAGTCCAGGAGTCAGGATGAGTCTGGTTCTGATCATTGGTCTCAGGATGACGTTGATAGACTGTTGACCCAGATCTTTGATGTGTTATCCCTCTCTCCCCCTCCCACGGCTCCATGCCAAAGGGGTGATCTGTTTCATACCGATAGGGTGCGGTTGGAGTTTCCTGAACAAACTCATTTCAATAATCTCGTCCTGAAAGAATGGGAACATCCCAGCAAACTCCATGGGGTCCCTAAAGCGGTGGATAAGAAGTATCCATTTCCTGCCGACTTGATCAAGTGTTGGACATCGCCGCCCGAGGTCGATGCCCAGATCCTTGGCCTATCCAATACCTCTATCATGTACTCCCCTGACACTACTACGCTGCGGGATCTGGAGGATCGGCATGTCATGCCTTTGCATTTGGGAGAGCGTCGCTCCGCCCGGTTTGCGCCTTAGCCATTACGGCGGTGGTGCTCCGGACTGTGGTTAAGAATGCTCTTGAAGGGGCGGATGACTTGCCCTCTGATGCCGCCAATGCTTTGGCTACCTGTGAGACTTTTGTCAATTATATCCTATCTGCATCGGATGATGCTATTAAGCTGAGTGCTAGGTCCTCTGCTCTGGTGGTAGCCATACGCCGTGCGGTCTGGTTACGCCAGTGGGCTGCTGACAAGGTCGCCAAAAAGGCCCTTACGGGGCTTCCATTCAAAGGACTGCGCCTGTTTGGAGAAAGGTTAGATATCTTTGCCAAAGGGGGCAAATTGCCCCAGCGCAAGCGTCAGGTTCGGCCCTTTCGTGGTCCGAGCTCCCATTCGACCCCCTACCATGGGGCTAAGCAAGGCAGAGGAGTGTCCTTCGCTGGGTCTCGCGCAGATTCCTGGAACAAGAACAGAGGACGCCGTCCCAGTTCATCCTGGGGGCCCAAGCCCAAAGTCCCTCCCAAGACCCCCCAAGCATGAAGGGAAGCCCTCGCCCGTCAGGGTGGGGGGACGTCTACAGCACTTCGAGCACGTCTGGAGACGCCACGTCCCAGACCAGTGGATTCAGGAGGTAGTGTCCTCCGGTTACAAGATAGAGTTTGCTGTACTGCCCCCTACCAGGTTCGTCGGGTCCCGAATTCCACAGGACCCTGCCTCAGCTCGAGTCTTGATGCTGGCTGTGCAGGACCTTCTGGATCTCGGGGTCATTTGCAAGGTCCCCTTAAGAGACAGGGGCATGGGGTTTTATTCCAACCTCTTCACGGTGCCCAAAAAGGACGGGTCAGTCAGACCCATTCTGGATTTAAAAATCCTAAACAGATTTGTCAGAAACAGACATTTTCGTATGGAAACTCTGCGCTCGGCCATTGCCTCGTTGCGCCCAGGGGACTTCATGACATCTGTGGACATCAAGGACGCTTACCTGCACGTCCCGGTGTTTCCAGGACACCAAAGGTTTCTCAGGTTTGCGCTGCTGGATCTGCATTACCAGTTCGTGGCCCTGCCGTTCGGCCTTACGTCAGCTCCCAGGGTATTCACCAAGGTACTGGCGGGAGTAATGTCTCTGTTAGGGCAACACGCGTATGCCCTTTAGCCTTATCTGGACGATATACTCATCACCTCTCGGTCTCTGCGGCAAGCAGAATTGGACACGCAGTTGGTGGTGTCCACCCTGGAATCCTTCGGCTGGGTGATCAATTACCCAAAGTCCTCTCTGTCCCCCTCATTAGTGACCCCGTTTCTGGGGATGATTCTGGATTCACTTCAGTCAAAGATATTCCTTCCTCCACTGAAGGTGGAAGCTCTGACAACGCAGGTCAGGTCCCTGCTCTCAAGCCCTCATCCCTCCATCAGGCAGGGAATGCAGTTGGTGGGCTCGATGGTGGCAAGCTTCGAGGCGGTGCACTTTGCACAATTCCATTTGAGAACTCTGCAGCTTTACCTTCTGTCAGTATGGAACAAAGACCCAGCGTCCTTGGACGAGATCTAGGTGCCTCCCCCCTCGGTCAGACAATCCCTTGTGTGGTGGCTGGACCACGGGAATTTGACAAGGGGCAGATCCTTCCTGGCTCCCTCCTGGGAGACGGTCACAATGGACGCCAGTCTGTCGGGCTGGGGGGGATTCTGGAAGTCTCTGCGCTTCCAGAGGAGGTGGGGCCCTCAGGAGGCCCATCCACCTATCAGTGTCCTGGAACTCAGGGCGGTCAGATTGGTGCTGGAACAATTGACCCAGCACCTGAGAGGTCTGGCGGTTCAGGTACGCTCAGACAACAGGACGGCGGTGGCCTACATCAATCATCAGGGAGGAACCCGGAGAAAGGGTGCTCTCCAGGAAGTGTCTCTTATTCTAACATGGGCGGAGACCAATGTTCAATGCATCTCGGCTGTCTACATTCCGGGGGCGGAAAACCTGCTAGCAGATGCTCTGAGCAGGGGGTCGGCCCGTCAGGGGGAGTGGTCCCTCTGCAACAGGGTATTTCAGTCCCTGTGTCACCGTTGGGGTGTGCCAGACGTGGATCTGTTTGCGTCCTATCACAATCACAAGCTCCCGAGCTTTGTATCCCTGTCGCAGGATCCTCTGGCTCTGGCCTCTGATGCCCTGTCAATGTCTTGGAAGGAGTTTCGGCTCCTGTATGTGTTTCCACCAATTCCCCTTCTGGGCAGAGTGCTGCGCAAGATAGCTCTGGAAGGGGTACCCGCGATTCTGGTGGCCCCAAGGTGGCCAAGAAGAGTGTGGTTCGCAGACGTGGTTCAAATGGCAGTAGATCAGTACGATCTGCCAAGGTTGCCAGACCTGCTAACTCAAGGGTCTCTACGCCATCCCAATTTACTAACTCTGGCTTTGACGGCTTGGCTATTGAAACCTCCATCTTAATGGAAAAGGGTTTGTCTGCATCTGTAGTGGCTACCATGGTGCAAGCCAGGAAGAAGGCTTCTGCCGCTATCTACTATAGAGTTTGGCGTGCTTACATTGACTGGTGTGAATCCAGGTCCCTGCCCTGCCGGGAATTCTTAGTCTCCAGGCTGCTGGAGTTTTTACAACATGGTTTAGACTTAGGTCTTAAGCTTAGTACTCTGAAGGGTCAGGTTTCGGCCCTGTCCATCTTCTTACAGAAGACCTTTGCCCAGCACTCTCTTATCAAGACTTTCTTTCAGGGGGTCACTCATGTGCGTCCTCCTCGGAAACCTATGGTTCCTGTTTGGGATCTGAACTTGGTTTTGTCGGCCCTGCAGGGCCCTCCTTTCGAGCCTATTCATGAGGCCGCTCTCGCTGTTCTCACGCTCAAGGTTGTCTTCCTGGTAGCTATCACTTCGGTTAGACGTGTGTCTGAGTTGGCTGCCTTGTCTATTCAGCCTCCCTACTTTGAGAGACACCGGGATAAGGTGGTGTTTCGCTTCAAGCCAGACTTTCTGCCTAAGGTGGTGTATGCTTTTCATTTGAATCAAGATATTGTACTTCCTTCCTTGTGCCCTAATCCTAGTAACCCTAAGGAGAGGGTTTTGCATTCCTTGGATGTGGTTAGGTGTGTCAAGTCTTACCTGGTTACCACTCAGGCCTTTAAGAAGACGGATGCTCTCTTTGTTGTGCCTCACGGGCCTAGGAAGGGTTTGGCTCCTGCCAAGTCTACCATCAGTAAATGGATTCGTCAGGCTGGTGTTCAAGCCTATACTACTAAGGGGAAGACTCCCCCCTTTCGTCTTACTGCTCATTCTACTAGAGCTGTTGGGGCTTCTTGGGCTTTTCAGCACCAGGCCTCTGTGGAGCAAGTTTGCAAGGCCGCTACTTGGTCTTCTGTTCACACCTTTACAAAGTTTTACAAGGTTGATGTTAAGGCCTCAGCTGACGCTGTGTTTGGCCGCAAGGTTTTGCAGGGGGCAGTAGTTTAAACTGCTTGCTGTTGCCTTCTGTTGGGGATCCCACCCTTCTTTACAGACACTGCTATTGGATGTCCCACACGTTATTACTATGTCTGGAGCAGGACATGCTGTATGCTTAGAATAATACAACTCTATGAAATACTCACCTGTAGAGATGGTATTATATGCATACAGCACGTCCTGCTCCACCCCACCCTGGTTTCTCTTTGTTCTGGATCCCCTGTTTGGTGATTGTTATCTTTGATATTATTGCCAGTTTTGGGTGGTTGTTTTCTCCTGGCCTCTCATTCTCACTGCTTTTCAATGCTGGGGATTTGTGGGAGGTCCTCCGGTATATGTAGGGCCGGGAGGAGCTTGTTTTCTTCATGTTCTGCAGTGCACGGCGCTGAAGGCGGAGGATTACCCACACGTTATTACTATGTCTGGAGCAGGACGTGCTGTATGCATATAATACCAACTCTACAGGTGAGTATTTCAGAGTTGTATTTTTTTTTTTTTTTGTGTGTGTGCATGTCCTGCATTAAGCCTGCCCCAAGCTGTTACCTGAGACCGCAGACAAAATGGAGGCGAATCTGCAGCAGCGCGAGGCCAACAAGCAGCAGCAGGAGACCAACCAGCTTCTGTTACAACATGTAATGCAGCTGCAAGCTGCAGGAGCGCCCAAAAGTGTCCCTGATGCCTGGAAAGCTGTCCGCTTGGTGCTTACAGAGATGACCCCTTCGGATGACGTCGAGACCTACCTGGCCGTGTTTGAAAAGGTGGCTGCAAGGGAGAAGTTGCCTCGTGACCAGTGGGCTGGCGTCATCGCTCCATTTCTGGCATCTGGACCCCAGCAGGTGTTGTTTGATCTTACAGACTCTGAAGGGTGAGATACTGGCCAGACTGGGGGTGAATGTGTGTGTTCGGGCTCAGCGGGTGCATCAGTGGAGCTATCGGTCGGCAGAGCAGGCCAGACCCCCAATATTATAAACTGCTGCAAAAATGGCTGCAACCTGATATATTAAGCCCCACTGCTATGTTGGACCGCTTGCTGGCGGACATGTTCTGGAGGGCTTTGCCGCACCCTCTCCAGCACTGGGTTGGCCAGGTATCCCCCGGCAACGCTCTAGAGATGGTGGACCTTGTGGAGCGATATGAGGCCACTAGGAACTTGCAAGGGGGTTCTACGGGGAAGGATTCAGGGAAACCCCGGAGGTCCCCGCCCCAGCCCAGGAGGGTGGTGTCCCCTAAACCCCCTCAGGACCTACCCCCCAAAGTCCCTGCCCCGGTGTTGTGTTGGGGGTGTAAGGAGCCGGGTCATATCAGAGCCAACTGTCCCCACCATGGGGAGCTCATGAATGTGAACTTTGGTTACCGCCCTTCAATGTATGCCAGGAGGCTGTGTGCCGCCGGTGTCCCTGAGGATGTGGGGCAAAGTCGCCTCTGTCAGGTGAAGGTGGGGGATACCCTGGTGGTGGCCCTTTTCGACTGGGAGTATGGTTACCCTGGTGAGACCCGCCATGGTACTGCCCGATGAGTACACGGGATGGAAAACCGGGGTCTTGTGCATACACGGGGACTTGAGGGACTATGCCACAGCACAAGTGACTAACCACCGTCTCCAGCAGCTGGATCCACGAAGTCACCGTCGCCGCTAAACTCCCTTACGAACTTATTCTTGGGAGAGACTTTCCGGGGTTCATGTCACTATGGACCAAGCTGGGAGTTCCGGAAACCCGCGAGGCGGGTGTGTCCCCAATAGACTGGCGCTACTCAGGGGTGACCCCGGAACCCTGGGAACCGGAGTCAGAAGGGACAACAGTAGGGATGACCGCCACTAAGGTGGAAGGGGCGTAGTCAACCCCACTGAGTGTTATGGTTGGAGATGTGGAAGATTTGTCAACAGGTCCAGAGTTGGCAGATCTCCATGTCTCCACAGGTAGTTTTGGTACAGCACAACACCAGGACCCGACTCTATCTCGGGCCTGGGAGAATGTACTTGAGGTGAAAGGTGAACCACAACAGCCGGGGGCTGAGTTACAAGTTTCCACGCTTGTGTTCACCAGGATATGCTGTACCGGGTAAACAAAGTACGTGAAGAGGTTGTGGAACAATTGGTGGTACCCAATCCTTATTGCAAGCTTGTGTTGGATTTGGCCCACCAACATGTTCTGGGGGGACACCTAGGCCAGCAGAAAACTCTGGACCGAATTTTACAACGGTTCTACTGGCCCAGTGTGTACAAGGAGGTGGAGAGATATTGTGAGTCCTGCCCAACATGTCAGATAACCAGCCCCCAGCCTCATTACCATAGTCCCCTAGTTCCTCTCACAGTTA
The DNA here is from genome assembly GCA_027917425.1 of Gastrophryne carolinensis. Taxonomy (NCBI): domain Eukaryota; kingdom Metazoa; phylum Chordata; class Amphibia; order Anura; family Microhylidae; genus Gastrophryne; species Gastrophryne carolinensis. The sequence goes on along the minus strand of CM051234.1, from coordinate 433,917,644 downwards.
TTGAGGTGCCCTTTGAGCGGATTGCTATGGATCTGGTGGGTCCAGTGCCAAAAGCCGCTAGAGGGCACCAACATATTCTGGTAGTCTTGGACTATGCCACGCGGTATCCAGAGGCAATGCCCCTACGACACACCTCAGCCAAACTCATTGCTAAGGAGCTTATGGAAATGTTTTCCCGAGTAGGCCTGCCTAAAGAGGTTCTGACCGATCAAGGTACCCCTTTTATGTCCAAGGTAATGAAGGAGCTCTGTAAGTTGTTGCAGGTGAAACAATTGCGGACATCCGTTTACCACCCGCAAACGGACTGCCTGGTAGAAAGATTTAACTAAAAGCACCCTCAAAACTCACTTCTTCAGACAAGCATATGACCTGGTGTAAGCAACTCCTATAACCTTCAATGGCACATGCAGCCATACTCAAGCTCTACCACTTGTGACTGCGCCCCCTTTGTCTCCACCCCCATCCTTTAGACTGTAAGCTCGCAAGGGCAGGGCACTCCTCCCTATTGTCTCCTGTGCTCACAACACTTGGGTTTTAACCTGTGGCATCTAATTTTGTATTGTTCTCTGTACTATACGTTTTACCCTGTCTGTAATCATACCATGTAAATTGCTACGGAAGTTGATGGCGCTATATAAATAAACAATAATAATAGTAATAACCAAACTTTAAAAACCACGTTAAAGTGGGTGGTCGCCAAGGATGGGAAGAATTGGGACTTGCTTCTGCCCTATCTGATGTTCGCAGTGCGAGAGGTGCCCCAGGCCTCTACTGGGTTCTCGCCCTTCGAACTCTTATACGGTCGGCATCCACGAGGCCTGTTGGATATAGCCAAGGAAGCTTCGGAACAGCAACCCACACCCCACAAAACTGTGGTAGAGTATGTTACTCAGTTACAGGAACGGATAGAGACCGTTTTGCCACTGCTGAGGGAACATATGGAGGCAGCACAGCGGGCCCAAAGTAGGGTTTATAACCGGCAGGCTAAAGTCCGGAACTTGAACCCAGGTGACAGAGTTTTGGTTCTAGTGCCGACAGTTGATAGTAAATTTCTGGCTAGGTGGAAGGGTCCCTATGAGGTGCTTGGGAAAGTTGGGGAAGTGACTTACAAGGTACATCAGCCCGGGCGGAGAAAGCCAGAGCAGGTGTACCATGTAAACCTGCTGAAGCTGTGGAAAGACAGGGAGACCCCTGTGGGTGACAGTCCCCGACCAGGTATGTTAGGGGTGGAGCTACCCGTCCCTCAGTTTGTTGTTAGAGAAGCGGTTGTTGAGGTGAAAGCTGGCGACAACCTTTCCTCTAAACAGACCCAGGAAGCCAGGGAGTTTATTAGCAGAAACACGGATGTGTTTTCATATCTCCCTGGGTGCACTTCTGTCATCCAACATGACGTTGTCACAGAACCGCAGGCCAAGATCCGGTTGAAGCCCTACCGAGTACCTGAGTCCCGGCGACAAGCTATTGCGGAAGAAGTGCAGCAAATGCTCAGATTAGATGCGATTGAAGAGTCAAAGAGTGAGTGGGCCAGCCCAATAGTCTTAATTCCCAAGCCCGATGGTACGTTGCGGTTCTGTAATGACTTCCGCAAACTTAACGAAGTATCTAAGTTTGATGCCTACCCTATGCCCCAAGTAGACGAGCTTATTGAAAAGCTAGGCCAAGCCTGGTATTTTTCTGTTTTGGACCTCACAAAAGTGTACTGGCAAGTACCCTTGACTGAGGCTGCCAAGGAGAAAACAGTCTTTATCTATATCTTCCAGTATAGGGTATTACCCTTTGGTTTACATGGCGCTCCCGCTACGTTCCAAAGGTTAATGGATATTGTCCTCAGGCCACATCGTCGGTATGCGTCGGCATATCTGGACAATATCATCATCCATAGTACGGATTGGGAAAGTCACCTGCCCAAGTCCAAGCAGTAGTGGATTCCCACACCCCACAAAACTGTGATAGAGTATGTTACTCAGTTACAGGAACGGATAGAGACCATTTTGCCACTGCTGAGGGAACATATGGAGTCAGCACAGCGGGCCCAAAGTAGGGTTTATAACCGGCTCAGGAAGGCTGGTTTGATAGCAAACCCCCAAAAATGTGCCTTAGGCTTAGAGGAGACTAAATACCTGGGCTATGTGATTGGGCGAGGAGTGGTCAAGCCCCAGGTTAACAAAATAGAAGCCATCCGTAGCTGGCCACGTCCTAACACTACGCGCCAAGTGAAGTCATTTCTGGGGTTGGTGAGGTATTACACAAGGTTAATTCCCAATTTTGCCACCGTAGCGGCACCATTGACAGACCTGTTAAAGGGACGCAAGTCATGGTGAAATGGAGTGAACAGGCCGAAAAAGCGTTTTCCGCTTTGAAGTCTGCCCTGTGTGGGTCTCCGGTGTTGGTGACACCCGACTTTAAGAGGGAGTTTATAGTGCAGACCGATGCCTCCGAGGTAGGCCTCTGTGCAGTACTATCTCAGGAAGTCAACGGGGAGGAGCACCCCGTTGTCTACGTGAGTCGCAAGCTGACGCCTACAGAGACCCGGTATAGCATATTGGAGAGAGAATGCCTGGCCGTTAAGTGGGCCCTTGAGTCTCTTCGCTACTACTTGTTGGGGAGAAGGTTTTGTTTGATTACAGACCATTCTCCCCTCAAGTGGATGTGCCAGGCTAAGGACAGGAATGCCGGGGTCACCCGGTGGTTCTTGTCCTTACAGAATTTCAAGTTCTCGGTAGAGCACAGAGCGGGACGGTTGTTGGGTAATGCGGATGCCCTATCCCGGGCACATTGTTTGTCATGTGTCCACCCCCTCAGGGTTGAACAAAGGGGGGGGGGGGGCTATATGTGGTAAGGTGCAAGGGGCCGTCATTGACGGAAGGTATGTGGCACCAATGTACCTGGCCTTGCTGCAGTAAAACCGTGTATTTTGTTTCCCAGCATCAGCTGCTAATGGCAGTCTGGTGCTGAAGTATTAGTATAGCCGAAAGGCTAACCCGGGACGGTTTTACTGGGATGGAGTAGAGCAGGGTGGGACTCCATCCCCTACCCAGGTCCGGGTTTTACTGGCTGCATAAATAGCCTGGGGAGTCAGCTGTGCACTGTCTGTGACTGGAGCTCACTTGTGAAGTGAGACTCTGTGTGCCTGGCTGAAAACTCCTGTGCATGGTGTTTCATGCGGACCAGAGGCGGATTCAGCTGCAAAGTAGCAAGTTTGCCCAAGGACTAAAAACGCTGTTGCCTGTCTGATTACTTCTGCTGGATTTTCCAGAAAAGGTGATGTAACCAAAAAGGACATTTCGGTTTTATGGATTTTTGTGTAAATAAACATTGAACTTTCGCCTCTGAGCCTCTCTCCTGCTGTCTACCAGAGCTAATCACCACAATACCCACAGGGGACGCTCAGCCAATCCGCGGTGCTTGTTCAATTCCGATTTCCTTTGCCGCACTGAGCTCCCTGCTCACCTCTAGCTGTGGGTGTGCCTACTCCAGCCATTCAGAAAGGCCTGGCATGGGACGGCACCCCGCATGCTGGAGATGTGGTCACAGCAGCAAGGGCTCCAGGAGGGAGTACATCTGGGGGCTATATTATATATTTTAATAATCTCAGGCTTTACTTACATTATCAGCAATATTCTAAGCAGACAGCACGTCCTGCTCCAGACATAGTCCTTACATGTGGGTATACCTCCGCCTTCAGCGCCGTGCACTGCGGAACATGAAGAAAACAAGCTCCTCCCGGCCCTACATATACCGGAGGACCTCCCACAAATCCCCAGATTTCTCTGCAGTGCTTGAGCTGCGAAGACATGAAGTATCACACTCTCACAGGCGAGCGGGGCTTGACAGCCCGAGGCCCTGCAGGACTATTTCCATCCGTCCTCAGTGTGAATTAATGCCTCCCAGCCTGGGCTGCGTTGGTCGGGTGAAGGTAGGCAGCACCTAGTGTGCTTATGGAGCTAGACTCCACCGCAATCCCCCTCCATAGGGTAGGCGGTTAAGGCGTATGGTGAGCCTTCAATTGGATGCCCCTCCCGCACTAGTGCCCCTCGCCCGGTGTAGCAGTGAACCCAGTATGTTGGATCACCTTCCTCCCTAGATTCCCCCATTAGCGGGGGAAAAAAGGGGGGGGGTGTGTACGACGGCTAACCCTTGTCCTATTCACACCAGTCACCCATTGTCTTTATTGGTTAACTGGAGTCAGAGCCGCGCTTCACTTTCAGCCTTTTGCTTTCCTACTGCGTTTCACATGGCATTACTCGGCGCGTGCTTCGGCTCTATTTTATTGACGTTTGGCGTTCTATCACGGTATTCACCCTGTCAGATATCTCCCTGACAATATCTATCGCTTCTGATTGGCTGCGCGCCTTCGAGCTTCGCGCTCTCTGGAGGGGGGGCGTGGTTTCATTTGGCGCTTTCCGCGTCATCGCTCGCTCTGGCCGCCCTTCGAGGTTCGCTTGGCGCCATTTCTTTCTCACATGCGCGTGGTGAAGACAGTCCTCCCCTCGCTGTGCTGTAAGTGCCCTCATGGGCGATCCCTTTCCTAGCTTTGGCTTCTTCGCGCTTGGCTCTGACATCCCTGTTCCCTTTGTGTCTTTCAGACCGTGGATTTCGGCGGCTTCTCTCGGCCCGGCGTAGCATCCGGTCCAGACCCTTTTAAACAAATTACTCCCACTTCCCAGCGGGTGTTTGGGGCATCCAGGGTTGCTTTACAGCGTCAATCCCTACTGGCATATTAAATATAATAATCCCCATATGGAGGCATCTCAGGATATTGTGAACGGGGTTCCTTCAGGACAAGCCCGTCTGTGTGTAGCTTGTGGGGTCACACCTAGCAGTGGTGACAATGCATGGGTCTGCGTCCCTTGTGCCCAGCAGGCGCTGGCTGGCCTACCCACCTCTTCCGAGGCTGGGCCCGCACCTCGCCTTGTTTCTCCTACTCCCCCAAGCCTGAGCCTAACCACCAATACTAGCGGGGACTCTCATGCTGATTTTGCCACTAGACTGGCTAACGTGGAAAATTTAATTGCTGGCTCCTTGGCGCGCAAGGCTACCGCCAAAAAGCGCCATCTGAATCCTGAAGCCACTATTCTTCCTGTGGAATCCGACGATTTACACTTGTCTTATGCACACTCCCCCCTCAGAGGACGGGGAACTGTTTTCTGACTCGGGGTCCTATGACGATGAGTCCAGGAGTCAGGATGAATCTGGTTCTGATCTTTGGTCCCAGGATGACGTTGATAGATTGCTGGCCCAGATCTTTGATGTGTTATCCCTCTCTCCCCCGCCTGCGGCTCCTCGGCAAAGAGGTGACCTGTTCCATACCGCTAGGGTGCGGTTGGAGTTTCCTGAACAAACTCATTTTAATAATCTCGTCTTAAATAAGTGGGAACATCCCAGCAGACTCCAGGGGGTTCCTAAAACTGTGGATAAGAAGTATCCATTCCCTGCTGACCTGATCAAGTGTTGGACTTCGCCGCCCGAAGTCGATGCCCCGATCCTTGGTCTGTCCAATACCTCTATTATGCACTCCCCTGACACTACTACGTTGTGGGATCTGGAGGATCGGCGGGTTGATCAACTGGCATGTCATGCCTTTGCATTTGGGGGAGCCTCGCTCCGCCCGGTTTGTGCCTTAGCCATTACGGCGGTGGCACTCAGGACGGTGGTGAAGACTGCCCTTGAAGGGGCGGATGACTTGCCGTCTGACGCCGCCAATGCTTTAGTTACCTGTGAGACTTTTATCAATTATATCCTGTCAGCATCAGATGATGCTATTAAACTGAGTGCTAGATCCTCTGGTGGTAGCCATACATTGTGCGGTCTGGTTACGCCATTGGGCCGCTGATAATGTCGCCAAGAAGGCTCTTACAGGGCTTCCATTCAAAGGGCTGCGCCTCTTTGGAGAAAGGTTAGATATCTTCGCCAAAGGGGGCAAACTGCCCCAGCGCAAGCGTCAGATTCGGCCCTTTCGTGGCCCAAGCTCTCACTCGACCCCCTATCGTGGGGCTAAACAGGGAAGAGGAGTGTCCTTCGCCGGAGCTCGCACAGATTCCTGGAACAGGAGCAGAGGACGCCGCCCCAGTTCTTCCTGGGGGCCCAAGCCCAAAGCCCCTCCCAAGACTCCCCAAGCATGAAGAGGCGCCCTCGCCCGTCAGGGTGGGGGGACGTTTACAGCATTTCCAGCATGTCTGGAGACGACACGTCCCAGACCGGTGGATTCAGGAGGTAGTGTCCTCCGGTTACAAGATAGAGTTTGCTGTACTGCCCCCTACCAGGTTCGTCGGGTCCCGAATCCCATAGGATCCTGCCTCAGCGCAAGTCTTGATGCTGGCTGTGCAGTGCCTTCTAGACCTCGGAGTCATTTGCAAGGTCCCTTCAAAGGACAGGGGCGTGGGGTTTTATTCCAACCTTTTCACGGTGCCCAAAAAGGACGGGTCAGTCAGACCCATTCTGGATATAAAAAATTCTAAACAGATTTGTCAGAAACAGACATTTTCGTATGGAAACGCTGCGCTCGGCCATCGCCTCGCTGCGCCCAGGGGAATTTATGACATCTGTGGACATCAAGGACGCTTACCTGCACGTTCCGGTGTTCCCAGGGCATCAGAGGTTTCTCAGATTTGCGCTGCTGGATCAGCATTACCAGTTTGTGGCTCTGCCATTCGGACTTGCGTCTGCCCCCAGGGTATTCACCAAGGTGTTGGCAGGAGTAATGTCTCTAATGAGACAAAATGGCATACAAGTGTTGCCCTACCTGGACGATATACTCATCTCTGCTCAGTCTCTGCAGCAAGCAGAGCTGGACACGCAGTCGGTGGTGGCCACTCTGGAGTCCTTAGGCTGGGTAATCAATTACCCAAAGTCTTCGCTGTCCCCCTCCTCAGTGACACCGTTTCTGGGGATGATTCTGGATTCAGTTCAGTCAAGGATATTCCTTCCTTCACAGAAGGTGGAAGCTCTGACAGTGCAGGTGAGGTCCCTGCTCTCGAGCCCTCATCCCTCCATCCGGCAGGGAATGCAGTTGGTGGGCTCGATGGTGGCAAGCTTCGAGGTGGTGCCCTTTGCATTTCATTTGAGAACTCGGAGAACTTGCAGCTTCACCTTCTGTCAGTATGAAACAAGGACCCAGCGTCCTTGGTCGAGATCTGGGTGCTTCCCCCCCTCGGTCAGACAATCCCTTGCGTGGTGGATGGACCACGGGAACTTGACGAGGGGCAGATCCTTTCTGGCTCCCTCCTGGGAGACGGTCACAACGGATTCCAGTCTCTCGGGCTGGGGGGGATTCTGCAAGTCCCTGTGTTTCCGGGGGAGGTGGGGCCCTCAGGAGGCCCATCTACCCATCAATTTCCTGGAACTCGGGGCGGTCAGATTGGTGCTGGAACAATTGACCCAGCACCTGAAGGGTCTGGCGATTCAGGTACGCTCAGACAACAGGACGGCGGTAGCCTACATCAATCATCAGGGAGGAACCCGGAGCAAGGGTGCTCTCCAGGAGGTGTCTCTGATTCTAACATGGGCAGAGACCAATGTTCAATGCATCTCGGCTGTGTACATTCCGGGGGCCGAAAATCTGCTAGCAGATGCCCTGAGCAGGGGGTCGTCCCGTCAGGGGGAGTGGTCCCTCTCCAACACGGTATTTCAGTCTCTGTGTCACCGTTGGGGTGTCCCAGACGTGGATCTGTTTGCGTCCCGTCACAATCACAAGCTCCTGAACTTTGTATCCCTGTCTCAGAATCCTCTGGCTCTGGCCTCGGATGCTCTGTCAATGTCCTGGAGGGAGTTTCGGCTCCTGTATGCGTTTCCACCAATTCCCCTTCTGGGCAGAGTGCTACGCAAGATCGCTCTGGAAGGGGTACCCACGATTCTGGTGGCCCCAAGGTGGCCAAGAAGAGTGTGGTTCGCAGACGTGGTTCAAATGGCAGTAGATCAGTACGAACTACCAAGGATACCAGACCTTCTAACTCAAGGGTTTCTACGCCATCCCAATTTACTAACTTTGGCTTTGACGGCTTGGCTATTGAAACCACCATCTTGAAGGAAAAGGGTTTGTCCGCTCCTGTAGTGGCTACCATGGTGCAAGCCAGGAAGAAGACTTCTTCTGCTATATATTATAGGGTATGGCGTGCCTACATTGACTGGTGTCTCCAGGGTGCTGGAGTTTTTACAACATGGTCTAGACTTAGGTCTTAAGCTTAGTACTTTGAAGGGCCAGGTTTCGGCCCTGTCTATCTTCTTTCAGAAGACCTTTGCCCAGCACTCTCTTATCAAGACCTTCTTTCAAGGGGTCACTCATGTGCGCCCCCCTCGGAAGCCTATGGTTCCTGTTTGGGATCTGAATTTGGTTTTGTCGGCCCTGCAGGGTCCTCCTTTTGAGCGTATTCATGAAGCAGCTCTTGCTGTTCTCACGCTCAAGGTGGTCTTTCTGGTAGCTATTACCTCAGTTAGACGTGTGTCTGAATTGGCTGCCTTGTCTATTCAGCCTCCCTACTTTGAGAGACACCGGGATAAGGTGGTGTTTCGCTTCAAGCCGGACTTTCTGCCTAAGGTGGTGTCTGCATTCCACTTGAATCAAGATATTGTGCTTCCTTCCTTGTGCCCTAATCCTAGTAACCCTAAGGAGAGGGTTTTGCATTCCCTGGATGTGGTTAGGTGTGTCAAGTCTTACCTGGTTACCACTAAGGCCTTTAGGAAGACGGATGCGCTCTTCGTTGTGCCTCATGGGCCTAGGAAAGGTTTGGCTCCCGCCAATTCTACCATCAGTAAATGGATTCGTCAGGCTGTGGTTCAAGTCTATACTACTAAGGGGAAGACTCCCCCCTTTCGTCTTACTGCTCATTCTACTAGAGCTGTTGGGGCTTCTTGGGCTTTTCAGCACCAGGCCTCTGTGGAGCAAGTTTGTAAGGCCGCTACTTGGTCTTCTGTTCACACCTTTACAAAGTTTTACAAGGTTGATGTTAAGGCCTCAGCTGACGCTGTGTTTGGCCTCAAGGTTTTGCAGGCGGCAGTAGTTTAAACTGCTTGTAGTTGCCTTTTTGTTGGGGATCCCACCCTTCTTTACGGACACTGCTATTGGATGTCCCACATGTAAGGACTATGTCTGGAGCAGGATGTGCTGTCTGCTTAGAATACCCACCCTGATTTCACTTTGTTCTGGATCCCCTGTTTTGGTGATTGTTATCTTTGATATTGTTTGCCGGTTTTGGGTGGTTGTTTCTCCTGGCCTCTTATTCTCACTGCTTTTTAATGCTGGGGATTTGTGGGAGGTCCTCCGGTATATGTAGGGCCAGGAGGAGCTTGTTTTCTTCATGTTCTGCAGTGCACGGCGCTGAAGGCGGAGGTATACCCACATGTAAGGACTATGTCTGGAGCAGGACGTGCTGTCTGCGTATAATACCAACTCTACAGGTGAGTACTTCAGAGTTGTATTTTCTTTCTCTCAAACTTGCCTCTCTCCCTTAGGGAGGTGATAAAGAAATTTGGGACGATCGGCCTGCGTGTGTATTTGCTCCGGTAAGAGACATGGTTTGCATGTTGAAATCTAGAAAGATGCATTCGATGTTCAATTGCTTTTGTGCATAAGTGGATCCAGGTCCATTGCTGCCCAGTCAACTGCCCGTCCTTCCTGTTTCTCTATTGTGGCAACACCCCTGCCATCAGTCACAGTGAGCTGGCACACCCCTCCCCCCGCTGCAATGGAAAGAGGTACTTGAAGACCTAACATGCATCCATACATGAATGGAGGGAGTGTTCCAAGCTCACATTGACACGGCCAGGGGGCGCCCCCACATCAGAGAGACAGAGACGCACACTCAACCAGGCGGCGATGGACCTGGATCCAGCGAGAAAAGGAGTATAGCTTTTTTTTTTTTTTTTTTTTTGTAATTTGCCTGAAAATTGCCTAACCTTTTTTATTTTTAAAGGGTTTGGCCATACAAAAAAAATTTTGTAAAATCAAAACATTGCGTACCTGCCATGCAAAAGATTCATCCTAGTAAGCTGCTGAATAAAGCTGTTTTCAGAGAGCCCTTGGATTATATTTTTTCATTACCACATTTTTTAGCACTGAGGTTGGACCTCAGCTATCCTCCCCTGCACCAATAAGCATTAGTGTGTCCCATCCAATCCAGTGCAAGAGGTATGCACAGAGTGCACCTCTCTGTGCTAACATGAGAGCTGGTCCTGAACACCGGGATGCATCCGCTGCATGACAGGTGGGCAAACGAATAGTCTTCACACTTAGCCTGAACAATCCCTTGTATAATCTTCTTCTTCTTTTTTTTTTTTACATCTATTTCATAATCTGACTATTGCAAGACCCCATTTATACTCTGTTGGAGCCTTGGTGTAATGTCACCAATGTAATCCAGAAATTAACACACCAGCAGCGCCTGAGAGATCTTTTCTGTTGAAAGGTTATTTCAGAAAGAACAAAACCCTGCTCTTTAAGATTTCACGTCCGGCCTCTGACCTTCCCCCGGGGGCATCCCAATTTGTGAAACAACATCAGATTGTCAGGAACAGTTTCTGACTATTTGCAGTAGTGGGCGGCCCCATTCCCTGCCATTTTCAGGCTGTGCACACTTTCGTCCTAGCCATTCAGATAGGCTGGGACGGGAGCGCATGCGCTGCTGAGGATGTGACCGTTTGCGCTCCCTATTGCAGATAGTCGAATAACATTGGACCTGGTCCCAAAAGTAAAGCTGGAAAAACCTCGATCTAGGGCAATAGGTGTATATTTATTCTACCCACATGAGTGATTTAGGTGTATAGATTTTGCAGGTGAGATCTGCATTATAAGGCAGGCTTCAATGTTTTTAATGGGTAATGTATTGGTTTACCATCTTCTTATCATTCGTGCATAAGCCAATGATGTTGCCAGGCCCCAAACAATGACATTTGGGTATATAGACTATTCCTCAGGGCCTTTCTATTTTTGGGATGATAGACCCTTCAAGATTGGGCTCGCGGGTGGAGGGCCAGGCATAATATTCTGTGTTTTCATTTCAATTTTCTTTTCTTTACCAGTGCCCTCATGAAATGCAATGTCCTAAACTGGCTGAAAAGGCCAAGTTGCCGTGCAACTTTGTGCAACAGTACCAGTCCTTACCACTAAATTGGGTAAGCATTAAACCCTTCCTAAAAGCTTTTTTTTACATAGCTATGATATAACTTTTTTTTTTTTTCTTTTTTATTTCATAACCTATTATGTGTGGTCTTTGCAGAACCCACCCGAACGCTGGGAGAAGTTTTCCTTCTTGATATTTTCCCGTGGCATTGTGGCCAGTAATGACTCAAATTGGCCGCGTGTAATTGGACCTGTGTTACGGCGACCACGACATGTTCACTGCCACACATGTGCCTCAGATGGGAAATTGCACCATGATGTCCTCACACCCCGGAGACATGGAAAGTATGTTTCATTGCATAGCATTTGACACACACCTAAGCTGTTACTTTATTCTAAGCATACAGTACGTCCTGCTCCATATATAATACTTACACGTGGGTAATCCTCCGCCAGATGGCGCTGTGCACTGCAGACATGCAAAAAACAGGCTCCTCCCGGCCCTTCACACACCCAGGGATCTCCCACAAATCCCCAGATTTCTCTGCAGTGCTGACTGCGAAGACATGAAGTATCACTGTCTCGCAGGTGAGCGGGGCTATTACAGCCTGCGGCCCTGTTGGACTATTCCCGCCCGTCCTCCGTGTGATGTGCCTCCCAGCCTGGGCTGCGCTGGTCGGGTGAAGGTAGGCAGCACCATGTGTGCTTAACGGAGCTATGCTCCACCGCAGTCCCCCACCATAGGGTAGGCGGTTAGGCTGATGGTGAGCCTCATAGTGGATGTCCCTCCCGCATTATTGCCCCGTGTAGAGGTGGACCCTGTTTAGAGGGTCACCATCCTCCCTTGCTTTCCCCCGTATTCGGGGGGGAAAGGAAAGGGGGGCGGGGGGTGTGTGGTGGTCTCAGTGTACACTATTGTCACGATTATGGCCATACTTTGCCCCTGACCGGCATATAGGTGTCAGAGCCGCACTGTTTGCTTCGTCTATTCTGGCCGCCGACGTCTGCCTTCTTTTTGACTTCTCATTCTATGCAATTGCGTACAGCACGCCTTATCATCCTGCAACTTGAGGCAGGAAGCTAATCTTTTTACATCGCCTACGGGCGGCGGAATGGTGGCGGCGTCTTTGGACTTTACGAGCACCCACTAGCAGACGCTCTTACTCATACTATATGATTAACTTGTCAGCCTTAACAGCCGCTTCAGAGCTTCGCGCTCTTTGGGGGAGGCGGGGACCTGGGGTGGCGCGCTCCGTGTCACGCCCAGATCAGACCCGCCCTCTGAGGTTTGGTTGGCGCCATTTTGCGGATCTTCGTGCGCGTGTTGGCGGTCCTTCTCCTCCCCTGGTCTTTATTAATCCCCTTGCAGTGCATGGTCCTGACACCTACTGTTCCCCTTCTGTCTTTCAAACGTTAAAGACTCCGGTGGCTTCTCCTGGCCTAACATAACTCGTAGCGGGCTTACAAAAATTCTCCCACATTCCTAGCGGGCCTTTGGGACATCCAGGGTTGCTTATTGCATAAATCCCTACCTACTTATATTGCACTGATAATCACCATATGGAGGCATCTCGGAATTTTGTACCCGGGGTCCCTCTGGGACATGACCCGCTGTGTATAACGCGTGGCTACCCTCACTGTGGTGCTCAGAGCGCACTGATCTGTGCACGCTGTGCCGATCAAGTACTGGTCCGGTTGCCGGAATCGCCAGGGGCTGTTCCTCGCTCTGACACTCCTATTCCTCCAGGCTTGAATCTTGCTGCTCCCGAGTCGCTTACGAGTAAGGAGTTTCGGCTAGATGTTTCTTCCAGACTGCCCGCGGCTGATCAGACTAGTGCAGGGTCGACAAAACGCTTGGGCCCTGATAAGAAGCGGTCCTCTACGCCCTCTGTTTCTGCCCCTGCTAAGGGATCGGAGGAGTTCGCTACTCCGCGTGCCTGCACCACTTCTGATGGAGGAAGGTTGTTCTCGGACTCGGGCTCATCCGATGAGGAGCCGAGGAGTCATGACGATTCTAACCTTGAAGACTGGAACCAGTTTGATACCGTTGACTTGTTGAGTAGGATCTTTAAGACCCTGTCTATCTCCCTCCCTAACGCAGCTCCCCAGCCGAGAGAGGAGCGTTTCCATACAGCGACACCGCGCTTGAAATTCCTCGAGCAGGCTCACTTCCATGCTCTCGTACTCGAGGAATGGGAACACCCCGGTAAGCTTCTAGGGGCCCCAGGGGACTGGGATTGGAAATACCCTTTCCCCCCTGAGATGGTTGATTGTTGGTCATCGCCCCCTGTGGTAGACGCTCCGATCATTGGGGTTCCTAAACCCCCCTTTATTGGGACGCCAAGAACCGGCGCATGGATAAGCTGGCTTCACACGCCTTTTCCTGTGCAGGAATGGTGTTGCGCCTAGTCTGTGCCGCGGCCATCACTGCAGGGGCCGCCAAAACCCTCCATCGGACAGATGCTTGAGCATCACGTTAACGATCTCTCCTGGGAGGTGTTTAATGCGCTCTCCAGTAGTGATGTATTTTTGAGATTTATCCTTTTAGCTATGGATGACACCATTAGAATTTGTGCGAGAACTTCCGCCCTTGTGGTGGCTTCACGTCGCATGGTCTGGCTGCGGGAGTGGGGTGCTGACTACGCTGCTAAAAGGACTCTTACCAGGTTCCCCTTTAAAGGGCATTGCCTGTTTGGGGCCCGTCTGGACCGGTTTGGAGAGAAGGGCAAGTCACCCCGGCGCAGGCGCCCGTCTCCGCCCCCTCGGGACAGGGACACCCCTCCATACCATAGCGTTAAACAAGAACCGGGGGTGTCCTCCCGGAGTCTTAGTGCAGACCCCTGCCCCACGAGCAACAGACAATGCTCTGGGCCCTCCGGCAGGGTGAAACCTAGATCTTCCACCAAATCCCCTCAAACATGAGGGGGCGCCCTCGCCCGGCTGGGCGAGGGGACGACTGCAGCACCTTGCTCCTATCAGGAGGCATTTTGCCTATTCTAAGCATACAGCACGTCCTGCTCCAGATATAGTAATAACGTGTGGGTAATCCTCCGCCTCGGGCGCCGTGCACTGCAGACATGTAGAAAACAAGCTCCTCCCGGCCCTACATATACCGAAGGACCTCCCACAAATCCCCATACAGCGACACCGCGCTTGAAATTCCTCGAGCAGGCTCACTTCCATGCTCTCGTACTCGAGGAATGGGAACACCCCGGTAAGCTTCTAGGGGCCCCAGGGGACTGGGATTGGAAATACCCTTTCCCCCCTGAGATGGTTGATTGTTGGTCATCGCCCCCTGTGGTAGACGCTCCGATCATTGGGGTTCCTAAACCCCCCTTTATTGGGACGCCAAGAACCGGCGCATGGATAAGCTGGCTTCACACGCCTTTTCCTGTGCAGGAATGGTGTTGCGCCTAGTCTGTGCCGCGGCCATCACTGCAGGGGCCGCCAAAACCCTCCATCGGACAGATGCTTGAGCATCACGTTAACGATCTCTCCTGGGAGGTGTTTAATGCGCTCTCCAGTAGTGATGTATTTTTGAGATTTATCCTTTTAGCTATGGATGACACCATTAGAATTTGTGCGAGAACTTCCGCCCTTGTGGTGGCTTCACGTCGCATGGTCTGGCTGCGGGAGTGGGGTGCTGACTACGCTGCTAAAAGGACTCTTACCAGGTTCCCCTTTAAAGGGCATTGCCTGTTTGGGGCCCGTCTGGACCGGTTTGGAGAGAAGGGCAAGTCACCCCGGCGCAGGCGCCCGTCTCCGCCCCCTCGGGACAGGGACACCCCTCCATACCATAGCGTTAAACAAGAACCGGGGGTGTCCTCCCGGAGTCTTAGTGCAGACCCCTGCCCCACGAGCAACAGACAATGCTCTGGGCCCTCCGGCAGGGTGAAACCTAGATCTTCCACCAAATCCCCTCAAACATGAGGGGGCGCCCTCGCCCGGCTGGGCGAGGGGACGACTGCAGCACCTTGCTCCTATCAGGAGGCATTTTGCCTATTCTAAGCATACAGCACGTCCTGCTCCAGATATAGTAATAACGTGTGGGTAATCCTCCGCCTCGGGCGCCGTGCACTGCAGACATGTAGAAAACAAGCTCCTCCCGGCCCTACATATACCGAAGGACCTCCCACAAATCCCCAGATTTCTCTGCAGTGCTGGAACTGCGAAGACATGAAGTATCACGCTCTCGCAGGCGAGCGGGGCTTTACATCCCGAGGCCCTGCGGGACTATTTCCACCCGTCCTTCTTGTGATCAGAATATGCCTCCCAGCCTGGGCTGCGTTGGTCGGGTGAAGGTAGGCGGCACCGTGTGTGTTTAACGGAGCCATGCTCCACCGCAATCCCCCACCATAGGGTAGGCGGTTTTGGCCGATGGTGAGCCTCTAGTGGATGCCCCTCCCGCATTATTGCCCCGTACCCCGCGTAGTGCTGGACCCTATGTAAAGGGTCGCCATTCTCCCTCTTTTCCCCAACTATTTAAGGGGAAAAGAAAAGGGGGTTATGTGTGTGGCGGTCCCAGTGTACCGGTGTGTCACGCTCGTGGCCTTTATTCTGCCTATTATTAACTTAGAGATGTCAGAGCAGCGCTGCTTGCTCCTTATTTCGGCTGCTGCCGTATGTTTATACATTGCTTGCTGCATAGTCTTGATGCTGCGGTGCCCGTCCTTATTAATGTTCCTTTCTATTGATTCTTAGGCGTTGGTTGTATCTTTGCCTTTATTATTACCTCAGAGCTTCGCGCCTTTTAGAGTGGGCGGGGCCTTAGTTCGGCGCGCTCCGCATCATGGCAGAGCATTGAGCCCGCCCTTCGAGGTTCGCTGGGCGCCATTTTGTTGAGCTTCGCGCGCGCGTGGTGGCGGTCTCCTCCTCCACTTGATCTGTAAGTGCCCTCGCAGGCGAATCCCTCTCAGACGCTGAGTTCCCGGTGGCATATATATATATATATATATATATATAAATATATATATATATATATATATATATATATATATATATATATATATATTAGCGGGCCTTCCTAAAATCTCCCACATTAATCAGCGGGTTGTTGGGGCATCCAGGGTTGCTTATTGCATAAATCCCTATCGACATATTGTGTTTAAACAATCACCATATGGAGGCATCTCAGGATTGTTTTACCGGGGTCCCTCTGGGACAAGACTGGCTGTGTGTAGCGTGTGGTCTCCCCCATGCTGAGGCGGACGGGGCACGGGTCTGCGCGCCATGTGCCGAGCAGACGCTGGACCTGCGAGCGGAGCCTGTGGGCTGCACCTCGCTCCTTCTCTCCCCTTTCCTCTTGCCTAAATGTCACTCCTGTTGAGTCTTGTACAAGCGGGGAGTTACAAATAGACACCTCTCCTAGACGGCCCACGCTTGACCAGATTGTTGAAGGGTTGTCCGGCCGGGTGGGTCCCGGCAGACAACTGCCCTGGACTCCCCCGGCTTGGCCTGTCCTATTGGCTCGGAGGAGTCCTCTTCTCCGCGTGTTAGTGCTACGTCGGAAGATGGCGACCTGTTCTCTGACCTAGGTTCCTCTGACGAGAGGCCGAGGTGTCAGGATGATGCTGGTCAGGATGACTGGGACCAGCTTGATATTGGTGGTATGTTACTCAGGATTTTTAAGGCCCTGTCCATTTCGCCTCCTGGTGCGGTCCCCAGGCCGAGAGGGGGGCGCTTCCATACTGCGCCTGCGCGCTTGGAATTTCACGAGCAGGCTCACTTCCATGCTCTTGTGCTTAAGGAATGGGAATGTCCCACTACACTTCAAAGGGCCCCAGAGGATTGGGTTTGGAAATACCCTTTTCCCCCCCGAGATGGTGGATATTTGGTCTTTGTCTCCAGCGGTGGACGCACCAATTATTGGGTTCCTAACCCCCCCTTCCTTACAGCTCCGGCCTACAGCTCCTTGCGGGACGACGAGGACCGGCGCATTAATAGGCTGGCTTCCCACGCCTTTACCTGTGCAGGAACGGCGCTGCGCCCTGTCTGTGCCGCGGCCATCACTGCAGTGGCCGCTAGAACCCTCATAAGAAAGATGCTGGAGCATCAACCTGAAAATTTACCCTGGGAGGTGTTTAATGCACTCTCCAGCTGTGATATCTTTGTTAAATTTATCCTTTTAGCTCTGTATGACACCATCAAAATGTGTGCGAGGACCTCTGCCCAAGTGGTAGCTATACGTTGCCTGCTCTGGCTGCGACAGTGGGGGGCAGACGATGACGCTAAAAGGACCTTGACGGGGCTCCCCTTTAGAGGGCATCGCCTGTTTGGGGCCCGTCTGGACCTATTTGGAAAACAGGACAGTTCACCCAATCAGGGGCGGCCATCCCGGCCCCCTCGGAGCAGGGATACCCCTCCACCTCCATATCATAGTGTTAAGCAGGAACCGGGGATGCCCTTTGCGGGGTCTGGTTCGGTATCCTGTCCCAGAAGTGACATTCAACGCCCGGGGCCCTCTGGCCGGGCTAAGCCCGTATCATTCACCGAAAACCCTCAAGTATGATGGGACGCCCTCACCCACCTGGGTGAGGGGATGGCCACAGCATGTTTCTCCCATCAGGAGGCATCCTGCCTCGTTCTAGTGGCGTTAGGAGGTAGTCCCTCCGGATACGGGACAGTGTTTGCTGGGTGGTCCTTCCCTGAGTCGGTCAGGAGGTCTACGGTCCCCTGTTTTTCTTCAGGTATGGGTGCAGGCTTTCCTGGGCCTGCCAGGTATGGCTTCCTTGCCAGAACGCCATTATTATATAGAGACTGGGGCCTCTGCGCCAGTTGTTCCTCCCTTCCCTTGGGGATGAGGGAGTCTATCTTTCTGACCCCGTGGGGGTTTAGCATCTGTATCCATTCAGGCTTGGCGCCTCTGAATGGGCTGTCGGCGCCCTATATACCAAGGTTCCTCTGGCCGCCCGTGGCGTGCTGAGAAGTTTATTCTGACTCCAAGATGTCTTCTGGATACTTAGCCCACTACTGCTGGGTATTGGCGGTCTTCGCCGCCGTTTGTGGCTTTGGCTGGGTCCCCTGTTGTGTTCTTGTGCCCGCTAGGCTCTGAAGGGGTGTGATGTCTTGCACGACACCAGGGGGCAGCTACCAGGGGACCTATCAGGTCCTCCTTTTACTTACAAGAGGGAGTCGTTTGGATGGACCTTAGTTGACCTTAGTTGACTCAAGCCCTACTCTGTTCCATCCTCCAGTTCCGGGATTATATCTGGATTAGGTTTCAGCTAGTGCCTTTTCTCTTGGCTATAAGGATTTTTCTGGAACGAGGTCTCTGGTCCTTCGTCCTGTCTCGTTATTATCTCCAGGCAGAATTGCACCTGGTGTGGCCGTTGTCGGCTGGTCAGTTGACATCCCTTTTTTCTCTTTGCCCTTGGGCTCTGAGGCATTTTAGCTATTAGTCCTGGATGAGGGTTCAGCACCCTGGATCTAGGTCTGTTTACCCTCCTTCTAGTGGAGGCGGTTACTCTTCCGCTGGTTTACTCGAGGAAACCGTCAGGGTTCATTCCCTACCTTTCTGTTTCTCCCTGTCAATGGTTACCATGGTACCAAATCTCGCAGGTTGACAAAGGGGGCTTGTTGTTCTGACTCCCCCGGTGGTTCCTAGGTAGGGACCTTGAAGGATCCAGTTACCTATGGTCTTTTTTTGTCTCTATGAGCCTCGGTGGGCTCTAGCTTGCTGGACTACTCCCTTTCAGTACCTGTCCATTTGGGGACTCTTGGTCCGTTGTAGGACAGTGGCATGTTCCTTGTTCCCTGTGCAATTCTTGGGTCTAGCTCTATTCCAGGGGAGCTCTGATTCCTTCTATTCCCCTTTCTTGTGATATCCCTCCTCTGGCAGGAGGTTCTCTATATTCCATTGAGTTCATACTGGTATGGTCCTGTTGGACTCCGTCTCTAGCGCAGGGTTCTACCCTTATTATTGGTCCAGATTGGTCTGCCCTAAGTAGGGTTTAGTGGTTCTGGCTGGACATTACACTTGAAATGTCTTATCCCCTTGTCCTACTGGGCGGGGGTTTGCGCAAGTTCTCCGTCGGCTAGCAGCACCGTTATGCTGGGGGCCTGGGTGGACCAGTGGGGTGTGGTCCGCATAGGCTTCTGTTGAGAACAGTATGCCTGTATGTTCCCTCACGAGGTCTATTTTGTCATGGTCGGGCTCCTTTATCTTAGGCTCTACCTTGGCGTTCGGCAGGTTTTGTGCTTACCCTGTTGGAGATGACATATCTCGGGGTGTCTAGTTCTTTTGGAGAGCTAGGATCTAGTTCCTCCTCTTCGTTTTTCTTCCTTCTGCCACGCTATGTTAGGGTATGTTGTACCCATACTGTCTTGCTGGGTCTAAGCTCTTTTCCTTGTAGGACGACCTCTGTTCCTGGAGATTAGGGTCCTATCAGCAGTGTTGGTATTGGTTCCCAACTTAGTTCTGTGAAAGGTTCAGGGCTTGCCCTGTTCACCTACTGCAAAAGCCTGATCCAATCTCTTGTGTTGAGCATTCTTCAGGGTCTGCTCCGTTGCATTCCTTGGGGAATTCCTGGTTCCCTTTTGGGGGGATTTCTTATCCCGATGCCCTGATCGGGGTTCTCTTAGTTCTTATTCAGGTTCTTGTCTGAACCGTTCCTTCCATCATATCACTCCTCCGGGGCGGTTGCTCCAGTCAGAAGTGTGCCATACAGGATGGCTCTGTGGCGGTTCTAATCATTCCATATATGTACATTGTTATTTATATCTGTACCGGTGCCGCCTTACGCTGAGTCTGGTTCCAGACGAGGGTCTTTATTCGCATTATTCCAGATTCTACGGTCTCTGGTCTATTGTCCTGCTTACTATGAGATAAAGGGACTTGCATCTCTCTACTGGGTTGGAGATCTTCCTGAATGTTTTTTTGTCCATGGAGGGATTTTGCCTTTTAGGGGTTCGGTGTTCTCTTATGAAGTACCGGCTCTAATTACCTCCACGGGTGAGGTGCCTTTGGATTGATCTTACTTGGCTAGTTTTGACCTGCTGTGCCGAGAAGTATACCTTCGGCTTCTGTTGAGTGTTGTTGTTAGTATTCCTGCTGGTCCTGTCTGAGACCAGGTTCCATATTCCCTGTCGGGGAAAGTTTTGATGTTGCCATGGCTGCCCTCCTTACAGTAGCATTGTTAGGCCATTACTTCTGGCCTATTTTGTTATGGGAAGATTCTTCTTCTCTACTGTTTTCTGTTCTCTCACTACTTGCGATTGGTCTTGTGACTCTTAGCACTAAGTTCTGGTGAGCAAGTTGGCTAGTCCGCTGCTTGGGTTTAGTTCTCCCTTTACAAGGTTCAAAGGTTGAGGTTAGAGCATTGCTCTCGTTGCTCTGGCAGCATGGTTGCGGGTGACAGCGCTTTACTGCTGGCTGTGCCCTTCTCACAGGGATCCCACCCTACTTATGGACACTGCTATTGGATGTCCCACACGTTATTACTATATCTGGAGCAGGACGTGCTGTATGCTTAGAATAATACAACTCTGTGAAGTACTCACCTGTAGAGTTGGTATTATATGTGTCACAATCACGCTCTATCAGCCCAGCCAATACGCCAGACAGAGTGTGATGGTACAAGGGTTAACACGCCACTAGACCCCCAGACAGGGACTACTAGTCTCAGCAAGTCATCAATTAACCCTAATAAACGTGTATCACCAGAGCTTCCCTCAGGAAGGTGAGCTCATATATTTAGAGGTCAAAGACTAGAGCTGATTAATTAAACATTTAATCTGATAAAAGGTATCACAGTGCTGGAGGTGATTTACAACAATAAAATGACATACAAAAAATACAGAAGAGTATATAGCAAATGACAAGTTCTTACGCAGTCCTTTTCAGTGGTCGCTTGTAGCTTGGGACGATGTTATGATCCCAGGTCCTTAGCTTGTAATGCCCCAAGCATGTGTCCTCTCTTGGCTTTTGTTAGCCAGAATTTGGAGGGAGAAACGGCTTACAGGACATCTCCCATCTCCTTGGAATTCCTAAGGGTGGGGGGGGGGATTCTATTCCCCAGGTCCCCTTATCTGATTGCCGGTTTATGGCCAGAGCAAAAGACAACAGCCTGGCACTTCAAAGAGATCTGACTTCAAACAAGGAAGTATCACAAACAGAGTCTTAATTAAGTTGGAATGTACACGCTGCATGGCCCTGTTGTCATATAGGAGGGTGTTTTATGGCACACGGGTGGGGGGGGGAAGCTGCTGGTCAGCTAAGATCCATATTCAATTATACACACACATATATACACTCATAATATGTATGTTTATTCTATAATCATGCCCTGGGCATGACAATATGCATACAGCACGTCCTGCTCCACCTCACCCTGGTTCACTTGTTCTGGATCCCCTGTATGGTGATTGTTATCACTTGTTATTATTGCCAGTTTTCTGGGTGGTTTGTTTCTCCCGGCTTCTCTTCTCACTGCTTTTCAATGCTGGGGATTTGTGGGAGGTCCTTCGGTATATGTAGGGCCGGGAGGAGCTTGTTTTCTACATGTCTGCAGTGCACGGCGCCCAAGGCGGAGGATTACCCACACGTTATTACTATATCTGGAGCAGGACGTGCTGTATGCATATAATACCAACTCTACAGGTGAGTACTTCACAGAGTTGTATTTTTTCTGGTGGATACTGGAGGTAGTTTCCTCCGGATGCAGGATGAAGTTTGCTGCTGCGGCCTCCTCCATGATTGTCGGGGTACTCCTGGTCCCTGCCTCTGTTCGGGTCCTGGGGCAGGCCATACACGGCCTGCGGGGTTGGAAGTCACTTGCAGTTTGCCCTTATCAGGCAGAGGCTCCGCTTCACCAACCCCACTTCACCAACCCCTTAACATTCTCCCAAAAGAATGAGTCTGTCTGCCCTTCTGATTTCTCAAGTTATTGGCAATTTCTACTAGTCAGGCAGTTGCAGCGTAAAAAATCTTGAATGGGCCACTGGCGTCTTGTGCCTAGTGGGTCCCTGCCTTCTGGGGAGATCAAGGCTGTTTATGCTCACTTCCCCGTGTCTTCTAGACACCTAGACTCTTCTGGTTGTGTTGGATGCCCAACACCGCTAATCCGTGGCCTTGTTATCTGGCCTCTCTTCTGCCTCCACGGCCTTCACCAGGAGTACTTATGGATGCTAGGTATCTGATGAGACCAAGGGGAGTCCTTCTCGCTTCTCAATCCCTATGTCAGGTCGAGTTAGCTACTCGACTGGTGCCGCCCTTTGGGAATCTTTTGGATAGGTGTTTATTCACCTCTTGTCCTCTTGACTAGTATCTCCATTCCTAGGGAGGAGTCTAGTCTCGGTCAGGCGAGAATCTCCCTCCCTCTACAATAGGGCGGACAATCTGGTTGCGTGGGTTCAGTCCCTACCTGCTGTTTCAGTCTCTTCACCAGGCAGAAATACAGCTGGTGGCCCTGTTTGGTGACTGGCTTTGATGAAGTTCCTTATTTTCCTCTTCCGGGGGTTTTCTTCTGCAACTTCTTTTCTTACTACTGGACTGGGACCCAGCATCCCTGGAGCGGGATCATGTGTGCCTTTCCCCTTGGTTAGGAGACCCTCTCGGAGTGGATTTAATCTGGGGACAGTTCCTTCTTGCCCCTTCCACAGATGATCACTGTGGATGCCAACCTATCAGGTGATGGGGAGGTTTTCTTCTGTAACCCCATGTGGGGGTGGGGAAGGTGGGGCCTTCTAGGAGGTCCTTGTACCTATCAGTACAGTGAGTTTTCAGGCTGACACTATCTCGCCTGTCTTCTCCTCTGCCAGGCCTGCCTGTTGGGCGGTGCTCGGTCTGTCTACCTTAATCATTTGTGTGGGACCTAGTACAGTGGTTCCCCAGGAAGGTATATTTTCCTGTTCTGGTTGAAGGATAATGTTGCTTGCTTATCATTTGTATTTGTTCCTGTGGCGTTCCTCTGTGACAGGAGGTGCTAATTCTTGGTTCACTATGAGTTCAACCAGTGTGGCTTGTTTGGTGCACCGTCACTTTCTCAAGCTCTTGCCACTTGTTTCCCTGTCCCTGGCTTCCATGGCCGTGGTCATGAGGATTTAGTATTTTTATGACAGGACCTTCTGGCCTGTATGCCTTGCCTCCCTTCCCCCTGCTAGGCGGTTTTCTGTGCAGAATCGCTTTGGTAGGGGGACCATTGATACTGGTGGCCCCTGGGTGGCCTAGTTGAGTGTGGAGTCGCAGACGTTATACCTTAGGGTAGTAGTTCGGTGCCTTCTGCTAGGGGTGTCGCCCTGTTTTGCTCAGGGCCTCCGTTACGTCACTCCAGTTCCACAGTCTCTGGCCTAGCCGGTCTGACTGCTGTTCTTCTGTCCTTATGGAAACGGGATTCTCTCCTCTGGGTTCGTGGCTCATGGAATTCTGAGAGCTGCACTCTTCCTCTTCTTCTTCGTCTTCCATTCTTATGAGGTATGGCTTACCCATATGGATTGGTGTTAGTCTAGGTCTACCCCCTGTTGGGCATTCTCTGTCACCAGGGCTTTGGAGCTCATTACAGCATGGCTTGGAGTTGGCTGCCCAATTCGGTGCTCTGAAGGGTCAGGTTCTACCCTGTCCGCCTTCCGGCAGAAGTCTTTTGCTTTTTCCCTCGGCTAAGCCTTCTTTCGGGGGGTTGCTCACTGCGCGCCCCATTTAATTCTACGGTCCCTGTGGGGATTTCAATTTTTTATTCCACTGGCCTTGTGGGACGTTCCTTTTTGGACCGATTCCGGAGCTGTCTGGCTGTATTTACTTTCATCGTTGCCCCTTGGATCTGTTGGCTCAGTCAGACGTGTGTCTGTGCGGGTGGCTCTGTTTCGCTAGCCCTCGTTCTTTCTTATACACCAGGATAAGGTGCTGCTTTGCATCGCGCCGGACCTTCTATCTCTGGTGATGGCTTTGGCTCATGTATTTGGGACATCGCCTTCTGTTGGGCCTTGTTCCTAGTAACTCCGAGACAAGGGGATTTATTTTCCCTCATCGGGTATTTAAAATGTTTTCTGGATCGTTCTGGTTCCTTAGGGGGACTGATGGCCCTTGGGGTTTTGTGGGCACCTACCTCTGTGTGTGCCTGATTTCGTCTGCTTCCAGGGGCTAAGCGGCCCTTGGCCTAGCCTTTACTTGGATAGTTTTTTTCTTTGGGTCTGAGGGAAGTTTGGCCTCTTCCTGGACTATTGCTAGCTTTTGGTCTTGTTAGGCTGTTACTCAGGCCTATTCCTTTGAAGTGATGAGTTCTCTCACTTTCTTCTGATTCTACTGGTGACTCGGTACCCTTTGCCTTTCACCACCAGGTTTTGTTGTATAAGTTTGCTAACCGCTACCTGGTTTTTGGTCATACCCTATGATGTTGGCGTTGGAGCCTTTGCTCATGTCGCCTTCGGTGGCAAGGTTACAGGTGACAGTGTCTCGACTGTCTGCTGTGCCTTTTTTGTTGGGGATCCCACCCTACTTTATGGACACTGCTATTGGATGTCCCACGTGTAAGTATTATATATGGAGCAGGACGTACTGTATGCTTAGAATAATACAATTCTGTGAAATACTCACCTGTAGAATTGGTATTATACGCATACAGTACGTCCTGCTCCACCCCACCCTGGTTTTACATTATTCTGGATCCCCTGTATGGTGATTATTATCATTGTTATTAACAGTTTGGTGGTTGGTTTCTCCCGGCTTCTTTTTCTCACTGCTTTTCAATGCTGGGGATTTGTGGGAGGTCCCTGGATGTGTGAAGGGCCGGGAGGAGCCTGTTTTTTGCATGTCTGCAGTGCACAGCGCCATCTGGTGGAGGATTACCCACGTGTAAGTATTATATATGGAGCAGGACGTACTGTATGCGTATAATACCAATTCTACAGGTGAGTATTTCACAGAATTGTATTTTAGTATTCTCATGAGGTAGGCATATTTGCTAAGTGAGTTATTTCCTTGGGAGCTTTATGTTGTAATCACCAGCTTGGCTTATGTGAGGAAGAAATACATTTTCCCAAATCTTATCTGGGACGGTCCACCAGGAGAGCTTGTGCGGTCACCGTAAACTCTCTTTTCCCTGCTGCTCCCACAAAGCTGAAAATGGCTTCCCTGTAGCTGTGCGTGTCCCATCTGGCTCACATCAAGCAGCACCATTGAGATCAGCCAGTCTGCGATCTCAATGGCACTGTGGGGTGTGGCTTAGGTGGTGGAAAACCCCAGAAAATCGGGCCCCTGCTGAGCTGGCAGCATTGCCTGGCTGCTTGGGGGGGGGGGGTGTGGGGGGGAATGAGAAGAGGACCCAGAAATTTATTTCTATTTACTTTAAAGTCTCTCCCACCCCCTGAACCTTAGTTCTGCTTGTGTTTTCAGGCCGGTAATGCAGGAGTTTTTGTTGCTCCAGGATTTCCAGGAGACAGCGGATGGGTACCGTCCAAATCCGGATGACGAGAGTTGGGGAGGGCGGCCCTGTGTAAGATCCATGGTCGCCTGCCGGTGCCGCAACCCTCCAAGGGGCTGTGGGGGGGGGGGGGGGGGGGTCATCTGGAGTCCCTAGATAGCACCAAGACCTTGTGAGTTCTCGAAGGTCAAACAGTCCCTGGGGAGCTAGAAGGCATAAAAGGGATACATTCATGGTGGCGGCGGGCACAACTGTAGGCCCTGATACCCTCCACCATAGACAAGGACAAACCTCCTGCAGCACCTGTGGCCCCTGCCATACTTGCCTTTCCGACGCTTTCAGCAGATGGTTCTGGCAATGCCCCGGCTCCTGCACAGCTTCCCTCTTCAGGACCTGCAAGGAAACAAAGGTATGGCGTGTTTTTTTTTTTTTTTTTTTGTGCAGAGGAAAAGGTGTGGGGGGGAGGGGGGCGAGCTCTCAATCTGCAGATTAACCTCTTGATTTACAGTCAAGTTCTGTTAGGAAGTGTGAGGATTGTTGCCGAGAGCTCACCAAGGATTGGAAGAAATGTTTTTGCTCCTCTTGTTTTGCAGGTTTAAATGTGGAAGCTTCTAACTCTGTTATTCCCCAGGCAACTTCCTCTACTACAATGCAGCATATTGACACTGAGGAAGAATCTCCCCAGAAAGTAGATTCCCAGGGGGATAATGAGTCAGAAGGAGGCTTTAGCTAGAATTGAATTCAGGAACTCCAGTTAAGAATATTTTTAAGTCGGTCCCAGTGATTGCTGTGGCAACCGTCTACTTGGCAGATGCAGCCGCAGAATCCTTGACAGTGGCAGCAAAAAGCACAGCTTTAGTAAATGCAGCCAGACAGGCCCTTTGGATAAAGGCTTGAGATAGAGACATAACCTCTAAATCAAAACTGTGTGGTATCCCATTTAAGAGGGGATTTCTTTTTGGGGCAGAGTTGGCATCCATATTGGATATATTAACCACAGCGGTACTTTCAGTCTAGAGTGGTGCAGGACAGAGACAGATCTCAGATTTCCAAGCAGACCTGGAAGTTTCCCAGGGGATAGGGTAGACTTGGATTTCTGTTGAATCCTCCTGCACCCGTCCCCCAAAATTCCCAATGACTGGATCAGTGGGGTTGGGGTTGCTTAAGAATTTTTGCGAATGCCTAGACTCTTTTGGGTCCCAACCCTTTTGTTGTTCATTGGGTGCAGGAGGGCTACAGAGTTCCCTTCCTCTGTTCTTCCGAACAGATTTTTCGTTACAGGACCGCCTCAAGATCCACAAAAATGTTTGGCTCTGGGTCATCAGCTAGAAGCTTTGCAAAGGAGCAAGGTGATTGTTCCAGTAACTACCACCCCAGAGGGCAAGCGTTTTCTACTCCCAGATATTCTTAGTACCCAAGTGTTCAGAGGAGTTTTGGTCGATATTAAGTCTGAAGTTGCTAAATGTATTCATCCCTTACCAAAAATTCAGAATAGAAAATGTAATAGGTCACAAGTCCTGGTAGTCTCCTAACTCGTTTGTTTCCTATACTTTATTTTTCCTATCCATAGCCAACAAGCTTTCCGAAAGGGTTTTGCCCATTTATTCTGTATTACATAATCTGTGTTTTTTAAGAACCTAAATAAGCCAATAATGCGGCAGCGTTTTAGATATAATAGTTTCTGGAGGTAGTAAAAATCTGACCAGGAGGATTTATTAAAGTATTTTGTCTCCATCTCAACGAAAAAACAAATTGCCAATCTTTTATTTATAAATCCTATGCACCTGCTGTTTGCTCAATTATGTTGAAACACTTTTTACATAAAGCATGAACGTTCTGGTGGGCAACATATTGGTCATGTACCACCTTATCATTGTCCCTGGACAATGACCGTTGTCGAACTTTCCTCAGGACCTTTCCATTCTCCCTTTCTTCTATTGTGTTCATTGTGGGGGAATCCACCATGGCAGGCAAAATTAAGTAGAAGCCGCCCTAGAGACGTTTCATCGCTCATGATCAGGCGATTCAAATGGCCTGGTGTGAAACTGAATAAAGGGAAAGGCTTTAATTGTGGATTACCATAAAACTGCAGAAGATAAAACTTCACTGTTAATGGGAAAGTACTATGAAAGGCAAAAAATCTAAATCTGGCTCTGTTATAAAGCATGAACCCCCACACAGAGGTACCTCCATCCACCCACACACCACATTCAAACTGCCAGCAGTGATGGAATGCAATGCCTGAGCTGTAGTAACCATGATATGCACTCAGAATTCCACTGCATCCCCACTCTTGAATGGTAATTCCACTTCCAATGCCTTTCTTTAAAATTTCCATTATTCTAAGTATGTCACACACCCCGCTTCAAGACATTCATTACATGTGGGTTATACTGACCTGTAGATGGCGATATTGCAGAGATGTAAGGGAAAAAAAGGGAGCCCCTCCCGGTCCATAAATACCTGGGACCTCCCACTCATTACCCAGTCTTTCATCTCTGCAGACGGCGAGCAAGTCAGAAGATGAGGTCTCCTCCTTGCACAGGGGGATTTCAGGTAGCCGGGATGACTCCCGGCCCGTTATTTCTCTATTTTCGCCCGGATCCCTGTTTGTTTTACCCTGCCTCCCAGCCTAGGATGCTGGTCCGGGCGAGGGTAGATGGCACCCTAGGTTCTTAGGAGCTATAGCTCCACCGTGAGACCCTATACTAAAGGGTAGGCGGTTAACCGGGTTGGTGACCCCGGTTTGGGATGCCCTGTCCCTTGGCCTTATACCCTGGGTGGGTTTCCCCTCTCCGGATGCCCTTCTCCTTAGAGAGGGGGGGGGGGGGGGCGGCCCTTAGCCCGTATCAGGTAGTTTATTTTTTATTGTGTGTATGTGTGTGTTGGTGCACTCTATTTACTGTCTTTGCTGACCGGCGCCACTGCCGCCACGGCGCCGGCCTTTAGCGAGTGGCTGTGTCGGGGGAGCTTCTCCCCTCCGGTGATTGTGTGTAGGGGGCGGGGCCGGTGTGACGCCGCGGCCCGCCCCCGTGTGGCTGGCGCCGCTGCGGAGCCCGGTCTCTTGCCGGGAGATGTGCTGGAGGGGGGGGGGCGGAGCAGGGCACGACGCACGAAACGTGCTGGCCACGCCCCCCTTCTCCTCTCTGTCGTCTTCCTCTCTCCGCGTGGTGCTGACTCTGACTCCATTTTGCCGCTGTGAGTGGCCCTGTGGGCCATATTTTACTTGGCTTCTAATATGTATCTTTAATTGTGTATGTATGTGTAATATATATATATATATATATATATATATTTATTTATATATATTTATATATTTATTTATATATATTTATATATTTATTTATATATTTTACTTATGGGTCTGATTATGCTGATCAGGGTTTATTTAGTGTCTTCCACCTCTTTGGTTAATTAGGGGGGTTCTCCCGGTCCTAGGGTCCCTGGGTTCATTTGGGCTTTACTGTAAATCCTCCCACTTGGGACATTAAAGGGGCATCCCGGGTTGCTTATATGCGTAATTCCCTTGGTCATTGCGACTGCCTATAAGTACACCGTATGGAGGCATCCCCGAATACTGGGCTTGGGCCCCCCTCGGGGCAATCCAGGAAGTGTATGGGGTGTGGGGTATCCCTTGCGGGGGATGATCTGTTCCTTTGTGTACCATGTGCGCAGCAGACTATTACGCGGCAGTCCGGACTCCAGGCGTCTGGTTCAGCGCCGCCGGTCTCTTCTCCTACCCCTCCCCGACTGATCCGTGCCCCATGTGACGTTGTCATGGGTGGGGAGTCGCAATCTGAGGTGTGTGCCAGATTGGCCAATCTTGAGAAATTAGTTTCTAGCGCTTGCTGACGTCCATAGACATCAAGGATGCTTACCTGCATGTTCCGATCTTTCCGGCGCACCAGAGATTTCTCAGGTTCGTGGTGGAGGATCGGCATTTTCAGTTTGTGGCCCTTCCTTTCGGTCTCACCTCGGCTCCACGGTGCTGGCAGGGGTGATGGCTCTCCTCAGAGCCCAGGGTATCCGCATCGTGCCATATCTGGACGATCTTCTCATTATGGCGTCTTCCTTCAGCCAAGCGGAATTAGACACCAGGACTGTGGTATCCACTCTGGAGAGATTCGGTTGGGTGATCAACTACCCCAAGTCCTCCCTTTCTCCGTCCAGGGTAGTGTCTTTTCTGGGAATGTCTCCGGATACTTCTCAGGCCAGGGTGGTTCTTCCTCAGTCCAAGGTTCTCTTGATTCAGGAGTTGGCTCGGCTTCTCCTGTCCGTCCGGCCATCAGGCTGGGGATGAGGCTGGTGGGATTGATGGTGGCTTCCTTCGAGGCGGTTCCTTTTGCTCAGTTTCACACAAGGACGCTCCAGCTCCATCTGTTGGCGGCCTGGGACAGGTCTCCACTGTCGCTGGATCAGTCTTTCCTGATGACCCCCCGGGTTCGGCGCTCCCTTCAGTTGTGGCTGGATCTGATCAATCTGGTGAGGGGCAGATCCTTTCTGACTCCTTGTTGGGAGACTGTCACCACGGATGCCAGCCTATCAGGATGGGGGGGGTTTCTGTAAGGATCGTCAGTTTCAGGGTCTGTGGGGGCCTCCGGAGGCTCACAAGCCCATCAATGTTCTGGAACTGAGAGCCATCAGGTTGGTTCTGTTTCACTTGACTCATCAGTTGCAGGGCTTGCCGGTTCAGGTTCGGTCGGACAATCGGACGGCGGTCGCCTACATCAATCACCAGGGAGGGACTCTCAGCAGGAGTGCCCTCAGGGAAGTGTCTTTGATTCTGGCCTGGGCGGAGAGACATGTCCGTGCATTTCGGCAGTTTACATTCCGGGAGTAGAGAACACGGAGGCGGACACTCTGAGCAGGTTCTCATCTCGCCGGGGGGAATGGTCTCTCAGCCCCAAGGTGTTTCGTTCGATTTGCCTCAGGTGGGGGTCTCCGGAGGTGGACCTCTTTGCCTCTCGTCACAATCACAAGCTTCCGGCATTTGTGTCTCTCTCGCGGGATCCACTGGCTCTGGCAGTGGATGCCATGTCTCTGAACTGGAGGGATCTGGGGTTTCTGTACCTGTTCCCTCCGTTTCCCATGGTGGGCAGAGTGGTGCGTAATCTGGCCCTAGAGGGCGCGTCAGCAATCCTGGTGGCTCCAAGGTGGCCAAGACAGGTTTGTTTCGCAGACGTGGTAAGGTTGGCAGAGGATCAGTTCGCTCTGCCCCTGCTGCCGGATCTGCTCACCCAGGGTCAACTACTTTACCCCAATTTACCATCGCTGGCTTTGACGGCGTGGCTGCTGAAACCTCCACCTTGAAGGAGGAAGGTCTTTCTGATGCTGTGATTCGGACTCTTGTTAGCGCTAGGAAGCGGTCTTCCTCTACCATCTACTATAGGATTTGGAGGTCTTATATTGATTGGTGTGAGGTCAGGGCATTGTAGGGTGTCTTCTATTCCCAGAATTCTGGAGTTTCTTCAACATGGTCTGGACCTGGGGTTCCAGCTTAGTACTTTGAAGGGGCAGGTTTCTGCCCTGGCGGTTTTCTTTCAAAGGTCTTTTGCTCTTCATCCTTTGGTTAAGATTTTTTTCCAGGGGGTTACGCATGTGCGGCCTCCTAGGAAGCCTTTGCTCCCAGTTTGGGATTTGAATTTGGTTCTTTCTGCTCTTCAGGGTCCTCCTTTTGAGCCTTTGCATGATATTGCTTTGTCTTCGCTTACGCAGAAGGTGGCAGTTTTGGTGGCTATCACTTCTGTTCGGCGTGTCTCTGAGTTGGCGGCTTTGTCCATTCAGGCTCCGTACTTTGCGAGGCATCAGGACAAGGTGGTTTTCCGTTTCAAGCCGGATTTCCTTCCTAAGGTAGTTTCTGCATTTCATCTTAATCAGGACATTGTTCTGCCCTACTTGTGTCCTAAGCCCAGCAATGACAAGGAGAGGGTCTTGCATTCCTTGGATGTGGTTCGCTGTGTGAAGTGCTATTTGGTAGTTACGTCTTCCTTTCGTAAGACGGATGCTTTTTTTGTGGTGCCCTCCGGGCCCAGGAAAGGTTTGGCGCTCGCCAAGTCTTCCATTAGTAAATGGATTTGTCAGGCCGTTGTTGGGGCCTATTCTGCCAAGGGGAAGGTTCCCCCTTTTCGTGTTACTGCTCATTCTACTCGTGCTGTTGGGGCGTCCTGGGCTTTTCAGCACCAGGCCTCTGTTGAGCAAGTTTGTAAGGCAGCTACTTGGTCTTCTGTTCACACTTTTTCCAAGTTGTGTGTTTAATTATCTTTTTTATATTGGTTACATATTTTATTATTAATTGTTCACAAGTGGTCCCAAACATTCATATGAATTTTCAATAGGCAGGCAGCCCATATATATGTGTGTAGAGTCAGTTACAGGGTTTTGCCACCGGAGGGCACTGTCTTTTCATGTTTTTTTTAAGAGTTTTGTCTTTGTATGTGTGTATATATTTTTTGTCTTGGTACTTTTTGATATTAAATATATTGAATTATCTTATTTTTGGTTTGTGCGGCCTCATTGTCAAGGCACCCGTTTGAGCCTGTGCTGGCAGACTCACTGCCAGCACACTTCTGTTCACACTTTTTCCAAGTTTTATAAGGTTGATGTGTGGGCCTCAGCGGATGCTGTTTTTGGCCGCAAAGTTCTGCAAGCTGCAGTGGTTTAAATTGTGCTTTATTGCCTCGTTTGGATCCCCGCCCTTTTTGGACACTGCTATTGGATGTCCCGCATGTAATGAATGTCTTGAAACGGGGTGTGTGACATACTTGGAATAATACCATTTTGTGAATACTCACCTGTAAAATGGGTATTATAAGTATGTCACACACCCCGCTTCTCCCTGCCCTTTTGTATTCTGGATCCTTTATATGGTGAGCTTTGCGTTGTTATGACTTATTTTTGGCTCTTCCTGGTCCCTTACCTTACTGCTATCTTTATACTGGGTAATGAGTTGGAGGTCCCAGGTATTTATGGACCGGGAGGGGCTCCCTTTTTTTCCTTACATCTCTGCAATATCGCCATCTACAGGTCAGTATAACCCACATGTAATGAATGTCTTGAAGCGGGGTGTGTGACATACTTAAAATACCCATTTTACAGGTGAGTATTCACAAAATGGTATTATTGTGTGCCAAAATGATGTCTTCAATGTGCTAAGGTTATCTGTTATTCTTTTCCTTTTTCTATTCGTTTATAACTGAGTTAAAGGTTTTCCCCAGCAGCAATGTGTTTACGTTAGTAATGTACAACTGGTGCATTAAATGTACAGATCAGACTTCCTCCTTGTGTTCCAGTAGCAAAAGGGTTACTGCCAGCATTCTCACCTGGAGAGCTAAGTTGCTTAGACTTAGCTGCTAAAGAGTTCATCTGTTAGACTGGAAGGTTTCTGGGATATGTAGTCAGTAGTTTTTACTCAAGCCCAGTAAACCACTTCCATCTTAGGATCACAGACACACAGGAATATTAGAAACGGCATGCTGATATGCAAATCATGGGTATGGGGGCACAATCCTAACACAAATTTTTATATTCTTAGTATACAGTACGTCCTGCTCCAGATATAGTACTTACACTTGGCTCCTCCCGGCCCCTCAAATACCCAGGGACCTCCCACAAATCCCCAGATCTCTCTGCAGTGCTGACTGCGAAGACATGAAGTATCACTCTCTCGCAGGTGAGCGGGGCTATTAAAGCCTGCGGCCCTGTTGGACTATTCCCACCCGTCCTCCCTGTGATGTGCCTCCCAGCCTGGGCTGCGCTGGTCGGGTGAAGGTAGGCAGCACCTTGCGTGCTTATGGAGCGCTGCTCCACCGCAGTCCCCCACCAAAGGGTAGGTGGTATAGGCTGATGGTGTGCCTCTATGGGATGCCTCTCCCGCATTAATGCCCCGTGTAACGGTGGGCCCTGTACAAAGGGCCGCCATCCTCCCGCATTCCCCCCATAGCTCGGGGGGAAAGAAGGGGGGGGGGTGTTTGGTGTCACTGTATTGTGATTTCATGCATATGGCCTTTGTAATGTCTTTTGAACTTGTACTTGTGGTGTCAGACGCGCTGATTTGTATTTTTAGCTTTGCGCAGAGGCAGTATTATAACATGAGTTTCACCTCGTGTAACTGCCGCCGCGCGCGCTTTTTCCTCCCTTGGATGTTCCGCGGCGGCTTTACCTCAGACGCCTCTGCATCCTCATTGGTTGCTTGTTGGACCTCGCCCCCTTTGGGAGGGCGGGGGCCCGCCCTTCGAGGTACTCGGCGCCATTTTGTCAGTTTGCGCGCACACGTGTGACGTTCTTGCCTGCCGTGGTCCGTAAGTGCCCTCGCGGGCGGCTTTTATACTCATTGTAGTGTTTCGGTTCTGACACCCTTTTCTTCTCATTGTGTCTTTCAGACGGGCGAATCCATTGGTTTCTCCCGGTCCGGTGTAATTGATAGTTGGGCCTTGTAAAATTCTCCCACTTCACTAGCGGGTCATTGGGGCATCCAGGGTTGCTTTATAGCGTCAATCCCTACTGGCATATTGTGCCTAAAAATCACCATATGGAGGCATCTCAGCATAATGTGACCGGGGTCCCCTTGGGACAAGACCGGCTGTGCATGGCTTGTGGACAACCTCATGCTGACGCTGTCAGGGCACGGGTCTGCGTACCCTGTGCTGAGCAAGCGCTGGCCTTGCATTCTGGCTTGCCAGTGGCTGCACCTGGTTTTACTTCACCCACTTCCCCAGGCTTAAATCTCACTCCTGAGTCGCACACAAGTGGGGATTCTCAGCCTGAATTGTCTCATAGACTGCCTACGGCTGAACAGATCATTGCGAGGTCTTTAGCGCGTAAGGGCCCTGGTAAGAAGCGGCCCTTGACGCCTAATGTTACTGTTTTCCCTATGGGATCTGAGGAGTTTATGAATTTGTGTGGCTATACCCCTTCTGATGAAGGAGAGCTCTTTTCTGAATCAGGCTCATCTGACGAGAGCCCGACTGGTCATGAAGTCTCTGGCCCTGACCCCTGGGTCCAGGATGACACTGTCAGATTGTTGATCCAGATCTTTGAGGTTCTGTCTATCTCTTCCCCTGGTGAGGCTCCCAGGCAAAGAGGGGAGCATTTCCATACAGCAACATCACGTTTTGGAATTCCTGGAGCAGGCACATTTCCATACCCTTGTGCTCAAGGAATGGGAGTGCCCCAGTAAACTGCCCGGGGTCCCAGGGGATTGGGATGGGAAGTATCCCTTTCCCCCTGAGGTGATTAAATGTTGGTCATCCCCTCCAAGGCGGATGCCCCGATCATAGGGCTGCCTAACCCCCCTTTTATTACAGTCCTTGCTTATACTATCCTTTGGGATGCTGAGGACCGGTGCATTGACAGGCTGGCCTCCCACGCCTTTGCATGTGCGGGGACGGCGCTGCGCCCGGTCTGTGCCTCTGCCATTACTGCCGTGGCCGCTAGAACCCTCATCAGAAAAATGCTTGATCGTCCCCCTGCTGATCTCCCTTGGGATGTATTTAATGCACTCTCCAGTTGTGAGGTGTTTGTGAAATTTATCCTATTAGCATTGGATGACACCATTAGAATGTGTGCAAGAACTTCTGCCCTTGTGGTGGCCATACTTCGCTTGGTCTGGTTGCGACAGTGGGGTGCTGACAATGCTGCAAAGAGGGCTCTTGCCGGGATGCCTTTTAAAGGGCGACGCCTGTTTGGGGCCTGTCTAGACCTGTTTGGTAAGAAGGGTAAGTTACCCCAACGCAGGCGGCTGTCTCGGCCCCTTCGGGGCCAGGGCACCCCTTCTACCCCCTACCATGATGTTAAACAGGAACCAGGGGTGTCCTCCGCGGGGGCTCGCGCAGATTCCTGTCCCAGGAGCAGTAGACAACGTCCTGGCTCCTCCGGGGGGGCTATGCCCAAATCTTCCCCCTGAGGCCCCTCAAGCATGATGGGGCGCCCTCGCCCATCTGGGTGAGGGGACGGCTGCGGCACCTTGCTCATGTCAGGAGGCATCACGCCTCAGACTGGTGGCTTCAGGAGGTAGTGTCCTCCGGCTACTAGATAGAGTTTGCAGTGTGGCCTCCCCCAAGATTATCAGGTACCGGGTACTCCTGGTCCCTGCCTCTGTTCAGGTGCTGGTGCGGGCCTTGCAAGTCCTACGGGGTCTGGGGGGCCCTTGCAGATTGCCCTTATCAGGCAGAGGCAGGGGCCGCTACACCGACCTTTCCACAGTTCCCCCAAAAGGATGGGTCAGTCTGGCCCAATCTGGATTCACAGATTTTCAGCAATTCGTCGATTACAGGCAGTTTCTGCATGGAAACACTGCGCTCGGCCATCAGCTCCTTGCGCGTCAGGGGCTTCTTGCCGTCTGTGGAGCTCAATGATGCTTATTCTCACTTCCCTGTGTCTTATGGACACCGAGGTTCTTCAGATTCGCGTTGGTTGACCAACACTGCTAATTGTGGCCTTGTCATCTGGCCTTTCTTAAGCCAAGGGGCGTCCGATTGAAGACCTACCTGGCCGTCTTCATCACTTCCCAGTTTCTACGTCACTACGTTGGATACTCGGCTGGGGGTGTCCATTTGGAGGGGTGATCAAACACCCCAAGTCCTCTTTGTCCCCTTCATTGGTAACTCCATTCCAGTGAATGATTCTGATACAGTTCAGGCAAGGATCTTCCTTCCTCAGCAATAAAGTGGACAATCTGGTTGCATGGGCTCAGTCCCTCATAGCTGTCCCCGTCCCTCCACCAGGCAGGGGATGCAGCTGGTGGGCCGTTGGTGGCGTGCTCCGAAGAGGCCCCTTATGTTCAGTCCCCCTTGGGGCCTTCTGCAACTTCTCCTATTAGTTCTACGGAACAAGGACCCAGCATCCCTGGAGCAGGGTATGTGTGCCTTCCTCTCTGGTGAGGAGGTCCCTCTTGTAGTGGATGAACTCAGGAACCTGTCTGGGGGCAGTTCCCTTCTTGCCTCTTCCTGGGAGACGGTCACCGTGGGATGCCAATCTATCAGGTTGGGGGGGTCTTCTTCTGGAAGTCCCAGCGGTTCCAGGGGAGGTGGGGCCTTTAGGTGGCCCATACACCTATCAATGTTTGAAACAGTGAGCGTTCAGGTTAGTCTACCTCACTTGACTACTCCCCTTCAGGGCCTGCCTGTTCGGGGGCGCTAGGTCTATCTGATGGCTTTGACCTACATTAATAATCAGGGAGGGACCCGGGGCAGGAGGGTCCTCCAGGAAGTGTCTCTGGTCCTTATCTGGGTGGAGGTCAATGTTCCCTGCATAACAGCGGTATACGCTCTGCTGAGGGTCCCTCTGCAACAGGGTGTGCCAACCCCTGTGCCTCTATGGGGAACAACCGGTTTTGGTTCTGTTTTGTGTCCCGTCACGTTCACAAGTTCTCGGCCTTGTTTCCCTGTCTCAGGATTCTCTGGCCATGGTCATGGATGCCTTAGTAACGTCATGGCAGGACATTCTGTTCCGTATGTCTTTCTCCATTCCCCCTGCTAGGCAGGGTCCTGCGCAAGCTTGCTCTGGAAAGGGTGCCAGTGCTTCTGGTGGCCCTCGGGTGGCCAAGAAGAGCGTGATTCACAGACGTGGTGCAGAGGGCAGTAGCTCTGTACGTTCTGCCAGGAGTGCCAGATCTGCTCACTCAGGGCCCCTTACTTCATCCCAATCTGCAGACTCTGGCTTTGACGGCCTGGCTGCTTAAACACCCTTCCTGAAGGGGACAGGCTTATCTGCTTCGGTGTTTGAAACTATGGGAAGACTAGAAGCTAACTTCTTCTTCCATCTGTTTAGGGTATGGCGTACCTATATTGATTGGTGTGAGTCTGTCTCTTCCCTGTCGGGTGTTCTCTGTCCCCAGGGTTCTAGAGTTATTAAAGCATGGGTTGGAGTCGAGTCTCCAACTCGGTACTCTGAAGGGTCAGGTCTCTGCCCTGTCCGTCTTCTTTCAGAAGTCTTTTGCTCAGCTTTCTTGGTTAAGACCTTCTTTCAGGGGGTTGCTCATGTGCGCCCCCCGCGTAATACTATGGTCCCTGTTTGGGATTTGAACCTGGTTTTGTCTGCCTTGCAGGGTGATCCCTTGGACCTATTCAGGATGCTGTTATGGCTGTACTTACCCTCAAGGTTGTCTTTCTGGTGGTTATTACTTTGGTCAGACATGTGTCTGAGTTGGCGGCTCTGTCTATCTAGCCCCCATTCCTTGAGAGACACCAGGATAAGGTGGTGTTCCGCTTTAAGCCGGACTCTCTGCCTAAGGTGGTGTCTACTGTTCTTGATTCAAGATATTTTTATTTCTTCCTTGTGCCCTATTCCTAGCTACGCTGAGGAAAGGGTTCTGCATTCCTTGGACAGGTGTTGGAAGTATTCCTTGGTAGTTACTGTGTCCTTTAGGAGAACTGTTGCTCCTTTGGGCCTACGGCCTCTCCATCCTGAATGCGCCCGATCTCGGGGGCTAAGCGGCGTGGGGCCTGGTCATTCTTGGATTGGATGGTTCCTTCTGGTCCTAGGAAAGGAAAGGTTTTTGGCTTCTGCCAAGTCTACTGTTAGCGAAGGGATTCGTCAGGCTGTGATTCAGGCTTATTTTGCTAAGGGGAAGAGTCCTATCTTTCGCCTTATTGCTCATTCTACTCGTGCTATTGGTGCCTCTTGGGCCTTCCAGCACCAGGCTTCTGTTGAACAAGTTTGCAAGGCCGCTATTTGGTCTTCTGTTCTTACCTTTTTCAAAGTTTTACAAGGTTTATGTTAGGGCCTCAGCTGTTGCTGTGTTTGGCCGCAAGGTTTTGCAGGCGGCAGTGGTTTAAACTGTCTGCTGTTACCTTTTTGTTGGGGATCCCACCCTACTTTATGGACACTGCTATTGGATGTCCCAAGTGTAAGTACTATATCTGGAGCAGGACGTACTGTATACTAAGAATAATACAATTCTGTGAAGTACTCACCTGTAGAATTGATATTATAAGTATACAGTACGTCCTGCTCCACCCCCACCCTGGTTTTTGCATTATTCTGGATCCCCTGTATGGTGATTGTTATCATTGTTATAGTTACCAGTTTTGGTGGTTAAATTCTCCCGGCTTCTTGTTCACTGCTTTTCAATGCTGGGGATTTGTGGGAGGTCCCTGGGTATTTGAGGGGCCGGGAGGAGCCAAGTGTAAGTACTATATCTGGAGCAGGACGTACTGTATACTTATAATACAATTCTGTGAAGTACTCACCTGTAGAATTGATATTTTTCAATCCCAGAATAGGAAAACGATAAGGCAGAACACCAAAAACCTGACAAAAGGAGTTTTCCTTTTAATGTCCTGCATGCCCCACCAACCGATATACAGGGGTGTTGGGCGCAGCGAGCAGGCAGAGTGGGGACGGTGGAAGAGGGCCAGGTATGCCACAAGGATCAAGGTGAATAACTAGGGGTCGTGCACTACAAATTGCAGGACATCCCAAATCAGAATGTCCAGGTTGGCTTAGGTGAATTGTAGCTCAGTCTTTGTACAAGCAGTTACAGGAAAATAGGTTCTTTCCTAGAATGGAAAGTGTTTGCATAGCGCCCAACTCAAGAAAATTATTGCACAGCGCCCCATACAATCAAATACATCCACTATATTGCTGATGGGAGCCAAAAGTTTGAAACCCATGTCCACTAGTGGATGGTGTTTGGCTGTGTAAATTTTTAAAGCTTATGCTTGGTATTGCACACTTAGCGCCTTGGATGTCTCAGAGATGTAAAGAGATGATTTTCATAGCTCTGGCCATTGCAAGGAGTGATGTATAGTGAAAGTAGAAGGCATGGCCACACCTCTGTGACTGTTGTGGGTCACGAACGAGACCCGCGATGGTGAATAGAGTTTAGTCCCTGGGAAGATACGGGAAGTGAGGGATGTGGTGCAAGCTCGGATCCAGTGATCAGGTGAGATCAAAAAGGTAAGTACCCTTTTATTTCTTTGCCTGTTGAATGATTTTAACCTTTCTCAAAGTTGGCTGTGGATCTGAGTTAGGAAGGGGCTATGCTCGCCAAAGGGCACCAAAGAGTCTTGATCATGTTTTTTACTTACTTTACTTCTTGACTTGTAGAATGCCTCTTAATGATTCATTTCTATCAGAACTCTCTTGACTGGTTTTATGATTTTAAATATATAAGCATAATGCATTCATGAGTTGCTGTTTATATGTTTTTAGAGATCTCTATCGCTGTGCCAGAAACTGTGAGTGGGGTGACCGCCTGCCAGCTGTGATATCCGATTCAGCTTCTGATTTAGAAGAGAGCAATAAAGAGGAGACGCGGGATTCATGATAACGGAGACCAACTACTTCTGCTTCATTGCAGTAAATTCCAGAAAATGAGAACATCACCTAGGGAATATCTCATTTTTATTTTTACCTGTTGCTGGACGTTCCTTATACAAAATATAATGCGCAATGGCATCAGTCTGCACTAAAGCAAAACTGTTTCTGACAAAGCGCTACTTCATGAAGTACACAAATGAAAGAGATTATTTATTTTTATATTGCATGGCACGGCCTGCTTCCAGAAGTCCTTACGTATGGGTTATTCCGCCACAAGGTGGCGCAGTGTACTGCAGAAGAGTTGTGGCTCCTCCCGGTACCATATAAAAACGGAATCACCATAGACTTATCCAGTGTTCTCTCTGCAGTGATTCTGCAAAGATAGAAGATGGCTCTTTATATTGCGCAGGTGAGCGGGGCAACCAAGCCTGTGGCGCTGCATGGCCATTTCCACCCTTTTCCGGACCCTCTGTGCCTCCCAGCCTCGGCTGACGGATCGGGTGAGGGTAGAGGAGCACTAGGGTCAAGTGCTCAAGGAGCGCTGCTCCAAGCCGCAGACCCTGTACCACAAAGGGTAGCCGGCCATAGGCTTTATGGTGAGCCTACTAGGGATGCGGAGTTCCTGTCCTAGATTCCGCAGGGGTGAGTGTTTTGGGGACTGTTTACTTGTTCTGGCGTTTTGGGGTCCCCACCCCTGGCCTGGGCTCTCGGCGCTGCTCGCTCGCCTTCCTCTCCCCGTCGTGTGTTCGGGGGAGGGTGGTAGCGGCGAGGATGTTTTTAGCTATTTTCAATCTGTCTTTAACTGTGTTTTTAACTGTTTTTCGCCGCCGTCGCCGCTTTGTACTACGCTCCGCGTCGGGCTGCGCTGTAACTGTGAGGCGTTTTTTTTTTACTGTGTGATGACCCCGGCGCGGTTACGTGAGCACCGTTTTCGCTCTCTTCGGGGGGTGGGGCCTGTCCCTCAAGGTTCCTCTTCATAAGCATTTCATAAGCATTTTGCTTATGCTGCGCGTCTGGAGCCCTTCTTCATCCAGGAGCTGCGGTGGTGATCCCTGTCTGTTGTCGCTTCCTCATGTGGTCTGGCGGCTGGTGCCCTTGTCCTGCTTGGTCCGTGAGTGAGGGTGAGGGTTTTTGGTCTCCTTGAGGCATGTGCTGCGAGATGCTTATGTGTCTTATGTCTTTCAGGCGGGACAACTGTGGGTTGTGGTTTCTCCTGGTCCTACCCCTTACCATCCCTCATCTTCCCTTACTGGCTTCTGGGGGCATCCCTTGGGGGGGCATCCCGGGTGGCTTTTATTGTGCCTGTGTTAATCACCATATGGAGGCTTCTGGGGATAGCGTGCTTGGGGGTCCTTCGGGGCAATCCCGGCTGTGTTCCATGTGTGGGGTATCCCCTGTGGGGTATCCCCTGTGCGCTCAAGGTATCATTTGCGGCCCAGGCTGGGCTGCCCGCTTCGCTTCCCAGCTCTGCGCCCCCTTCGCCATTGCCTACCCCCCCCGCACCTGCATTTAGCCCCCAGTGAGGGGGGATACTAGCGGGGGGTCACAATCTGATCTGGCGCTGCGTGTGGCCAGTATTGAAAGGCAGCTTGCCAGGCCTGTTCCACGTAAGGCCTCTGGAAAGAAGCGGCACCTAGCTCCCGTGCCATCCCTTTTTCCTGAGGATGAGGGATCTGATGCTTTTGTTGGCCTTTACCCCATAGAGGGGGAACTCTTTCAGGACTCTGACTCCTCTGGGGACCAGCAGCAGGGTTACGACAGTGACCCTGGGTCTGCGTCTGGGGAAGACTCATGGTTCCCTGAGGACACTGATAGCCTGTTGGCTCACATTTTTGAAATCTTGCACATTGTCCCCCCTGAGGTGGCTAAGAGGAAGTAGGGTGAGCTCTTTCGTCCTGATAAACAGCGTCTGGAGTTCCCTGAGCAGAGCCATTTCACAATATGGTGCTCAAGGAGTGGGAACGTCCTAGAAGATTGCCTGCAGTGCCCAAAGGGTTGGATAGGAGGTATCCCTTTCCTGCTGACTTGGTCAAGCGATGGTGGTGTCCCCCTGAGGTGGACGCTCCCGTTCTAGGGCTCTTCAACACCTCGGTCATGCCTTCCCCTGACACTACTACACTGCAGGACAGCGGCGTATGGATCAGTTGGCCTGCCATGCTTTTACATGTGTGGGGGCTGGGCTGCGTCCGGTCTGCGCTGCTGCCATTACAGCTATTGCCCTTAAACAGCTCAAGTGTCTCCTTGATGGCGCTACGGCTGTTAACAGGGGGGAGGATTATAGGTCCCTTTTGCTTTGCTCTGATTTTGTTGCCTTTGTCCTTACTGCCATGGATGATGCGGTACGGCTGTGTGGTAGGGCCTCTGCCCTTTTGGTGGCTATGCGCCGCTCTGTTTGGCTGCGTCAGTGGGCGGCTGATGCTGCCGCTAAGAAGGCTCTCACTGGGCTCCCCTTTACGGGGCTGCTGCTCTTTGGTGAGCGTCTGGATGTTCTAGCCATGGATGGTAGGCTGCCTCAACGTAGGAGGCCGTCTCGGCCCTTTCAGGGGACCGGTGCTTCTCTCCCCTCCTTCTGCGCTTCCAGGGCTGGTCGAGGAGTTTCCTTTGCTGAGCCAAGCGGAGACTATTGGGGCAGGGGTAGAGGACGAGGCCGTCCCGGGCTCTCATGGGGTCCCAAGCTCAAATCCTCCCCGAAGCCCCCTCAAGCATGAGGAGGCACCCTTACCCATCCGGGTGGGGGGACGGCTTCGGCTCTTTGCTCACGTCTGGAGGCTACGTGTAGCCGACAGATGGATTCAGGAGGTAGTGTGCTCCGGATACAAGATGAAGTTTGCAGCCTGGCCGCCTCCAAGATTTATCAGATCCCGGATGGTTCAAAACCCCTGTCAGCTCAGGGCTTGCGGTCCGAAACCTTTTGGAGTTGGGGGTCATCTGCCCTGTGCCTCTCAGGGAACGGGGCAAAGGCTTCTACTCCAATCTATTCACTGTTCCCAAAAAGGATGGGTCCCTCAGGCCCATCCTGGATTTAAAGCACCTCAACAAGTTTGTCAGATTCAAGGATTTTCGCATGAAACCCTGCGCTCAGCAGTCGCTACTCTGCGCCCGGGCGACTTCATGACATCCGTAGACATCAAGGACGCTTACATTCATGTACCAATCTTCCCAGATCATCAGAAATTTCTCAGGTTTGCTCTGGGGATCAGCACTACCAATTTGTGGCCTTACCTTTCGGTATCACCTCAGCTCCCAGGGTATTCACCAAGGTGCTGGCGGGTGTGATGGCTCTGAGATCTCAGGGCATTCGCATCCTTTCTTATTTGGATGACATTCTGATGTCATCTGATTCCGATTCTGATTCGGCTGGGTGATCAACCATCCCAAGTCTTTTTTTTTTTTTCGTCCCCGTCACTGGTGAGGTCTTTTCTGGGCATGACTCTGGATACATCTCGGGTCAAGGTTTTTCTCCCTCAACAGAAGGTGGAGAGTCTTCAAGCTCAGGCCCAGTTCCTTCTTTCTTGTCCTCATCCCTCCATTCGACAGGGGATGCAACTGGTGGGCCTGATGGTGTCTTGCTTCGAGGCGGTACCCTATGCTCAGTTTCACATGAGACCTCTTCAGTTGCACCTCTTGTCAGTTTGGGATCGGGACCCTGTGTCCCTGGATCAGGTGTTTGTTCTGTCCCCCCTGGCCAGACTGCCCCTCTCGTGGTGGCTGGACTCAAGGAACCTCTTGGTGGGCAGGACCTTTCTGTCCCCTTGCTGGGAGACTGTCACCACAGATGCCAGTCTGACAGGTTGGGGGGGACTCTGGAAGTCCTTGAAATTCCAGGGTCAGTGGGGCCTCCAGGAGGCCCATACTCCTATCAACATTCTGAAACTGAGGGCGGTAAGGTTGGTTCTCGCCCAATTGACCCCACACTTTCGGGGGTCGGGCTGTTCAGATCCGCTCGGACAATCAGACGGTGGTTGCCTACATCAATCATCGGGGAGGGACCCGGAGCAAGAGGGCCCTCAAGGAAGTGTCTCTGATACGGTCATGGGCGGAGGAGAATTGTCCCTGCATCTCGGCAGTGTATATCCCAGGGGTGGAAAATCTGGAGGCGTACTCTCTGAGCAGGGGGACTTCTCGTTTGGGAGAATGGTCCCTCAGCAGCAGGGTGTTTTTGCTCCCTGTGCCACCGCTGGGGTCAGCCGGATGTGGATCTGTTTGCGTCCCGTCACAATCACAAGCTTCCAGTCTTTTGTCTCTCTGTCCCAGGACCCTCTGGCCTTAGCCATGGATGCACTAGTTATGTCTTGGAAGAGCTTTCGGCACCTCTGTGTGTTCCCTCCGTTTCCTTTGCTGGGGAGGGTGCTGCGCAAGATAGCCCAGGAACGGTTGCCAACCATCCTGGTGGCCCCCTGTTGGCCAAGAAGGGTGTGGTTCGCAGACATCGTGCAGTTGGCAGTAGATCAATACGTCCTGCCCAAGGTTCCAGACCTGCTCACTCAGGGGCAGCTACGCCATCCCAATTTGCAAACACTGGCTTTGACGGCCTGGTTGCTGAAACCTCCATCTTGATGGAAAAGGGGCTGCCTGCCTCGGTTGTTACTACCATGATCAGGGCTAGGAAGAAGTCCTCTTCTTCCATCTACTATAGGGTATGGCATGCTTACATTGCTTGGTGTGAGTCTAAGTCTCTTCCCTGTCGGGTGTTTTATATTCCCAGGATCCTGGAATTTTTGCAGCATGGTTTGGATCTGGGCCTTCAACTTAGTACTCTCAAGGGACATGTTTCAGCCTTGGCTATTTTCTTCCAAAGATCTTTTGCCAACCACCATTTGATAAAGACTTTTTTCCAGGGGGTTACTCACATGCGTCCGCCACGTAAGCCTATGTTACCAGTCTGGGATTTGAATTTGGTTTTATCTGCTTTGCAGGGTCTTCCTTTTGAGCCTCTACGTGAGGCTGCTTTGCCTATTCTGACTCTTAAGGTAGCCTTTTTGGTGGCTATCACTTCTGTTAGGCGTCTTTCTGAGTTGGTGGCGCTTTCCATTAAACCTCCTTACTTTGAGCGACACCAGGACAAGGTGGAGT
Organism: Gastrophryne carolinensis; assembly: GCA_027917425.1. Taxonomy (NCBI): domain Eukaryota; kingdom Metazoa; phylum Chordata; class Amphibia; order Anura; family Microhylidae; genus Gastrophryne; species Gastrophryne carolinensis. The sequence goes on along the minus strand of CM051234.1, from coordinate 433,872,908 downwards.
TTCGGTATAAGCCAGATTTCCTGCCTAAGGTTGTGTCTGCATTCCATCTCAATCAGGACATTGTTTTGCCTTCATTGTGTCCTAATCCTGCTAATTCCAAGGAGCGGACTCTGCATTCTTTGGATGTGGTCAGGGTTCTTAAGTATTATTTGGTAGCTACTGAATCTTTCAGGAAGTCTGATGCTTTTTTTTTTTTTTTTCTTCCTTCTGGACCTAGGAAGGGTTTGCCTCCGGCTAAATCCACTATCAGCAAGTGGATTCGTCAGGCGGTGGTGCAAGCCTATTCTGCTAAGGGGAAGGAGCCTCCTTTCTGCCTTACTGCTCATTCCACTCGTGCTATTGGTGCCTCTTGGGCCTTTCAGCACCAGGCATCTGTTGAACAAGTTTGTAAGGCTGCAACTTGGTCTTCTGTTCATACTTTTTCCAAGTTTTACAAGGTTGATGTTAGGGCCTCAGCTGATGCTGCTTTTGGCCGCAAAGTTCTTCAGGCGGCAGTGGTTTAAACTGCTCACCGTTGTTCTTTGGGGATCCGACCCTACCTTACGGACACTGCTTTTGGATGTCCCAAGTGCAAGGAATTTTCTGGAACAGGACTTGTTGTACACTTGGAAAAATACAGTTTTGTGAGTACTCACCTGTAGAATTGATTTTATAGTATACAGCACGTCCTGTTCCACCTCACCCTTGTTATCATTTTTCTTGGTTACCTCTGTATGGTGATTGTTCAAAAGTTTTTTTTTGGGGGGGTTCTTATGCATTTTTTGATTCAACACTGGAAATTGGTGGGAGGTACTTGGCTATTTATGGGGCCAGGAGTGGCCACAAGTCTTTCTGCAGTCCACTGTGCCACCTTGTGGCGGAATAACCCAAATGTAAGGAATTTTCTGGAACAGGATGTGCTGTATACTATAAAATCAATTCTACAGGTGAGTACTCACAGAATTGTATTTTTTCCAGGGAGTTACCCATGTGCGTCGGCCACGTAAGCCTATGCTACCGGTTTGGGACCTGAATCTGATGTTGTCTGCTCTGCATGGTCCTCCCTTTGTGCCTATCCGTGGGGCTGCTTTGCCCATTCTGACTCTTAAGGTGGCCTTTTTGGTGTCCGTCACTTCTGTCAGGCGAGTTTCTGAGTTGGCGGCGCTTTCCATCAAACCTCCTTATTTTGAAAGGCATCAGGATAAGGTGGTGTTTCGGCTTAAGACGGATTTCTTGCCTAAGGTTGTGTCTGCTTTTTCATTTCAATCAGGACATTGTTTTGCCTTCTTTGTGTCCTAACCCAGCTAATTCCAAGGAGCGGACCCTTCACTCTTTGGATGTTGTCAGGGCTCTGAAGTTTTATTTGGTTGCTACTGAGTCTTTCAGGAAGTCTGATGCTCTTTGTTCTTCCTGCTGGACCTAGAAAGGGGTTTGCCTCCGGCAAAGCAAGTGGATCCGTCAGGCGGTGGATCAGGCCTATTCTGCCTGGGGGAAGGTTCCTCCTTTTAGGGTTACTGCTCATTCAACTCGTGCTATTGGTGTGTCTTGGGCTTTTCAGCACCAAGCTTCTGTTGAACAAGTTTGTAAGGCCGCAACTTGGTCTTCTGTTCATACTTTTTCCAAGTTTTACAAGGTTGATGGCCGCAGCTGATGCTGCTTTTGGCTGCAAGGTACTTCAGGCGGTAGTGGTTTAAACTGCCTGTTGCTCTTATTCTTGGTGTGCCACACACCCCGCTTCACTTCTTAAATATTCATCCATTATTGGGTTAATCCACCGCAGGTGACGTAGTGCAGAGAGGAAGTCTTGTAACGAGCCCCCTTCCGGCCTATATATACCTGGTACCTCCCCTCAATCACCAGTATTTTTTCTCTCTGCTTGCTGACAAGTCAGAAGATGGAAGTCTCCTGCTTACAGGTAGGCCGGGGTATTCTTACCCCGCCACCCCCCTTTTGGTCTATTTCTGTCCGGTTTGAGTTTGTATACCTTTATGGTGAAATGGAAGCCTCCCAGCCTAGGCTGCTCACCGGGCAAATGGTAGATGGCACTTTAAGTGCCTAGGAGCTTATCTCCTACCGCTCGACCTCATGCGTGGGGCAATGCGGCTATCCGGCATGGTGATCCGGAAATGGGATGCCCCTGTCCCGAGGGTCCCCGTAGCCCCTTACTCTCCCGTTATGGTCCCTTCTCCCTTCACTATGGGGGGGGGGGGGGGGGGGGGGGGGTGTGAGGGTGTGCTTTAAGTATGTGTGTTTCACTTGTATCACTGCATTTTAACATATGTGTGTGTGTGTTCATGATTATGCATTCACTGTATTCAGCATGTGTATATTTTTGGGTCTGCTTTAAGGGCAGGCTGAGCTGGGTAAGGGCTGGCCACTTCTCTTGCAGTCTGTTGCTTTGTGGCCCCCTACCCCCTCCCCCCTTTCCCCGCCTGGCATTTTATGTTTGCGTTTGTACAGCACCATGCGGTCTTTACCCTCCCCCCTCCGCCGCCTGGGCGCACGTGCTGTGGCCCAGCTGTAAGTGATTTCCAGCTGATCGGCGTAGGGGGGGCAGGTCCCGCTGACGCGGCGTCGGGGGCGCGGCGCCGACGTCATGCGGCGTCTGCGGCGGGCCCAGCGTTCTTGCTTCCTTCAAAATACAGGAAGTCGCGTGGGCGCGCGGCCGCACTTTGTCTTCGTGCTGGCTGCACGCTTGCCGGCTGATGCCTTTGCTGTCCAGGTAAGCGGCCCCTCCCGTTGGGGCCGTTAAATGGGGAATACTTTTAACAATATAGTGAGAAGTCACTTTGTATTAAGGGGGCGTCATTTAAGGGCACTTGGTGCCATGCTTATATGTTTATACACATGTGAGGATCTGATGGTTTTTTCTTTGCCTTGCAGATCCTGGGATCCCTGCTTATGGTGGCCCTCCAGCTCTATGTGCCTGGCTAATTATTGGGATAGCTTTGAATGTTTATATACATAGACTATATATATATATATATATATATATATATATATATATATATATATATATATATATATATATATATATATATATATATATATATATATAGTTTCTATTAAAGGGGACCTTAACTTAAAAAAAAAAAAAAAAAAAATCCTCCCTTCCGGGACATTACTAATAAAGGGGGCATCCCGGGTCGGCTTATGCCTTAAAAGTCCCAGTATTGCGAATACCATAAATCACCATATGGAGGCTTCCGTAAATTCCGGAAACGGTTCTGCTGAGCCGTTTGGGGGGTGCGTAGGTTGTGGGGTTCCACTCCCAGCTGATGATATCTTTATTTGCATCCCTTGTGCAAAATAGACTATTGCGCGCCAGTCCGTTGCTTCGGCTGCGGGGCCATCGCATCCTTCATCATCTCCTACCTCTCCCTCCCTATTCCGGACCCCGCATGACACTGTCAAAAGTGGGGATTCGCATTCCGAGGCGGCAGCACAGCCCAGCCCCCGAAAATGATGCCCGTTAAAGCAGCATTGAAGGCCGCTGCAAAACGAAGGCACTTGACTCCGGTACCTTCGGCTCCACAGGACCAGTTTTGTGAACCTGTGGAATGGTCCGATGGATCCCCGGACGAGGATGAACTCCCGTCGGAGTCAGATGAGCCGACAGGTCAGCTTGTGGCTGATGAGATCGGCGATTGGTCAGAGGGGGTTGTTTTTGACACCCCCTCTATTCTGGCTCAAATGTTTAAAATTTTGAGTTTAGATACGCCTGAGGCGCCGCCCCGCCAAAGGGTCAGTTGTTTAAAGAGCCTCAGCCGCGTTTGGTTTTTCCCAGACAACACCACTTTGAGAGGGTGGTTCTTAAGGAATGGGAACATCCCACGCAGTTATCTGGAATTCCTTCCAGTTGGGAAAAGCGTTATCCTTTTCCGCCAGAATTGGTGAAGCTTTGGTCTGTCCCTCCGGACGTCGATACCCCTGTACTAGGGCTCTCCAGCTCGGCTATGGTACAATCTGCTGAGACCACTGTCCCCAAAGATGGGGAAGATCGTCATATTGACCAATACGCTTGACATGGTTTTATCTATTCCGGGTCAGCGTTGCGCCCGGTTTGTGCTTCAGCCCTTCTTCTATTGGCAATTAAGTCCCTAATTCAGGGGCTATATGAGGATCTTAATCCCGCTTGCAAACAGTTCACTGCGCTTAAGCAGTGTGAATCTTTTGTGGCTTATGTCCTGGCCGCTCAGGACGTTGCGCTGACTATGAGTAGCAAGGCGGCAGCTATGCTGGTGGCTATTCGCAGGTCAGTATGGCTGCGTCAGTGGTCAGCAGACACGGCTTCCAAAAAGGTGCTCACAGCTCTCCCCTTTTTGGGGTTGCGTCTGTTTGGGGAGAAAATTGATTCAGTCGCAAAGGGTGGTAAGATGCCACAACGCAATAGGCCTCGTGGTCCCTTCAGGGGGACAGGTTCCGGTAGGCCTTCCTTTCAAGGATTCAGAGCGGGCAAAGGTGCGTCCTTTCCCGCTACCAGTGGCGCAGGTTGGACTCGGGGGAGGGGCCGTGGCCGGCCCACTCAGTCCTGGGGCACCAAGCCCAAACCTGCTGATAAGCTCACTCAGCAATGAGGGGCTGCCCTCACCCGTGCGGGTGGGGGGACTATTGCGACACTTCTACCATTGGAACCATGTGGTTCCAGGCAGATGGATCCAGGAGGTAGTGTCGCCCGGTTACAACCTGGAATTCGAGTCTCACCCTCCTTCACGGTCCATTCATGGGTCGGTTCATCCCGGCCTGAACTCTCATCAAGACGGAGTGTGTCTTTCTTTTGCCCAAATTCACACAAGAACGCTTCAGCTATTTCTGTTAGCGTGTTGGGACCAGCAACCTCAGTCGTTGGATCAGTCCTTCCAGTTGTCCTCCCGTGTACGGCAGTCCCTCCTGTGGTGATTGGTCTTGACCAATCTTGTATAGGGCAGGTCTTTCCTGACCCCCCTTTGGAAAGGTGTCACCACGGACACCAGTCTGTCGGGATGGGACAGATTCTGGAAGGAGCTGCGGTTTCAGGGGCAGTGGAGGCCCCACTTACCCATCAGTATTCTGAATCCGAGAACCATTTGTCAGGTGTTTGCTCTCCTGACTCAGTACGTTCTGGGCCTTCGGGTCCAGATGTGTTCAGACAATCGATCAGCAGTTGCTTACGTCGGTCTTCAGGGAAGGACGCGCAGTCTGAGTACTCTCAGAGAAATGTCCCTGATCCGGACATGGGCAGTGTTCCATGTTCCCTGTCTCTCGGCGGTTTACATTCCAGAGGTGATGGAACAGGTAGCGGACCGGTTGAGCAAGTGCTCTCCCCGTCTGGAAGAATAAGCTCTCCATCCTCGGGTGGTTCGCTTATTGTGTCTCCAATGGGAGACCCCGGAGGTGGACCTGTTGGCCCCTCATCACTATCACAGGCTCCCGACCTTCGTGTCACTCTCCCAGGATCCTCTGGCTCTGGCAGTGGACGCCATGTCCCTGAACTGGGGAGTTCTGGGATTTCTATACCTGTTTCCTCCGATGCCCATGCTGGGCAGGGTTCTTCAGAATTTGGCTCTGGAAAAGGTGTACGCCGTTCTCGTGGCCCTAAGGTGGCCAAGGCGAGTGAGGTTCGCAGACATCGCTCGGCTGGCAGTGGACCAGTTCGTTCTGCCTCTTCGGTCCGGTCTGCGCACTCGGGTTCGATTGTGTTACCCCAATTTACCAGCGCTGGTTTTGATGGCCTGGCTGCTGAAACCTCCATCCTGATGGAGGAGGGTCTTTCTGATTCAGTCATTAAGACTTTGATCAGTGCCCGGAAGAAGTCTTCTTCCATCACCTATTATAGGACTTGGAAAGCCTATATCGCTTGGTGTGAGATAAGATCTTTTCCTTGTAGGGTCTTTTCGGTCTCCAGGATTCTGGAGTTTTTACAATCAGGGCTGGACTCTGGTCTCCAGCTAAGTACGTTGAAAGGGTAGGTCTCTGCCTTATCTATTTTTTTTTCAGAAGCGTGTTGCGCTTAAGCCTTTAGTTAAAACTTTTTTCCAGGGGGTTACGCATGTGCGGCCTCCCAGAAAACCATTACTCCCTGTTTGGGATTTGAATTTGGTTCTTTCTGCTCTTCAGGCTCCTCCTTTTTGAGCCTTTGCAAGATATTGCTTTGTCTACCCTGACTCAGAAGATTGTCTTCTTGGTAGCGATCACTTCTGTCCGGCGTGTCTCAGAGTTGGCGGCCTTAACTATCCAGGCGCCTTACTTTGAGAGGCATCAGGATAAAGTGGTCTTTCGGTTCAAGCCAGACTTTCTTCCTAAGGTTGTTTCTGCTTTTCATTTGAACCAAGATATTGTTCTTCCCTCCTTGTGTCCTAATCCTAAGAATGACAAAGAGAGGGTTTTGCATTGTTTGGATGTAGTACGCTGTGTTAAGTACTACTTGATTATCACGTCTCCTTTTCGTAGGACGGATTCCTTTTTTGTTGTGCCCCATGGGCCTAAGAAGGGTTTGGCACCAGCCAAATCTGCCATTAGCAAGTGGATACGTCAGGCCGTTACTGCGGCCTATTCGGCTAAGGGAAGAGTTCCCCCTTTTCGTATTACTGCTCATTCCACTCGCGCTGTTGAGGCGTCTTGGGCATTTCAGCACCAAGCTTCTGTTGAACAGGTTTGTAAGGCCGCCACCTGGTCTTCTGTTCACACTTTTTCTAAGTTTTACAAAGTTGATGTGCGGGCCTCAGCGGATGCTGTTTTTGGCCGCAAAGTTCTGCAGACTGCAGTCATTTAAATTATGCTTCACCTGGCCTTGAGATGCCCTTCCCTTGTGAACACTGCTTTTGGATGTCCCAATAATGGATGAATATTTAAGAAGTGAAGCGGGGTGTGTGGCACACCAAGAATAATACCATTTTGTGAGTACTCACCTGAAAAATGGATATTGTTGGTGTGCCACACACCCCGCTTCACCCCCACCCTCTTCGGTATTACCGAAGCATTTATATGGTGAAGCCCTTTTTTTATTTATATCAAAATTGATTTTGGAGGTTACCGGTGGAATACTGGTACCTTGTCTTTCTGCTTTTTAAATATACTGGTGATTGAGGGGAGGTACCAGGTATATATAGGCCGGAAGGGGGCTCGTTACAAGACTTCCTCTCTGCACTACGTCACCTGCGGTGGATTAACCCAATAATGGATGAATATTTAAGAAGTGAAGCGGGGTGTGTGGCACACCAACAATATCCATTTTTCAGGTGAGTACTCACAAAATGGTATTTTGGGATCCCACCCTACTTTAAGGACACTTCTGTTGGCCGTCCCATACATAAGGACTTCTGGAAGCAGGCCGTGCCATGCAATAGGAAAAAGACAGTTCTGTGAGTACTCACCTGTAGAATTGCTTTTACTATGCATGGCACGCCCTGCTTCACCCCACCCTTGTTATAGTTATTCTTGGTTGCCTCTTTATGGTGATTGTTCCAAGTTAGTTGGGGTTTGTTACCTTTTTTACATAATCTCCCGGTTTCTTGAATAACTGCTTGTCAACACTGGATAAGTCTATGGCGATTCCGTTTTTATATGGTACCGGGAGGAGCCACAACTCTTCTGCAGTACACTGCGCCACCTTGTGGCGGAATAACCCATGCGTAAGGACCTCCTGGAGCCAGGCCGTGCCATGCATAGTAAAAGCAATTCTACAGGTGAGTTCTCACGGAATTGTCTTTTTTACATTTCATTTATGATGACTTTGCTCTATACATTGTGTCAAAAAAAAATTGTGGCAAACGCTGCGCTTTTGGTTTTCAGAATGGAAGCTTAGCATGAAGAAATACATAGGGAGAAAATTGTAGTCTGTTTAAGACAACGAAGAAACACAGGAGCCTTCTATTAACAATGATGACATTATATATCTGTTACATTTACAAATGGGCTATGGAAAGGATAATTTGTGGTTAGATTTAATTGCTGCTTTTGTCATATAAACGTCAAAGGTTTTCTTTCTGTTCTGCCCTGGCACAGTGGTTGACAGTAGAGGAAACACATTTTACAGCAATAATATGGATGCATTTTGCTAGGGTACGAAGACACTGGGTAAATAACACTATATTATTTTTTTTATTTTAATGACACTTTTGACTGTTAGTTGAACCTGTCTTCAGCAATGATGACAAGAAAAGTAAGGAAATCCTACCCCAAATAAGACAAAGATGTAACACCGAATTTGATAGTGAAAAGTGGTTGAATGTGCATTTGCCAAAAGTAAAGCTGGAGTACCTTTTTAATAGGTGTTGTCACATGACTGAAAATTATATTAGTTTGGCTGGTTCCTTTTAAAGAAGAACATAGATGTGACATGGGAGGTAATAATAACTCCCCAAACTTCCTCTGCCTGCCCACCTTCGCCGCCAGTTACTAATTGGGCTATTTGCGCTCCCCTCACTGAGCGCATATAACCATCCGGCCCTCGGTCGCTGGGTGCCGTCTGGTGGGCGCCGTCTGATGGGCAGTGCTATCTTTCTTCTTTAGCCAGGGAAGATAGGATGTTGTTGATTTACAGAACACCGACATTCAAAAGATAAGCAGTGTCCTGGGGAGGGGTAAACTGGCCTTACTCTAGTTGGTCTGGTGTTCCTCTTTAAGAAAAAATAAATCTATAATTCCCTTTTGTCTCCAGTTTTCCGCTCGACTTCTTCTGTGTTTTACAACTTTTCTTTGTGAAGATCCCACACACTCACACACACACACCTCCATCCAGTGCCGGTCTTCATTCACAAGAAAATGGATGTCTCTTCCAAGATGAAAGTCTACCCTCCACATGCTCATGCCATTCACCCTAGGCATGGACTGTTGAAATTGTGTTGACAAAACAAACTATACTTACATGACCTCACTCAATCCTTTGCAGCCATTTTTGAATTAATGGTTGCTATTGATACTGACAAGGTACTCACAATCGTCTCAGGTATACTTTTGATTTACCCATCAGCAGTGGACAGTCACATGATGTGTTCCTGTCTCCAGTCAAGAGTGAGTGTGCTCTCTTGTAACAAAAAAAAAAAAGCAGGAGCCAGCCATGGAGTGCACTGTGAGCAACACCCTTTGGGGTACAAACATTTAAAATGAGCTATGAATTTCTTAAAATAGGTTTGGGAGATTTTTTTTAAATAATAATTTTCCACTGCTCCCAAATGTAAATGAATTACACTCCCGAGCTCAAGTTCAACCTGATGAAAACCCACCCGCCACACTTTTCCCTGTGTCCTGTTCAGGTCGCACCAATCCTTACATGTGGGTATTCTGCCACCAGGTGGCACACAGTTACTGCAAGACAAAAAGCTGTGACTCCTCCCAGCCCCCTATAAAGGCAGGTGTCTCAGTAGAATTCCCAGTGTTCGCTTGCAGTATTACTGCGAAGATCGTCTTGGATACTCTCTCTGGAATGTCGCAGCTGAGCGGGGCATCCCAAGCCTGGCGGCTGCTGCACCCCTATTACCACCCCCCCATGGACCCACGTTGCCTCCCAGCCTCGGCTGTATGGGACAGGTGAAGGCAGGGGAACCCAGGGTCAGGCGTTCAGAGCCAGGCTCTGGGCTGCAGACCTCCATAGGGGTAGCCGGCCATAGGCGATGGTGAGCCTACTGGGGGGGGGGGGAGGAACCACATAAGCCCTCTTTATCTGTAAGCCCCACAACTTTATTATGGTCCTGTGTGTTTGTGCTTACTTCACTGTTATTTACCTCCCCTCGCTCCCTCTGCGTCTCCCTTCTCCCCTCCATCTTGTGGAGAAGGGGGGGTGCAAGAAGCGACGTTTCATGCGAGGCCTCGGGTGTTGTGCGGAGCACGCCATGCTCCGCTGCCAGTGGGGAGGGAGCCCCCTCGGGGGCTGTCCTCGTTCTCAGCATGGGCACCATTTTACTTTCAGTTCGCGCTGCAGCCGGGGGGCGGGACCGCGTGATGACTTGTTTTGCGTCATCGTGGTGTGGCCCGCCCCTCGAGGTACCACGGCTTGTGCCATTTTACTGCACTTGCGGTCTGCTCCTCAGCCGCATGCCCTGCCTTGAACTCCTCGGCGGCTGATTCCTCCTCCCATATACGCCGGTCGGGTGGCTTCTCAACATTAAGTCACTGCCTGTGCTCCTGGCCTACCTGATGCTCCGTGATGGTCCCCGGACGCCCCCCCTGCACGGTCCGTGAGTCCCTCTCTTGATATTTTTATCTTATATTTCATGTGCTGTGGGATCTTATGGTTTTCCATTGTGTCTTCTAGGTGGGATTGTATTTTCAGCTGTGGGTTGTGGTTCCTCCCGGTTTCCTACCCCCCTCCCCTCAGCTCCCGCATCCCTTAGAGGGATCACAAGAGGGACTAAATTGGGGATCGCTAGGTTTGGGCCATTAGCGCCTTGTAACCTGTTTGTTTTGCTATAATCACCATAATGGAGGCCTCTGGGGATAGTGAGCTAGGGGCCCCTTCGGGGCGGGTGAAGCTCTGCCTCATGTGTGGTACCGGCCGTTTGTGTCCCTGGTGCCAGAAGCGTACTTGCGGAACAGGATAGGGCGGGCGGCTCCGCCTACAGCCCCATTTTACCTGCAGCCTTGCCAACACCCCCGCGTCTGCATTTAGCTCCCAGCTAGGGGGAAGCTAGCAGGGGGTCCCAAACAGACTTGGCGCTACGGGTGGCCAGCCTGGAGAGACAGTTTTCTCGCACGGCTACTGGGAAGGCCACGAGTATGAAGCGGCACATTAGCCTCACGCGATCTTTCCTGATGACGTTGAGCTGGGCCGTTCAACATGGCGGTCGGGACTCCATGGAGGAGGGAGAGTTGTTTAATGACTCCGCTTGACAGCGACCCCGGATCTTCCTCGGACGAGGATACGTGGCTTGATGACACGGAAAGGTTGTTATCCTCAGTTTTGAGTCTTTGCATATTGTACCTTCTAAGGTGGCTAAAAAGAAGCAGGGGGATATATTTCGCCCAGAGAGGCAGCAGCTTGTTTCCCTGAGCAGGGGCACTTTGCCAAAGTGGTCTTTAAGGAATGGGAAAGGCCTAATATATTGCTGTCCGTGCCTAAGGGCCCGGACAGATGGTATCCCTTCCATGCAGAGTTTGGTTCGCCTCTGGTCCGCTCCCCCCGAGGTGGATTCCCCTGTGCTGGGGTTATCCAACACTACGATTTTGCCGTCACCCGATTAATGCTAACTTGCGTGACCCTGCTGACAGGCACATGGATCAGCTGGCTTGTCGTGCCTTCACCTTGTGGGTGCTGGTCTTCGTCACTTCGGTGCCGCGGCTATTGTCCCCTTAGCCATCAGAAAGAAGGTGAGACGTCTTGTTTATATTGCCAAGTTCCGCAAGTGGACGGAGGAGTATAAGGACCTCCTAGCCTGCGTGTTTTTTTTATTGCATTTGTGGTCTCGACCTTGGACGATGGTGTCCAGCTTGGCGCCAGGGTCTTGCCCTACTTGTCGCGCTTCGTTGCTCGCTTTGCGGCTGTGGTCAGCCGACGCTGTGGCCAAGAAATCACTCACTAGTATCCCCTTTTGGGGCTCAGTCAGGATATCCAGAAGCTCCCCGAATAACCTAAGGATGGGAGACTCCCTCAGTGACAGAGGCCCGTGCGGCCTTTTCAGGGTTCGTCTGCCTATCGCTCCTTTTGAGGAGGAAGAGGCTCTTCCTTTTCAGGTGGCCGCAGAGACTCCTGGGGACGAGGTAGGTCTCGCGACCGATCCAATCCCCCCTGGGGAACTAAACCCAAGCCCCCCACCAAGTCCTCTTAGGCATGAGAGCGTGCCCTCACCCATCCGGGTGGGGGAACGGCTTCTGTTATTTGATCATGTCTGGAAGCGGCACGTCTTGGATCGATGGATTCAGGAGGTGGTGTCCACCGGTTACTAAATAGAACTGGCAGCCCCCAAGTTCTCTTCAGTCGCGGATATCCCAGAACCCATTGACGGCGCAAGGGCTAAGAAGGCCCGTTCAACACCTTCTGCTGTCCGGTGTGATTGGTCCGGTACCTCCATCAGGATCGAGGTTGAGGGTTCTATTCCATTCTGTTTACCGTGCCCAAGAAGGATGGTACGTTGAGGGCCTGAAGGGCCCAACAAGTTGTCAGAGTCAGGCATTTCCGCATGGAGTCCCTACAATCCACGGTGAACTCGCTTCGGCCTGGCGACTTCATGACCACGGTGGACATCAGGGATGATTATCTGCACTTTCCGATATTCCAGGGGCATCAGAGATTCCTGAGGTTTGTGGTGGAGGATCAGCATTACCAGTTGTAGCACTGCCGTTCGGGATATCCTCAGCCCCCCGGGTGTTCACCAAGGTGCTTGCGGGCGTCATGGTTCGTCTGAGGATTCAGGGCATTTGTGTTCTGCCTTATCTGGACGACTTGCTGATTGCGGCTCAATCTCTTCAGCAGGCCGAGAGCGATACCCGGACGGTGTTATCCACTCTCGAGGATTCGGATGGGTGATCTATCTTCCCAAGTCGTCTCTCACTCCATTGATGGTGAGGTCCTTCCTGGGCATGGCATTGGACACGTCTTAGTTCAAGGTTTTTCTGCTCCAGCAGAAGGGGACAGACCTCCAGACACCGGTACAGGCCTTACTGTCTTGTCAGCGGCCATCGATCCGTCTGGGGAGGAAACTGGTGGGCCTAATGGTGTCGTGCTTCGAGGCAGTGCCCTTCGCCCAGTTCCTTGAGACCTCTTCAATTGAATCTGTTGCCCAGTTGGGACCTGACACAGGAGTCTCTGGAATGGGAATCTTCTCTGTCCCCCCGGGTCAGACAGTCCCTCTTGTGGTGGTTGGACCCCAGAATATTCTTAGTATACAGTACGTCCTGCTCCAAATGTAATACTTACAGTTGGGATACACTCTGCCAGATGTCGCTGAACTGCAGAGACATCGAAAATAGGCTCCTCCCGGCCCCTCAAATATCCGGGGACCTCCCACAAATCCCCAGAATTTCTCTGCAGTCTGGCTGCGAAGGGCGAGAAATGGCTCTCTACTCGCAGGTGAGCGGGGCTATTAGCCCGCGGCCCTGTAGGACTATTCCCACCCGTTCCACTAGTAATATGCCTCCCAGCCTTGGCTGCGCTGGTCGGGTGAAGGTAGGCAGCACCGCTGTTAGGTGCATAGGAGCGCTGCTCCACTGCAATCCCCCACCAAAGGGTAAGCGGTTCAGGCTTATGGTGAGCCTCTATGGGATGCCCCTCCCGCACTAGTGCCCCCTTGCCCCTGCCCATCGGTGGGCCCTGTTTAAGTGGCCGCTGTCCTCCCTCATACTCCTTGTAGCCTTCAGGGGAAAATGGGGGGGGGGTGTAAATATGTATGCTATGCATTCTGTGTTTTACACCTTTTTTCCATTCTGTTTAGTCTTGTATCTGCCGCCACGCTGGCTTGTCTTTACTGTCTTTTTAAAATTGCCACCGCCGCGCGCTGACTTGGTTCCACGCTTGGCGGCCGCATTACCTCAGGTGCTGGTGCACCATCATTGGCTGCTTGCACGTTCTGGCTTCGCACTCTTCGGGGGGGGCGGGGCCCGTCTATGGCACGTTCCGCGTCATAGCTGATATCGGCCCGCCCCTCGAGGTATACCGACGCCATCTTTATCCTGCTTGGTTGGCCCATGCGCGACGGACCCCTACCTACCGCGGTCCGTAAGTGCCCTTGCAGGCGGCTTTATATCTTTCACTTTTGTTACTGTGTGCTTACAGGTCTTGTCTGCTTATGTCTTTCAGGCGGGGCAAACCCTTTTGGCTTCTCCCGGCCCTGTATTAGTATATAACTTGTAGGCTTTGTAAAAATAATACTCCCACTTCCCTAGCGGGTTATTGGGGCAACCAGGGTTGCTATATAGTGTTATTCCCTATCGGCGTATAGCACCACTATAATCACATCCCAGGATAATGTGACCGGGGTCCCTTCGGGACAAGACCGGCTGTGTGTAGCGTGTGGGCAGCTTCATGCTGACGCTGACAAGGCGCGGGTCTGTGTACCCTGTGCTGAGCAGGTGCTTGCATTGCAATCTGGCCTGCCAGTGGCTGCACCTCGTTTCACTTCACCTACTCCCCCAAGCTTAAACCTCACTCCTGCTGAGTTGCATACTAGTGGGGATTCTCAGCCTGATGTGTCTTCTAGACTGGCTACTGTTGAGCTAAGTCCTTAGCGCGTAAAGCCCCTGCTAAGAAGCGGCACTTGACGCCTAATGTCACTGTTTTCCCTATGGGAACTGAGGAGTTTTGGAATTTTTGTGGCTATACCCCGTCTGATGAAGGGGAGCTCTTTTCTGATTCAGGCTCATCTGATGAGAGACCAAGGGGTCATGACGATTCTGGCTCTGACCCCTGGGCCCCGGATGACACTGAGAGATTATTGACCCAGATTTTTGAGGTTCTGTCCATCTCTCTCCCTGTTGCGGCTCCCAGGCAAAGAGGGGAGCTTTTCCATACGGCAAAATCACGTTTGGAATTTCCCGAGCAGGCACATTTCCATAACCTTGTGCTCAAGGAATGGGAGTGTCCCAGTAAACTTCCCGGGGTTCCAAAAAGTTGGGATAGGAGATATCCCTTTCCGGCTGAGGTGGTTAAATGGTTAAATGTTGGTCATCCCCCCCCCCCCCCCCCCCCCCCCCGAGGTGGATGCCCCGATCCTAGGGCTATCTAACACCTCTGTCATGCATTCCCCTGACTCCCTGACTCTACTACCCTGCGGGATGCTGAGGACCGGCACATTGACCAGCTGGCATCCCACGCCTTTGCATGTGCAGGGACGGCGCTGCACCCAGTCTGTGCCTCTGCCATTACTGCTGTGGCCACTAGAACCCTTATCAGCAATATGCTTGATAGTGCCCCTGATGATTTCCCTTCTGAGGTGTTTAATGCACTCTCCAGTTATGATGTCTTTGTAAATTTTGTCCTCTCAGCATTGGATGACACCATCAGAATGTGTGCCAGAACTTCTGCCCTTGTGGTGGCTATACGCCGCTCGGTTTGGCTGCGCCAGTGGGCTGCTGACAACGCTGACAAGAAGGCCCTCACTGGGTTTCCCTTTAAAGGACTGCGCCTGTTTGGGGACCGCCTGGACCTTTTTGCTAAGGGAGGCAGGTTACCCCAGCGCAGGCGGCAATCTCGGCCCTTTTCGGTGGTCAGGGTTCCTTCTCCTCCCCTTACCGTGGTGCAAGACAGGGAAGGGGGGGTTTCCTTTCCTGGGGCCTGGGGAGATTTCTGGGGTAGAGTCAGAGGACGTGGACGTCCTTGCTCATCCTGGGGTCCCAAAGCAAAATCCTCTCCCAAGCCCCCTCAGGCATGATGGGGCGCCCTCACCCATCCAGACCGGTGGATTCAGGAGGTAGTGTCCTCCGGTTACAAGTTGGAGTTTGCTGCCGATCCCCCTCCAAGATTCATCAGATCCCGGATTCCTCAGGACCCTGTGTCAGCTCAGGAGCTAGTGCAAGCAGTGCAAGGCCTCCTGGAGCTGGGGGTCATCTGCCAGGTCCCCTTAAGTGAAAAAGGCAAGGGCTTTTATTCCAACCTATTCACAGTACCCAAAAAAGATGGTTCAGTCAGGCCCATCCTGGACTTGAAGATCCTCAACAAATTTGTCAGGGGCAGGCGCTTTCGCATGGAAACTCTGCGCTCTGCCATCAGTTCCCTGCGCCAAGGGGATTTCATGACTTCTGTGGGCATCAAAGATGCTTATCTTCATATTCCTCTGTTCTCAGGTCATCAAAGGTTCCTCAGGTTTGCTCTGATGGATTAACACTACCAGTTTGTGGCCTTGCCCTTCGGCCTCACTTCAGCTCCCAGGGTGTTCACCAAGGTGCTGGCTGGCGTGATGTCTCTGCTCAGATGTCAGGGCGTCTGCGTGCTTCCCTATCTGGACGACATTCTCATCACTTCCCAGTCTCTACATCAGGCAGAGTTGGATACTCAGCTGGTGGTGTCCACTCTGGAGTCATTTGGATGGGTGATCAACCACCCCAAGTCCTCACTGTACCCTTCCTTGGTAACTCCATTCCTAGGAATGAATCTGGATACAGTTCAGGCAAGGATCTTCCTTCCTCAACAGAAGGTGGACAGTCTGATTGCACAGGCTCAGTCCCTCCTAGCTTGTCCCCATCCCTCCATCAGGCAGGGGATGCAGCTGGTGGGCCTGATGGTGGCGTGCTTCGATGCGGTCCCTTATGCTCAGTTCCACTTGAGGCCCCTGCAACTTCACCTATTGTCAGTATGGGACAAGGACCCAGCGTCCCTGGACAGGGTCTGTGTGCTCTCCCCCCTGGTCAGGAGGTATTTCTCGTGGTGGATGGACTCAAGGAACCTGTTGAGGGGCAGATCCTTTCTTGCCCCTTCCTGGGAGACAGTCACCACGGATGCCAGTCTGTCAGGTTTGGGGGGTTTCTGGAAGTCCCTGCGGTTCCAGGTGCGCTCGGACAACTAGACGGCAGTTGCCTACATCAATCATCAGGGAGGGACCCGGAGCAAGGGGGCCCTCCAGGAAGCGTCTCTGATCCTGACTTGGGCGGAGGCCAATGTCCCCTGCATATCAGCTGTGTACATCCCGAGGGTGGAAAATCGCCTGGCGGACTCTCTGAGCAGGGGGACCTCTCGCCAGGGAGAATGGTCCCTATGCAGCAGGGTGTTTCAATCTCTGTGTCACCGTTGGGGCTAACCAGATGTGGATCTGTTTGCGTCCTGCCACAATCACAAGCTCCCAGCTTTCTGTCCCAGGATCCTCTGGCCTTGACCTCGGATGCGCTAGCAATGTCATGGCAGGACTTTCAGTTCCTGTATGTCTTCCCTCCAATCCCCCTGCTGGGCAGGGTTCTGCGCAATATTGCTCTGGAAAGGGTGCCAGCAATTCTGGTGGCCCCCAGGTGGCCAAGAAGAGTGTGGTTCGCAGACGTTGTGCAGCTGGCAGTAGATCAGTACGCTCTGCCCTTGGTGCCAGTTCTGCTCACTCAGGGCTCACTACACCATCCCAATTTACAAGCGCTGGCTTTGACGGCTTGGCTGCTGAAACCTCCATCTTGATGGAGAAGGGGCTGTATTCCTCGGTTGTGGATACTTTGGAAGAGGAAGATTTCTTCCTAGCTTTAATCATTTATTACAGGGTTTGGCGTGCCTACATTGACTGGTGTGAGTCTAGGTCTCTTCCCTGTCGTGTGTTCTCTATTCCCAGGATTCTGGAGTTCCTGCAGCATGGGTTGGAGATGGGGCTCCAACTCAGTACTATGAAGGGTCAGGTTTCTGCCCTGGCTATTTTCTTCCAGAAGTCCTTTGCTCAGCACCTTCTGATCAGGACTTTTTTCCAGGGGGTCACTCATGTGCGTCCCCCACGTAAGCCTATGGTGCCTGTTTGGCATCTGAACTTGGTTCTGTCAGCCTTGCAGGGTGCTCCCTTTGAACCTGTGCAGGATGCTGCCTTGGCCATTCTTACGCTCAAGGTTGTATTTCTGGTGGCTATCACTTCTGTCAGGCGTGTGTCTGAGTTGGCGGTGCTTTCCATTCAGCCCCCCTGCTATTAGAGACACCAGGACAAGGTGGTGTTTCGTTTCAAACCTGACTTTCTGCCTAAGGTCGTGTCTGCTTTTCATTTGAATCAGGATATTGTTCTTCCTTCTTTGTGCCCTTATCCTAGCAATGCTAAGGAGAGGGTTTTGCACTCTTTGGATGTGGTTAGGTGTCTGAAGTACTATCTGGTGGCTACTGCACCTTTCAGGAAAACTGATGCTCTTTTTGTGGTCCCTTCTGGTCCTAGGAAGGGCTTGGCTCCTGCCAAGTCTACTATCAGCAAGTGGATTCGTCAGGTTGTGATTCAGGCCTACTCTGCTAAGGGGAAGAATCCTCCCTTCTGCCTTACTGCTCATTCCACTCGTGCTATTGGTGCCTCTTGGGCTTTTCAGCACCAGGCTTCTGTTGAACAAGTTTGCAAGGCCGCTACTTGGTCTTCTGTTCATACCTTTCAAAGTTTTACAAGGTTGATGTTAGGGCCTTAGCTAATGCTGCTTTTGGCCGAAAGGTTCTGCAGGCGGCAGTGGTTTAAACTGTCTGCTGCTGATTTTTTTTGGGGATCCCACCCTTTTTTATGGACACTGCTATTGGATGTCCCAACTGCAAGTATTAGATTTGGAGCAGGACGTACTGTATACTAAGAATAATACAATTCTGTGATTACTCACCTGTAGAATTGGTATTATGAGTATACAGTACGTCCTGCTCCAACCCACCCTTGGTTGCATTATCTTGGATCCCCTGTATGGTGATTGTTATCATTGTTATAGTTGATAGTTTGGATTGTTTAATTCTCCCGGCTTCTCATTAACTGCTTTTCAATGCTGGGGATTTGTGCGAGGTCCCCAGGTATTTGAGGGGCCGGGAGCAGCCTATTTTCGATGTCTCTGCAGTCCAGCGCCATCTGGCAGAGTATATCCCAAGTGTAAGTATTAGATTTGGAGCAGGGCGTACTGTATACTCATAATACCAATTCTACAGGTGAGTAATCACAGAATTGTATTTTTTTGGGTGGGTAAGTCCTTCTGACTCTCCGTTGGGAGATTGTCACCACGGACGCCAGTCTGACCGGCTGGGAAGAGGAGGCCCACTTGCCCATCAATCTTCTGTAGCTGAGAGCGATCCGGTTGGTTCTGCTTCTCTTGTCTCCCCTTCTAAGGGGTCGTGCGATCCAGGTCCACTCGGACAATCAGGCGACTGTCGCCTACATCAATCTCCAGGGCGGGACTCGGAGCAAGCGAGCCCTCCAGGAGGTGACCCAGATCCTGACTTGGGCAGAGGAGAATGTTCCCTGTATCTCGGCGGTTTACAGCCCCGGGGTAGAGAACCAGGAGGCAGACTCCCTGAGCAGGGGGGCCTCTCGTCTGGGGGAATGGTCTCTCAGCAACAAGATCTTTCACGCCCTGTGTCTCCACTGAGGTCAGCCGGATGTGGACCTGTTTGCGTCCAGACACAATCACAAGCTCCCAAGGTTTGTCTCCCTGTCAAGAGATCCTCTGGCCTTCGCCACAGACACTGGCAATTCCTTGGACGGAGTTCAGTCTCTTTTATGCCTTTTCTCTGTTTTCCATTCCTGGGTCGGGTGCTGCGCAAGATAGCCCAGGAGGGGATACCAACCATCTGCGGCACTCCAATTTACAGACGCTGGCTTGAATGCCTGGCTATTGAAACCTCAATCCTGACGGAGGAGGGGCTGTCGGCCACGGTTGTGCAGCCCATGATTCAAGCCTGGAAGAAGTCTTCTTCCATAATATACTACAGGGTGTGTCATGCTTCATTGCTTGGTGTGAGTCCAAGAGTCTCCCTTGTAGCACTTTTTCTTTTCTACAATATTGGAGTCTCTGCAACATGGCTTAGACTTGGGTCTCCATCTGAGCACCCTCAAGGGCCAGGTTTCGACCTTGGCCATTTTTTTCCAAAGGTCCTTCGCCATTCATAGGCTGATCTAGTTTTTTTCCAAGAAGTTACTCGTGTACGTCCTCCATGTAAGCCTGTATTACCGGTGTGGGACTTGACTTTGGTGCTTTCTGCTCTCCAGGGTCCTCCCTTTGAGCCTTTGTGCAATGCTGCATTGTATCTTTTTACTCTAAAAGTGGTCTTTTTGGTAGCGATCACCTGGGTGCGTCGCGTTTCAGAATTGGCTGCGCTTGGTATGAAGCCTCCTTACTTGAGCGGCATCAGGATAAGGTGGTATTTCGTTTTAAACCGGATTTTTTTCATCTAAGATTGTTTCTTCCTTTCACCTGAATGAGGACATTGTTTTGCCTTCCTTGTGTCCTGCACCCTCTACTTCTAAGGTGTGGACCCTCCATGCCTTGGGTGTGGTCAGAGCCTTTATGTACTACCTGGTTGCAACGGAATCCTTCAGGTGATCAGTTTCTCTCTTCTTTCTCACTGAAGGGTCTAGGAAGGGCTTGTCTCCAGCCTAGTCCACTCTCAGTAAGTGGGTCAGACAGGCGGTGGTGCAAGCATATTCTGCCAAGGGGAAGGAACCTCCTGTTTGTATTACGGCTCTTTCTACTAGAGCTGTTGGTGCTTCCTGGACTTTTCAGCTCCAGGCTTCTGTTGAACAAGTTTGCTAGCCTCCACTTGGTCTTCTGTTCATACCTTCACAAAGTTTATAAGGTTGATGTTAGGGCCTCAGCTGCTACTGTCTTTGGCCGTAAGGTGCTTCAGGCGGTAGTTTCATGAGCTACATGCTGTTACACTCTGGGGATCCCACCCTTTTTTTGGACACTGCTCTTGGATATCCCACATGTAAGGATTGGAGCAACCTGAACAGGACCCAGGGAAAAATACAATTCTGTGAGTACTCACCTGTAGAATTGTTCTTGGCTGTGTCCTGTTCAGATCGCTCCACCCCACCCTTGGTTTTGTTTCTCTTATTGGACTTTGTCCTTAAGATTTGTTGAGAGTACATGCTGAAGCTATGTGATGTAACACGGTTTCCTGGCCTCCCGGCCTGTCTCATTCTTACTTCTGTTTTACCACTGGGGATTCTATTGAGACACCTGCCTTTATGGGGGACCGGGAGGAGTCACAGCTTTTTGTCTTGCAGTAACTGTGCGCCACCTGGTGGCGGAATACCCACATGTAAGGACTGGAGCGACCTGAACAAGACACAGCCAAAAACAATTCTACAGGTGAGTACTCACAGAATTGTATTTTCCTTCGTCTGATGCTAGACACAATTTGGGTATTTAAAAGTAAAAAGGGTCCTCTGTCTGGCATTTGATTTCACTAACAGTTAATCTCCCATGGCAGCCAGTGAGCCTCAGGGTAAATCAAGCATGTATGTGGGTTCCCTTTCATGTCTGTCACCAAGCAAGGGATGGGTGGCAGGTGGGTGTTGTCAGGCAGGACTCCAGTTTTATTGGATATTTAGCAATAACAAAATCTAAAGCATAACATTAACCAATATCAAGAACATACTTGGCGCAACACTTTTATACCCGTTCTATAGCTTCAATATTTTAGGTGGACTATGCAAAAGTTAAATAAAGCAAAATACAACTTGTACGGGAGGTTGTTGGGGGACCCTTGATACTCCTTTAGTGTCACAGCTGTGTTTGCCTAGAATTATATTTAATATTGACTTGCTTTCACTGCGTCATGAGTTTGCAGATACCTATATAGCTATTCAGCCTTGCATTATCATCACAGGATCGTTTTCAAGATGGGTTATGTCTGCGGAAGGGGTGTGCTGGAATTTCCAAACAGTATCAGATTGTTCTCATAAATTTACAGTTAACTGTTCTGACCTACACTGTTATACAGTCACTTGCCATTGTACTAACTGTTTAGCGGGAGGCCGCTAAATACTCCCATCTGTCTTTTTTTAATCTTATCGATCTTCGCGATAGTTTAGCTTGTTTACTCTTGCCCTATAACCTTAAAGGCTGAACTCCGGGCTCAATAAGAGCTCTTTAGTTATGGGACTGCATGTGACACATCGTAAGATAGGTGTATTGCAGTTCACTGGCTTTTGATAAATCTGATTCCTGCTTCTGGTCTAACAGGTACCCCTGCTGCACTAAGAAACTGAGTTTCTATGATGAGCTCCTGACTTGCCCGTGAAACACATTTGAACTTACACTGCAGAATGCGCACCATGTAATACTCCCTGTGTAGCATTGTAAAAGGGTGGCAGATAATGCCATTTTACCACTATATAAGTTTGGTTTCTACATTTTAAAAATAACATCTTGTGCATCCTCAGATCATCTTCTATTTCCAAACTGTTAAAGGAGCACTATCGCGAAATTGTGTAATATTAAAAATCCATATAAACACGTCGGCTAATGAGAGGAGGGGTCACTTATACACCCAAACAGAATAAAACTCTTCTCAAGCTTGTGGTTTTTCTTCTCCTGGTACGAATAAAATCCAGGGGTGACAGGTTCAGTGAATCAGGGGTGACAGAACCTGTCACCTGATTTCCTCTTCCTTCCATTAATAAAAATTAATAACAACCCTGACTGCTTATTTCTAGATGTCGGGTGTGTAAGTGACCTCTCCTCCCGCCATCCAGCATATTTATGTCCTTAGCCTTCGCCTGTTTCTCTCTGCACCAATTATCTTTAGTATTCAGCTTGACCACCAGGTGGTGCTGTCCTGCAGAGCTCCTGGAGATCAGCCAGCACCTGAGCTAATTACTGGCTGGCCTTTATAAGCTGATTCACAAATGGCCTCAGTGTATCAGCATTGAACTGTCTTCAGAAACCTGAACTCTGGATCTAAGAACTCTGAACCCGGATTCCTGTAACCGGACCTCTGAACCCAGAACTCTGCACTTGGATTCTGAACCCTGAAACCTGGACTTCCTTTTCAGCCCTTTGTTTCCCTCCTGTTGCACTGTTTTCCCTCTGGGACTTTGGACTTACCTTTGGACTGGATCTCTCATGCATGTATGTTACCTCACTGCGCACTGTTTTAGGTATAGCACTGTGAGAGTTTGTTTTTTCACAATAAACACAGTTTGCTTCATA
Organism: Gastrophryne carolinensis; assembly: GCA_027917425.1. NCBI lineage: Eukaryota > Metazoa > Chordata > Amphibia > Anura > Microhylidae > Gastrophryne > Gastrophryne carolinensis. The sequence continues at coordinate 433,850,459 of CM051234.1, read as the reverse complement.
TACATAGTCTCTCTGCCTTACATTACTCAAATTACTGGTCACTCTTTATTAGTGGATTTCTCCCGAGAAATCCGTGGCAATTTATATGGATTTTTATTATTGGCCCATTTTTTTCGTGATAGTGCTCCTTTAACTTGTCTCTTCGGAGATGAAACCCCTTTTTTTTTTCTAGATGTAGGGCTCTGTCCCGGGGAGTTGGCTGTTCTAAGCTGGGTCATACACTGGTGTAACTGCTGTTTTATTCTTAGTATACAGTACGTCCTGCTCCAGATATAATACTTACACTTGGGTTATCCTCCGCCAGATGGCGCTGCACTGCAGAGACATGCAAAAACGGGCTCCTCCCGGCCCTTCAAACACCCAGGGACCTCCCACAAATCCCCAGATTTCTCTGCAGTGCTGACTGCGAAGACATGAAGTATCAGTCTCTCGCAGGTGAGCGGGGCTATCAAAGCCTGCGGCCCTGTTGGACTATTCCCTCCCGTCCTCTCTGTGATGTGCCTCCCAGCCTGGGCTGCGCTGGTCGGATGAAGGTAGGCAGCACCACGCGTGCTTAACGGAGCCATGCTCCGCCGCAGTCCCCCACCAAAGGGTGGGCGGTTTAGGCTGATGGTGAGCCTCTAGGGGATGCCCTTCCCGCACTATTGCCCCGTGTAGCGGTGGGCCCTGTACAAAGGGTCGCCATCCTCCCTCGTTCCCCCGGTAGCCTGGGGGGAAAGAAAGGGGGGGGGGGTGTGGTGGTCTCAGTGTATGTTGCACGCTTATGGCCTTAGTACTGTCTTTGGTATTCCTGGTGTCAGAGCCGCGCTGTTGCATTTTTATTATGTACTGTCGCCGCCACACGCACTTTTTCCCTTACTGAATGTGCTGCGCCGAGCGGCGGCGTCTTCATTGGCAAATCATTTTTCTAAGTGTGTCATACACTTCGCCCTTAATGACAACTATCTTAGAGCTTCACGCTCTTCGGGGGGGGGGGGGGCGGGGACCTGGTTTGGCGCGCTCCGCGTCACAGCCGCTCTGGCCCGCCCTTCAAGGTTCGTTGGCGCCATTTTTATGCTGGTCGCACGCACGCGTGGTAGCGGTCCGCCTCCTTCCTTGGTCTGTAGGTGCCCTCGCGGGCGATTTTCATGTTCCTTGATTACTGCGCATGGTTCTGACACCCTTTATTTCCATTATGTCTTTCAGACTGGTGAACACCATTGGCTTCTCCCGGCCCGGTGTAAAATTATAGCGGGCCTTGTAGTACTCTCCCACTTCCCTAGCGGGTCTTTGGGGCATCCAGGGTTACTTATAGTGTAAATCCCTACTGGCATATTGTGCCTTGAATAATCACCATATGGAGGCATCTCAGAATTATGTGACCGGGGTCCCTCTGGGACAAGACCGGCTGTGTATAGCGTGTGGACAACCCCATGCTGATGCTGGCAGGGCACGGGTCTGTGTTCCCTGTGCCGAGCAAGCACTGGCCCTGCAATCAGGTCGGCCAGTGGCTACACCTAGCTCCAATTCGCCTATCTCCCCAGGCTTAAATCTCTCTCCAGCTGAGTCGCCTACAAGTGGGGTATTGCAGCCTGCTAGGCCTTCCAGACTGCCTACGGCTGAACAGATTATTGCTAGGTTATCAGAGCGAATGGGCCCTGGTAAGAAGCGGCACCTGTCGCCTCATGTTTCGGTATCTTCTATGAGAACCGTGGGGTTTACTACTCCGCGTGACTATACCCTTTCTGAGGAAGGGGAGTTGTTCTCTGACTCAGGCTCATCTGATGAGAGCCCGAGGAGTCATGACGATTCTGGCCCTGAATACTGGGGCCAGTGTGACACTGACGACTTGTTGCTTAAGGTCTTTAAGGCACTGTCTATCTCCCTCCCCGGTCAGGTCCCCAAGCCTAGAAGGAAGCGTTTCCAGACTGCGACCGCACGCTTGGAATTTCTAGAGCAGGCTCATTTCCATGCCCTTGTGCTCAAGGAATGGGAATGCCCCAGTAAACTTCCAGGGGTTCCAGTGGACTAGGATAGGAAATACCCTTTTCCCCCTGAGGTGGTTAATTGCTGGTCATCACCCCCCATGGTGGATGCGCCGATCATAGGGGTCCCTAATCCCCCCTTTATTACAACCCCTGCTTATAGTACCCTTCGGGATGCTGAGGACCGGCGCATTGAGCTGTTGGCCTCCCATGCCTTTTCTTGTGCAGGGACGGCGCTGCGCCCGGTCTGTGCCGCGGCTATTACTGCAGTGGCCGCTAGAACCCTCATCAGAAAGTTGCTTGATTATCACCCCGAGAATCTCCCCTGGGAGGTGTTTAATGCACTCTCCAATTGTGATGTATTTGTAAAATTTATTCTATTAGCGCTGGAAGACGCTATCACAATGTGTGCAAGAACTTCTGCCCTTGCGGTAGCTATACGTCGCTTAGTCTGGCTGCGACAGTGGGGTGCTGACGATGCTACAAAAAAGACTCTTACTGGGCTTCCCTTTAGGGGGACGCCTATTTGGGGCCCATCTGGACCCGTTCGGTAAAAAGGGCAAATCACCCCTATGCAGACGGCCGTCTCGGCCCCCTCGGGGCAAAGGCACCCCTCCTCCCCCTTACCTTAGGGTTGAACAGGAACCAGGGGTGTCCTTCCGGGTTTTTCGTGCTGGCTCCTACCCCACGAGCAACAGACAATGCCCTTGCCCCTCTGGCGTGGCTAAGCCCAAAGCATCCACCAAACCCCCTCAGGCATGATGGGGCGCCCTCGCCCGTCTGGGTGAGGGGATGGCTGCAGCACCTTGCTATTTTCAGGAGGCTTTTCACCTCATTCTGGTGGATTCAGGAGGTTGTGTCCTCCAGATACAGGATAGAGTTTTGCTGCGCGGCCTTCCCCAGTTTTATCAGGTCCCAGGTACTCCTGGTCCCTGCCGCTCTTCAGTTGCTGGCACAGGCCATACTAGGCCTACGAGGGCTGAGGGTCTCTTGCAGATTGCCCGTAACAGGCAGAGGCAGGGGCCGCCAAACCAACCTTCCACAGTTCCCTAAAAAGGATGGGTCGGGCTGGCCTATTCTGGATTCACAGCAACTCTCTAATTACCAGCAGTTTTCTGCTGGAAACTCTGAGTTGGGCCATCGGCACCTTGTGCCCGGTGGGCTTCTTGCCGTCTGCCGTTCATGATTACATCCCTGTGACTTCAGGTCCCCGAGGCTCTTCAGGTTCGTGTTGGTAGTCCAACACTGCTAATTGTGGCCTTGTTATCTGGCCTCTCTTCTACTCCCAAATGACTCCCAATGGACGCCATCAGCCGGCATCCATCCTGACGCAGACTGGGAAGTAAGAAAAGGCGTCCAGGTAGTTACCGCGCGGACGCCCCTTGGTCTCACCATCGTCCGCACCCGTGAGATCACGGATGGTGAGGTCTCTGTTGAGACCAAGGGGCGTCCGCGCGGTAACTACCTGGACGCCTTTTCTCACTTCCCAGTCTGCGTCGGGATGGATGCCGGCTGATGGCGTCCATTGGGAGTCATTTGGATGGGGGATCTTCACCCCAAGTCCTCATTGTCCCCTTAATTGGTAATCCCATTACTAGGACTGAATCTGGATCAGGTTCTAATGAGAATCCTCCCTTCTCCGCAATGAAGTGGACACTCTGGTCACATGGGCTCAGTCTCTCATTGCTGTTCCGGTCCCTTCACCAGGCAGAGATGCAGCCTGTGGGCCCGTTTGTGTCTTGCTCGGAAGAGGTCCATTATGTTCAGTTCCCCCTGGGCCTTTCGGGGACTTCTATTGTTAATACAGGACAGGGATCCAGCATCCCTGGAGTAGGGTCTGTGGGCCTTCCCACCTGGTAAGAAGTTTTTATCTTGGAGTGAATGATCTCAGGGAACCTGTCTGGGGGCAGTTCCTTCTTACCCATTCCTGGAGACGGTCTCCATGGATGCCAAACTATAAGGTTGAAAGGGGAGGTTTTCTTCTGAAACTCCCCGCGATTCTGGGGGTGGTGGGCCCTTAGTCGGTCCTTACGCCTATTGATTTGAAACAGTGAGCCTTTGCAATGGCTCTGCCTCGCTTGACTACTTCCCTTCCGGGCCTGTCAGTTGGGGGCGCTCGGTCTGTCTGACGACAGTGTCCTACAGTAACCATTGGAAGGGGCCTGGGGCTGGTGGAACCTTCAGGAAATGTCTAGGTTCCTAATCTGGGTGGAGACAATGTTCCCTGCATATCATTGATATTCGCCCGGTGCTGACCCTCTGCGACAGGATGTGCTAATCCCTGTGTCACTATGGGGTCCGATCAGCTGTGGATCCGTTGTGTTCCATTACTATCACAGGCTCTTGGCCTTTGGTTTCCCTGTCCCAGGATCCTCTGGCAGTGGTCCGAAGGCCTTAGTAACGTCATGACTGGACGTTCGGTTCTGTATGTCTTTTTTCCATTCCCCCTGCTAGGCAGGGTTCTGCGCAAGATTGTGCTGGTAAGGGGACCAGTGATTCTGGTGGCCCCCAGGTGCCCTAGTAGAGGGTGGTTATGGTACCAAGGACTGTTGTTCTGTACCTTTTGCCAGGAGTGCTAGGTAGGCTCACTCAGGGCTCCCTCTAGGTCACTACAATCTACAGTTCTGGCCTAGTCGGCCTGTCTGCGGAAACAGCCATCTTGATGGAGACAGGCTTATCTGTCTCGGTGTTTGAGACTCTGGGAAGGCTATGAGCAAGCTCTTCCTTTTCCTCTTCCATCTGTTGTAGGGTATGACATACCCATATTGATCGGTGATGAGTCTAGGTCTCTCCCCTGTTGGGGGTTCTCGGTTTCCAGGGTTCTAGTGTTGTTTGCAGCATGATTTGGAGTTGGTTCTCTAACTCAGTACTCTGATGGGTCAGGTTCTGCCCTGTCCACCTTGCTTTAGTAGTGTCTGGTTCAGTCTTCCTTGGTTAGACTTCCTTCAGGGGGTACTCATGTGCATCCCCCATGTAATCCTATGGTCCCCGTTGGGATTGAAATTGATTTCATACTTCCCAGTCTGCTGGCAGGGTTTGTTCCTTGGTCCTATTCAGGATGCTGTCTGGCTGTTCTTACCCTCAAGGTTGTCCTTCTGGTGACTATTACCTTGGTCAGGCGTGTGTTAGCGGGCAGCTCTGTTTACCTAGCCCCCTTTCCTTGAGATTCACTAGGATAAGTTCGAGTTCCGCCTGTGGTCGGGACTATCTGCATCTGGAGGTGTCTCTTGTTCATTGCTTCGAGATATTGCTATCCCTGCTGTGCCCCTTTTTCCTAGCAACGCTGAGGAAAGGGTTCTGCCTTCCTTGATCAGGTGTTGGAAGCCTTACTTGGAAGTCTCTGTGTCCTTAGGGGGACTGATGTTCCTTGGGAACTGTGGTCATTACATCCTGAATGTGCTCGATCCCTTCTGCTCTCGGCGGTTGGGCGGCTTGGTCCTGGTTATTACCTTAATGGATGTTCCTCCTAGTCCTGTTCGGTCTTTTGGGCTTCTGCCAAGTCTACTGTAGCTATTGGATTCGTCAGGCTGTTACTCAGGCCTATTCCAGCAAAGGGAAGAATCTTCCTTGTCGCCTCGATTCTTTGTTCTACTCGTGCTTGTTGCCCCTTGGGCTTTCCAGCACTGGTTTTCTGCTGAATTGATTGGCTAGGCCACTACCATTGGCCTTCTGCTCATACCTTTTGCAAGTTTTTACAAGGTTGGCGTTTGGGCCTTCAGCTCATGCTGTCTTGGCCGTATGGTTATGCAGGTGACAGTGGTTGTAAACTGTCTGCTGTTGTCGTTTTTTGTTGGGGATCCCACCCTACTTTATGGACACTGCTATTGGATGTCCCAAGTGTAAGTATTATATCTGGAGCAGGACGTACTGTATACTAAGAATAATACAATTCTGTGAAATACTCACCTGTAAAATTTATATTATAAGTATACAGTACGTCCTGCTCCACCCACCCTGGTTTTTGCATTATTCTGGATCCCCTGTATAGTGATTGTTTTCATTGTTATCATTACCAGTTGTTCTGGGTGGTTTTAATTCTCCCGGCTTCTTGTTCACTGCTTTTCAATGCTGGGGATTTGTGGGAGGTCCCTGGGTGTTTGAAGGGCCGGGAGGAGCCTGTTTTTTGCATGTCTCTGCAGTGCAGCGCCATCTGGCGGAGGATAACCCAAGTGTAAGTATTATATCTGGAGCAGGACGTACTGTATACTTATAATATCAATTCTACAGGTGAGTATTTCACAGAATTAGTATGTAACACCAAAGCTATATATGATCAATAGCATGACTCCGCGGGATAGAGGGAAATAACTTAAAACTTGAAAATTTAATCTTTATAATTCCAATAGGTAAAACTTCACTTCAATTTCACAGAATTGTATTATTTCGCCTGTGTACATATCTTGGCACTAAATTCCATACACAATGTTGTTTTTTTTAGTTTCTGATGCCAACCAACCAAATACCCTTAGGTTATAGCCACCAGCAGTTGAACATCTTCAGAGCTGTTCCAGCTATATACCACCACTTCATGTAGCCTTTGTGTTTTCAATTGGTCGACACCAGAATGTGGATGCACCCTACAGCATTGCTGCATGAATGCTTGATCCTTATATCTATGTTTTTTCTCGGGTATTCTGGGTGAACCAACTGATGACCTGTAACCTGGTCTCTGGGGATTGCCATGTTCAGTGAAGAAGATCGATTAGAGGAAATCCAAGCTTTTTTGTTTTATTTGACTCCCTTAGTTGTTTGTGAAGTTTCTCATTCATTCAGCTGATGCTATATCCGTAGGTATAAAGCATCTGTATAAGGTAGCTGTAAGTATATATCAACGGACTTGCTGTTATTTACTTGACATTTCGCTTTCTCAATTCAGGATTGTCAAATGAATGGTCTGTGTTAAAAAAAACAGCAACATGCAAGTAGTAGTTGGCCCAATGGTTCAAAATCCAAAACACATACAAAGTAGTTAGTAGTACTCACTGCAAAATGTATGAAGTGTTAATTAAAGGTAGTAGCACACTTTCATAAAGATCAACGGATTAAAAATATATATGAAGGTCAGCAAGGGGTTCAAAGATTCCATGTGCACTCACTCTATGCACAGCGCGGACAATACATGTATATGTAAATGGAAAAATCGAACACCCGTGAGACGTACTTGCATTCAAAAAAGGATGATTTTTAATGCTGGTGAAAAATACACAAAAGAACAGAAGTGGTGATAAATGCAACAATATATACAGACATATAACAATACTCTATATACAAGGTGCAGACCGCTATAAGGCCAATAAAGATATGGTATCCAGCATATGATGTGGAATATTGCTCCAAAGGTTATAAGTATACAGGCTAAATCACTGAGTCAAGGTTTATGCAAAGGATGCAGCAGTATAAATTGTACATAGTAACAAGCCCATATTCATCCAATATCAAGCAGTAAAGATGAGCAGAAGACACTTACAATGGTGAGCAACAAGCTGTAATACCACGTGGACACAAAAAAGCTCGACGTTTCAGCCTTTATCAAGAGATGCGGTGTCGGTTCCCAGTGGGAGCGGTTTTAAATACTGTATCTACCTCCAGTGTTAAGCATGAAATGGTGCCAGCGTCGCTCGTGTCAGCACGGGCCGATGACATCATCAGCGGACGTTCATGTCAGTCCCGGCCACACCAAGCCTCGGTGTCAATCCTGACACCGCAGGCCGGCAATGGCGCACGGGGCTAGATATGACGCCGCATCCGGGAATAGCGCTAGTCTGCAAAACAACCAAGAAAATGGCGGCGGCGGCGCTGGAGATAGTGCCGCCGGGAGGCGGCGACTTTTAGGAGCAGTGCAGCAGCCAATAGATGCTTGTGCATAGACGTCAGTAGTGCTGAGGACATGCAGACATATAGGAAGCGCGGCCATGCTGTAGTATATGCGGTACGCTGGAGGGATGCTGGAGGCAGATGTAACAGTACTAGAAAGTGAAGAAATAAATAAAATGGTTATTAAAAAAACAAGTAGTGCAGAGTAAAAACGGACACCAGCGCATGCATATGGTTATAAGCATGCCTAGGGAAAAATAGACATTATTGCTCAATGATCCCAAAAGTAAGTAGAAAAAATGTGATGCTATCAAAGATTATATACAGTACCTATATACAATGAGGGAAGGGTTTGTCAGAAAAAGACTGAGAAATCCATTTCCTCATTCATACCTACAGGGTGCAAGGTATTGAGTTGGTGGATCCAGTAAAGTTCCCGCTGCAGCAGTTTCTTTTCAATGCTGCCGCCCCTTTTAGGTGGTTGAACAACTTCAATGACAATAAATCTAAGCTGGCTTATGAAGTAGCTAGCTTCCATAAAGTGTCTTGCTACTGGAGATTCTATTTTGCCGTTCCCAATGTTGGAACGGTGCTCGCTCACCCTTTGCCTTATTTCTCTTTTGGTTTTACCCACGTAGCCTTTGCCGCAGGGGCACTTGAGTAAATAGATGACATTCTTTGATGCGCAGTTTGCAAAGCTGCGTATCATGTAGCGCTTGCCCGAACTGGGATGGGTAAATGAACTCGTTTTGTAAGTAAAGCCACACTCCGCAATGGCCACATGGGTACATACCTTGAGGGGTTTGTAGTTCGTCGAGCCAAGTTTTGGCTTCCTGTGGTCGAGGAGAGTGAAAGTCAGCCTGGAGAAGGGAGGATTTTAGATTTCTGGCCCTCTTATATGCGGTAAGTGGTGGTTCTCTGCTGAGTCCCAGTAGCTTATCATCCGTACCCAGAATGTGCCAATGTCTTTTGACGACACGCTGTGCCTGCACCGAGAGATCAGAGAAGGTCAAGACAAGTGGCATACGTGTGTTTGGTTTTTTGGGCTTAAACCTCCTTAAGTCAGATCTGTCCATACGGCAGGCCCTGTTCTGTGCCTCCTTAAGGGTGGGAAGGTTGTAGCCTCTTTCCAAAAGATTTTTAATGAGCTCTCCTGATATAACATCATAGAGATCATCTGTAGCTGTTAATCGACAAATGCGAACAAACTGTAAAAAAGGTAAGGCTCTCATTAAGGAGGGCGGGTGGCAGCTACTGGCTTGCAAAAAGGTGTTTCTGTCCGTGGGTTTTTTGTAAATGTCCGTGATGAGTGTGCCTTGGTTGTTGGTGATTTGTACATCCAGGAAATAATATAGTCAAGACTATGCTCCATGGAAAATGAGATGGTAGGCAAACAGTGATTGAGGTAAGTATGGAATGTGTGGGTCGCCTTGCCAAATAAGGAATACATCATCAATGAAGCGAAGCCATATAAGGATATTGGATTTATAGAATTCAGTGGGGTATACAAATTTCGATTCAAAATTGGCCAGGAATAGATTAGCATAGCTAGGGGCCATGTTGGACCCCATAGCGGTGCCTTGGATTTGGAAGTAGAAGTTATCATCAAATGAGAAATATTTTTTTGTAAGGATAGTGGTAAGTAGTTCAATGGCTACATTCTGTAGATCTGTAGAAGTATTGGTGTCATGAAGGGTTTCGCGAATCACATTGATGCAGTCAGCGTGAGGTATGGATGTATATAGACTAGTCACATCCATCGTGACCAAAATACAGTCACGGGTGAGTGTGCCAATAGATGGGATGTGGTTAAGAAAATCTGTGGTATCCTAAATGTATGATGAAGTGGTCACTACAATAGGTTGGAGTAATTGGTCAATAAAGATTGCGAGGTTTTGAAAAATAGATTCTGAACCGGCCACTATAGGTCTGCCTGGAGGTTTGTTAAGTCTTTTATGTACCTTAGGAAGGCAATAAAAGAGCAATTTCAAAGGAAACTCTGTGGTCAGGAACTTTGCAAGAAGTGAACAGGGGTCCCAAGCTCTCCTTCTCATGGCCCACAGGCCATGTTTTGTGGATCTCCATATAAACGGCTCTATAGCTCTGCTGCTGCACTAATTACTTCACAGGTAGAGATCTGAAAAACATGACCTGTTGGTGGGCATTGAGGAGTAGGGTTGCGGACCCCTGCTGTAGGAGAAACACCTGACCAATCAGATACATTTAGGAAAGTGTCTTCAAGAAAATCCAGTTGCCTTGATTTATTCCCACAGACTCCTGAGAGTACCCCAGACGGACACCAGCTTTCTGGCAGACCACCCCCGATTTCCGCTGCAGCTTTTGAACCCATTTGCCCCAACATCATATCTGCCTGCTCAGATGCAGATGCCCCATGTCCCAGGGCATGATACTGAGAGGACGGGACAACAGATCCAGCCACTAGATGGGAAGAGAGGCCAGAAAATGGTGAGCTGAAGGACAAAGCACAGGCCACATTCAGGAACAATCCGAAGGCTGAGGGCAAGAAGGTCACAGGTTTTTTGGGGGGAAAAGTTCTGAGAAAAGGCATCCAGGGATGAGACAAGAGTCGAATCCAAAAATGATCATGCTACTGAAGGACAAAAATCATTATGTCATTATGCCACCAAAAAAATCCGCCACTAAGGCCAAAGCAGCCAAGGAAGCCAGCAGGAAAAAGGCAGAGAAGTGTGAGGAGGCTTCAGCAGACCCCACCACGTGCTCAAAAATGCCAAAGGCGAAGCAGCCGGGAACCCGCAGTAGGCATGCGAAGGCGACCACAAAGGCACCCACAAGTACAAAAACCAAGGAGCCAGCGCCAAAGAAGAAGGCCCAGCCCAGCAAGCACACAGGTACGGCCCATAAAAAGCACACCAAGAGGGTGAGAAGCCCCAGCCCCCAAAGGTCACCATCACCCCACACACGTGGGAAAAGCTCACATGCAAAGAGGCCAAGCCACTGTGCCCGAAGCTTCAGCAGCCAGAGCTCAACATCACCCCACCAACGTGGGAAAAGCTCACATGCAAAGAGGCCAAGCCACCGGGGCCGAAGCCCTAGCAGCCAGAGCTCAACATCATCCCACCCACGTGGGAAAAGCTCACATGCAGAGAGCCCAAGACACTGGGCCCGAAGCCCCAGCAGCCACAGTTCACCATCACCCCACCCACGTGGGAAAAGCTCACATGCAAAGAGGCCAAGGCACCGGGCCCAAAGCCACAGTTCACCATCACCCCACCCACGTGCATCAACCTCCCAGGGCCATGAAAGTGTGAAGAGGCCACAGAGGCACAGGCCAAGAAGCCCAACATCATCCACCACACCCTCTCCTTCTCGCCCACATTTGGCACCGGCACAGGTGGAAAGGCAGGCTGAATAGGCCACAGCTACACCTGCTAGTTCAGTGGCCACCCAGCCAAGAACCCCAAGTCCATATCCAAGTCCAGTCCAATCAGTGCCACCTGTCCTACATTTCTCCCCAACACAGCCAGCTTAGAATGTCTCCCCATTTGCCGCCAACCACTGATGAGCCAGAACGTCTAGCAACAGGGCGCACATTGCGCCGAGGCCACTTGAGTGGCAGGTTTGGTGAGGCCCAAACTCTGGCATTGGCTAGTGGCCTCATCTTGTATTATGATGAGCTATATGGGCGCAGATCCAAAGCTACAAGCAAGCAGCGCAAAGCCAAGATTTTGGAGGAGCTCACCAGACAGGTCAGTGCAGCGGGGGAAGAGCTCAAAGATGTGGAGCAGATACAAAGGAAAATATCGGACCTAAAGTATGCAGCACGGAAGAAAGAAAATAAACGGCGTAATTACAGGTACATATATACTTTGTGGATTTGGCTTCATCTTGTATTGGAAACATTTAGCTAAATGTGTGCAACTCTCTTTTTCAGCTTACAAACTGGCGGCGGATTCCCCACCAAACTGCAATTTACCCGAGCTGAGGAGATGGTGCTGGGCCTTCTACATCCTGTGGCCTTAGAGGGACACTAGGACCGACAGGACACGGACATCCCTACTATTCCTGCGGGTTAGTAATTTTACTGTGTATGTGAAATGTGATCTACGTGTAAAATTACGCACAAACCCATATATTAACACATGCCCCTAGGGTGTGCCTTGTAGTGGAGGTAACAATTTAAACAGGGTGTGTTATGTGTGGCGACCCTTTATTTGCTTTTTTACTTCCTCATAGATTATTTTGTAGAGTCTTGAGGAACACTATTGAGATTAGCAAAGGACTGGCTGTTATGCATTTAGAGCCAATTACATACAACACTTCCATCTTTATCTGTAGGCAATTTGGGCTTGAGCTGTGCTTTGCTCAGAAAGACTTGATGTGGGGTGCTTGAACGTTTGACCTAGAAAGAATGTCAAACAGCCTAATCTAATGGCAAATGCTATTTGCAAGCTGAGTGTGGTCCCATAATGGGCTTTAAGGGATGTGTGAAGCCTCAGAACAGCCAGTACATGCATGTTTATTTTGTTTAAGGAGACCAATGTGTATGTACTTGTTGACTAATACATCTAACAGATAATGACATTCATAGTCAAGTTTAACTTGGTCCGTTGGGGGAGTTGCCATTCATGCATGGGCCCGTGTTTTAGTGAACCATATATGTTAATACACATCACCAATGCCTAGTTGTGTGTTAACATGCCTTCTTTTCCCCAATGCAGCCCAGCATCATCCCTCAGCTAGTGGGGAATCCTCTGCCAGTTTTACCATGCCGTCTACTTCCGTGCTGCCTCGGACCCAGGATCCGAGATATACGGTAAGTGTCTTTTTCTGATGTTGCTTATGCATGTGCCTTGCCATGTTTCTTGCGAAATTACATATGTATTCCCTAAACTGAACCTTTTTTTTACATGTCCCAACAGACCCACACACTGATGGAGGAAATCCAGGAGCTGGAGGAAGATGGAGCCTTCATTGAACCTTCAGAACAGCTCCCCCTGGGACAGAATTTGCAACTGTCCCAACATGTTTCTCCACCAAATGCTCAGCAGCAGAGTGAAGCTGGCTGCATGCTGCCAGCCCATCGTGGGCAGCATGCAGAGACTGAGCCTACAGTCCCCAGTGTTAGCTCTGCTGCTGAGGATTTGCCAAGCAGACCTGTGGCTGTTGGTGGACCTAGAGGCCCATCATCTGCACTCCCCCACAACCCGGGGAATTGGGAGGCGTAGTCGACTACATCGCCCAGTTGCCCAGGGGAGGGGCGCGCCGATGATGGAGTCAGCATGGCACCATGAGAGGCGGCTATTTCGCCTCCAAATTCAACGAAACCAGGAACATCTTCATGGCCAATTTGAAACATTAAACAACACCTTAAACTCCATGCTGACTGAATTTAGGTCCAACAACAGCCACATGGCCACCTTAACTAACAATCTCAGTGCCATGATGGCTGAATTTCGAACTTCTAATAGAAACATGTTGGAACAGCTGCAGATTCTGAATGCCACACAGGCCCAGGTGAGGGCCCACCTCCAAGGGCCCCAACCTGGGTTTTATGGGCACCCCCCATTTTAAGGCCTATTTGGCCTGTATCTGCTCCACATCTTGGATCTACATCCTCACTGTATTGACCTGTCTGGTGAGCCCTACCAATATACCCTTTTGGTATGGCTTTGCTTGTTTGCTTTGGATTTGCGCCCATATAGCTCATTAGAGTGCTGAGGTAGCCCACTAGCCAATGCCGAAGGTGAAGCCTCAAGGAACCTGCCACTCAAGCTGTTGCGCTGCATGCTTGTGGCGAATTTCATTGGTTCTGGCTCCTCCTGTTTGTAGGCATGATTGGGGGACATTCTGGGCTGGCAAACTACTACCTTGACCCCTGGCTGAGATTGAACTGGACTTGGATTGGGACTGGGGGTTCTTGTTTGGGTGTCACACTGAGTAACAGGTGTAGATGTGGCATAGGTTTGGCTGCTTTACACCTTGCCTGTGGCAAATGTGGCCAAGCAGGAGAGGGTGTGTCTGTGGGCCTATTTGTTGCCCAATGTGGACATGGCAATGCTTGTCACCTATGTTTCTCAAATTTTCATTTGTCCTAAACTTTGCACAGGAGTGCCTTACTTTAAAACTCCTGCCTCTGGGCAATTGCTATGTGGCCTGATTTGGCTAAAGTTTCATTTGTGTTTTGCCCATGTATTTTATGCAACTATGAGAGTGACCATCAACTCCAATGTTTGCTTCTGAAATAAACTACATAAAATTGTAATTAACCTGTTGTGGACTAAGTTTATGCCTTTAAGTTTTGGGGGAATAAAGATGAGTTAAAGTTGGCAGTAACACATTTGGAACATCGCAAAAAACAAAAAAGAAAATCATGTGTTAAGTTCTTTGAAATTTTTTCTTTACTGTTTGTAAAAGTAACAAACAAACATAGAAACACAAAGGTCCAAAAACACAATTAGCCAAGAATAAAGGGACAAAACAAACAAAGGAACACCAAATTAAGCAAAATGTGTCTCAATTAAATTAGACCGCACGGCTTGGGCAGACGCACTCGGTGGGCCACGATAGTCCTCGTCTGGGTCATCGGTGGGTGGAGAGGGGGAAACATCCACATATCGGGGGACACGCTGCAATATAGCAAACTCCAACACTGCACAGGCCATTATAATATCTATGACCTTTTTGGGGACATACTAAAGTGCTCCCCCGGTATGTCCAAGCATCGGAAGAGGGTTTTCAACAGGCCAAACGCCCTCTCCACCACAGCCCTGGTCTTCCTGTGCGCCCTATTATATGCCTCCTCGGCTGCATTATGGGGCCGGAGGACGGGCGTCAACAGCCACGGAAGGAGTGGATAGCCGGAATCACCTGACAAAATGGATAATAAAAAACATAAATTACACATTACTCAATAAATGGAATCCCCTAAACGGGCCATCAACATTACTAAGAGCCTAAGTCACATTTGCTACACAGCATGAGCATACATAGTGCACAGGCCCTGAAAAATAAAAAAAACATCAAATAGATGTGTGAAAAAATTAAATATCCAAGATGGTGGATGAGGCCCGATCAGCCAGACTGCTACCAGGTATTGGTTTAGGACTGTGCTGCTCAGCATTCTTGGATGTCTTAACTTTTCAGGACCCTGTAGCTGCTATGTGTGAGTCCAAACCAGCTCTAACCCGCCCCCTGCACTTTATCCCGCTCTCCTCTACTCAGTAAGTGTAATGCATCTACTCAAAGATGGCGCAGACCCTAGTATAAATTCAAGGACATAATTTAAGCAGAGTGTGTGGAAGACTAATTATTACTTTACTCTAAATTCAATTTCAACATTAGGCTAATGCAGGACTAACATTTGGCAAGGCTTTGTTGCTTGAAAAATCTAATGGTTAAGGTCGTGTTTCACAGGTAAACAAGGTGTTCAAATAGGCATAGTTTCATACATGGAACGCAAATTAAATTCCTAGCCATACATATCCAAAAAAAGGACGTTATTGGCGTCAACTTACCAAGGAGCTATCCACCGGAAAATTCCCCAGACTCAAACCGACCATACAATCCAGATCTGCGAAGAATGTAGGCATCATGGGATGAGCCTGGGAACCCGGCGAGCAGACTAAGGAACCGCATGTCCGGGGCCACCACTGCTTGGACATTCATTGAGTGGGCCATTTTGTGGTTCCTGGGATAAAAAAAAAAAAAACACAAAAACATTATAAAGGGGACGAAAACTAGGGGAACACTAACTAATCACACCCTAAGCAAATTAAAATAGCAATAAACAAGTACATAAGTATTTTGTCTTGCAAAAAAAACAATATGTATGTTTGAAAAAGGAAAGATTAACTTTTCCGGGTCTATTTCAGGTACACATTAAAATTTTTCCTTGGTGAACACATGTGACATTTATATGCAACTAAATACGGTCCATGGTTCCACAGGGACTCTTTAAAAGGAGGGAATACTTAAAAGGAGGGATACATTACAATGTGGGCTAACTTACAAGGAGGGATAAATTACAAGGAGGGAATATTTTAAAGTAGTAAATAATTCCAAGGAGGGATTACTTCCAAGGAGGGAATATTTACAAGTAGGAAAGTAGTAGGGATTAATTGCAAGGAGTGATTATGTAAAAGGAGGGATACATTAAAAGGAGGGATAAATTACACGGAGGGATTAATTAAAATAAGGGAAGTATTTGAAAGGATGGATAACTTACGAGGAGGGATTAATTACAAGGAGGGAATTATTCTAAGAAGGGACATTTTACGAGGAGGGACTTTTGGAATTTTTTGGGACATTAAAAAAAAATATATATATATAAATAAATGACTGATTGGACTTGCCTGTATATATACTCGTCGACTGCCGGTGGGACCAGGGCAACGTGGGTGCAGTCAATTGCACCCATGACGTTGGGCATGTCGGCGATGTTATAAAAGGCCAGCTTAATCGCGTTTCTGGCTACCATGTCGTCAGGAAAACAAATATATTTCCGAGTTAGGGTAGCCATGCCTTCCAAAAACTTGGATAGCGCGTGGCTCAGCGTAGGCTGGGAGATCCCCACGGAGAAGGCAGCCAAGCATCTTGGTCATACCTGAAATTGCTTGCCCCTTCCTTGTGGTGCGGGCTAACCATGGCCGCAGCTCACTATACAATTTATGGAGGGAAGTGCGATTAAGTCTGGTCAGCTCGAACAGCTCAACGTCATGCATGCCATCGATGTGCATGCGTCGCCGCCGGTGCAATCTGGTCTCAGCCCTCCGGACAATTTCAATGCCCATTAGCTGCAGATCCTCATGCTCCTCAAATGCACTAGAGTCGTCCATAGCTGCTAGTCTCTAGGTCAAAATGGTCCCGTAAGGGGATTGCAAAGGAAACGGATTTATAGGGTGGTGGTCCGTCGGCAATCAGCTCTCTGAATGAGACGCAAGCCCATAGTAATAACGTAAGTTATCTGAACAAACGAAAAATATCAGATTTGGTTTGGAAAATGACCCGAACTAACGGAAATGTTCAGATTTGCTTTCGTTCATCGAAAGCGCATATACACATT
Organism: Gastrophryne carolinensis; assembly: GCA_027917425.1. Classification (NCBI taxonomy): domain Eukaryota; kingdom Metazoa; phylum Chordata; class Amphibia; order Anura; family Microhylidae; genus Gastrophryne; species Gastrophryne carolinensis. Next base: position 433,833,638 of record CM051234.1, on the reverse strand, counting down.
TTCCCGAGCGTTCGTACGAATGAAAAATGAACGAAAAAAAGCAAAAAAATGACAAACACCCACTAAAACTTTCACAGACAGCTACGGAAGTGCAGACGAATGTGTCTCTGAATCGAGCCTAAAGACCGGAAGCGAAACAACCATCCTCAGCTGGAACGTAAACATGCACTCCAGACAGCGGAAACAATGCCTCCCTTTGGCACCAGCCTCAAATGGTGCAGTTGTCATCCGGGCCAGACCAAAGCCCCTCCCAGGGTAACCACGGCAAACCAAATCCTGCCCCCGCCTCACGTAGGACAAAAAAGGAGGGGCCCGCCCCCGACAACCACACCACACCAGGTTTTTATTTTCTGTCACCCCGGGCATCATCCACACCCCACATGGGGTATGGATGGCATAAAACCGGGGGCACATGTGTGGAGTGTGTCAGGAGGCGGGTCCACCCCACCAATGCCTGCCCCCTTAAGAAAAGACCGATCATTAAGGAGCACCTTAACTCGAAACACTAAATACAATAATTGTGTAATAATAATACAAAGAAAAATGACAATGTACAAGGACATCATATTTTCCATATCAATATCAAGTGGATCCAAAATCTGGATCTATTAGGTGCTATCGGCCCATAAGAGGGACTGAGCCATGGTTTTTTTACCCTCATCTACAAGGTTGACCATATTGTACTTTTCCTACCCTCTTTTTTAAATAACAAAGTAACCCCAAACTATGAAATTAACCCTTAAAAGAAAGAAAAAGGAGAGAGAAAAAAAAAAAAACCTTACAAAAATGGCGAAAAACTAATGGTCTCATTTAGCCCTGGGGAAATGTGTGCCTTATATTTATTTATCCATCTCACTTTCCTCTGGAGAGTGATTTTCTCCACGTCACCTCCTCTCGGATTAGTATGTATACGATCAAGTCCCTGAAACGCTAAACCTTTTGGATCCTTATTGTGATGTAAGGTAAAATGACACCCCACAGGGGTCTTAATATTCCCTGTTTTGATAACATAACAATGCTCATAGATCCGTTTTCGGTTTGTTTTCCCGATATAAAACATTTTACAGGGACAGCTTAAGACATAAATGATATTTTCACTTTCACAATTTATAAAGTGTTAAGGCTTTGCTGGTGCGTGGCCTGGTACTTCAATCATTTTGCCTTCTTTAATATATCTACAAGAACCACAGCTCTTTTGGCATCTATAGGTTCCTACAGTTTTGCAACAATTCCCCTTCTTATTGGAGTAATGACTATGCACTAGTTGGTCTTTAATGTTTCTAGCTCGTCTATATGCAAAGCTGGGTTTAGGCAGTAATATTGTTTTTAATTGATTGTCTCCAGTTAAAAGGTGCCAGTTCTGTTTGATAACATTTTTTATGCGGTATTGATGTTCAGAGTATGTCAGGGTAATCGATAAATGGCGATTTCCTTTTCGTACTTTGTTCTTATATAATAGTTCCAGGAGTGATCTAGCCTTAGCTTTTTTTTATGCCCTATTTAGAATTTTCATACTGTAACCTCTGTCTAATAATCTCGTTTTTATCCCATCAGCTGCCATTTGGAAATCTGAGTCCGTTGTGCAATTTCTGCGTGCCCGGACATATTCACCATACGGTATACTATGTAATAAATGGTTAGGATGTGAGCTGGACGCTCGCAAGATGGTATTTGCCACTGTTGGCTTCCCATAATAATTTGTGCAAAGTTGTCCTTCAGAGTCTATGTAGATCGTTAAATCCAAAAAGTTGATTTTTGTCGTACTAAATTCAAATGTGAATTTTAAATTGTAAACATTATGATTAAGGGCATCTACAAAGTTTTTAAGTAGGGACTAAGATCCTGTCCACAAAAAGAACACATCATCAATGACATCGAGAGGTCATCCTCACCCCACAATCCCCTCTCCCAACGGCCCAGATACAAGTTAGCGCATGATGGGGCACAAGTTGTCCCCATCGCTGTACCTTGTATCTGATGGTATAATTGGCCGTTGAAGAGAAAGTGATTGTGGGTGAGGATGAATTCCAAGAGTTTCAACAGGAATGTATTCAAATTGTGTTGTTCTATATCCAACTCGTTAAGGAAATAACGTAGCGCCAAGAGTCCCTTTTCATGTGGAATGCTCGAGTATAATGCCTCCACGTCCAGGCCCACCAGGAAGGTCCCCAGGGCCACACTCAGACCATCCAGGATGCGGAGAAGATGACCCGTGTCCTTTAAATATGATGGTAATTGATGGACCAATGGTTGCAAGTGATGGTCAGCAAAACGACTGGCCCTGTCTGTGAGAGACCCCATGCCCGATATGATTGGTCTGCCGGCGACCACGGATTTATGCACCTTGGGCAGGGCATAAAAGGTAGGTGTAATCGGGCAGGGGGTCTCCAGAAAGGCGCCAGTCGTCCCGTCGACCACCCTCTCAGTCATGTCCCGGATGTGCGAGTGATACTCCCCAGAGGCCTCCCGGAACCTGGACATGGAGGCTCTGGCATACCAATTTATATTCTCCAATATCCTATTGCACATACGTTCATATTGATCGTTACTCATGACAACCACATTACCTCCTTTGTCGGCAGGTTTTATTGTTACATTACAGTCTGCTTCCAACTGTTCTAGAGCGAACTGCAAATCCTTTGACAGATTTGACTTTTTGCTGGTTTTAATTTTTTCTATTTCTGAGGTTACCTTGTCTACAAAGGTGGCCAAGTGGGGACAAGAAGTTAAAGTAGGATAAAAAGCGGAGGGTTTTTTAAAATACGTTTTTTTTGAGTTATCATGGGAGAAATCCCAGTCGCTTCTTCTTCTAATTCCATTATATCCCTCTCTATTCGTGCCTGTGATGGACTAGCACTAATTACAGTATTCTCCTCTTTGTTACTAAACATCTGCTTGCACAGAACTTTCTGGGCGAAGAGGTGAAGATCTTTCACTACTTCAAAAGTATCGGTTTTTCTAGTGGGGCAAAAATGTAACCCTAGCATCAGGACTTCCTCCTGTGCTGTCGATAGAGTTACATTGGATAAGTTAATAATGTTAACCTCTTTTTGTTTCACATTATTCGTAGTGGGATGCTGCTCTACGGTATTACCAGCTTCACCTAGTTCCGCGCAAACAGGAATAATTTGAGAACAGTCCAGTAGGGCAGGTGCACGCTTACCTTAAATATGTCGGGTGCCAAGGCCACGGTGGCGCCGCTTTAAATCCAGTTAGATAAAGGGCCAGCACACCATAGGTTAAATCAATAGACTTGTATTCAATGTTATACAGCAAGATGAGGTTCATACAGACCATTAAGCTGTATCAAAGTCCATAAGAGTGGGTTGTTGGTAGCAACAGTGTCCATAAGCCGACGTTTCGGGGGTATAGCAAAACCCCCTTCCTCAGGGCAGACAAACAACCATGTAAAGGCAGCAGATGGCCTTTTATAGAGCAGAATTGCTTTGAGGAGATCCTATCTTACAATTTTTCATACGCCTTCTAAGATTTCTTTGTCTGTTCCGGTATTTTCTAAAAAAGGCTCCCGACCTCGACTTTGCCGTTCAACTGGTCCTTGATAGCTATTCGTATCGCCCTGAATTTTACGTACCCTTGATCTCGTCATTACTTCTCCTGCTTTTAGGGCAAACTCCCGTCTTGGGGGGCCCCTATCCTGTATCGATATGTCCCTCCAGTTTCTTAGGGACTGTGCCTTATTGTGTTCTCTATATCTCTTATTACCTCTCTCCCCTGATGACGAAGAGTCAGAGGAAGAAAACTGATCCTGATCTACTGTCTGGACCCGGCCAAATATAAGCTCTACTTTGTTGGTAAGCCAATAAGTCCCTCTGAAATGTATGTTCTTTAATGTCTATGAGTTCTCTATTGGTCTTTTCTATTTAATGCTTGGATTTGATTATCCCTTTTTGTGAAATATTCATCCTTTCTAAAGCTGTTTAGGTCCTCAGCTAACTTCTTAATTTGTTCATCAAGAGAGATTAGTTGTTGGTTATGTTGCTCTATCAGCAATTTCATTAAATTTATAGAACATTCTTGTAACACTTAGGGATTACCTGTTTCTCAGAATATTCTTTAAGGTATTCAATATCACACCAAGCCTTTGATTTTTTCATAAGGGAGGTATGCAAGGCATTAACCCTTTAAGTGCCAAGCACGTAACACCTACGTGCTGGCTTGGCTGGGCCTTAAGTGCCAAGCCCGTAGGTGTTACGTGCTCGAATTTCCCCGCTGCTAGTTTAAAAAATAAAAATGAAAAATACTCACCTGACCCCTCGTTGGATCCGGCCGGGTCTTCTCTTTAATTTGGTGCCATCCGATCCCCCGTGAGGGGTCGGATGGCTCCAGGAGAGCCCCCGGAATAGGCCCCCCCCACTTCGGCAGCAGCAGCTGCTAACTGTAAAAAAAAAAAAAAAAAAAAATGACATTTGCTTACCTGTGGCTGCGCTGCCTTCCACTGGGTCTTCTCTTCACTGGGGGGCCTCCGATCGCCCCCCCCAGCCTCTTCGGTGGCGAGGAGAGGGCAGAAAATGCTCTCTCCCCCCACTTCCTGCATCGCGACTGCTAGCCCCGCCCCTTGGGACATCATTGTGATGTCACCAGCAGCCGGCTTCTTCTGTCCAAGCCCCCGAGACTGAATCAGTCTGCTCGGTGCTTGGAGCAGAGAGCAGAGGAGGAGGAGAGGGCTGTGATGGCCCCCCCCTCCCCAGGCTCTCTCTTCCAAACAGCAAGCAGACTGTCAGCGGAGCTCGCCGGGGGACACAGGATCGGAGGTGAGTAAAGTTAAAGAAAAAAAATAATAAAGATCATTTTTTTTATTTATGTGTCTGAGTTTTTTTTTCAACATTTAACCCCTTGTGAACTGGTAAGGGGTCCATGAGACCCCTTATACCAGTTCACAAGGCTGGGGGGGGGTGGCAAGTCACCTGCCCTAGCGGGTCACCCCCATTACCTGCCTCCCCAAAGCCCAGGGGGGGCAGAAGAGCCCGGACCCACATAGGCTATGTGGGCTCGTAGGCTGCAGGGTGGGGGGGGCCACAAAAGCTGGCCCCCCCCACTCTGTGCCTACAAGCCCCCATAGCTGGTCCCGGGCTGGTTACTTTGGGTAAGGGGGACCCCACGTCATTTTTTTTTTTGGATTTTTAAGGGTTTTTAACCCTTAAAAATCCAAAAAAATGGGGTCCCCCTCCCCGGGAAGGGGGACCCTATGTCATTTTTTTTTAATTAACCCTTTGGGTTCTGTCATCCAGCAGCTATAAAAGGCTTCCAGCAGGTGAGCAGAAGCCAGTGATCGCCGAGGGACACAGTGCTCCAGGATGGATGGGAGGTAAGTATTAAAAAATAAATAAATAAAATAATTTTTTCTTTTTGCGTGTGTGTGTTTTTTTTTACATTTAACCCATTGTGAACTGGTAAGGGGTCCATGACCCCTATACAAGTTCACAAGGCTGGGGGAGGTGGCAAGTCACCTGTGACTAGCGGATGACTTGCCATTAACCCCTGGCACCCCCATTACCAGCCTCCCCAAAGCCCAGGGGGGGGGGGCAGAAGAGCTGGTTACTTTGGGTAAGGGGGACCCCATGTCAATTTTTGGGGGGGATTTTTAAGGGTTTTTTTTCTCGATTTAGCCCTTTGTAGTGTGGATGGTAGTTGTATTTTATTTGTAAATGTTATAGATTACTTGTTTCAGTTAGGGGGGTCTCCTGGGCAGGAACGGGGGGCTACCGATAAATATGTGGTACCGTTCTAATCGGTAGAAATGGGGCTTTCACATGCAATATGCTTTTCCTTAATAAAATACATTTTTTATTTAAAATAAAGGAGTCAATTTTCAAAAAATGTTTTTATTATTTTTTTTTTTTTTTTACTTAATAATATTGTAAAAAACAAAATACAATTTACAAACAAGACATTTCATGTTAAAGCCTAAACTCTGCTGCAAAAAAATATAAATATAATTTTCCTGAAAATTACAGCAAAAATGGCGCAAAACATGGCGCAAAATGGGGAAAATGACCTGTCAACAGAGGGTGACAAAATCTCATGTAGGCTGGCAATTAAAAGAGTTAATAGTACCTCTGTATGTTGGGTATTGTTCTGTTCGGGAGACCTTGCGCTTTCAGACTTAGCTTGTCTTTTCTGGTTTGAATATTTATATTTTAGGAAAAGGTGTTTTTCATTCAGCTTTTTTATACATTTTTTAGGGAAACCCTGCGCAACCAAAAAATTCTTTGAGGAATTAATTCCAGAAAGATGAGCCCACTACAACAAGCTGGGTACGCTTAGAAAGCTTAACATGTGTACTTTCAGGGAATATATGGTTTATGGGGAATATTCCAAATGTAAAGGGTTGTTTTGGTTGAAAAATCGCAAGGTGCACACTTTGTCTGCAGAACTGAAATTTTCAAGTAAAATTACCGTTACGCACATGCTTTACTTTGGGGTGTTTGGCAACTCTTCCCTTGACAGAACCTATGCATGTTGGGTGTTGTTCTGTTCGGGGAATGTTGCTTTTTCAGATTAAACTTGTTTTTTCTTGTTTGTATATAGTTTTTTTAGGAAAATGTGGCTTTGATTCTGCTTTTTTATCCTTTTTTTGGGAAACTCTTTGCAACCAAAGAATACATTGAGGAATTACTTCCAGAAAACTATGGGCACATCAACATGCCTGGTACACCTAGAAAGCTTGAGGTGTGTACTTCCAGAGAATATATAGTTTGTGGGGGGTATTTCAAATGTAAAGGGTTGTTTTTCTGGTAAAACTGCAAGGTGCGCATAGCGCATATCACAGTAGTATTTTTTCTGAAAATCCCCTAAAGCGCTATTTCAGTTTGGGGGAGTCTCCTGGGCAGGAAAGGGTGTCTACCTATACATATGTGGTATCGCTGTAACTGGGAGAAATTGGGATTTCACACGCAATAAGATTTTATTGACAAACTTACATTTTTTATTACAAAAAAACACTACAAATTGTAAAAAAATATTTTTTTTTAATTTTTTTTCACATATTTCACCCAAAAATATTTAGAATACACCTAACAATTACAAACAAGACATTTCACGTTAAAGCCCAGACTCTGCTGAAAAAAACAATATATCATTTTCCTGGGAAATCCCTGGAAATCCTTTCAAAAATGACAGTTGAACATGTGTAGCGCAAAATAGTGAAACATGGTCTGGCAACAGGGATTGGCAAATGCTGCAGGTAGGCTGGCACTGAAAGGGTTAAAGGTAGAATGTATTGTTTCTTCTTGTTCAATTTTGGTCTTATTATTAATTCTATTCTGTGTAAGTTCTGAAATCATTGCATCCCATTTGCCCTTACATATGTCCGTCATTTTTGAATAAAAAAAAAAAAAAAAATTCTCTCTCCTCTTCCCCTCCCTCTCTTTTTCCCCCCTTCCCCCTCTTCTCCCTCTCCCTCCTTCTTTAATCTTCACTCCTCTTGACCGATTGTTATCTCTATTCTCCAAAAAAACAGCAGTGTATTATAAAAAAAAAGTTTACAGTGATAGGTGTGGTCCCCTAAACCCACCTACACCTGGAGGCAACAGGTGCATAGTGACTATCACAGATGGCTATTCAAGGTAAACAGTCACTTACCTAATACAACACAAGAGTGATGTTCTTGACAAATTACAGGACTATGTAGTAAGGACAAGTAACAAATTTCAGAGAAAACCTCTCATACTTCTGTGAATTCACCTTCATTATCTCTCCGGACACAAAGTACAAGAGTACTTAAAGGGTAAGTCCACTTTCGATTACATTTTTGAAAGTGTGTATTTTTGTGTGGCAAAATGATGTCTTAAAGGTGCTGAGCTGTAATGTTTTTGTAATGATAGCAAATGTTTGTTTTATGGAAGCAGTTTTAATCTGTTGCTATTGGCAATGTACACCAAGTGCAGCCAATATCAACAGATTAAAGAGAGTTGTACAGAACACTGCTGCTGGGCATGTTTAAGTGTGAGTGAGCTCCCTCACCTGACCAGTGGCCATAGCAGCAGTGTTCTGTGTGTACAGGATTCACTTCTTTACTTCTTTTTTCTTGGTGTAAAAAACTTGATGTATGTTGCCAATAGCACCCAATTGCAAGTATTGAAAACTGCTTCCATAGAACACACATTTGCTAACAAAAAAAAAAAACTAGATTAGCTTGGCCCTTTGATGAACTTTTTGCACAAAAAATTATACACTTTCGAAAATTTCATCGAAGGTGGACTTACCCTTTTAAGCAAAATGGAATAGAGCATGGGAAGACTCATGTGCCATACACACCAGAGCAAAATGGGGTAGCTGAAAGGAAGAACAGAAAGTGTATATTTTTGTGTGGCAAAATGATGTATTAGAAGCAGGGGGAGAGGGCACGATGAGCCCTCTCCTGAAGAGCCCGATGGGGGTGATTGGAGGACCCCCCGGAGAAGAGGAGAGCCAGCAACAGCGAACGCAGCCGCAGGTGATTTTTTTTTTAAACAGGAATTGCCGGCGGCTCAAGCGGGGGGCGACCTATTCCGGACACTCTACTGCAGCAGGAGGAGCCCGTGGGGGGAGATATGAGGCCCCCAGAGTAAAGAGGAGACGCGGCCGGATCGAACGAGGGGTCAGGTGAGGGGGGGGGGGCGTTGGTCAGGCATGTAGATTCTACGTGCTTGGCACTTAAAAGGAGTGTAAGCGAGCATGTAGAATCTACCTGCTTGGAACTGAAAGGGTTATACAGAAAAAGCCTCAGCTTTTGAGAAGGGGTGTTGGAGATACTGTGCAAAAGCTTGTCTCTGTACGGGGTCTGCATCTATATGGCTAGGTTAATGCAGTTTACATTAATGACAGTAGATGGTGCTGTTATATCTGTGTGTAGATACTGCATGTTCTGCTTCCTGTACATAGAGGTGTTCTCTATGACTTCTTTTTCCTGTCTATGTTTTCAACCATGTAAGATGACTTTCTCTTACTGCACTTTTGTTCCATTAAAGCCAGTTCCTGTTGTCCAGATGGTTATCTGGATTTGACTCCACTGCATCTAGCGCTCGAACCCTGCAACATGTACAGGGGGGGAAAATTGGGGGAGGGGTTGGGGGAAATTAGGAAGGCAGGGAGTGAAGATTTAGAAGACAAATTAGTGAATTCCAGCACATGATCTGGGTGAGGTGGGCTGAGTGATATGGGCAGGCCTCAATGCATGCACCCTATTACCAGTCTGCCCCTGGTTTTTACTGGTGAACAGGTAAAGAAGTTCTACTTTATTTTTTACAGGTGTATTTTTTAGTGTTACAGGGTTAAAGAAACTGTCCCCAGGGGCATTGGAAACACTGCTACTACTGTAAACCTACCACTGATAGTATGTTGGGTTGTGAAAAGAAGCAAAGAAAAGAAAATTAGTTACAAGGAGAACTATCTGCATATAGTGTGTATTGTGGAATTATGTTACTGGACCATAGGCTCGATTCAGAGACACATTCGTCCGGACTTCCGTAGCTGTCTGTGAAAGTTTTGGTGGATGTTTGTCATTTTTTGCTTTTTTTTGTTCATTTTTCATTCGTACGAACGTTCGGGAATGCGTTTTCGATGAACGGAAGCAAGTCAGAACATTTCCGTTAGTTCGGATCATTTTCCAAACAAAATTGGAAATTTTTCGTTTGTCAGATAACTTCCGTTGTTGGGATGGGTTTCCGTCTGATTCAGAGAGCTGATTTCCGACGGATCACCACCCTATAAATCCGTTTTTATTTCTGATCCACTTACGGGACCTTTGAGGGCTCGGATTGCTATTGTTGAATATGTTTTGTGGCTATGTGGAGGAGTCTGCTTGCCTTTAGCACCAAGGCATTGCATGTATCAGCATGGCCGAGGCCATAAATTGTATAGAAATGCATACCTGAATCAATACATTTCATGTATGCCTTATAGATGCATTTTAATGCTGACCTAAATTAGTCCTTAGCATGTAAACCTTTATTTTCCCACACATATAATTGCTATATTGTTTTAGACCTATGTCCTTTGTGAATTATATTTGGATTGTTGAAGTTGAATCTTAATTTGTTGTAGGAGTTATTGTTTTACTTGGTTACCTTTGCTTTGTGTAATTATTTTATATTTGGTTGCAGGAACTGCAAGATGTGCCACTCGCCCTTGCTCCTGATGCCCGTTCTTTGCCTGCAGAATGCGGGCCAGGGATTCTCTAATTGGGCACTATGCAAAACCCGGCCCGTGGCGAGGGCCCTCTGGCTTTTGAAGTCCAGATTTAGGTGTTTGGACCATACGGGGGGGGGGGGGGCACTGCAGTATGACCCCAACAAGGTTATACCAATATTTTAATTTACCTTTTTTTAACAAGGACCACACGTGCCAGAGTGGCACAACTGAGTCTCAGGGTCCTTCAGTTGGTGGGCGAGATGCAGGAGCTGCGCAACTCGTTGGGGACCACAGATGAAGAATAATGTTCAGTGGCCTGCCATTGCTATGTATTTTGTTTTTTATAGTTGTACAAATTTTTGAAAATGTTATATTTTATGATGGAATAAAAAAAATGTTACATTGTCATTTCATTTACAAAATACATTAACACAAAACTAATGGGCCCAGAAATATTTAAAGATGAATATTCACATGACCGAGAAGTGATTTGGGTAAGTTTTAGGGGGCTAAAATGGAAGAAGAACCTAACCGAGAAGTGGTTTGGGTGAGCTTTAAGGGTCCAAAAGGGAAGATGGAGGATAGTGCTAAGTGGTTTGGGTGAGCTTTAAGGGTCCAAAAGGGAAGATGGAGGATAGTGCTAAGTGGTTTGAGTGAGCTTTAAGGATCCAAAAGGGAAGATGGAGGACAGTGCTAAGTGATTTAGCTAAACATTGTAGTAGAAGTGAGGGTGGCAAATATGTAGGCGAGCACTTTAATGAGTTAAGTTTGTAGTGCGCAGGCGCAAGATCGTAAGGATTTCCGTCTGGACGAATATTTATTGAAAAAGGGAAACAGAAACTAACGGGAAACGTAAAGGATTCGTTGGAGGATACAATGGGAAAAGGGCAAAAACGAAAGCCTACGTTGTAACATGTGAAAATGAAACGGAAAAGTCTGGATGGAAAATGACATCCTCGTATTCGTAATCTGCCGTACGAACGGACGGAAACTTTACAGAAGGTTTTCAATGCATGTATAGAATCGCTTGTACGCTCATACGAGAACGGAAACATTTCCAAAAAAAATGGATCGGAACTAAAACGGAAGTTTTTTTTTGTCTCTCTGAATCGAGCCTCATGTCCTGTGAGTCAAGAGCCTCATGTGCAAGGAAATATATTATACTTCACTTTATACAGATTCCTCATATTTTTTTCAGGGCAGTTTTCTTTGACATGTTTTTGTGGGCTAACACTAGTCTTATCTGTGATTACCTCTATTATATGTATGCTTGCTGTAGATTGTTGCATGATTATCTTGAAGAGCTTTGTTTGACTTGTATGCATACAGTATGTGCATGTTCAGTTAAAAAAGGACATGTCCGTGGAAAGGGTTTCTTTGGGTGTTCCCTAACATTTTTCTTTTTCAAGCCGTACCCCCAATGGTCATGTTGACACAATGTCTATTGAAAGTCAGTACACGATATCATAAAAAAATATACAGTTTACAGTGATAAGGATAACAATGAGTAAAAGAGGCAGATTAAGAAGCAATTTAAAGAAAAATTGTACAAGTAAACTAAATGGAACAGTTATGGCTGATTTCCACGAATAGATAAATCAGCCATTTCTTTAGCAAGTGAACAAGAGCATGACTCATATGCTAGTGGACAGCTTGCATTTGGATGTGGAAGATTTGTCAGCTAAATGTTTGTTAGAACGATCATTTGTGAGATCGCTCATTCTGTCTTCTTCAAATCCTATTCAATTTCAGTTTGCAAATGATAACGGTCATGCCACATATGAGAAATTTTAAGTCAGTCTAAATGATACGACATTCTCGTTTATCGCTCGATTGAGGTCGATTTAGAGGCTGATTCACTACTAGCTCCAGTGTTTCCATATGAGCGTCTGTATAGCAGCGCTTAGAGTGACTGCCAGTAGGCGCTGTAAGCGGGTATTAGGCGCTGTAACCTTGAGTTGCGGTTGCTGTAGTAACCTGACCGGCATTGATGAATATGATGTTGTCATGCCCGAGGCCTGATTATAGAATAAACATATGTATTATGAGTGTATATATGTGTATATATTAGACCTTAGCTGACCACTCTGCCAGCGTAACTTTCCCTCCTGCGTCATAAAACCCCCCTTCATGCACACACAGTTTTATGGGGGAAGTCAAATGTCTTTGAAACAGCAGTATGTTGTCTCTGCCCAACAATAAACCAGAATCAGATAAGGGGACCTGGGAGAGGAATCCCTCCTCCGTTAAGAATTCCAGGGAGATGGGGGATGTCATGTAAACAGTTTCCCTCCAAAATTAGCTAAATAAATGCCAAGGGGACACATGCTTTTGGGACATAAGCTAAGGAACCTTGAGACAAATAACATCGGTCTCACGCAATAATTAACCGCTGGAAACTCACTCACAAAGGACTGCGTAAGAACTTATTTTTTTGAACTGCTCTTTGCTATGTACTCTCTGTATTTTTGTATTTTGTATGTCATTTTGTTTCTGTAACTTACATCCAGCACTGTGATACCTTTTTATCAGATTAAATGTTTAATTAATCAGCTCTAGCCTTTGATCTCTAAATATATGAGCTCACCTTCCGGAAGGAAGCTCTGGTGAAACACGTTTATTAGGGTTAATTGATGTCTTGCTGGGACTAGTAGTGCATACCCAGGGGTCTGGTGGCTTTAACCCTTGCACCATCACACTCTCTCTAGCGTATTGGCTGGGCTGATAGAGTGTGATCGTGACAGATGTGTGTTGGGCACTCTAACAACAGCACAATGCTGCAGCGAGCGAGAGGTAGCGCCTGCTCAGTACGTCTGGCACTCGGCACTCCTCACCATATTTAACAAAAAGCTACACACACACAGCGTTGGCGCTCTAAATCTGGTCGCTATAGCATAGAGCGCCAGACACTGTGTGATTAAAGTCTGTTTTTGAATTATACAACAGTAACAAAGTGAAAACACATGGAATTACATTGTTTTAACCCTTTCGCTACCAGCCTATCTGGAGATTTTGTCACCCTTGTTGCCAGACCATTTTGCACTATTTTGCGCTCTATATGTCAAACTGTAATTTTTGAAGGGATTTCCCAGGGAAATCTGGGCATGAAATGTCTTGTTTGTCATTTTTAGGTGTATTTCAATATTTTTGGGTAAAATATGTGCAAAAAAATCAATTTTTTTACAATTTGTAGTATTTTGTTGTAATAAAAAATGTAAGTTTATCAACAAAATCTTATTGCGTGTAAAAGCCCCATTTCTCCCGGTTACAACGGTACCACATATGTATTGGTAGACACCCTTTCCTGCCCAGGAGACTCCCCCCAAACTGAAACAGCGCTTTAGTAGAATTTCAGATAAAATACAACTTTGCTATGCAATATGTGCACCTTGCAGTTTTTCAAGAAAAACAACCCTTTACATTTGAAATACCCCCCACAAACTATATATTCTTTGGAAGTACACACCTTACGCTTTCTAGGAGTACCAGGTTTGTTGACATGGGTGCAATTTTCTGGAAGTAATCCCTCAATTAATTATTTGGTGGCACAGGGTTTCCCTAAAAAAGAATAAAAAAAACAGAATCAAAGCCCCATTTTCCTAAAAAAACCAAGTTAAATCTGAAACAGCAACATCCCCTGAACATAACAATACCCAACATGCATAGGTGCAGTGAAGGGAAGAGCTGCCAAACACCCCAAAGTTAAGCATGTGCGTAAGAATAATTTTACTTGAAAATTTCAGCTCTGCTGACAAACTGCGCACCTTGCGCTTTTTTTACCAAAACAACCCTTTACATTGGGAAACCCCCCCACAAACCATATATTCCCTGAAAGAACACATATTAAGCTTTCTAAGTGTACCCAGCTTGTTGTAGTGGGCACATCTTTCTGAAAGTAATCCCTCAAAGAATTCTTTGGTTGCACCGAGTTTCCCTAAAAAATGTATAAAAAAGCAGAATAAAAAAACACCTTTTCCTAAAATATCAATATACAAATACGAAAAGGTCCCCCGAGCAGAACAATACCCAACATGTATAGTTACTTTCAACCCTTTTAATTGCCAGCTTACTTGAAATTTTGTCACCCTCTGTTGACAGGGATTTTTGCAGGAATTTCCAGGAAAGTTCTATATATTTTTTTGGCGGCAGAGTCCAGACTTTAAAATGAAATGTCTTGTTGTAAAAATGTTTCTAAGTACAAAGACAAGTAAAAAAAAAACATTTTTTTTTCCAAATTGTCTCCTTTATCTTTAAAAAAAAATTTATTTTATTGAAGATAACCTTATTGCATGTGAAAGCCCCATTTCTCCTGATTACGATGCCACGTATGTATCGTTAGCCCCCCCCCCCCCGTTCCTGTCCAGGAGACCCACCCAAACTGAAAAGAGCCCTTTATAACATATACAAATAAAATACAACTACTATCCACAGTATCAAGGGTTAATTAAAAAAAAATTGGCATAGGGTCCCCCTTCCCAGGGGGGGAACCACATTTTTGGGGGAATTTTAGGGGTTGAAAACCCCTAAAACTCCCCCAAAAATGGCATGATGTCCCCCCACCCAGCATAACCAGCCCGTGGCCATCTATGGGGGCTTGTAAAACAGGGCGATGGGGCCAGCTATAAGCCGGCATAGGCTATGGCCACGGGCTCTTCTGGCCCCCCCGGGCCTTGGGGAGGCAGGTAATTAGGGGATCGGGGTTAATGGCAAGTCACCCGCTAGCCGCAGGTCACTTGCCAGACCCAGAGCCTTGTGAACTGGTTTAGGGGACTCATAGATCACTTACCAGTTCACAAAGGGTTAAATGTAAAAGAAAACACAGAGAAAAACTATTTTATTATTTTTTTAATACTTACTTCCTATCTATTCCGGAGCACTGTGTCCCACACTGACCACCCCCCTGCTGCTACTGGAAGCCTTTATTACCTGCTGGGTGACAGGTAATATGGGGTTAATAAAAAAAATGACATAGGGTCCTTCCTCCGGGGGACCCCATTTTTGGGAATTTTAAGGGTTAAAAACCCTGTTAAAAACCCTTTTAAAAAAAATGGCGTGAGGTCCCCCCTACCCAGCATAACCAGCCCAGGACCAGCTATGGGGCTTGTAGAACAGCTTTGATGGTCCCTGGCCCTGCAGGCTACAAGCTGGCATAGCCTATGGCCAAGGGCTCTTCTACCCCACCCCCCGGGGCCTTTGGGAGGCAGGTAATGGGGGATCGGGGTTAATGGCAAGTCACCCGCTAGCCGCAGGTGACTTGCCAGACCCAGAGCCTTGTGAACTGGTATAGGGGACTCACGAACCCCTTACCAGTTCACAAAGGGTTAACAGTAAAAAAAAACACACACCACACAAAAATGTAATTTAAAAAAATTTTTTTTTTTTCTTTACTCACTGTTAGCTCCTGTGTCCCTCGCCAATCTGATGACAGATGCCGGTGATCACTGGCCAGAGGAGGGGGGGCAGGGGATCAGAGCATCCCCTTACCCCTCTACTGCTCTGTACAGCGATCACAGGACATCTGACAGCTGAGCTGCGAGGAGCCAGGACGACACCCATTGGGAAGCAGGGGGAGAGGGCATGTTGAGCCCAGGGGGGTGATCAAAGGCCCCACGAAGAAGAAAAGATCCTGCGGGAGCGGTCATAGCTGCAGGTGAGTAAATGTCTATTTTTTTAATTGCCCACTGCTGAAGTGGGGGGGGGGGGGGGGGCACCCTATTCCGGGCACTCATCTGCAGCCGGAGGAGCCCAGGAGGGTGGATCAGAGGGCCCCAGGATGAAGAGGAGACCTGACTGGATAGAGGATAGAGGATAAGGAGTGGAAGGGAGCACGTAGGATCTATGTGCTTGGCACTGGAAGGGTTAACACTGGGGCTATAGAACTTTAGTGCCAGACCTGTAAATACGATTCTGCATAATTCTGCATAAAAATATAAAAAGTCCCAAAAATGTATAAAAGTGTTTGCAGCCAGAAGAGGTGACACAATGATTTGAAAAAAAATGTAATTGCTAAACACGCTATTTATACACAAACAAATGAACACCCATTAAAATGTATGGGAGAGCGACACTGAACGAAAGTAATACCTGGCGCTCTTGAACCTAAAACGCCGGCACTATACACTGAGCTGCCTGTAATAATACATGTGGCGCTACATGGCGCTGTTAGAGGCGCTCTATTTAAAGCGGACCAAAACCCTCCCAAAACAACTCACTTCCCACTTCCTGTACATTACCGTTTGGATGTATTTTGCCCTCAATGTCATTGGTTTGTTATAGGATAACATTGTTGTAACTAGCTGTTTAAGCCTCCCACCTCTCCCCTCCTCGCATTCTCATAGTGCTAGAGGGAACATAAGATTAAAAGTAGATTGAATTTTCCCTCATTTTTGCCTTTTAAGCCAAAATTGTTTATGATTATTTTATAGAAATCATTACCAGGACACTAAGGATAGTTGATACATGGTTTTTTTTTAATTTAACCTTTCATAAGACGTGGTTGGTCCGCTTTAAGGTAAGCTGGCTGCAGTGTTTATTAGGCATGACTAAAGGCACAGTAAGCACCTGAAACATGTTGCCTGACATGATGTGCGAAAACTGGATTGTTGTGATGTTTCATCCGTATGAGCCTAATTTATCAAGCGCTTCTGCCAGACAGTGCCCTAAAATACATTTTTTTCACACTTGCGCATGTTTCTGCACTACAAGAAGCACATTTACTAAAACCTCCAAATCAACTGATTATAACCTGAAATATATCAATACAAAAGAGCTTCACATGCAGCAAAAGAGCTTCACATAGGGCCACAATAAACAAAAATGAGAAAAGAGTTAAAAACACAAATAAGTATCTGGTAAACTCCTATTGGAGTTCCTTCCTCCAGTTTGTTCAAGCAAACAGTGGAGGGTCTCCAGAAGACTTTCTGCTCATGTGCACATTGGGAAGTTGAATTTCCAAAGGGGATAAGTATGAAAATCTGCTACGGATGTCGCAAGGGAGAAAAGGTTTAAGCATTTCTTTTCGAGGCACAGTGTAAAAAACCTTTGATCTTAAATGGCCCCCTACTCTATTTTATCTTACATCAGTTCGTGGAAAAGGATATTATAAAGAGTTTAGCAAACAAAAACTATTGACACTGGAGCCAAGGCTTAGCATTCACTATTTCAAGACTCGAATGAGTCATCATGAACAGCTAGGACAAGTTACCAGACAGGTCACTTGTCTAGAGAGCAAGAGTGAGGGCGAGGTTTAATGTAAAAACTGATATAAATAGAGGGAAATGAAAAGAGGACCACAGAAGGAGGAAGGGAGAGAAACTAGGACATAAGTGAGGTAGGGGATAGAAATGGAAGTACATTATATTCAAAAACTGCTGATGTAAAAACAAAAAGAGAGGCGTAAAAGAAGAACAGCAAGTGAAGAAAAAACATTTTTACAACATTTTATTATCTACATTAGTGAAAAGAACAGCTAGGAATATGGAACCACTTTTGGCAGTAAAGGTCGGGTGTTTGGTGGCTCTTCTGTTCCTGACATTGATTTGTGGACTGGCTCCTGCCTTTGTCAGCTGGTTCTTTAAAAGAAGTGTCACAGGTACCAGACTTCAACTTTATATTACCTCCTTTATTTATTGTATTTCTAATACCAGACTCTTGTATGTTCTGCATACTATAGACCACTGTTTCTCAACCTGCGGTACATGTACTGCAGTGTATACATTGCCACAACTTGAAGGGGTACACAGTAATTTTCAGGGGTTACCAACATAGTAGGTTTAATAGGTTTGGTATATTATTTTAACAGTAATAAGTTATTCCTTCTTGTTTTAAATGTGTTACAATGTCCGTGACCTTCTTATTTTGGCAACATTTATAAGTGATCCCATACTTGGTGGTACTTGGTTGAAATTTTTGTTGTGGCTATGGGATACTTGGCTGGAGTTTCTTGTTGCTAGGGGGTTCTTGACGCTAAACAGTTAGGAACCACTGCTATAGACAACCTAAAGCTAGCTTGTCTTATGATAGCTGTAAACTTGGAGACCTCACTGTCTGTTAAGGAGCTCACTCAACCTTACTTGCAGCAGCAGTGTTCTGTTTGTACAGGACTTACTTCATTCACCCTTCTTGGTGTACAGACTTGGGCCTTGATTCAGTAAAGAGCTGAAAAAAATACTGATGGTATTGAAAATTTCACTTTAGGTGAAAAAGGCTGATCATTTCACTGTTGCTAAATAACCAGCTAATGAGACAATGACATTCAATGGCAGTAGAAAAAAAGAATAAAAAGTTCACTACATTTCTTAGGAGTAAAAAGTGCCACTTTCAAAACACACATTTGCTAACACAATAAAAAAAATAAAAAATACTAAATCAGCTCAGAACCTTAAGGACCTTATTTTGGCATACAAAAATATACACTTTCAAAAATTCCCTCGAAAGTGGACTTTCCCTTTATAAACATTTCCCTCCTTAACCTAATTCAAACCTTTCGTATATTTAAAGGCTTCAGTCATGTCTCCTCTTTTCAAACCTTCTCCAGGCTGCACAAATTAAGTTCTTTGAAGGGTAATTCCACTTTCAATGGCATTTTTGAAAGTGTATATTTTTGTTTGCCAAAATAAGGTCCTCAAGGTGCTGTGCTATCTTTTTTTTATTTTTTCCTATGTGAGAAAATGTGTGTTTTCACTGTCTGCTATTTTTTGCTATTAGTAACAGTACACCGAGTCTGCACATGAAGAACAGAGGAGTGAGCCCTGTACACACAGAACACTGCTGCTGGTCATGTGTAAGTTTCAGTGAGCACCCTCACCTCAGCAGCGACTATGGCAGCAGTGTTCTGTGTGTGCCGGGCTCGCATCTATCTTCTTGTAGATCTTGGTGTACTTTTCCATTAGTAACAGATTGCAGGTAGTGAAAACTGTTTCAATAAAACTCACATTTGCTAACATATATTAGCATAGCACCTTGAGGTTTTGGCACAAAAAAATATACTATTTCAAAAATTATATTGAAAGTGGACTTACCCTTTAACACCTCTTCACACCTCTCAGTTGCAGGCTGGCAAGTATGCCAGAGGTGCATTATATCAAAACATATGCTGTACTTTTGATGCATTGGCGATGTGTTTGCATTGCCTTTGTGTTGTGCTTTTTAAAAGAAATTTTTTTTTGCTCAATAAGTAAAATTGTCAATTCTATGGCAACGCAAGCACAATGCAGGTACACATGCCTTTCGCTTGCATTGCCATAGACTTGTGCAGCAAGTGCAGAGGTGTGAGCTTTCTTAAACTGAGTAATTATTATGTGAGAAATTACTAAAGAGAACGCAATTTAACAATAATCTCTTGATCACTGTGATCAGCGAATGAGCATTGGTCCATCGGTCATTGTATCGTTTCAGCTGCTTCAAAATTGCTCATTCATCGCTTGATGGTTGGTGTGTGTAATAAGAAGTCACCCTCAAAAAAATGTGTTTTGCTATGAGAATGAGCGATCACATTAGCGATACTACCGCAACCGTTTGACCAACAAATCTTTGGTGTCCAAACACAGTCACTCAATTTGTATTGTCGGTCGCTCCTTGAATGAACAGCCAGTTTAATAGCTCATGTAAACCATGCATATGTCTTTCCTGATAGGCCTTGTGTTTAGGGCATTCCACTAACTTTGTAGCCCACCTTTGGACCCGTCCTATTTGAGCAATATATTTTTGCAGGTTAGACCTCTACGGTATTTCAGATATGGTCCCACCAGGGCTTTATTCAGCAGCATCACAACCTCCTTGTAATGCACTAAGGTATGTAGCCGAGCATCCTGAAATCTATACCCCCTAAATCCCTTTACTCCAAAGTCCTGGCTAACTCAGTACTGCCCATACGATACTGTGGGGAATGGGGGAGCTTGCAAACAAGACAAAGTAGACAGTGTAATGTTCCCGATTAAGTAAACCAGCCAAACGTGACAGTTAAAACTGAAACAACACTAAAATATTAGTCATTATGTATTAAACTGACCATTCTTTCAGTGCTCGAAGTGAAACACTTGGTTAAACTGACCCCTTTTATGGGGTAATGGATTGAAAGGGTGTTGGGTTGGTGGTGTGGTTTATACAAGGCCTTTTGAGGAACAAATATCCACAGCATTCATTGCTGTTCCAATGTGTTTAAGGAGGTGTAGCGTCACGCTACGGACATATTCTTGGTGGATTTTCATTATCTTGCTGGGGGCATCCCGGTTTGGGATGGCCCACTGTGTGAAACACCCCAGATAGCCCTGAAAACTCACCTTTCCCCCTGTTCCACAGCACATGTGCAGGCTGTCAACCAATCAGCCCTGTATGCTCTGTTTACTCAAAGAGCCCAGCATAGAGAAAGGGAAGCAGCCGCAACCCTGGTCTCATTGCAATCTGTGATGCGTTCCTGCCCCCTAGCCTAGCCTGGGCGTGTTGCAGAGTGTGAGTGCTGGCTGCAGTGGAGTCAACTGTGGTTGACCCAAGTCTATTAACAGTTGTTTTAGCCATATAATTTCTTGGCATGCCTGTGCTGAAGCAATGTACTCTGCTTCAGTAGATGAAAGTATAACGGATAACTGCTTTCTATTAGCACCTCCTGATAAAAGAAACAAGTAGCCACTGGTAGATTTTCCATCACTGGTTTCTCTGGCCCTGGTCGGCATCATCCTATCCTGTCAGGATGCTTTTATCATTTGCTGGTAACATTAGTTGGTTGCTTGTAATGTAAAGTCCCTTTAAGACAGAGAATGACTTGTTTTACAACGTTCCATCTGACTTGGCATTGAAACTTTTCTGCATAAGATTCCAATAGCTGATGCAATGTCAGGCCTTGTAGCGGTGGTAATGTATGGCAATTTCCCTATTGATCTCCTGTACAGCGTGTTAGTTGGTAGTGGCATATCTTGGCTGTTTATCTTCTTCAGGTAGTTTGTTTCCATAGGAGATTTTACTGGTTTGGCATCTTCCAAAATGTTTCAACTAATTCTTGTATTTTGTGCTTTTGGTTCAGAAGAAAAGCTGCCATCTTCCTCTCTCTTAATCTGAATGCCGAGGTAATTATGTTTCCAAAATCTTTGGTCTCAAAGTGCTGATTCAGGGTTTTCAGTATTTCTCATTCATCCCCTTCTTGCTCAAAACAAAACAGGATATTATCCACATAAATAGGCACATAGATCCATCTGCCAATGTATTTGTGTATAAGCAGGGGTCTGCTTTACTCCTCTGAAAGTACTTGTATGTAATCACATTTATTTTCATATTCTATGCTGGCAGCTTGCTTTAGACTGTATATACTCCTAGGTCTGGCTATTGTTCATTTTTAAACCCTGGTGGTTGTTCCAGATAGATGTTTTGTTAGCTTGCCATGTAGAAACGCTGTTTTCACATAAAAGTCCTTATTGTAGCATGCTTAACTACTAGAGCAAAAGTCACATCATAGTCCTCTTCATGTTTTTGAGAATATTCCTTGGCTACGAGTCTTGCTTTGTATCACTACACTGTGCCATCTGCATTGTACTTCACTTTAAAAGTCAATTTAGAGTCCATTAGTTCTGTAAGAGTTCATGTTTTGGTGTCATGTATGGCTTGTAGCTCTTCCTTTGAATCTTTGCATTTACAGTTTTCCCTTTCTGAAATATGAGATATGTTTTTGCAGTGTGGATGGTTCATTGGTACTGGCATTGCTTGCCTTGTATGAAAGATGTACAGAGACGCTCTTGTTGAGTGTCTTGGTTCTGTGTCTGAGCGTGATTTTGTCTGCTCTTCGGTACTGGTAGGTTCTGTGCTCTTGTCAACTGTTTGTTCAGAAGTTACAGACGTTCAGTTTTCTGTTCTTACTTCCTCAGTTGTCATCACATTATCGCTCAGATTTTCATTCAAGTTATGCTGTTGCTAATGGTAACCTGTTTTGGGATTTAGGATTATGTAACCCTTAACCCTGTCACCGTATCCAACAAAGATTCCCTTAAATGCTTTGTTTTGGAGTTTGGGTCATTTTTCTTCTGGAATGTAGATAAATGGTTTGCATCCAAAAACTTTTACTTTACACTTTTACACTTGGCTTCTCATTGTGCCACAGTTCATATGGAGTTTTCTCCACTTTTGTAGAAAAGAGCCTGTTCTGCAAATAAGCTGTAATTGCTGCCTCACCCCAATATTTTTGTGTTAGTACAGAGTCTGTCAGCATATATCTGATCATTTCAGTCAGAGTTTGGTTCTTTCTTTCAGCTACCCGATTTTGCTCTGGTGTGTATGACACTGTCTTTTGATGCTCTATTCCATTCTGCTTTGAGTATTTTTGTACTTTGTGTCTTGTAAATTCACCTCCATTATCTCTCCAAAGTATGAGAGGTTTTCTCTGAAACTTGTAACTTGTCTTTACTACATAGTCCTGTAATTTGTCAGGAACTTCACTCTTGTGTTGCATTAGGTAAGTTACTGTGTATATTGAATAGTCATCTATGAAAGTCATTATGTGCCTGTTGCCTCCAGGGGCTTAGGTGGGTTTAGAGGACCACATCCATCACTGTAAACTAGGTCAAGTGGTCTTAAAGCTCTATTCTGACTGACTTTAGGAAGTGTTGCTCTTGTAGCTTTGGATTTGATGCAACATTCACAACAGTAACTGGACAAGGGGATACTATCAGATACTTTGTCAGATTGTCCTTTTGTAGTTCTTGTATGCATTCTAAGTGTCTGAGACCTAAACACCTGTTCCACATGTGTATACAGTCATTGTGTTCATGGATGCATAGTCTCACCTTTTCCTTCACTGTGTTGAGGTTATATAGATGATCATCCAGCTTGGCGCTTGCTATGGTCTGTTGGCTGTCCAGGATAGAACACTTGTCACCTTGGAACTTTACAGTCCTTTGGTTGTCAGATGCTTCACAGATAAGAGTCCTTCTTCTAGATCAGGAACATAAAGCACATCCTTCACTGGTATGGCTAAATTGTGTCCCACATCATTGGGGCTTACAAGTGTTCCCTGCCCATATTCCCCTACATGTATTTTACTTCCATCTGTAAGGTAAATCGTTTCTTTGTTATTCAGATCAAGTTCTGTGAAAAAGCTTCTATCACTTGTCATGTGACATCAGCCTTAAATGTATGGTTGCCTGACACTATAAATGTGGCGTTCCCTTTACAAGGATCAGAGATTGTGGCTTTGACTTTCTGCTTAGTAAAAGAGGGCAGTTGTCTCATTTGCTCTGCTTTCCATATAGTACAATATTTCTTTATTTGTCCCTATTTGTTGCTCCTAAAGTACACCCTGATTTTTTCCTGTGTATGTGTTGTGTCTGTTGCTTTAAGAATGGTTCTTGTGTCAGTGTCCTTTCTTCTCTGATACTTATCTATGAGCCTGGTCTTTAAAAATGCTAGTGTTACATCTGTCTCAGACCTTGTCTCCAACGCAGTGCAGGATATGTATTGGGTAAGCTGCACAACAACATGGCAAACACGGACAGGAAGGAGAAATGATAGAGCGCTGCTGAATATATAAAAAAAACAACACAGCAGAAAAATGCATAGAGAGACTACAAAGAAGCATTGGTAACAGTGCCACCTACTGCCATACCTTATCATAACTGTAAACTGCAGTCAGTCTGACAAACATCCCAAAATCACATTCAGATACAAGCAGAAGCTGTTGCAAAGTATTGTATGGGCGCAGGAGTGGGCCCAGTCGCAGGGAGACCTGAGATATGGCCATGTTTTTTTTTGGACTTTCAAAAAGGTAAGCTGTACGTGTGTTTGGTGGGGGTTCACACAGCATCCCAAAATCTTTTATACTCCCAGGATGAGCCAGGGGGTGATAGGTCCACTTTAAAGCACAACTTGTTTATCTCTGTAAATGAGGGTTTGTGACTGACCTAGCCAATCCATACATTCCACTACCACAGTTCAGCCAATGAGCCAAAGCAGCGCCACAAGTGTAAATTGACCTGAAATCCCTGATGGACAGTCTACCCACTAATGTCAGCAAAGTGGACCATTTAAGTGAGAGTTTTTGGATGAACAGTGGGACAAAATGCCCCAAATGGGATTATCCCACCAAAAGTGGGGCATCTGGTCATTTTAGCCAATCACAGTCAGATATTAAAGGAAGCTCATCTGCAAATTACCAAAGATTACCGATATTAAACCTAGACTCATGATAAAAACTCCCATCAGCTTTACTTCCTTGGCTGCATTGAGGCTTCCATTTAAACCATCAACCCAGAATTGGGATGCCATAGCTTTTGGCAGTATAGGGTTGCATCCAATTCACAAGGCCAGGTCATTAATAATCTTTGACAATAACCTTTGCAAAAGCTGGTGGCTAGTTCTTTACCCCAGACACTGGTTGGCGGAATATGAGTCAGTAAATCAGGCCTCAAAAGAAATATATCAATATTTTTTTCAACAAAGCCATTGGGCTCCAGGCTACTATCAGGTCCAATGAAAACTCTATATATCCGGCCATACTTCTCTGTGCCCAAAAATCCACTGTTGCATAATCTCTACTCTACTGCTGATGGCCACAGCTTTGTCAATGGGATATGTTGACCTTCAGCGGGACCACAAAATGGTGTATTGCCATTAGATGAATACTGGGAGCTGGATAATGGTCTCCGCGCAATGAGCTTTGTTGGGCCACCGATGCTGGCAGCAGACAGAAAAGATTCTATAACAACCAGTGTCATGTTTTATGGATAGATCCAGCCACAGTTGAAATTCTTATACTGTGTAAATTGCTCCTATATGCACCTGTTGCTCATGCCTGGATGCCTGGAATGTCCCTTTAACCTCAACCCGTAGATGGGGAGGACAAGACTTAGGTCTTGGGCAGTGATCCTCTAACTGTGAGCCACCCTAGTTCCTCCACATGTTCTCTGTCTGCCATCAGCTCTTTCCTTAATTTGCTTCTAGTTCATGCTCCACTGCTGTATCAGTAACCAATAACCCTCTAGGCTTTGGGACTACATTCATACACAATGTTCCCCCCTACCACTACTACATTGTTTGTATATTAGCATACATTAGTTATGTCTCACATGGCTTCTCATGTCAGCACTCTCTTTTCTATCTTAAATATTCAATTACAACATTACTGCAAAGTACTTCTACAGTCTGAGATTAATTATATGTACTCTGTAGTAACTTGGATTAATGTCAAAGTATCACAGCTATGGTCCAATTTCAGAATGGTGACACTATTTCTTAACTTCTACAGTCTGAGATGAATTACATGTACTCTGTAGTAACTTGGATTAATGGGATGGATTAATGTCAAAGTATCACAGCTATGGTCCAATTTCAGAATGGTGACACTATTTCTTGACTTAGATTGTTGTCACTTCCATTTATGGTGTCTTGACATCCCTCACCCCCCCCCCCCCCCAATATCTTGCTAGCTGACTCACCAACTCTGGGAATCCTACCTGAGGAGTTTACCCTCCTAAATCTTCTTACTAGCATTATCCATAAACTGAATGTACCCCTTATAAGTCCTATTGTACCTGTTAATTGCATTTGTTGTTTTTTTGCAGGTACTTATGACCTTATAATTTGCCTGATAAGCTCATTTGCCGCAGGCATCTTTCTTGGAGCATGCTTACTTCACCTAGTCGCCAGCTTCCTCTCTGATGTTGCTGTGGTACTCTCTTATGTAAGTGTAAGCCCCATTTACATGTTATTAATAAAAATATGTATCTTGAATGTGAAATTCCTTGATCAGGCATTATGTAACCCACCAGTGCCTGGCTAGTGGTTAGTGTTCTCTGGCCCCAGGGTACCATGTATAGCTGTCTGAGGTGGTGTAAAGCAATAAGCAGTCCCCAGCTCTCACAATTTCACTGCAATAATTCACAGACAGGTACTTCACGTCTTAAAAAACAACAGATGATGCTTTATTCCTCTTTAAAGCCTAGAATACAGCTGTAACAATGACACAATTGCTTCTGGTCACAATACAAGGTCTCACACAACAGATGTTCAGAGGTCTAGTTTGACCTCTGGGCATCTTTCACTGCCAGTGGTTCTTTTTTGTCTATACTTACTCATTGTAGGGTCCTCCAGTAAAATATCCTCTGGTCCAGTGACTACAATTCTGTAACAAAGATCTCACATGGCGCACATGTGAAAGAAATTCTTGACATGTGTTATGGTAGCGCTCTAGGCCTGTCTACACTGGTTCTATTCAGTTCTAGCTGTGTGCAAAAGGCATGTCAGAGGGCACATGTGAAGACATGTAATCTTCTGGTAAGTATTCAAAAAAAATGCAAGGGTCATGATGTGCTGTAGTTGATAGTTTTTTTGTTATGTTGCCCACAGAATACTGTTGAATGTTGCTTCTGGCAGCATAAGCCATTACAAAGCAGCATAGGACCAAGGGCTAGAGCATGTGGCTTTCTTAAATTTTTGTCTGTTACTTGTTAAAACAAAATTGTAAGTGACTGGCAAAGAAACACTATATTGCAGCCTGAAGTTGGACAGACCTGTGATCCAGATATTGCTACCGTGTTCCTGATAAGGGAAGATGCATGGTTGTAGTTAATGCATATGACTAAGATGTCTATGACTATGAGTCTATGGACACACCAACTCAGTAGAACATAACATCAGATGCTCAAAATGTTTGTTAATGTTGGAGAGGGTGTAAAGATGGAAACTGAGGTATACAGAAAGCCAACAATTCCTGCTCTTTGACTTATCATCGGGATAATAAAGTGGGGACAATTATTTGTATCATGTTAGGTGATTGCCAGAAGGACAGAAGAAGAAAGATTGGAAATATTTAAGCCTACCTATGTGTAATATGGGTTGGAGTTCTTTCATAGTTCCTATAGGATCTCCAGGTGGAGGGATGGAGGCCATGCTAAAGGCATACATATCTGAATTGTGAATGACCTGTTTTGTTAACTATGATTTTGTTTTTTTTATAGATTAACTATCCTATGGGAGAGCTGATCCTGTCTTTGGGTTTCTTCCTTGTCCTTCTCATTGAACGCATTGTTTTACAAATTTCTCAGTGTTCTCGCAGCACCGCTCAAGATGGTGTTCCACTACCATCTACTCCATCATCCACTGAATCTGAATATCAAGAAAAAACTGATTTCTCAAGTGAGATACCACCTGAAGACCCTCATAACCATGTCCATCCTCATATGTATTCCCATTCTTCTTTTCGCTCCTTTATTCTTTTTTGCTCCCTCTCGATACACTCAGTTTTTGCAGGTTTAGCTATTGGACTTCAGTCCAACTACTCTACTGCTCTGCAGATCGCCATTGCTGTACTCGTCCACAAGGGCATTATTGTCTTCAGCCTTTCGCTCAAACTAATTCAGAGCATGACTAGACCACTTTGGCTAGTAATATACATAATGGCTTTCTCCCTTATGACTCCTATTGGAATTACTATTGGAATTATCATTACACTAAATAAGACCTCTGTAGTAACGCTGGCACAGGTCGTTTTAGAAGGTATTGCTTCTGGAACATTTGTATATGTAACATTTTTGGAGATTCTCCCACAAGAATTAAATTCAGAGGAAAGGCCACTTCTTAAAGTCTTCTTCATGCTTATTGGTTTTACTGTAATGGCAGTTGTAGCTATATGGGCCTAAACCTTCTTTAATACGTACAAAATCCTGAGCTAAAGTCTGAAAGTCTAGGTTAAATCTTTCTCTTAGGGACATTCTGATTTAGGAGTAGGAAACCCTCTGATTTTCCTATATACTCACCTTGATCCCACAGAGCATGCACAAACCTCTCGTGAATGTCTGCTACCATGGCTGGAAGGGGGGATGCTTTAAAGAGCTATAAAGTACAGTGTAGCTTAGCCACAGCCATGCGATCAGGGATTAAAGTGAGTTTGGAAATCTCTTTTTTTATGAGAACTAATTTTTTTTAATGAGTTTTGGTCCATTTTTAACACCAATAACATAGGTCAGTAATAAACATGTTCGCTTATATAGCTGATATCTTGAAATTATGTTATGTTATATGTTTTTAGGAAACAGCAAGGCTGATCCTACCTAGACATTTAGAGTCTGATTTATGAAGTGCCGGTTTCTGTGCTATTTTGCATCATTTTGTTGGCATTCATGCGCACCTTGGCGCATCTGCTTCTTTTTTTTTTATTTGGCGCTGTTATCTTTCAGTAAGCATGCATTGAACTGGGGCAGCAAGTCAGAACCTTTGTTCTTAATGCAGCTTGCATTGGTGCACCAGGTTTCTTCCTATAGGTCAGCCTGTATCAGTGGGCGATTGTGCATCTATGGGCCCTTACACTGAATTTAACAGGGCCAATGTGTGCCACTCTTTTTCCTGCAGTTAAAGTTAACAGAAAACACTTTGCAGTGCATTTAATTCCATTTTCACTTATTGCGGTTAGATGAACGCATTCGTGTAACAATCAGGAGGGAAAGTGTTTTCTGACAGTTTGTAAAAGAATCTAAGTCACACGTTTGCATTTTTGACATGTTACAAAAACTATTTCTGTTTTTTGCATTTCTTTTCAAGGTTTTTTCGTTTTAAAACACTTCAATACATTTCCTGCCATTTTTCTCTATGGCATCTTAAAGTTGACCAAAACCCACCTGGTGCCTATGAGACTCCAGGGCAGGCATACTCGCCCCTTGGGGCATCCTGAACTGGGATGCCCCGCTGTTTTAAACCCCCAGGGCACTCGAAATTCTTACCTTTCCCCATAGCACATGCCTGGCCAGCCCCAGCATCACTCACACCCCTTCTCACTGCCCAGCCCCGTCTGCCACAACTGAATGGTTGTGCAGGGACGCACGCAGCCGAAGCGAGCGAGAGATGCTGCACGCCATTGGAATGTGTGGGTAGGATCTGCATTCAGCTTCTCTAGCTGCACATTAATATGCATGGCAGGAGAACCTGATTGGAGGCGTGGTCACGTCTGCGCTGTGGGCTCTAGGAGAGGTGAGTCTTCCTTGCTTTCTGGGGGGTTTCACACAGCGAGGCACCCCCGACCTGGGTGCCCCAGGAGGAAAATCCTGGGTTTTGGTCCACTTTAGGCTTCTTATATAACTCTGCCAGTTTGCGCTGTGAAGAAGACGCAAGTCATACATTCATCTCTATATGGCCTACATATAGGCACTGTTGCGCATCTTAAATAAGGCATAAAGTGATGCAGTGGTAAAACCATTGGTGCTAAATGGCTTTAGTGTCACAGATGCTTCTTAAATCATCCTGCCATTGAGCTTGGTCATAATATTGCTTTTGATATGTTACTAGATTGCAGTGAATTTAGCTAGATACATAGTGAAAGAAGCTCAAAATAAGTTCCACGCTAAATGCTATACTGCAGATGTCCTTGTTGCCCAGTTTGTGTACAGGGCTGTTAATATCATCTAATGGTAATATATGTTCTATGTTACGATTCCTGATATAGACTTTGTATTCATGCAATTACTTATGTTACAATGGAAATTGTAAATTGTAAACTGTACATTGCACATTAGATGGAATACAATTAAATTGATGTTTCCTGTCTTTCCTTACATTTGATTCTGTACAATAAGGCACATTTTCTTATGTGATCAGCTAATATTAGCTATTATTTAGCTTTAACAGCAGCTTGAAAACAGGGTAAATAGAATGTAGCCATGCTGATATATAAAATCCTTCAAGGATTAACCTCAAGATTGGGTTATAGTATAATTAACTTGTAATAATTTGATTTGAGAATCCAATGTGTTCCAATGAATTTAATGTGGACACAATCCTGAACTAGATTCTAAAAGAAAGTCCAGGTTAGGGACATTCTGATTTAGGAGTAGGAAACCCCCTGATTTTTACTGTATTTTACTGTGTACTTGATCCCACAGAGCATGCACAAACCTCTGGTGTCTGCTGCCTGGGCCATAGGAAAGCAAAGTGCTATAGAGTACATTGTAGCTAGCTTAGCCACAGCCATGTGATCGGAGAATAAGGCGAGTTAGCTTAGTTATATATATATATATATATATATATATATATACACACACACACCTATAAAAAACTATAATATTTTAATTATGAATGATTATTTCTCCTTACTTATGTGTAGCTATACTTACTGATCCTGTCATACAGTTTGGAAGCTCCTTTGAGTAATACTACATTTTACCAGTAAATTCCATTTAGAAACATGCTTTCCTAGGGATTCTAATTGAACTCTATCCACACAATTTATCTAAACACTACCACACCTATTTTCTTAGAATGTTACTTAGAAATGTGTTATATGCTAATACAGAAATAATGTTAAATGCGCACTCATGTTCCTCAACTTGCCTGAAATAAAAGAATAAATACAAATGTTGAAACATGTTCATACTTCTAATCTTGCAGCCAAAGGTAAAACCATTAGCTAATCAGGTTATTGAATTTCATTGTGTTAGAGGTCAGGTCTTAAGAGCTATTCTGCTCAGTAATAACTCTGATATATTGATATTTCCTGAAAATATAGCATTATGTGAAGGTCTGCCAAATGCTGCTGTTTATTTTACTTTGAAACTGAAAGTCCACACATATAATCATGGAATGGGTAGTATGTAATGTGCGTATACGGCCAGGGCCGTATTTGCCACTAGGCACATGTAGGCACGTGCCTAGGGCGGGGCTATGATGGGGGCGGGGGCCAGCAACAATTAATAAAAAAAAAAAAAATCTGCGAGCAGGTCCACTATGCCTGCTACCACCACCCGAAGCTGTCTGGAGCGGCAGCACCCTGCCAGTGTATTGGCCTGCCCCCCTCACCGATGACAGGAGGAAGACTCCGCCTCCTCCCCTACTACGTGCATCACGCGCAGTGACAGGATGGGTCACTTCGGGGTCTGCTGCCCGCCCCCTGTGGGCCCGCACAACCTGTCTCTACCGCCGTGGATGCTGCATACAGCTGCTGTATCAGCCTGCTCCCTCACGGATGACACAGCTTCCCTGCTACCGCTTGAGCAGCATGGAGTGAGAGGTATGTATTTTTTTTTAACTGTATGTTTTTATGTGGCTGTTAGAGCCACAGAACAGTCAGAACTCTGGTTACTCTGGTAGGCATAGGTAGCTCAGGGGTTAATACGCCCTTCCTCCCCGCACTCCTTGCTGACAGTGAAAAGTAAACGAGCAGCTTCCGGTCTCTCCATCCACCACCTCCATGAGCAGCGCTGCTGGGAGTGATGTCATCCTCTCCCAGCCGCCCCTGCGCTGCTTGTCAGGCAGTGGATGGTGTGAGCAGAGTCAGCGCGTTTTACTTGGAAGGAGAGAGGTACAGACTGTCAGTAAGGAGTGCCGGGAGGAAAGGGGGGGAGGAGGGAGAAAAGGGGGGGGGAGGAGGGAGAGGGGGCTTATTAACCCCTGAGCTACCTATACCTGCCAGCATACTGTAGTATGCTACAAGTACTTTACAAAAACTGTTTACCCTGTGTGTAAAGCCCCTAGTGCTGCCTGATTTCTACCTTACTCCATATTACTATCTGCATGTGCAGCCTCTCGTCTAGGCTGGCATCACTTTGCCTTCTCCTCCAGCTATGCACATCCCTGCCAGCCATTCAGATACGGCTGGTGAGCCAGTTGCCAGTTGCTCCCTGCACCAGCCCCAGAAAAACACGAGTTTTCTCAGCTACCTAGGAATTTGCCCCATGGGATACGGAGGGACGCGCCCCCCCCCCCCCCAAGGTGATGAAGTAGCGGAATGTATAGTGCGTATATGAATGAATGGGGGGGCGGGGAAACATTATTTTGGGGCATATATTTTTATCTTATTAAAGTGGACCAAAACCTAGGATTTTGATGGGGAAATGCGACAGATTGCCAAAGCCCTGCATGTAAACAAAGCCATTGGCCAAGCATTACATATGCAGGGCAAATGGCTCTGATTGGATGAGAGTGCAGGCCGTTGTACCAGGAAAAGGTGAATTTTTCTGGGTGTTCTGGAGGGTTTCACACATTGGGGCATCCCAATTCGGGAGCTTGGTGTTCATATGTGCATGGGGTGCTCATGAATTGGTGGGGGGCCTACCAGCCCTTTTGTAATGTGTGAAGTCCTCCCTGGATTTCCAGTATTTTTACCGCACTGGCAATTCCCACTGTGCATGTGCTGTTTCTCTTACAATCAGGTCTCCTAGTTGTTCATATTAATGAGCAGTTAGGAAACCTGAATGGCAGGCCGGCCACTCGCCTCCGGCTGTGCGTGCTTGCTCCCATCAGCCATTCAGATAGGCCTGGTGGGAGAGCACGCAGCAGCTGGAGGGATGCCACTGGGTGCCCAAAGGCACATGCGCCATAGGATCACTGGCGAGGTAAGTAATCACAGCAATCTAGAGGCTTTTATACATCTTGATTTGGTATAAAAGTAGGGTCTACTTAGTAGACCTATCACGATCATTGTTAATATCTTGGTAATAGGTCTGCTTTCCTGGGGCATCCCAATTTGGGATGCCACACCGTGTTAAACCCCCCCAAATTGTCCACACAACTCACCTTTCCTTTGTTCCCATGGTGCATGAGCAGGCTACCCTCCAATCAGCAGTTTATGCCATTCATAATACATGACATAAAGCAATGTTTTGGAGTGACCCTGGCATAACGAAAGAGGAGCAGCCGCATCCCCAGTCTCCCTGGAGTATGAATGTCTGAACGCTGGAGCTCGCCTCTTCTACAGGGATGCTGGGGATGAGGCTGCAAACTACGGGACCACAGGCAAGGTAAGTGATTGTGGGCCTGCCCAGGGGGATCACACCGTGTGTCATGCCCCAGAGGTACGTCCGGGTCTGATATAAGGGGACATATTTGGCCATACTCACTCCATCAATGTAATTTTTCATGGTCCTGCATATAGCGTTGATAATTTTAATTACAGGCAACAATGAAGTCACCTAGAATTGGCAATATCCACATCTTCCACAAAAATATATTATATTATAATATAAAGTGTGTGTGCATGGGGGGGGGGGGGGGATTGGCAAATTCATCATAGTATGTCAGCGGGGGGGGGGGGGGGGGGGGGGGGGCATTACCAAAAAGTGCCTGGGGCACCACGAATCCTAAATACGGCCCTGTATACAGCTCTACCTATTCATATACAATGAGATATGCCTGTCAAGTATTCCTTCTTTTTTGTGCATGTTAACAGGCAACTACTGTGACAGTTATGGGATGCAAGGAACACACAGGAAATAACAAGAAATTTTGCTAAATGTGGTGGTCTTGGCAAGAGCTACTATGGGCCAAGAAATGGAGTGAGGACCAAGCATACTTGTGGAAGTCACCAGTCAGGGTGACCAAAAAAGACTAAGCAGAACATAAAGGCCTTCTGCAGGCACATTGTGTTTAGTCTGCAATCTGTACTTGCCCAGGAGGTTCACATCCCAGCAGCAGAGAGGTGAAGCATGCAGAAGCATTCAGAGCAAAAGGTCTGCTTATAGCAGTGGGTTTCGACCCACTTTAAGGGAAGTCTGCACATTTCACTTGTATAATTAATTAAATCACTTTGAGACAAACTCTTCCAAAGTGGTCACATGTTTGGAGTAAGAAACGCTAATACCTACTCCTAATCACTAAGTGATATTAGTAAAAATAATAAATTACTGCTTGTACTTGACTGTAAATGCTGGGCAGATCTAAGCCCTTCCTTATTCATGTCAAAGGTTAGTACATAGGAACGTCAATTGAACATGTAAAATTACATTTTATGGCTCTGTACATGTTTACTGACCAAACCCTTTCAATAATGCAGAATACTACTGGCCTGGAAATAACATTTTATTCATTGTCTTTAGGAGTGCAGATTTGACATCCTTATTCCTTAGTGTATAAATTATAGGATTAAGTGCGGGAGTTACCACAGCATATAGAAGAGACACCAGTTGGTCTTGTTCTAGCGAGTAACTAGATGTTGGCCTCATGTACATAAAGCTTATACTTCCAAAGAAGATGATGACCACAACAAGGTGTGAAGCACATGTAGAGAATGCTCTTCTTCGGCCAACTTTTGTGTTTATCTTTATGATAGTTGAAATGATTTGAATATATGACACAAGTGTGAGAAGAAAGGAGCTGAGACCCAAAAACCCTCCGGCTGTGAGGACAAGAAGTTCATTAACAAAAGTGTCAGCGCATGCCAGCTTAAGCATTGGTGGGATGTCACAGAAGAAATGGGAGATCCTGTGAGATTGACAGTATGGCAGCCGGGCTGTGAAAATGGTATGAATAACTGAGGTGGCAAAACCAACAAACCAAAGACTTACAGCCAACTGGAGGCACGTTTGTTTGTTCATAATAGTGGCGTAGTGCATGGGGTCACAGATAGCAACGTATCGGTCAAATCCCATAACTGAAAGCAATAGGCACTCTGTGCTGCAGCAAGAGACATAGAAATAGAGCTGGGTCATGCAACCTCTATAAGAGATTTCTGCACTGGCCCCAGCCAAACTCCTCAACAGCTTGGGCACGGTCACTGAGGCATAGCAGATGTCTAGAAATGATAAGTTTCCCAAGAAAAAATACATGGGTGTATGAAGTTTCCGCTCCATCCATATGATGGCTGAAATAGTGAGATTGCCCCCCAGAGATGTCAGGTATAAAAGCAGGAATATAATAAACAGAAAAGATTGAACTTCCTTATCATCAGATAGTCCAGCCAGGGTGAAATCCGCATACAAAGTCTTATTCCACTTGCTCATCTTAGACACCATCTGTCTAAAATATAGGGGACTACTGATGCTCGTCACAAAGAATATCACTTAGGCCTAATATTGGTGCCAATGACTAATTGATAAGCAGACTGCACTAAGTTGGACGTCTAGCAGAAATATCCTTGGTCCCTTATCACAGTTAAAAGTGGGGCGAAATGCTCTGACCAGCCTTGGAGACTTCAGGTTTGGTTGAAGAGTGTTTTGTTATGCTTTAAAGATCTTTAGGCAGTCAAAAATGGGCATGGAATTCTATATGATGGGGGACAGGAAATAGGACAAGGAAAAGCTGAGTATCTCTCTAATGCAAGGCTCACTGATTGGCTTGAGGGTGTAGGTTAGATTAGTTTAATGTCCCTGTTAACCAGGACCTAGGCCTGGGGAAAGGACCATAATGCCATTTATTCTTGATTGATTTTTGTGTAATTTTGTTGGGCACTCCAAAAAATTCCAAATCTTTTCCAGTCTATCCCCAGAATGTTTCGGGCTCTACAACTTAGAGAAGGATTCTGTAGCAGTTTCGGTTCCATGTCAAACATTTAAATATACATATGTGTATATATTATTTGTTTGGCATTGTGCTGGTTAACTAGTCTAGTTTCTCTTTCTGCTGGAATAGGAAGTCATGGGGGCCACAACAGCTGTCACAACCCTGTCCCATCTCTAATCACTAAACTAGAGAGTATGGTTTGTGATGTGATCAGCTCTACGTAACATAGTTTAGAGGCAAAGTCCAATTTTGATGCCCAGTCACCATGATTTATGCCAGTACTGGGGGAGCAAGGAGGCAGCAATGAGACCACACACTGTGGCCCAACAAGGAGATGGCGGGGTCTGGGTCACCAGCAGAGGTAAGTTTCAAAGTACCGAATATTTGCTGAACAGCTGTGCAGGACTATAATAAATACAGTGAACTAGCACATGAAGATGAATTACATGGATTATTATATATAATTAACTAATAAATTGACCCTTTATCATATAACAGAATGATGTCCTCCTTGATAAAGGGGCCCAATAACAGTGGATTAGTTATCTTTGCTACTGCAGGGAGTGGCACTGACCAGCCACCACATGAGCATCATGACATAATATTTCTGGAAGTTTGTGATCATTAATTCTTTCTTTTTAAATATAGAAAGACATGTATTTATATATATATATATATATATATATATATATATATATATATATATATATATTGTTTTGGTTAATAAAAAGCTCAAAACAGACATAAGCAGACAAAAGCTTACCTGTATCAAACAGGCTCAATATGCAATATCATAAAAATGTTATGAAAAAAAAAATGTTAGGTACATATTAAAATGTAAATAATATAGATATTTTTTTGGAAGGCTGTATTGTACGGTACATTGATAAGGATGTCTGCACTCTGTATTTACGCTATGCTTACCGTATCTATTCATTTCTGAACTGGTAATGAAGAAAATGTCCTAAACATTAGAAATGATGATCTTTGAAGCTACATACCTGATTTTTAAAACTTGCAACTGCCACTATAGGCAGGTTAACTGGACAATATGAAGACATAAGCTACCTTTGCTGTGTACCATGACATGCTAATAACCTGCAAGGTATCTGACAACCTCAGGATACATGATTTTATTCCTTTAGTTTGCCTTATTTGAACTGTTTAGTTCCCTGTAGCATAGGACTGAAGGGAATATTAATAGAGGCTTAAGGGAAATAACTACAAAAGTTAAGTTTGAGCCTTATAGACTTATTTCTGCTTTTAATATAATGTTTAAAAGTTGTTGATAGTTAAAGTTGCCACTCTCTTTTAAAACAATAGGCCCTATACTGTAAATTACATTTTGGCCCTGACTTATCAAGCACTTCTGCCAGACAGTGCCACATTGGTGCAAATTAGAGAAGTAAAAATATATATTTTTTTCACACTTGCACATATTGCTGCACTACAAGAAGCACATTTACTAAAACATTCACAGAGCAGCAACATGCTAAAACATGTGTAAATCATATTTTACTACTTGAATTTGCACTGAAATGGCATTGTCTGGCAGAAGTGCTTGATAAATCGGGCCCTTTGTTAAATGCAAATGGTTCAGAAAGCACCTGAGATTACATTTGCTACCGTGTAGACAACATGTCATAGAGGGATTGTATGCTAGCATCATTTTAACCAGCACTTGCTTAGAGTGGAACAATCCCCAGGATTTTCACTGGTGCTTAGTCTCTGCCCTGGGGGCATCTCAATAAAGCTTCCGTTTTGGACTGCATGTCAACGTAGGGAGCACTGGTGGTCACATCTCCGGTTCCACTGTGGCTGGGAGCAGGAGTACGCACAGCTGCAGAGATGCTGGGCGGAAAGATAATGGGCTTGTGGATGATCTAGGGGGTACTGCTTCTAAAAGACACCCAATATCAATATTAAACCATATCCATAAGCTGTGTTGGCTAAACAGTAAAATTCCTATCAAAATAAGTGCAACACAGACTAAAAACCCACAAAAAAACCCACATTAAAACCAAAATAAAGGAGGTGACTGCCATGGGCTGGTATACATACTTAACATATAAATCATGGGTACATAAGATTAAACATGTAACAGAGAGAAAGGTTATACAATGTTGCCCATGATCAAACTAAATAACAGATGTTACAATAAAAACTCAAGACATTCATTCATCCCCTACATTGCATTTTTTTGCAATCCATGGACGAAACGGGTTTGGGTAGTAGATTCTTCTTCAGCTATTAACAGGTACACATTATATTATTTACAGATTACTGTGTATAGGGTCAAGAAGACTTTTTTTTCCCCTCTTTGATGTTTGCTCCCTAGAAAGACTTCTCTTATTTTTCAAATATGGCCCCCCTGGGTAGCACATTTGGAGGGGGAAGGTTTGGTTGATCTTTGGCACCAGACAGATTTTTACTCTGTTTATTTTGTCTTTCCATTTCATCTTCTTATTGTTCCCTTTTCTGCTTTTATAGACAATATATTTCTCTCTCTATTTTCCTGAAATAGAAAATAAGGTCAGTATTTCCTTGAAATGGAACATAAGGTCAGTATTTGAGGGACGACGATTTTCTCTTAGGCCTATATAGATCTTTTGTATTAAGGCTTGTTTCCAGTGCAAGGTACATTATTTTTTTTTTTATTTTTTGTTGTGCTGCAGACATTAATTTTATACCACTTGTGGCCACTCCCAAGTAGTGTATCTTAGGTTAGCATGGCTGCATGTCAGCCTGGGCTGCATCCCTGGATTTCTAAAGATCTGGATTTATCAAGTCCATTTAAGAATTAGGCCCGAATTGAGCCCAGAGTGACCAGAAGGGAACAGACACCAGACTCTGCTTTTCTGAAGAACTTTCATGCTCCAACAATGCTTCTCTGATATTTTACAGTCCTGCTTCCTCTCACTCTTAAATTCCTGAGCTCACAGCATCCCCCTGCACCTGGTAACTCTATCTATATCTCTCCATCTCTGCTCTCACCCCCCCCCCACCTGTTCTTGCGTGAGTTTATCTTGCTACGGTAGTTAAATTGCTCTCCCTTTCTCCATGCACCAGCAAAACACGCTCTGCCACTACTCTCCCTTTCCCTGCTCATACTTGCCGCTGGTGACATCTCTCAAAACCCAGGCCCATTTCCTTCACCTCCTTGCTCCTCAACACCCTCCAACCCATCACAGACAAACCTTCACCACGGTAGCAAGCCAGCAAACACACGGAACCTAGCCAACCTCAGAACAATCACCCCCTCCACACGCACTCCTACCATTGTCACCTGTGCACCATGGAATGCACGTTCAGTATGCAACAAACTTGCAAACATCCATGACCTGTTCACTATCAACCTTTTCACCTTCATGGGCTTTACTGAAATCTGGCTCACTCCCTCTGATACAGCCTCACCAGCTGCCCTCTCAAATGGGGCTTGCAGTTCAGCCACATTCCAAGATCAAGCAACAAACAGGGTGGAAGTGTTGGCATCCTTCTTTCAGAACACTGCTCATTTAACCCAACCCCTGCCCTACCCTCCAATTCCTTCTCTTCTTTTGAAGGTCACTGTGTCCGTCTCTACTTTCCCTGTCACCTAAATATTGCCATTATCTATTGCCCTCCTGGACCACTTCTCCACCTGGCTCCTCCACTTCCTGTCCACTGACATCCCAGCTATAATCATGGGTGACTTTAACATACCTGTTGACACCAACAACACTGCAACCACCAAATTACTATCGCTAACCACCTCTTTGCTGCTAGCCCCACCCACAAAGATGGACATATGTTTTCTTCACACACCTCTGCTCTGTATCCAGTCTTTCTTCATCCCCTCTTCACCTCTCTGATCACAATCTACTAATACTAACACTCTCTTCTCTTACCACTAACCCCCTACACACAAACCTGCTATTCTGTGCAGGAACCTCAGAAACTCAAACCTTCAATTTTCTCTAATGCTCTACAAACCCTCCACACCCTGCCCTCATTCACCAATGTAGACACTGAAGCTTCATACCATGCTAACCTCTGCCCTTGAATCTGTTGCTCCTCTTAACTACAGCCACCCTCAGGCCAAAAAAAGACAAACCTGGCTTAATACCAACACTGCAACATTGAAACAGCTATATTTCACATTACTCATATCAGCACATGCCTAGAATTGTAAACAGCTATTTAACACTTTAAACTCCCTACTCCGCCCACTGCCACCTCCTCCATCCTTTCTGCAGAGCAATTTTCCACATACATTTAAGATAAAATTGACACGAGTCTAAGTGGCTTCACCCCTCATAACATCTCTCTCCTACCAACTTGCCCCC
Source organism: Gastrophryne carolinensis (assembly GCA_027917425.1). NCBI lineage: Eukaryota > Metazoa > Chordata > Amphibia > Anura > Microhylidae > Gastrophryne > Gastrophryne carolinensis. The sequence goes on along the minus strand of CM051234.1, from coordinate 433,794,006 downwards.
TGTCCCACTCATTATCTACTTTTTTCAATAATGGACTTTTGCATAATACAGGCTTTCATGAACTAAAGAGTGCTGGCTTTTCTGTTACTTCATGGATAAGTGGTGCCACCGCTAGCTATTGCACCCAGACATAGTACTTGGTAAGAGTGCCTCTACCGGTACATATTTGATTACATACACATGTTAGACCCGGGCGAATACGATAACCAGGTACTCTGGGAGGTTTGGGAATTTGGGGCTGGGAACTGGTCAGCAGAATCACAGGCTGGGAACAGGTGGGTGGAGTAACAAGCTGGGTATAGGGTAGTGAAGTCACAGGCTAGGAACATGTGAGCGGGACACAGGTTGGGAACATATACACAGAAGACAAACAACCCATCTACATTACCAGAGAGGCAAGCTGCTGATCATCCAGGGTGTGGGAGGGGATAGTGGAGGTTACACTGGGCCCCAGGACGGGGTGTGGTGGTTGGAGACTTGGGAAAGGGAAAACAGAGGGCAGACATTAGGTATTATTTGCTAGTGGATGGCCTGGGCCCCAATACAGGCAACAGAGGGCACAGACAACGGAGGGTGTAGGCCCTGGTACAGACTCTGAGGGGCATGTGCCCCAATGCAAACAACAGAGGTCCTGGGCCCCACTACAGACTACATAGCACAGGGGCCCCTGTACAGACTGCAGATGATGTGGGCCTCAGTCTGCAGAGCGAAGGAAACACACCTATTCAGATGAGCCTATCATTTGGCTTAAACAAGTGACAACCCGAACCACTACTACTAAGTATATATTTCTTGTGACCTACCTTTTGTCTCCACCCCTTATTCTTTAGACTGCACGCCTGCAGGGGCAGGGCCCTCTTTCCTGGTGTACTTCAGTATGACTATGTATTTGAGCACTTCTGTGACTCTACGGAATAATGATGCTCATGTATATGTAGTTGTTTTACCATGTTTGTAATGTTTGTACAGAGGGCTCGAGAGCACAAGTACACTTCAACCAAAGAGACAATGATCCAGCCCAGAGGCGGGGGTACACACATACATTTATAGGGAAGACAGAGTTAGGAAAAGCCACATAAGCATAGCAGACACACATTGCAGTGATGTAAAACTGAGGCTGTTCCACTTCACCTGGTATATTAGCAAAAGGGGCTGGGTTTTTTGAAGGATTCTGTCTCCTGATAGGAGCCACATAAAGACCTAAGAGTAATGATTAAGAGACCCCATGCCCCTTGGATGATGATCAGGAAGGTTCAATTGTTACAGATACCTGGGAGAATGCAACCTTCAGTAAGACTTATGGCCTTATTTATGATGGGTGCCATCTAGCATATTTCTGGTGGATATAACGCCGGTTTTGGAGCATAAAACACTTCAATCCAGTTCTGCCCATTGGGCTCTATGCGATCTTGACCTACAGCACCAGGTTTCAACTGGCAGTGCTTTAACTAGAGCGTCCGACCTTTTGGGCGCTAGTAATAAATAAGAGCCTTATTTATGACGTGTTGGTGCCACACAGCGCCACTTTTTTTTTTACCTCAGCGGCACTCAGCGTGGGATTTAAGAAAGAAAAAATACAATTCTGTGAGTACTCACCTGTAGAATTGTTTTTACTATGCACAGCACGGCCTGCTTCATGAAGTCCTTACATCTGGGTATTCCGCCACAAGGTGGTGCAGTGGACTGCAGAAGATTTGTGGCTCCTCCCGGCCCCATATAAAAACGGCAATCACCCATAGACCTCCAGTGTTGACAATCAGTTATACAAGAAGCCGGGAGGTAATAAAGGTAAAAAACCCCTTAACTAACTTGGAACAATCACCATAAAGAGGCAACCAAGAATAACGATAACAAGGGAGGGATGAAGCAGGCCGTGCTGTGCATAGTAAAAACAATTCTACAGGTGAGTACTCACAGAATTGTCTTTTTCCTAATGCACAGCACGGTCTGCTTCATGAAGTCCTTACATCTGGGACATCCAAAAGCAGTGTCCGTAAGGTTGGGTGGGATCCCCAAAGAGTAACGGCAGGCAGTTCAAACCATTACCGCTTGAAGTAGCATCAGCTGAGGCCTTAACATCAACCTTGTAAAACTTGGAAAAGGTATGAACAGAAGACCAAGTAGCGGCCTTACAAACTTGTTCAACAGAAGCTTGGTGCTGAAAAGCCCAAGAGGCACCAATAGCACGAGTGGAATGAGTAGTAATCCGGAAAGGAGGAACCTTCCTTTTAGCAGATTAGGCGTGTACCACCGCCTGACGTATCCACTTGCTAATAGTAGATTTAGCCGGAGGCAAACCCTTCCTAGGTCCAGCAGCAAGAACAAAAAGAGCATCAGAATTCCTGAAAGACTCAATAGCAACCAAATAAAACTTCAATGCCCTGACAACATCCAGAAAAGGAAGGGTCCGTTCCTTGGAATTAGCAGGGTTAGGACACAAGGAAGGTAAGACAATGTCCTGATTGAGATGAAAAGCAGACACAACCTTAGGCAAGAAATCCGTCTTAAGCCGAAACACCACCTTATCCTGATGCCGCTCAAAATAAGGAGGTTTAATGGCCGCCAGCTCAGAAACTCGCCTGACCGAAGTAATAGCCACCAAAAAGGCCACCTTAAGAGTCAGAATGGGCAATGCAGCCCCACCGATAGGCTCAAAGGGAGGACCCTGCAGAGCAGACAACACCAGATTTAAGTCCCAAACCGGTAGCATAGGTTTACGTGGCGGACGCACATGAGTAACTCCCTGTAAAAAAGTCTTAACCAGCCGGTGATTGGCAAAGGATCTTTGGAAAAAAATTGCCAGAACTGACACCTGTCCCTTGAGAGTACTAAGTTGAAGGCCCGAATCCAAACCATGTTGTAAAAATTCCAGAATCCTGGGGATAGAAAACACTCGACAAGGAAGAGACTTGGACTCACACCAGGCAATGTAAGCATGCCAGACCCTGTAGTAGATAAAAGACGAGGACTTCTCATGAGCCCGAATCATAGTATCAACAACAGAGGCCGGCAACCCCTTGTCCATCAAGATGGAGGTTTCAGCAGCCAAGCCGTTAAAGCCAACGTTTGTAAATTGGGATGGCGCAGCTGTCCCTGAGTGATAAGTTCTGGATCCTTGGGCAAGACATACCGGTCTGCTGCCAACTGCACGACGCCTGCGAACCACACCCTCCTTGGCCAACAGGGGGCCACCAGAATGGCTGGTACCCCCTCCTGGGCTATCTTGCGCAGCACCCTGCCCAGCAAAGGAAAGGGAGGGAACACATAGAGGAGCCAAAACTCCATCCAAGGAATTGCTAGCGCATCCATGGCGAAGGCCAGAGGATCCTGCGACAGGGAGACAAATCTTAGAAGCTTGTGAATGTGGCGGGACGCAAACAGGTCCACATCCGGCTGACCCCAGCGGTGACACAGGGAGTGAAATACCTTGTTGCTGAGAGACAATTTCCCCAGCTGAGACATCCCCCTGCTCAGGGAGTCTGCCTCCAGGTTCTCCACCCCCGGAATGTAGACCGCCGAGATGCAAGGAACATTCTCTTCCGCCCAAGACAGTATCAGGGACACTGACACGATTGATGTAGGCAACCGCCGTCTGGTTGTCTGAACAGCCCGACCCCGAAGGTGTGTGGTCAACTGGGAGAGAACCAACCTGATCGCCCGCTGTTCTAGAATGTTGATGGGTGCATGGGCCTCCTGGGGGTCCCACTGACCCTGAAATTTTAAAGACTTCCAAACTCCCCCCCAACCAGTCAGACTGGCATCCATGGTGACAATCTTCCAGCACGGCGGCAGAAAGGTCCTGCCCACTAGAAGATTCCTCGAGTCCAGCCACCACGAGATGGACTGCCTGGCCAGAGGGGACAGAGCAAACTCCTGATCCAGGGACACAGGGTCCCGATCCCAAACTGACAAGAGATGCAACTGAAGAGGCCTCATGTGAAACTGAGCAAAGGGAACCGCCTCGAAGCAGGACACCATCAGGCCCACTAACTGCATCCCCTGCCGAATGGAGGGATGATGACACAAAAGCAGAGCATGTGCCTGCAACTGAAGGCCCTCCACTTTCTGCTGAGGGAGAAATACCTTGACCTGAGAGGTATCCAGAGTCATGCCCAAAAAGGACCTCGCCAAAGACGGAGACAGTGAAGACTTGGGATAGTTGATCACCCAGCCAAAGGACTCAAGAGTGGAGGTCACCACCTGAGTATCCTTCTTGGCCTGATGAAGAGATTGAGCAGCAATAAGAATGTCGTCCAGATAAGGGAGGAATGCGAATGCCCCGGTTCCTCAGAAGTGCCATTACGCCTGCCAGCACCTTGGTGAACACCCGAGGTGCCGAGGTGATACCGAACGGTAAGGCCCCAAACTGTTAGCGCTGATCCTCCAGAGCGAACCTCAGAAATCTCTGATGACCTGGGAGGATTGGTATGTGAAGATAGGCATCCTTGATGTCCACAGTGGTCGTGAAGTCGCCCGGCCGGAGGGTACTGACAGCAGAGCGTAGCGTCTCCATGCGAAAGTACGTGAACCGGACAAACCTGTTGAGACCCTTCAAATTTAGGATGGGCCTCAGAGAACCATCCTTTTTGGGAACCGTGAAAAGATTGGAGTAGTACCCCTGACCCTGTTCCTGGTAAGGTACCTGGCAGATGACTCCTGACTCCAATAGGCGTTGAGCTGCTAGGCGCAAACCCTGAGCTGACAGAGGGTTTTGGGACATCCGGGATCTGAGGAATCTTGTGGGCGGCCAGGCTGCAAACTCTATCTTGTAACCGGAGGACACCCTCTCCTGAATCCACCGGTCTGAGACGCGAAGCCTCCAGATGTGAGCAAAGAGCCAAAGCCGCCCCCCCCACCCGGACGGGTGAGGGCACCTCCTCATGCCCGAGGGGCCGTGGGAGGGGTTTTAGGCTTGGATCCCCATGAGAGACCGGGACGACCACCGAATCTGCCACGGCCCCTGCCACGGCCCCAAGCATCTCTGCGGCTACCCGAGAAGAGGGAGCCACGGCCTCCTCTGGAAGCTTGAAAGGAGGGGAAGGAAGCAGAGGGCCCCCGAAAGGGCCGAGGCTGCTTCCTACGCTGAGGTAACCTACCATCCTTGGTCAGAACATCCAGACCCTCACCAAAGAGACGAAGCCCTGCGAAGGGAAGCCCGATGAGAGACTTCTTAGCAGCAGAGTCAGCTGCCCACTGCCACAACCAAACAGATTGGCGCATAGCCACCAAGAGGGCCGAAGCCCTACCGCCCAGCCGGACGGCATCATCCATGGCAGACAGCACAAATGCAACAAAATCAGAGCAAAGCAAGAGGGCCCTATAATCCTCCCTCCTCCTACCAGCCATGGCGCCATCCACGAGACGCTTGATCTTCTTCTGAAGGGCAATGGCCGTAATGGCAGCGGCACAAACCAGATGCATGCCTGCCCCTACAAAGGTGAAAGCATGACAGGCCAGCCGATCCATACGGCGGTCCGCGCCATCACGCAGTGTAATAGTGTCAGGGGACGGCATGACCGAAGTGTTAGTCAGCCCTAGAACAGGAGCGTCCACCTCAGGGGGACACGACCAGCGCTTGACCAGGTCAGCAGAAAAAGGATACCTTCTGTTCAATCCCTTGGGCACCATGGGCAATCTGTTAGGACTGTCCCACTCCTTGAGCACCATATTGGAGAAGTGACCCTGCTCCGGAAACTCCAAGCGTTGCTTGTCAGGGCGAAAGAGCTCACCCTGCTTCATCTTCGCCACCTTAGGGGGGGGGCGATGTGCAAAGTCTCAAAAATTTCCAACAACAGTCTATCAGTGTCAACAGGGAGCCCGGTATCCTCATCAGAGGCGGACCCCGGGTCACTGTCGTACCCTTCCTGATGGTCCCCAGATGAGTCTGAATCATGGAAAAGCTCCCCCTCCTCTAGGGAGTCATGGTCGCCAAACACATGAAGGCCCACATCCTCCTCGGCAAAGAGGGAAGGCGCGGTGTCAAGATGCCACTTCTTGCCAGAGGCCTTGCCCATCACAGGTCGGGCCAGCTGCCTTTCAATGCTGGCCATGCGTAGTGCCAGATCAGATTGGGACCCCCTGCTACTATCCCCCTCACTGGGGGCTAAATGCAGGTGCGGGGGAGTAGGAGATGCCGGAGGGAGCGCAGAACTGGGAAGGGAAGGGAAGAGAAGCGCTCATCCCAGCCTGGTCCGTTATAATACTTTGGGCTCACGGCACACAAACCGTGCCACCACCACTCAAAGGGGATGCCCCGAAGGACCCCCGAGCACGCTATCCCCAGAAGCCTCCATATGGTGATTAACACAGGCGCAATAGGCCAGAATAGGGTAAGGGCTAATAAAAAAGCCACCCGGGATGCCCCCCAAGGGATGCCCACAGAGAGGGCCAGGAGGGAAAAAGGTGAGGGGGGGAGGGACCGGGAGAACCACAATACACAGTTATCCCACCTGAAAGACATAAGCAAAAGAGACACATAAGCATCCCGCAGTACATGCCCCAACAAGAAGAAACAACCCCCATGGGGGACTCACGGACCAAAGGCACAGCGCACGCAGCGCACCCAGGAGATCACCCTACAGCCGGGCCAACCGCGAATGGAATGTATACGCGTCATCCCCCGGCGCCGCCCCCCCGAAGAGCGCGAAAACGCGCCCACGTGACCCGCGTCAGCGCCATGATAGTCCGCAGCACAATTACAGTAAAAGCGCCGCCCGCCATGGAGCGTAGTACAACCGCAGCGGCGGCGGGACAACAAAATGGGACAACAACCAAATCACCACCCGCCGCTACCACCCCGCCCCCCGACGAACACCCGTCGGGGAGAGGGGGAGCAGGGGAGAGCACAGGCAGCGGCGGGAGCCATCTAAACGGGGCCACAGGGAAGAAAGACAGAATAAAAAAGGGGAGATTGGCAAGGGGCACAAGTCCCCAAAACAACTCACCCCCTACACATAGCGAAGGCAGGAACTCTTCATCCCTCAGCCGGCTCACCATAAAAGCCTATGACCGGCTACCCTTTGTGGTACAGGGTCTGCGGCTTGGAGCAGCGCTCTCCGAGAACCTGACCCTAGTGCTCCTCTACCCTCACCCGATCCGACAGCCGAGGCTGGGAGGCACAGAGGGTCCGGGAGCGGGTGGAAATAGACATGCAGGGCTGCAGGCTTGGTTGCCCCACTCACCTGCGCAACATAGAGAGCCATCTTCTATCTTCGCAGTATGACTGCAGAGGAAACACTGGAGGTCTATGGGTGATTGCCGTTTTTATATGGGGCCGGGAGGAGCCACAAATCTTCTGCAGTCCACTGCGCCACCTTGCGGCGGAATACCCAGATGTAAGGACTTCATTAATCAGGCCGTGCTGTGCATTCGGAAAAAATGACACTAGCACCGAAAATTATGCAGCACCGGGGGCTCTGGTTGAAGCAGCACCAGATGAAACCTGGAGCTGTAGCTCAAGATGGGCAAAACTGGATTGAATATTTTAATGTTTATCTATATAATAAAAATGAATGTCTGTCGGTCCTTCTGTTCGTCTGTCTGGCTGTCCCCTATAGATTTCCGAACACCTGACCGTTTGACTCTAAATTTGTCATGCAGGTACATTGGGTGCCCGGGAAGGTCCCGTCCTTGTCAGATATTCAGGAGAGGAGGGGGATGGGGAAGACCGGCACATTTTACCTCACAAAAATGATGTCAGTGTCTGACCACACACCTATCTTCACACACACAAACACTTACCTCATGAGATTATGTACCTCATGAGATTGCTTATCTCATGAGATTATTTACCTCATGATATATGTATATATATATATATATATATATATATATATATATATATATAATGCTCATGTATATGTAGTTGTTTTATTATGTTCGTAATTCCACATTGTACATTGCAATGAAAGATGAGGGCGCTTTATAAATAAACAATAATAATAATAATGTGTGTACAGATTACACAATGTTCCCTGACATTGGCTTTTCGTTTTATGTTATGGAAGAACTCCTTACCATGACTAGATATGTCAAAGAGCTATTATGGCTGCAAGAAATGAGGTGGTAAATGCAAGAAACTTAAACTCATAAACTGGACCTTCACTCTGAATAAGAGCCTATCTTATATGTTTCCCCCACATTGTACATACAGATTGCTCACATCCTACCTTCATTCACTGCATTTTCTGAGCGTTTAAACATCCAAGATGGTGGCCCATGGAATCTCAGGCTGTCTACAGACAGGAAATGCCTTCTGACTGTGCCGCTCTGCATTCTGGGATTGCTTTCCTTTTCCTCGCCCCAGCTCTGCTCTGTCTGTGCTAAGCACAGCTATAACCCGCCTCCCCTCCTCTCTTCAGTATGTGATGCTTTTGAGGCAAGATGGTGACACCCATATCCTAGAGTGCTGAACAGAGTTGCAGCCTATTGGGGGAAAGAATAATAAGTAAGCGACTAAAAACGTAAAATATATTAATTTTCGATGCTGGGGATGCTGGGGAATCATTTTTTAAGGGTTTGGGTTTTTCATTAAATTATGCTGAAGGTCCTGGTAAAGGAGTTGCCAGGATTTGTTTATTCCTACAAATCCATTGACATCACAATAAATCCAGAACACATCGTACAGTACCCAGTTGAGATTTTAAACTCTTTAGAACCAACTGGAATGCATTCTCATCACTTGGATTTAAAGGTTGGTGCTCCAGTTATTCTAATGCAGAATCTAGATGCACCAAAACTGTGTAATGGAACCAGGATGTGCATTAAAACATGTCATACATTAAAACATGTGCTGGAAGCAACCACTAATTAACTCAGATAAAACAATACAGGTTAAGCAATTACAGTTTCCTGTTAAGCTATCATTTGCAACAACAATAAACAAGTCCCTTAGCCAATCACTGCAGGTGGCTGGCATACATCTGGATTCTGCATGTTTTTGCATGGACAGTTGTATGTTGCCTGCTCCAGAGTTGGACCAGGTAAAAAATCTTTATGTCTATGCACCTGGCAATAAAACAGGCTCTGTCATAAAGTCTTATGACATGACATCTCAGTTTGGTAATTAGGTATCTAGGATGTTAAACCGGACCTTCACCATGATTTAATGAAAAGCCCAAACTCTTAAAAAACGATTCCCCAGCATCTAAAATTAATATATTTAACATTTTTAGTCACTAACTTATTATACTTTCCCCCACTGGGCTGCAACTCTGTTCAGGAATTTAGGATACGGGCGCCGCCATCTTGACTCAGAAGCATCACACTTACTGAGGAGAGGAGAGTGGGATAAGGTACAGGGGGGCAGGTTATAGCTGTGCTTTGCTCAGACAGAGCAGAGCTGGGGTCAGGGAAAGGTCAGCAGTCCCAGAATGCAGAGCAGCACAGTCACTTCCTGTTTGCAGGCACTTCCTGTTTGCAGGCTGCCTGATAAAATGGCGGCTTCCATAAGCCACCATCTTGGATGTTTAAAGGCTCATAACATGCAGTAGATGCAGGTAGGATGATTTTTAATGTGAGCAATCTGTATGTACAGTGTGGGGGAAACATATAAGATAGACTTTTATTCAGAGTGAAGGTCCGCTTTAAATGTTTTCGTTTATTTCTAATGTGCATTTACGTTACAATTTACATAAACAGTGTATACCCGTCGGGGTATATAGGGCTTTCCCTGTTAATGTTAATTGACCTCCTGTTCCCTTGGAACAAATCTAATTAACACACTGACACAGAACTTGCGTTGTGACTTGTCAATAATTGAAACGCAGGACCTAAATGGGTCAAAAATGTTTTTTTATTGAGGGGTTATTTAAATTGACTTTAATGGCTTCATTTGCTTAAAAATGTGTAATTTAGACACCAACAACTAAAAAACCTAAACACACTGTAAAGTTTGTCCCCTGCACTGATTTCTTGTACCTGTAAAAGAATACAAAAAAATAAATAAATAAATAAAAACAGTGCCAAATATTTCAAGGTGGAAAAAATTCATAAATATGCTGGGGAGTGCCGGAATAACGAGAGTACAAAGTGGTGCTCACTGGTGCTGGATTAATCCGGTGGTGGGTCCAACAGGAGCTGACATAGGCCGGCCAATACCTAAGTGCATCAATCAAAGCTAATTAGTAGCATTTGTTGCAGCGACTGTTAGTGCCAATGTACAGCAAGGCGCCAGATAAGACGGTAATATCGGGACTTCAGAACTGGGGCTATAGCCACAAAAATGATTCTAAAAGGCGCACATCATAAATAAGGCCGCCAGACGCTAGCGACGCTGGCGGCCGCAATAGTGCAGCCTGTTTTTTGTATCTTAAATCCCACGTTGAAAATGGGCACTTTGTGATGCTGGGACTTCATAAATATATTTTTTGCATTCAGAAACTGTTTATAACTTGGTAGAGAGTCAAATGATGGCAGACAACTGTCACATGTGTAGCTTCCTTTGTGCCCTTTTTAAAGCCTTTTTGAATTTTTGATTTCTGAGGGTATATATAGGATTTTAAAAGTGGTGTTATAACAGAAAACAGAGATATAATTTTATCCATGGCAGGAAAGGAAGAGGTGCTTGGACGAATATAAATGAACATGACCGTTCCAAAGAATAAACTCACTACCATTAAGTGAGCTGTACATGTCGAAAACGTTTTCTGACGACCCAGGCTGGATGGAATTCGAAAGATGGTCTTAAATACATTATAATAAGATGTAGTTATAAAGACAAATGAGCTTATCACAACTAACCATGCAAATGAAAAGAAAACGGTTTGACTGGCGGACAAGTTAGAACAAGAAAGTTTTATCAGAGGGACTTAGGCCCTTATTCATCAAGCGATAGCGCCAGGTAGTGTCCGACGAGCGCCAGGTAGCGGCAGCTAACGGCGACTACCGACTCAAGTACGCCCGGCGGCGGTCACAATGACGCATTTATCAAGCAAAATGAGGCTAGCGCCGGCGAGAGCGACGGCTAGCGCGGCATTCATCATGAAGCCGCCTGGACCGAACAGCGCCGCTGCAAATTCCCTCACAGCGCCAGGTGTGAGCTGTCGCTCCCTGGCGATGTCCAATGCATTTCAATGGAGCAATCTATAATAATTCATGATTAATTGGTAATAATTTTTTTTTAATTTTTTTAATGTCAAAAAATCGGAGAACACTTCTGCAATGTTAGGATTTATTTTTAAGTAAAAAAAAAAAAAAAAAAAAAATGTGCAGAATTGATCTAACAGGTCTGAGATTAATGTATTCATATAACAAAATGATTCTAAAAACATGTATAATGTTACATTAAAAAAATATGGTTGTTTAGGGGTTAAAAACTAGTTAATACAGATCGCCGCCAGCGCTCTGGGGTTTAAACAAGGAATGGACAGCGACAGCACATTCGGAGCGTGATTTTTTGATGAATATGAAGCAAGCCGTTCGCTCTGGCCATTCGTTGTCAGGCGCTCACATACAACGTTGGACCTGTGAAACAGCGACCCCCCAGCCCGTATTCAACATTACCGCACACCGACTGAGTCGCTGTCAACAAGCTAATGCCGGCCAAGCACAGCGAATACTGGCTGGCGCTGAAAAAATCACGCTACAGTCGCTCATCTGTCGCTACCTGGCGCTATTGATGAATCGGCCTCATAATCGCAGAAAAAATGGTCAATTTGATTGGGTCCACAAAAATTCAACAGAGCAGTTGGAATAGTGAGTGAGCAGCTAGCAAAGAAACCACTCAGCCAAGATCCTAAAGCTATGTAATGGCAGATTTGACGTTCATCAGAGTTGCATAGTGTAATGGGAAACAAATGGCACGATACCTATCATAAGCCATAACTGTCAGAAAAACAAACTCAGTATGCCCCACAATAAAACAAAGCAAAGTTGAGCAAAACACCCGATAGGGGAAATATGTCTTTGCTGTGTGATCAGGTAGCTGAGCATTTTAGGAATGACGCCAGTAGAGCACCAGGTATCCATAACAGCAAAGTTACTTAGGAAGAAGATGAGAATTAAAGCAGACCATAGTGACTATGAGAGAATTGGTTGCCAGAGTTAATAAATAAATGTCCAAAAATATAAAAAAATTAAACAGCTGTATGTCAGGTTTGCCTGGAAAGCCAAGCAGAATAAAGAATTGAACTTCTGTGTCATTCTGGTAAGAACCCATCTCTAGAGGTATACCACAAAGAAGAGATATATGTCAATTTCAAGTAGCCTTTATAATCCATTGCATTTAATAGCACATCATAAACCTTAAAGTGGACCAACCCCCCCCCCAAAAAAAAAAACAGCTCAATCTATTTTGCTCCCCCACCTCAGGTACATTACCATTTTGGATGTTTTTTGCCCTCAATGCTGTTTAATATTCAGGTTATAATGATTTTAATTTTGTTTTTCCAAGGCATGCCAATCTCATGCTGGGAGCAATAAGAGCATATTGAAAATAGTGCTTGAAGGAAGAAAATAGCCAAAAGAGCCATCCTTAACCCCCCACTGGTCTGCTTTAAAGGGGAACAAAACCCAATATTTGGGGGTTTGTTCCTCGTGTCTAGAGGATGGAATGACCCTCTGTATCCCCCATAAACTTACCTTTGCCTTCTTCACACAGAGCATGCGCGGGTCACACATCGGTGAGCAACTTTTTCAGGGAGCACACGTTGCCGGCTGCATCCCAGTTCATCTTTGTGGGGAGTGGCCATGTGAGCCATTCAGAAATGGCTGCCATGGGTACCAAGATGCAGCAGGGCTTAGTTAAAATGTAAGTGGATTGAGTGACCCCTGGGATTTCACACAATAGGGAATCCCAATCCAGGATGGCCCATAAAGAGGTAGATCACCGCCCGTTAATCTTATACACTTTAGGGGGTTGTTCCTCTTTTTAGCACTCTTGTAATACTGTTAACATACACATATTTGCTAAAAACTATGGTTTTGTTCTCGTTTTAATGATTTGCTGTACATCGGCCAGGTCTTTTAACCCCTGTGTACAGGGCCGGATTAAGTGTGGTGGAGGCACCTGGGCACAAAATCTGGTGGAGGCCCACAGTATTTTTTTTCCTTCAAAATAGTCCTGCCAAGCAACTGATTGGTGGTTGTCTGCCACCCGGCTACTTACTGGAACTTCAGATCGAGTCCCTTGTGCCACTCTTGTCCGGGCGCTTGCTGCTAGGGAACTCCTGCTTTGCCATTCTGGGCGGAGGGTGGGGTAGTCGCCCAGCTGGTCCAGCAGAAAACAGTCCCCTGCATTGAGCTGCCAGTGGCTGTGATTGGTGGCTTATGTTCAGTGAGGGGCTGCCGACTGACAGCTGTGCACCCACCCATCTCTTCAGCATTGCTGATGACATCTTGCTGCTGCTCTAGACTCCCTGTCCTGCCCTGTGGTGGTTGTGGCTGCAGGTTTGAAAAAACAAAAAAGGCTTGCCCGGGTACGTCCGTCGATAGCTTTGTTGCCGTGTGCCCCATCAGACCAAAGACTGAAAAGCCTCCTGGACCAGACCATAACCCAAAGGTTGGTGGAGGCCCCCTTTGCAGGACAAGTGGTGGAGGCCCCAGGGCACGTGCCCCTTGAGTCCCTCTCATAATCCAGCTCTGCCTGTGTAGCTAGTGAATTTGACCCATAGACAGGGCCAGTGCCAGCACGTGGCATATTTGGGCAGGTGCTGGGGCCCAAGCTCTTCTCAGGTCACCCCAGCTGGCATTTTAGGGACACCATTGTGCTCTATACCGGGCTCACTCTCGCTAACCACATTGCTCCCTTACAGCAGGGCCGGATTAAGAGCATCCCGGGCCTGGTGCTGTAGATTTTGACGGGCCTATTTATCGAAGTATACTATTACAATATACCACCTAAAGTGTTCCACCAGTTGGGTATATTATTCAAAACGAGAATCAATAGAGCAAACAGCACATTATAACTTACTCTTTATTATGTAATGGCTAATTTAGTCATACTTTGAGAATTCCCAAGAAGAGAACTTACCACTGACACTCCCAAAAATCATAAAAGCTAAAATGAATCAGCATGCCACTAACTACACCAAACTAAGATGTCCTTACCTGGTACTTGTCATATACGGCTGGGAGAGAAAACATTGACACCACAGCTAAAAATAAAAACAAAAAGCTGTAAGCCATTGCTGATATAACACGGAAACAGAGCAACGTTCTGAGTTCTCATATTTTATTGGCTACACATTTCACATATGCATCCTTAAGATTGTCACGACCACTGATATTTCTGTCTTGTATGGATCTGGAGTCCGCTGGGCCCCAAAGCAAATTTTGGACCAAGCCCCCCCAGCACATTATACAAAATTATTATTATGGGCCCCACACACACCAGTCTGCTGCCCCTCCAACACACACACACACACACACATACACACACCTATGACCCTTCCTATGAAACCCTTCCAACACACACACACACAAATTTGAACCCCTCTCTGCTCCCCGCACATACACAATCTGTAACCCCTTGTGTGCACAAACACATCTGTCACCCTCCCCCCCCCATTGCACACACACACATATCAGAACTCCCCCAACCATGCACAGACACCAATTTGTCAACCACCGCTGCACACACACACAAAGCAACATCAACCCCCCCACACCCAAAAACACAGGCAAGCGTATATGCACATACAGATACACAAGCACACACACTAAGTCACATCGGGAAAAGATAGATGGGATGGGATAAGACAGAGCTGGGAAAGAGAGATGGGATGGGACAGAGCTGGGAAAAGAGAGATGGGACAGAGCTGGGAAAAGAGAGATGGGATGGGGCAGAGCTGGGAAAAGAGAGATGGGATGGGACAGAACTGGGAATAGAGAGATGGGATGGGACAGAACTGGGAGAAGAGAGATGGGATGGGACAGAGCTGGGAATAGAGAGATGGGATGGGACAGAACTGGGAATAGAGAGATGGGATGGGACAGAACTGGGAGAAGAGAGATGGGATGGGACAGAACTGGGAATAGAGAGATGGGATGGGACAGAACTGGGAATAGAGAGATGGGATGGGACAGAACTGGGAATAGAGAGATGGGATGGGACAGAGCTGGGAGAAGAGAGATGGGAAGGGATAGAGCTGGGAGAAGAGAGATGGGATGGGATAGAGCTGGGAATAGAGAGATGGGATGGGACAGAGCTGGGAATAGAGAGATGGGATGGGACAGAGCTGGGAATAGAGAGATGGGATGGGACAGAGCTGGGAGAAGAGAGATGGGATGGGACAGAACTGGGAATAGAGAGATGGGATGGGACAGAGCTGGGAGAAGAGAGAGATGGGATGGGACAGAGCTGGGAAAAGAGAGATGGGATGGGACAGAGCTGGGAAAAGAGAGATGGGATGGGACAGAGCTGGGAATTGAGAGATGGGATGGGACAGAGCTAGGAATAGAGAGATGGGATGGGACAGAACTGGGAATAGAGAGATGGGATGGGACAGAGGTGGGAGAAGAGAGATGGGATGGGGCAGAGCTGGGAATAGAGAGATGGGATGGGACAGAGCTAGGAATAGAGAGATGGGATGGGACAGAGCTAGGAATAGAGAGATGGGATGGGACAGAACTGGGAAAAGAGAGATGGGATGGGACAGAGCTGGGAATAGAGAGATGGGATGGGGCAGAGCTGGGAATAGAGAGATGGGATGGGACAGAGCTAGGAATAGAGAGATGGGATGGGACAGAGCTAGGAATAGAGAGATGGGATGGGACAGAACTGGGAATAGAGAGATGGGATGGGACAGAGCTGGGAGAAGAGAGATGGGATGGGACAGAGCTAGGAATAGAGAGATGGGATGGGACAGAGCTGGGAATAGAGAGAGATGAATGGGGCAGAGCTAGAAAAGAGAGAGATGAATGGGACAGGGCTGGGAAAAGAGAGAGATGAATGGGACAGAGCTGGGAAAAGAGAGAGATGAATGGGACAGGGCTGGGAAAAGAGAGAGATGAATGGGACAGAGCTGGAAATAGAGAGATGAATGGGACAGAGCTGGGAAAAGAGAGAGATGAATGGGACAGGGCTGGGAAAAGAGAGAGATGAATGGGACAGGGCTGGGAAAAGAGAGAGATGAATGGGACAGGGCTGGGAAAAGAGAGAGATGAATGGGACAGAGCTGGGAATAGAGAGAGATGAATGGGACAGGGCTGGGAAAAGAGAGAGATGAATGGGACAGAGCTGGGAATAGAGAGAGATGAATGGGACAGGGCTGGGAAAAGAGAGAGATGAATGGGGCAGAGCTAGAAAAGAGAGAGATGAATGGGACAGAGCTGGGAAAAGAGAGAGATGAATGGGACAGAGCTAGAAAAGAGAGAGATGAATGGGACAGAGCTGGGAAAAGAGAGAGATGAATGGGACAGAGCTAGAAAAGAGAGAGATGAATGGGACAGAGCTGGGAAAAGAGAGAGATGAATGGGACAGAGCTGGGAAAAGAGAGAGATGAATGGGACAGAGCTGGGAAAAGAGAGAGATGAATGGGACAGAGCTGGGAAAAGAGAGATGAATGCGACAGGGCTGGGAAAAGAGAGAGATGAATGGGACAGGGCTGGGAAAAGAGAGAGATGAATGGGACAGGGCTGGGAAAAGAGAGAGATGAATGGGACAGGGCTGGGAAAAGAGAGAGATGAATGGGACAGGGCTGGGAAAAGAGAGAGATGAATGGGACAGGGCTGGGAAAAGAGAGAGATGAATGGGACAGGGCTGGGAAAAGAGAGAGATGAATGGGACAGAGCTGGGAATAGAGAGAGATGAATGGGACAGGGCTGGGAAAAGAGAGAGATGAATGGGACAGGGCTGGGAAAAGAGAGAGATGAATGGGACAGAGCTGGGAATAGAGAGAGATGAATGGGACAGAGCTAGAAAAGAGAGAGATGAATGGGACAGAGCTGGGAATAGAGAGAGATGAATGGGACAGAGCTAGAAAAGAGAGAGATGAATGGGACAGAGCTGGGAAAAGAGAGAGATGAATGGGACAGAGCTGGGAAAGAGAGATGGAGCGGGGAAAGGTGAGTTTTTCCAGGTGTTCACACAGCAGGGGCATCCCGATTCAGGATGCCCCAGGGGAAAGCAGCATTCAATGAGCGCCACTCAGCTGAGCCAGATGGTCCTCTTTAACTCACCCCGCCTGCTGTGTCTTTCCTCCCGCCCGACGCTGCCTGCGGCCTGACAGGTATCGCCGCCCGCGCCGTCGTCCCCCTCCTAATCCCGCGTGACTTCCTTTCCCCCTCCAGGAGGGCCAGCAGCCTTCAAACGCGGCTCGCATAGGCCGCCTGGTCTGCCACTGACTGCCACTCAATGTTGCACGCCCAGCGCGCAACAGCCAGCATTAGGGGGAGACGGAAGTCACGCGGTATTAGGAGTAATCCCGCGTGACTTCTGTCTCCCCCTAATGCTGGCTGTTGCGCGCTGGGCGTGCAACAGTGACTGGCAGTCAATGGCAGACCAGGCGGCCGGAGGCCGCGGCCTATGCGGGCCGCGTTTGCAGGCTGCTGGGCCTGTCTAAACGTAGGGGCCTGGAGCGGCAGCTCCATCCGCCCCTACGTTAATCCGGCCCTGCCTTACAGTACATTGAAGAGATACAGTGAGGAGCAGCAAGTAGCAAGTAACTGTGCCCCCGGTGATTGTTAGGATTCCAGCAAAAGGGAGAGATGAGCAATCAGTGCTTGAAGGAAGATGGACATCGGAGAATGCATGCGCATGTACGGTGACCCTGTGCCAGCCTGCAAACAGTATATCTTATTTATCTCTCTTTTTGACACCCTTTCTGCTGCTGGAACACATACTACTCTTCTTGCTCCTTGTTTCATGTTCAGTGCTGTATGTCCTGCACTGGTCTCTATTAACCATTTAGAGACCATGGTGCTCTAGAGACATTTGGCTTTATTCTTCCTAAACAATGAGGAAGATCAGTGTAGAGGATGCATTGCATAATTTTGCCTTTGTTAGCATGTGAGGGTAAGAGCCCTGCAATGTATTTTCTGTGGACCATTTACATACAATAGACTAAAACCTGGGCCCTAGTCTAAAATAGATGTCCTGCTGTGTGAAATCTTAAACCTTAACCATACAATAATAAAAAGCTTTAAAAAAATTCTATCGAAAGTGGAGTTACCCTTTAATGATTACTGTCAGTGGTCAATGTGTTAAGTGCTAGTGTTAATTGTATTATAGTGATATCTTTCACATTAGAGGAATGTGTATATAAATGCCCTCAGTAGTACAATTATTCAAATAAAAAAACATTAGGAGTATTTTTACAAAAGCGATATAGATGCAACCCATGTTATTATCCAGCTCATTAAACCAGACCTTCAGCATGATTTAATTAAAAGCCCAAACCCTTAAAAAACTATTCCCCAGCATCTAAAATTAATATATTTAACATTTTAGTCATTTTCTTTTTACTCTTTTCCCCACTGGGCTGCAACTCTGTTCAGGACTCTAGGATATGGGTGCTGCCATCTTGTCTCAGAAACATCACATACTGAGAGGAGAGGGGGCAAAGTGCAGGGGACAGCTTATAGCTGTGCTCTGTGCTTTGCACAGATAGAGCAGAGCTGGGGTCAGGAAAAGGACAGCAATCCCAGAATGCAGAGTGGCACAGTCATAAGACACTCCCTGTCTGCAGCCAGCCTGAGACTCCATGGGCTGACATCTTGTATGTTTAAAGGCTCAGAAAATGT
Organism: Gastrophryne carolinensis; assembly: GCA_027917425.1. Classification (NCBI taxonomy): domain Eukaryota; kingdom Metazoa; phylum Chordata; class Amphibia; order Anura; family Microhylidae; genus Gastrophryne; species Gastrophryne carolinensis. The sequence continues at coordinate 433,775,325 of CM051234.1, read as the reverse complement.
AGTAGATGCAGGTAGAGTGCTTTTTAATGTGGGTAATCTGTATGTACAGGGTGGGGGAAACATATACGATAGGCTCTTATTCAGACTGAAGGTCCGGTTTAAGTGGTGATGAACCTAACACTTCAGATGAGTGATAATTGAAGCAATGAGTTGTCTATGCATGAAGTTGAGAAACACTGGGACACACACAGAAGTCTAAATAAAACCCAATGTCTCTAGTCCATTAAAACTCAACTTCAGGGTAGGGAGGGTTCCCCCCTCTGACATTGTATCCATTAGAGCAGGAATCAAGATGCAGACCAGTTCTGAAGGTGGAATCAAAGAGAGAGTGGGAGTAACAAATACAGGTGTGCCTTCTCTCATACAAGACTACTGTAGGTGTTGCCAACAATACCTGAGGCCGCAAGACTTTGGCAAGATATTTTCTAATTACTAGTTGATTGTTAGTTGTCTAGCTGCATCCTATTGAGATAAAAGAAAAAAATGAGCCTTGAAAGCAGAGCTGGTATTGGCTGGGGTTGGAGTCGGAAAAAAGGCACCAAATGATAAGCAGCAGCCGGGTATTCTAGTGGTGATAGATAACGTGTGATAGATAATGTTTTCCAAACTCCCGTTCCTTTTATGTCTGCTGGGCATAAGGACTTGTAAATACTCACAGTGGTTAAACAACTCATAACCAGTGATTTGTGGATCCATTTTACGAAGTATGGCACCACTTTGTAGGCTTTTTTTATTATGCTACGTGATGTGTACTATTATTCACTGCCGTTCTGTTTGTAACAGGGCTGTTACCCATCACTGCCTTTTGTCTTTGTATAGCCCCCGTTTTATTTTGCGACCCCCCACCCAGCTCCCTCCTCCTGATAACTCTACCTGACCAAATCTTTATTGCCTTGAGCACCACCCACCCCTGCTGCTTTTACTAAGCTGAACAAGGCTGCTCACAAGTGCTATATCTTAATTTTGCATGACTGCATTTGTGGATTTCTGACATCCTGTATTTACCAAGTCCATCTTAGAATTAGGCCTAAATTGAGTCCAAAGTCACCAGAAGGGAACAAGCACCCGACTCTGCTTTTCTGAAGAACTCACAACCTTTGACAATGCTAATCTACTATTTTATAATCTTGCCTTCTCTCACTCTCAATTTCCTAAGCTCACAGTATCCCCCTGCTCCAATTTAGTCTATCTATATCTCTCTATCACTGCTCTCATTCCACTGCCTGTTCTCGCACAAGTTTATTTCGCTGGTTAAATCACTCTACCTTTCTCCATGCACCAGCAAAACACGCTTCTCCACTTTAAAATCCCACAGTCACCTAATCTCTCCCTCTCTGCTCCTACTCGTCGCTGGTGATTTCTCCCAGGCCCATTTCCTTCAACTTTTTACTCTATACCTCCCACCTAATCACAGACAGGGCTGGTTTTAGACAAAGTGTGGCCCTAGGAAGGCCCCAAGTTCTAAAATATTATAGCAACCTTATGCCGAGTGCCTATAATTCTGTCCCACATGCCCAGTTCTTATACAGCTTCCCTACGTGCACAGTCCCTGCTTTTCTCCCCCATGTACCCAGTCCTTTTAAAGAGGAACAAAAGACAGCCTTGCGTCTAAAAGATGTTCCTCTTCTGCAGGGTTTCACAATTTGGCATGCCCCATCATGTGAAACCCCTGTGAATCGGCGCAATTCAAACCAGACCGGCATTCCCATGGCACATGGGCCACCCCTGGCTCCACTCTAGTGTCTGCTGGCACCTCCAGTATATAAATGGCTGGCATTGGCACAAACAGCCGAAGGGTGCCCATAGGGGCGGCCATCTTACTGTAGCTGATGCAAGATATAATGCCGGCACCAGAAGACTAACACGCTGCCGGTAAGCTAACAGTCAGGCTCTAAATCCAGCACCAGCCATGGGCCCTCCAGAGTCCTGGGGCCCCAGGTATCTGCCTGAATTGCCTGCCCCAAATGCTGGCCATGATCAAAGATAAACTTTCACCATTGTATCAAACCCGTAAACACAAGGAACTTAGCCAACCTCAGAACAATAACTCCCTCTCCACGCACTCCTGCCACTGTCACCTGTCACAAACTTGCATACAAAACCCACTTTTAACTAACATCCCTCTGAATCGCTCCCCCCTTGAAGAGTACATTTTAGCAATTTTCACTGCTCCTGCTTTAATCTAATCCCACTTAATAGCGCCAGTTTTACCTGTAAAGCTCCGCCTCCTCAATTCATTGCCACTGTTGTGGCAAAAAAAATCAGTGTTCCAGGGCGATTAGAAAAGCAAAAAATTCCTATTTCTACTTCTACACCCTTTGAAGGGAACATCAACAAGGGCTTTGGTCAAATTTATTTCACAAGTACAGTGGGTTTTGGTCCTCTTAAATATTACATAGCCATTTTGGTGGGATTTACCTCACACACCATGGATTAAACCTAGTGGGTAACGTATGGCCCAAACAAACCAAGAAACTCTTATTTGCTTGATGGTCACATTAAAAATCCCTTGTCAGCTGATCGGAGGCAAGAGTGGCATCTGTACTAGAAGTGATGTTTCGCCCAAGACACCAATCCCTTGGAATAGGTAGGAGGAGGTAGGTATAAAAAGTACAAACGTAGGAATTTGGCAGCAATGCAGAGCTTAGAATATTGTGACCTGCAATAAATCTTCCCAATCAATCATATTTACCTCAGTCAAGATAAGTGGCAATATCTATCTGGTTGCAAAATGTTATTAGCCTTATTGCTCCTTACATGTGAACACTTTGTGTTGTGAACATAAATATTATTTTATCATGAAATATTGTTAAAGTGTAACTTTGTATTGAAAAGTTTCACTTGCAGGTCAGCCCTCTATATAAGGAATAGATGATCACCTGATTTTGCAGTGAAATTACTGTACGTGATTTTGGCCTTTCTCGCAGCTCATTTAACTTGGAAAGACAGGTGGGCATAATATGAAAGTCGTTTGGAGAAAAGGTATTCTTTTAAGTTAAAGGTAGCATAATGTATGTTTGAAATGTCATACTAAGCTTTTTAAACACTTCTAGAAGGCAAAGAGTTAATTGAAATAAGAAAGACAGCTCTGGGCTTTCTGTGCAAAAGGTAAATCAATAGGTTTCCACCGAATACAAGAAAACAGAAATGGGGCTTTACAGGCAGAAGGATACCACGTTCTGTAGTGGTTTAAAAAATGTCCGTCTAAAAAATTCTGCCTGTGCATGTGGCTTGTTTTTGGCCGCCACATAGAGAAATATATGAATCCAGGACAAAGTTTCACTCTCTGATTGGGCAGGATTATTGACATGGATCATGCATAAATGGATCTCGTTCCTTTGACACATTGATATGCGGAGAGCCAGCATTTCCTGTCTCCCAACACAATTGTCAATATGCAGAGTTCTAACGAGTCCTGTCCCCTAACACAAACATGGGGGCAGGCTTCCAGTAAGTTAAAAGGAGGTAGTGAGGTATATTCTGGGTCAAAAGGCTATGCAAGGGATGGTCAGAAGCTTGGGAGGGGCTTTTTGGGTTGTTAGGGAATGCTAGTCTTCTGCATAAGAAAACTGCTGCAGCCCCCCCCCCCCCCCCCCCGCAGATATTCCTGAGTCATTAAAATGCAGCAGTGGGTCATTGGAATAAAATGCAGAGGCGGAGAGCTGGTAATTAGTATTATAATGCAGCGGGGGGGGGGGGGGGGGCATTGGTACAGTTTCTAAGCTAAATAACACAACAAATATCAATATCAATATGCAGAACACTGGTAATTCCTGTTCCCTGACACAAACATCAATATACAGGCCACCAGTAAACTCTGCCCTCTGACACAAACCTTGATATGTAGAGGTCCAAAGATTTCTGTCTTCTGAAAGAAACATTAATAGGCAGAGCACCAGAGATTCCTTTCACTTGACACCAACATCAATAGGCAGAGCACCAGAGATTCCTGTCCCCCGACACAAACATTACTTTGCAGATCACCAGCTGATGGAGGGTGGGGGGGGGGGGCAGGTTACCAGCGTTAAAAGGAGGGAGGGGAGGGATTGTAGGGAGGGATTGTAGGGAGCCTGGTAGGGGGTTGGAGTGACCTGCAGGTTACTTGGAAGGAGTTTGTGGAGGTGCCATGTCTGGCCATCTGGGAGGGGTGTGGGGGGCCCTACCAGGGTGCTTGGGGGTGCTTTGCAGGGGGTTTCCAATGAACTCGAGGGGGCCACAAAGAGCACTCTGCCCAGGAACTTGGGCGAGTGGCAAGAGGTAGGGGGACAGTGCCAGGGATGGAGGGACGCTAATTAGCATTAGCATGCAGCAGGGCACTGGTAGCTAGTATTAAAATGCTGCAGGAGGGTGCCAGTAATGGATGAACAAGGAATCTATATTCAACACTGAAAAGGCGGAAACGGCTGCAGAGAGTGCTGTAATACTTACTGAGCTCCTCTGTCTTCCCGGCCTCTGCATCACTCATCTTATTGGTATACACATAGGCCATGTGACAGCATATGTCAGAGGCCTGGGAGACATACAAAGGAGCCACTCTGTAAGTATTACAGCATGTCCAGCCTGCAAACTTAGCAGCCATTTCCGGCTCCACGGCCCCCGCTATGCACGCATTACAAGGCTAAGTAGTCATCCCACCCTGGACAAACGATTGTCCTGCACAGGGTAAGAAACTGCCCTGTCAAGGCTTCAATTCTATAAATTTTTGCCTCAGTGAGGATACAGAAATTGGTTTGTTGATCCCACATCTTTGGCAGGGAGCGTTATTGCAGTCCTCAGGTGACAACAGTAGGTAATCGAAGGCAAGCTGTGAAAGGTGGCAATATAAGAGCCATCAGGATCCATTTGTGCTTTTTAGTGTGCCATGTGTCTGCCTAGCTATACATAAAAAAGACCACAGGATGCTGGTAAACACCATGTAAGTGGTGCAGTTGTAGCTCATACTAAAATTAAAGACCAATTTCAGGCATTTTAGTTTTTATACTTGATTATTAGTTTGCTGTTGTGTATTTTCCCTGGTGGAACTGTGTTCCTTCTTCTTTAAAGAACTCATTCTTACAGACAAGGGTGGACCAGGGCTCCTGTGCCAGGTCCTCCTCTAATTGAGTGCCTCCACCAGTTAGAGGGCAGCAATTGGTGCCCCCTGCAACTTCCCCCTGGTATGTTTATATTTTAATTATACTCTGTGGTATCTCAGTGATAACTGTGGCATGAAACCGTGTGCTCATCATGAGGCATCATTCAGAAAGTCTGTGTGTAAGGGAAACTTACCACTTCACAGGAACAGAGCGGGTGTATTGAAGCCGTGCCAGTAGCTCTTCACCTCTACTCCGGCTGGGCTGATCTGAGGTCTGAAGGAATGTGACAGGCTCCAGCAGCAGCTCATGTGTTTATGAGTTACCCCTTCCTCTGCTTTGAGTTTCTTTACCATTTTGCCTACTATTCCAGGCTATGAACACTGTGGCACTGATTAAGGGCTGTTCATGCTGACCTTCACGGTTTCTGCTGAAGAAGGTGTGACTTCTGCCCATTGGGGGGCAATAAGTAACTTTGGTGGCACAGGTCAATTGTCCATGTTCCTGCTATCTGTTTGCAGTGAGTGTTTATGGTCCCTGCTCCTACAATTCCTGGCTTGTGTTCCAAAATTTTATGTTTCACCTGTTACCCATTTTAAGTCTCTATTTGGTTACCTGTTCACAGTGTATGCCTTTGCTAGCCGTCTGTGTATGTACTCACCTCCAGTGTGATCCTACCATTACAAAGCCATGAATGTCTAAAGAATTGCTACTAAAAAAGGCAAGAGCACAAATAAGTCTGTAGATTTACTTTCCTCCCTCTAGTAATGTTTGGCATTAGTGTTGGGCCACCTGAACCGGAAAGATCGGGTTCGTATCTGAACTTTGCAAACCCGAACATGGACTTCAGCTAGAAGTTCGTGTTCGGCATTCGGCCCAAACATGGAAAAGCTAAGCAGCCAATCATCCCAGCTTGCCTATGCAGAGTGTGCAGCTGGAAGCGGGCTGTAGCTTACCTGAGCCCCACAATCCGGTGCCTGCTTGCAAAGAGGGGGCCACAGAAAGATGGCTGCCGTTCACATGAGTGAGGACACTCCTAGTGCCAACACTGCTAGTTACAGCATGCTTTCAGCTGCTAACTCTGCACCCCCCACCTGCCATCAGATTTTTTTTGTTTGGGTCCCCATTAATTTCAAATGGGACCACAGATTCGGCAAGTTCGACTACCTGAAAAGAACTTTTGTTCAAAGTTCAGCCGAACTTGCTGAACCTGAACTTTAGAGAGTTTGCTGATCACTATTTGGCAACTCCAGCAGGTGATGCTTGGTAACTCTTCTGTAGCCTTACTGAAACAGCCGCTTTCACACCAGATTCTCTTGTATTATGCACAGGGACATACTCATGCTGAAAAAAAGATGGTCTTCACAAGTGGACAGTTTTAAGGAACACTCGGTTTTATTCATATACATAGCGTTACACCAAGAGATAAGTGGGATAAATCTGCTTTATTGTTTATTGTTATTAATCTTTTACTGCAGTTATTTTAAAAAAATGTGCATTTTGCACAATGATGAACTATGAAAAAATGCAGCAGCGAATGACAGAGTGGGTCTCACTACTAAATACACTGATTCTAGAATGATTGCCCTTGTAGATAATCTAACAAAATGAAGATAGCCGATCAGCACCCCTAGTCAGTTAGCATGCAATTTTCTCAGTCATGGGTCTTAGTTTTTTGTATGCTTTTCCTTTCCTCTTACATGACAATGTGTTTTGGAGGGTGTCACCTATTTATGTAGCCCTCTTCTGGTTGCACTTATCAACCCACTCACTTATTTTCTGCCTTATGTCATCAGCACTTGCTGCCACATTATTCTTGGCTACCTCTAGGAGATCTTTAATTAGAGTTTCTTCATAGGAAATCTTGTCAGTGGAATACTTTGCCCTCATTGTCTCAACATTACCTGCAAAACAATATATGTAGCGTATTATTTAGTGTTTTCTGAACAACCCATTTATTTTACCATGACTATATTTTTGCAATTAAACATCTAGAAAAGCCGTGGAAATCTCTGCACACGTTTGGCCACCAACAGGAGGTGACGCTGGAGCAGCTCTCAATCTTACCGTGAAGAAGGAACGTGGCACTAGCAAAGTAGCAAAGTTTGCCAAGTAAGAATCCTATAACCTGGTAGACACAATCCATGTCACCCTAGCCTCATAAATCCATATACATCAGGAGTAGCTGTCCCAATTACCAACGGACGTACAGGAGGTAATACATCCTCATCACTTCTCCATCTAGACACTGGACTAGTTGGAGGAAAAAAGCCATATTACTATAAAAAGTCAACTTATGAAATGTAAGATTCAAGTGTTGTTCAAAACTATTCCTTTAAAGTTTTGCCCAAAACCTATGATTTTAAATATCCTAGATTTAAAGGGCAAGTCCACTTCCGATGGAATTGTGTATATTTTTTGTGCCAAAAGGATTTGCTCAAGGTGCTGAGCTGATATATAATTTTTTATGTTATCTAATGTGTATTGCCAGAATGCAGTTTTCATTTGGTTGCTATTGGCACCGTACACCAAGAAGAGAGAAGTGAGTCTTGTACACACAGAACACTGCTGCTATGGCAGCTGCTGACGTGAGGCCCAGCAGTGTTCTGTGCAACAATTTGCAATCTGTTGCTAACGACAATGTACACCAAACCTGCAATTGGTGTACATTGCCAAAAGCAACAGATAAACATATATTTGCTAACATTAGAAAAAAAATGCTAGATCAGCTCAGCACATTTAAGACATAATTTTGCCACACACAATTATACCCTTCTAAAAATTCATTCTAAAGTGGACTTACTCTATAAATACTTGTTCTGGTGGCATCTCAGTTTGCTGAGTAAAACCTTGCGGTTGCCAATAAATTTACTTTGATCCTGCAAATCCCTAGTGCATCCGCTGGCCTCCTCCAATAATGTTTCTATGCCGTGTATATGAATGAATGGCATTGAATGTTTATTAAGTCTATCTCATCTGTCTCCCACTGTGCAGCCGACCCCCAGCCATTCAGGTATGAGAGATTTTAGGAAAGCTGCCAAATGCACAGTGGCATTGGGGAATAAGGTAAAATAACATAAATTCCAAGGGTTTTACACACATAATCCCAAGTCAGGCTGGTCCTGGGGAGGGGGCTCATCTAGCCCTAGGATCTTTTAGACTCTGGGCTCGGGTGTCAAGGGTTTTGGCCCACTTTAAACACGAGGCTCAGTAGTTCTTTGTCCTCAGTGTAAAGAAGTGATCCACGGCTAAGCCAATGTACTGATGGACAGAGTTGAAGGTCTCTTTTGCTTTGCAATTTGCCTTTGTGGGTGCTTGCGAAATCCATTGCCCATGAAAGCATTACTATCTTGCATTGCAGTGTATTGACTGACCACTAGAGGGCAGTCATGTGAAAGAACCAGTAATGTTCAGCGTTGGCGCGTGCTTTCCCATCCCAGGACCCACCCACCATTCACGGGATTCTGTGCATGAATCTGTTGCCTTGAACCCTATTACTTGTCATGTTTTTAGAAGAGCTGAAGTTGCTGTTCAGCCACATCATTCCAATAGGTTAGATCCTTTTTATCCGTCACATCACTTGCTTCCCTGAAGCGTCGGTTGGTTTTACAGTGTTGCATTGACCCCACTATTTTTTATATGTTTTAAAAAAGTGTTGGCTGCTGGTGTGCTGGTGTGTGAGCTTTTCTAAATGATATGCGGCCCCACTGTGTGTGTGGCCGAGTTAGGCTCCGCCAAAGCCGCTGCACTGTCAGGTCAAGGTCCGCCATTTGCAGTGTCCCCCACAACATGAAATCAGCCTTTGCCTTGGCTATGGTAAAAACTTAGACTGAGCAGGTGTGATTGCCATGGTCAGCTTGCAATTATGTGACAGTATAGAGAACAGAGATATGCAGCTGATGGGGTTCCACAATCAAGGGGGAGTTGAATGGCAAACTATGGAAGCTGGGAAGGGGGGTATTATGAAAAGGTGGGCATTACATGGTGGGGCTATGAAAAAAATTACAATAATGACAATACCAGCACCCCACGGCATTGCGGCCGAATAACAGCAAAAAAAGAGTTTTTTTAAAAGTGTGTCAGCGCAAGTATTCATTCCGCTGATGAATTGTGCTGACTGATCTATGTTCTACCTGATAGGGGAAATGAAGGATGACATGTTATTTTCATAATGGGGAAAACTGGAGATTACAATAGCGATATCACTGGTGGACTTGCCGATGAAGCACTACGCAGGCAAGGGAACTTTCAATTCTGTCCCATCTGTAATATGCATCGCTTTTCTTCTGATACGTTTACTCCCTTTTTATAAACAAAAAAACAAATCTGGTTTGTGTGTGTCCCGAGTTTGAATCACCAACTTCCCATGACTGACTTTCCTCAGCAGCCTTTCTTGACCCCCACCTATTGTATGGACTTAGAAGCAGTGAGAAACCCTACCCCATGGACATCATTGGGCTTAATCCAGGGGAAGAAGTCACACAACTCAAGAAGGGGAACACACCACCATGGTGTCATATTCCCCATTCCCCACATGCTGCACCATTTCCCACATCCGGCACAGTGCAGCCTCTCCTGTCTAAATAAACTTATAACTTTGGCTACCAGCAGATCTTCATTGTTCTTCAGGCAAGTTATTGCACTATAGTATGATAGCATTTGCTGAAAATAAATAGCAATTTGGACCTTACGTCCTTACGTAATCTGCCGCTTTAACTGCCCAAACATGAATTTCAGTGTCCAGAGAATGTTACTTTCACAGCCGTTACTACATATGCTAGGATGGTCTAGATTCAGCCATGTTCATAAGCATGTAGCAGAGATAGCATTGTTAGGTATGAATCTACCTTCACAGGTCTGGTTGTTGAACAGTGGGAAGTGCATTATATCAGGAGTTTCTTGGCCATCACCCTCAAAAATGTAGCAGCATTTAGATGGAATGTCCTTATCATTATCACTTATGTTTATTTTAGGAAAGTGAAGTCCATTTTTCTCACAGTACTCGGCAGTTTGTTTCAGTGTCTGAAGGAACAAAGACAAGTATTCAACAAATTAAAAAGTACAATTATTGTTATGAGCAATGATTTTAATTTGGCTTGTGCTGATATGTTATCCATTCAAACCACAAAATTTAGACTGCCCATCGATCGGTTTCACAGCTTCATCATTTGACTATACTCTTCTTGATTATCATTCAGCCTTCAAATGCACGTCTTTTTTAGGCCTAATGTACAGCTTTTTGCTTTGCTTGCCCTTTCATTTTCCTAAAGTGATACTGCATGCAAAGGTAATTGTTACACCATTGCGTCAGGCTACATTTGGCGCTGTCCTAAACTGTTTTCTGTTTTTTAAATTGAAGCAGAAATGGCCAAGATATTGGGGTTTACAGGTCCAGCCAATGACATTCCCTTTCTCATCCCCTCTCCCAATCAGCTCAGCAGAGCAGGACAGGATTACTGGTCGCTCCCTCTTCCAACCTTCCTTCTCTGCCTCCTTCTCCTCCTCCTCCTCCTCCAGATTCATCACATTGCTGTCAGTGCAGAGAGCTTTTTATTATACAGTATCACAGATTCAAGGCCCACGCTCACTTTTTCAGAAGAAAAATCATAAGCTGAACCTGTAAATCTCAATATCTTGGCCATTTGCTCCTCAATTTATAAGAGGAAAACTGTTTGGACAGTGCCAAATGTAGTCCGAAGCAATGGTGTAACAACTACCTTTACCTGCAGTAGCACTTTGAGAACAATTACGGATCAACAAAAAGTAAGCTAAAAAAGTGCTACCATAAATGTCTGTTGATAAAATATAAAACTGGTGCAAAATGCAACTAAAGATGCAAAGGTCTTTGTAGTTTTCACCTTTACCTTAAAAAATGTGGAGGCTGATTCATTACTAACGCCAGGTATTGTCAGATGAATGTCTGTATAGTGGTGCTTAGAGCGACCGCTAGTAGACGCTGTAAGTAGGTACCGGGCTCTGTAACAGAGTGCCTCAGTCGCTGTGGTAACCTGGCCCGCGTTGATGAATGTGATGTGTGTTGGGCGTTCTAACACCAGTACAGCGCTGCAGGGAGCAAAAGGTAGCTCCAACTCAGTGTGACCGACTCTCACCATACTTCTACTACCTACTATCAAAAAACGACATACACACAGCGTCAGTGCTCTAAATCTGGTTTCTACAGCATAGAGCGCCAGACGCTGTGTGGAATTACATTGTTGTAACATTGTGACATTAACACTTTAGTGCCAGACCTGTAATGACAATTTTGCATAAAAATATAAAAAATCAAAAAAGTTTTCCAAAATGACTCTTTCCAGGCCAAAAACTTGTTTAAACAGAAGAAAAGGAACGTTCATTGAAATGTATGGGAGAGTGACAGGTAGCGACAGGTAATACATGGCGCTCTGGAAGCTAGAGCGCTGGTGCTTTACGCTGAGCCACCTGTGGGTTAGGCAGTCAATTCCAGCTGAAAACATTGAACTACCTACCCATCTCTAGTGATGAACGAACCTGTGTAAATTCGGGTTCCGACCGAACTTGCCTCTAAAATTCAGGTTCGGTTCTCCGATCTCGACCCCTACAGGAGCCCCATTGAAGTCAAAGGTGATCTGAACTTGGGGGCCCAAAAATGGCTGTAAAATGGGGGTAGGAAACGTTAGAGGGCTGCAAATCAAGGTGCAAAAATTGTGGGTGGGTGACACCAGGGTGATTGTCTTTACAAAATGGGCTAGGAAAACAATAACAGAAAATAACAGAAAACAAAAAAATAGAGAAATACATACATACAAATCCTGGGCTAACACCAGGGAGACTGCCCTGCACAAAATGGGGTAGGGAAAGTACTTAAAGTAATAACATACAGAAAACAACAAAATTAAAGAAATATATACAAAAGTAAATTAAAAATATAAATAAAATATTAATTTTGTCACGCTCATAGGCCAATTGGGGGGTAACACCAGGGCGATTGCCCTGCACAAAATGGGGTAGGAAAACTATTCAAAATAATAACCGAAAACAAAAAAAAATAGAGAATAGATTTTCTTTCTTTAATCGGATATACATTTAAAGAAAATCTATTCATTCTGGTGACTAACTGCCCTTCTATGGACAGGTGGCTCACATACTGAGGGACAGCTAGGGACAAAGGAACCTCTGCTAATTGTCCTGGACGCAACGTGGTCTAAAGGCAGATTACAGTGGAAGAGGTGGTGGCCACGCAGCCCCAGGCAGCCAGCAGGGGAGGCAGAAGGGTGCAAACCATCAGTGGTCAACCCCTTGCTACTACGGAAGCGACAGGGCCCTCTTTTGGGCCCTCTCCTGAAACTTGAAGAGCTCCAGGGGCTATAGGATTCCCCCCGGGGTAAGAGAAGACCCGGCAGGATCGATTGAGGGGTTAGGTAAGTGTTTTTTAATTTTTTTTTACAGTAGCTGGGGGGGGGGGGGGGGGGGGGGGGGAGCCAGGCTCATAGTAATTATGGGCTTGGCACTTAACCGTAGGAGAAGCATCTATCAATACATATGTGGTGCTATTGTAACCGGGAGAAATGGGACTTTTACATGCAATAAGATTTTATTGAAAAACTTACATTTTTTATCACAAAAAGCACTACAAATTGTAAAACATTGTTTTTGCACATATTTCACCCAAAAATATTGAGAATACACTAAGGCCAAACAAGACATTTCATGTTAAGGCCCAGACTTTTACTGGGAAACAGTTGAACATGTATAAAACACAATATTGAAAAATGGTCTGGCAACAGATGGTGACAAAATCACAATCTCTTATTTTTTTATTTATATAATTTATTTATTTAATTTTTGTAAAAGGGGAGCCCCCTCTACTTCCCCTCACATTTCATGTCACCGCTTCTGCAGCCGCCATCCTCTTCAGCCACAGCCGCCACCAATTTCTCAATAAACAACTCCGTGGACGGCAGGGTGTGTACGGACGCCTCCATCTACAGCCTGTATCTCCTACATGGGTCCTTTGTGGCAGGTTTTTGGTGTTCTGCCTTATTGTTATCCTTTCTTGGAATGTAAATTAATCATTTGTGTAAGGATTGTGCCCCTATACCAATAATTTACTTCTCTACACGCTGTTTCCTTGATTAAAAACTACTAACTACAAGTCCCAGAATTCATCCAGTGTAACAGGTGAGGTTTCAGCAGCTTTGGCTAAGTCAAGCAGCAGTAATGACCTCCCCATTAGCTAATGGAACACAAGACTGTGATCCTCAACATCTGAAGAAGTTGAATTACAGCAGAAGGGGTTAAATCTGTCATATCTACCTTAGCCAAGCATATTATTAGCAAGCCAGCCAAGTCTTGATCTAGGCTGCTAAGGTAAACACATGGTTGCTAGGGGAAACGGTTTTATTTGATAACACAACAAGTAAGTAGTTTTATCAAAGCCCAAAGGGGTCTAATGAAAGATGTGCCAACAAGTAGTTTTATCAAAGCTCAAAAGGGTCCCACAAGTAACTAGTTTTATCAAAGCCCAAAAAGGTCTAATTAAAGGTGTGCCCACAAGTAAATCGTTTTATCAAAGCCCAAAGGGTGTAATGCAAGGTGTGCTCTCAAGTAACTAGTTTTAACAAGCCCCCAATTGGTATAATGCAAGGTGTGACAAAAATACAGATAAACAGTTTTATCAAAGCCCAAATGTGCACCAGCAGTGCCCATCCTCAAGGTACAATGAGAACAGGCAGGCTGCTATGTCCTTCTTTCTAGCTGTCCCTCACTGATGCCGTCTGCTCTCCAAAGCTAGGTGGTCTAAGGACAGTTTGAGATGCAGCCAGCCTCCTCTCCCCTCCTGTGTGTCATAGAAAGGACAATTGGGTTTTGTTTTGTTTTTTAGCGCCGTACCTGAGCATGGACTTTTTGCTAAAGTTCATGCTCAGGTCCAGGGGCCTGAACTCGCAAAGTTTGGTACGAACCAGAACTTTGCAGTTTGGGCTCACTCATTCCTACCCATCTCACATCAAATTTAAATACACCATTAACACTCTTGCACAAGTTAATGTGACAATGAGCTAGTCTATTGGTTAAAGGGATTGGCCAGCTTTCCCTAAAGAATGCATGCTGATGCAGTTTATCTTTAGCTGCATGAGCTCCTGCCCTTCATTTGTCCCGATGCAGTGCCAGGAAGAGGAAATTGCTTTCAATTTCATCTGCCTCTGCCCCCCCCCCCCCCAAATTTGACCACCATTCAAAGCCTAGCTTTGTGCCAGGATCACACCCCCTTGTTTACATGCTGTCCTGGTGCCTGCCCGGTCTCCATTCACATTGTAGAGGGAGGAATCACCTAACCCTCCACAATGTCTCAGGAGCTCTGACAGCTCCTGAGAGAGTATGTGAAAATAGCCCAGGTTATGTTAACTGGATAATAATTTTAATAACACTTATGCCTAGGGAGATAATAGACAGCTACTATGTATTTCCATGACTTTCATATTCATCTTACAAAAGAAAATGTAAGAAAGACGGGATAATGACACACCCACATCCTTCAAACCCACTCGGGTTTGAAGCAGACAACAGGAAAACAAGATACGTATTACACAAAACTGCATGTCCATGGGACACCATTTTGGTGGTAAAATTGACAACAGCAAGAGGTTTAAAAAGGTATATTAATTTTTATGTGCATCAATCTGAATTGCCCTGGGGAGGGAAGCATATGAGCATTATTTCTTGCAAGGGTGTCCATTCAAAGCTGGCAAAGAAATTGCATGGCCATTGTAGTCTTCCTATACTTGTTTTATAATGCAGGGAGTATACTAAAGTACTTTACCAATGCAAGAATCAAAATGCCATACTTGATTATTATGGATTGTATCTCTATCAGTTCTAATTCATCAAAAAAAAGTAGAGAACACTTACCAGGAATGGGTCTCCTTGGCTATAGTCAAAAGACAAAAATAGATCGATTTTGCGATGGGGAGGCAACATCAGTGGAAAAGCTACATTAATTTCCAAGCCAGCATCAATTAGAGAGAGCTGTTCTTTACCAAAGATGGTGGAAGGATTATCACCTAGAATAGTCAATTTATGAAACTATTTAACATCTTCAAAAAGAAAAAAAAGTTAGTGAGTACACACTGGGAGTGCTATCCAAATGATTTTTAAGAGCAATTTTTGGATGCTGAGCTCATCACACAATAAAGTGGGAGAAAAGTAATATTCTTCTATTTTATTTACATAAATCTTCTGCACCTGCAATAGGGTGGTTCTGCAGGTGAGGTGCAGAATTTCTCTATGGGCAAGATGTTTTTATGCAGATATTTAAACAGAAGCCTATAGAAACAAACACAACTTTTGGCTCATGTGTGCACTAAAACTAGCAGAATAGTTTGTACAAACAAACCAAACATATGTAAAATACATTGGAATAGGTATCCCCTGGGGGTTTATAAAGTTGAGTATATCAAAAATGCACACCTGCCACATAAGGCTATTGAGATATATATATATATATATATATATATATATATAATTTACATTTATATACCATGTATACCATCTGCAAATAATACCAATAATGTTGATTGACATTGATAAACTTTTTTTTATTTTCTTCTATTGTCCATATACTTTAACCCCTAACTGTCATAGTGAAAAAAAAAAAATCCAAGCCATTCAAAATTGTGTCACCATTATCAGAGGCAGCTCTAGACACACTGTACAAAGTGTGGGTTCCCAGCTCAGGGGGTGGGCAGTAAGTGCCAGCAGCCTGCTCAACCAAACTTTAAAACTCCTTTTATCAAAAGGGCAAAACAATTAGGGGGTTAATGCCCTGCTGTGCTTGATAACTGCAGATCACTTGGCCACCTGTGGCACTGAAAGTCCAGGCATTCTCCTAAAGAATTATTTACTATTTTTTTAAAATGAGGACATTTCAATGCCGAAAGTAAAACATTTTGAGACTGTTGCATATGCATGCTTACCTTTCAACTTGTACAGGAAATTATTCATTGTTCCCCATTTCCACTTGGTAAGACAAGCAAGTGAGTGCCTTAAGACATGACAATCATCGCAAATACCTACAAGTACAATACAAATACAGACAGCAAAATGACTGCATCTAGCTTAAAGATAAATGCAGGCAATAACAATGATCCTTAGTTCCAGTAACTCAAACATCTAATAACTTTAAATATTCCACTCTGTGCCATTAAAGGGACTCTGTAGACAAAGTGCATAAACTGTCATTCAGCAGATCACCTTCATGGCTGCACCCCCCTTCCTGTCAGAACACAGCTACTTCTGAAAGTAGAAACAAGGCAAAGAGTACTGGCACACCCCCTAAATTCCTTTGCCATAGACCACCAACAATAAGGCTCAACTGGTGTTCTAAAGCTCCATATCATCAGACTGGTAGACACTGGGAAAGACGGCAAAAAGCCAGGGTGATGAGAATGCCTGTCTGACAGACACTGCCCATTATGCAGCATCACAGAGCCAAGGGCCACACCCACATATTTCAGAAAAGAAATCATAAGGTAAAACTGTAAACCTTGACATTTCGTCCATTTCTTCTTCAATTAAAAAATGGAAAACAGTTTAGGACAGTACCAAATGTAGCTCAACACAATGGTCTAACAATCACACATTTAATTTAGTTAAATTAGTGGTTAAAACCGGGAGATAGCTTGAAGAGGGCAAACTCTGGACTAAAATCTTAAAGAACCTTTCATTAGAGGTGAATCTGAATTTTCGCTCCTTTCTGTCTGTATGCTCTCACTGGTAGAGCATCCACACCCCCTAGACTCTCCACTATGAGACCATCATTATTACATAGGGTAGCCATAGCGGCTGGCGGATTTACGTTTACCATTAACTGGTTAATGTGCTGTGGAGCATGCAAGGCACGCAACCTGGGAATACTATTGCATATGAAACAGCTTGACTGTCTTGGTCATTTGGAGACAC
The DNA here is from genome assembly GCA_027917425.1 of Gastrophryne carolinensis. Classification (NCBI taxonomy): domain Eukaryota; kingdom Metazoa; phylum Chordata; class Amphibia; order Anura; family Microhylidae; genus Gastrophryne; species Gastrophryne carolinensis. The sequence goes on along the minus strand of CM051234.1, from coordinate 433,758,316 downwards.
ACAATCTATTAGTATAGAGTAGTATAGTGGGGCATGGCTTAGTTTGGGGCAGAAATGGCCTAGAGGTTAGGCAATTGTCTCTTGTTAAAGTTGCGGGTTCGATTCCTGGCCGGGGCATGACTTAAATGCCCTTGAGCAAGGCATCTAACTCTCAATTGCTACCCAACGCCGAGCTTAGGGTAGCCCACCATTCCAGCCCAAGTGCACTTCATTGCTCCTTAGTGTGTACACTTGTGTGTAGTCACTAATATAGTGTTTATTCACTAGTGTTTCCACTGTGTGTAATTCACTTGTGTGTAGTCGGTAATATAGTGTTTGTTCATTGGTGTGTTCATGGACGTGTGTCGTTCAGCCTTGTTGGAGCCAGACATCTCCACTCCACTGTAGCCTCGGGGTGTAGGCAAACTGATGGCCACCGGAAATGCTTTCTACAGTACCACTCTGCTCTCAGGCAGTGCATAAAGGATACACATTCATAGTAATCATCTGTGTAGCATACCTGATGGGCATGTACCGTCAGCATCACTTCCAGCCAGCAGTATTTCTATTGCTCCTAAGCAAAAAAAAAACAAGATAACTTCAGATATCAGGAGTTTAAAGTGGGCCAAAACCCAGTATTTTGACTATCCTGGATTTTGATCCTTTCCCCCGGGGCACCCAGATCGGGGATGCCTCACTGTGTGAAACACCCCAGGTCGCCTGATCTAACTGGATAATGGACTGCTGAGCAGCTCATCAACCTGCTTCTCCTACAGTTGCAGCAGCAGGAAGCACTGTGGTGACTCACCTCAGCCCCTCAATCCTCCTCCTGGCCAGTGGTGGCATTTGAAATTGGTACAGTCGGGGCTACAGAAAGATGGCCACCGGCTTCCATGAGTGAGGAAACTCCTGGTGCCAGCACTGCCAGCTGCCACTAGAAGTGTTCTCACTCATGGGAGCTGGCGGGCATCTTTCTGTAGCCCGACTGGGGTCGATTTCAAATGCCACCACTGCTGCTGACAGGAAGAGGATTGTGGGCCGAGGTAAGTTACAGCTGTGCTTTCTGCTGCACACTCTGTGCCCCTGCCCCCTCCCCCACCACTATAGCCACCCCTCCAAAGTTCGGATTCCCATTGATTTTTTAAAGTTTGGTCGGACTTTGGGGGTTCGCTAATCCCTACATGCCACAATTAGCCCTTGTGTTATATAACATAAGTTGTAAATGTTTATTTTTTCTGCATACCTTCTAAGGTTGCTGCGAAGCCCTTCCAGATTGTCTCCTGTTCTTCTTTTGGAATATCATCCGAGTCTTGTGAGAGAATGTCTCGGAATGTAACACATCCTTTGCATTTGCATAAAGAATCTACATTCGGAAAGAACACAAATCAAACCTATACTAATATAAACATTCGCAACTTTTTAACACTATCTTCTGATTTGCTGAATCCTTGGCTTCTGTTGCCATAGAGCCACTGGGGATCATGGGTGATAATCCAGCCAGGCAGTGTCACCTATGATATCCATGCTGTACTAAAAATACAAGACTACAAATTGGTTTTAGTGGAGATTAGGGAGGTTTAGGTTTATGTTTAATAGGCTTGGCAGACAATGTAGGTCTTACCATGCATATGCATTTTCATACAAATGTAAACCCTTTGGTCCTATTGTATTCTGGCCTGATTTATGTATGTAACAAACCATGTTCATCCATTGGTTCAGGTGCCCAGTGCCAGTTTAGGTTTTAAACAGACTGGCAATTGAGTAAGTTCAATTAAATAATTTCTTATTTTAGCTGATACAGCTTGGCCCAGATGGATAACAAACTAACACCAATGCTTCTCTATGTCAGCCACTCAATCCAATTCTTGGACTAATGGATTTAATATGGTCAGTAGAAGAGCATGGTGGACTGAGAAGGCCGCTGATTGTTTTTTAAAAGGCTTGAATGTTACAATTATGAGGTTGGAGCAGCCCTTTTAAAGCAATCCAATGATTATTTTATTAAAAAATGAGTATTAATTAAGGCTGATCTCAGCATATTGCTGATGACCCCTGCGCAGAGTATTCACTGGAATTACACCTTAAGGGCAGAATTATTTGCATGGAAGTAAATGAGTGTTGTATCTACTCACCCGCATCCCAATCCTTCTTGAAGGTGTATTTCCAGTGAAGCCCTGCAAACTGTTTTATGAGGATATTGCTAGACCCTAAGAGACATTTAAATAAGTGACATGTAGCTGTTATGCTACTTTGTTAGGGTGCTTCCCCTTATTTATATATATATATTTTTTTTCTTAGTATTTATTGGGGTGGTTCTGTATTTCCCCTATATACCCCCTGACCTACTCCCAGACATATATATATATATATATATACATATATATATATATATATATATATATATATATATATATATATATATAAAACAACTAAAACATCCCTTACAACACTTATACATGCAATCAACAGAGGGCAGTATAACATCAAATACATTATATATTCCAAAATCTATATACACAAAAAAGTTTGGACGATGGTAAGCATCCCAATAATTATGGTAACAAAATAAATTCTCAGTAAATATATGTATAAAGAATTTGTGAGAGAATAGTTTTTTTATTATTTTTCATCTAATTCAATGTTGTTATTATTTGACATAATATAGTTGCAAATACACATACAGTGTACAACCTACTGCATACCGTGTGCTGCATCCTCGAATAACTTTAACACATTTCTTGATGGTAACCCTATAAAAGATTTACCAGTTACTTTTAAAATATCAGCCATTAATTAACATTATTAGGAATGTAATAGTAATATAGCGTTCTTGTCATTTACCTGACTTTCTCAACCAATGACACCCTGCAAATGTGACATATGTACCTCCTTAGATTGATGTATCTTACATTACTGGGAAGCCTCCGGGAATTCAGCTCGCAAATTATCCATGCAACTGAGAGCACCAAAAGTCTTTTGTTGGTTAGAATAGAAACAGTACCTACTGTAGGAGTGATACTCTACTGAGCAGGAGTTGTCACATGCAATTAGATGGGGGCTGTTTTTCTTACACAGATCATTTAGCTGCCTTGGATTGACTGCTTTACCAAAACCAAATATTCACTGTGTGAGAAGAATTTCCATTTAATTATATAAAAAATATCCACAATTTCAGCCATATAAAGATAAATATCCACAATTTTAGCCATATAAAGGCTTTAATACTTAAAAGGGCAAGCACACTTTCTATGGCATTTTTGAAAGTGTATATCTTACTGTGTGTCAAAATGATGTCCTCAAGGTTCTGAGTATATCTAGCGTTTTTCTTCCCTATGTTAGCAAAGTGTGATTTAGACTGACCAGATGCCCCACTTTCAGAGGGACAGCCCCACTTTGAGGTATTTTGTCCCACTGCCATCCCCAAAAATTTTGGGGACTCCAAAATGTCCCACTTTGCTGCCAGTTGGTGCACTGTCCCACCCAATGCAAGGCGTCTGATCAATTTACAACTTGGGGCCCTGCTCTGGTTCATTGGCTAAACAGTGGTAGCGGAATGCATGGCTTGGCTAAGCTGTAGGTCAATTGACAACATCCTTTACAGACCAGAGATCTCCAAGTTGGGCTTTGAGCGGGGAAGGGGCTAGACCTACAGTGCATGCTACGGGCATTTGTTACTCATAAGCCTATGAATAAGCCACACCTCCAAACCACACCCATTACCCTGTAAAGTGGTCCATTTAAATTTAAATAAGTGTCCCGCTCTGAGTCCCCCCCCAAAAAACAGTCAGTTTAGCTTTATGAAATTAGTTTTCACTATTTCGCTATAAGCAGCTGTAAACCAAGATCTACAAGTAGAGAGAGGTGAGCCCTGCACACACACTGCTGTTGGGCTGCCTCACCTCGGCAGTGGCTATAGATGAGTTGTTATGTGTGTGTAGAGCTCAATTTTTATTGTTGATATACAGATGGGTGTATTGTTGCTAATAGTAACAGATTGCAGGTAGTGAAACTGCTTCATTAATAAACTAATTTATGCTAGATCTGTGGAAAGGTGCTCTCTATTGTGGACTTTTTTTTCTAGCTGAGTTGGATTATGTCCATCCCCTCAGTGGCCATTGTAAAAATGCCAATCATATTATTACCTATGTTTTCTTTTTTAATAAATGTAAATATTTTCCAAGCAAAACGCTCCATGCATATAGCCTGTTGCCTGTTTTCGGGTGTTTGGGGGGTGGGGGATTCTGTACACTGCCTGTTATGGGGTAAACGCGGGGAAATGCTGCTGCACACTGTCATGAGTAAGGACTGACTTCCGAAACGCGTAGACAAGGAGACCATAAATACTATTTTGATGTTCCTTTTCTCGTTGATGCTTTGATCATGGATGGATTTTAATGATTTGGAAATAAAATCGTGGATGTTTTTATGCTGAACGCTGGCTGGCTTTAACTTCTTATGTTGAACTGGATACAAGGAGAGTGCTCGTGGCCGTGCCGGGTCAGCTTTCCTACGGCAACTGGGATCGTGGTATTGCACAGGTAGAGCTGACCATTACTTTGTACGTTGGCTGCTGCACACTGGCTTTTATGGGGTTCTTGGGGGGGGGGGGGGTCTGTACACTGCCTGTTATAGTGGGATCGTGAATTTGGGGAGGGGGAATTATGTATGCTGCCTGTTATGGGGGTTTCTGCACATGGCTTGTTATGGGGTGATGGGGGTTCTGCACACTGCCTTTTATGGGAGGATTGAGGGGCACACTGCATGTTATTAAGTGATGGGGGGATTCTGCACACTGCCTTTTATGGGGTAATTGGGGGTTTGTTCTACATGCTGCCTCTTATGGGGTGATTGGGGGGATTCTGCATGCTGTCTGTTATCGGATAATTGGAGGTGTTTTTGCACACTGCCTACAATCTCCCTGCTACATGCATACATGAATAAAGTATATACTGCTTTAGTGCTTACATGTGCTTTTCTGCTTCTTGTATGTTTTTTATTTTTTTTTCAATTTCATCCTACCTGTGTATTTTCAATGCTGAATACATCTTTATTTATCTCCTCTGCACATTTGGAAGGCAATTTTTAGGGAGTTTTGAGTTCTGGCTTCCAAGACCAAGGTCAGAAGACAGACAGAGAATGTGTCTGACATGTCAGATCCTCTGTAGAGTGATTTCTATATTAAGGCAATGCATTTACAATGTATACTGTCATTGAAAATTCCCCTTAGGCTCATTCTCAGGCTCATGTGATTCAGAAATGTTTTTTGTTGCATATTTTTTGTACTTATCACATGCCAAGTACTGGTTCCCGGCACACCAGCCCCCCTATCCATTTAAAATGGAATAAAAGCAGCCACCTGATTTTCTTCTCCTAGTTCATCCCAAATCGCTGTGGGAACCCTCCCAGATCCCCAGTAAAACTTACATATTCACCAATCCAATGGTGCATGTGTGGGCTGGGGCTGTGCTCCACTATTCCGTTAACCAGGCATTTGTGAATGGCCACCATGAGCACGCCCCCATCTAGAGGCTAAAAGGGATGTGGCTGTTGGTGCGCTCTGCACTATTCAGCTTTTCTTACCTGGCAAGAGCACACTGATTAGCTGTTGGATTGGTGGTGAGGAAGGGGCATCCCAGGGGCAAGGACCAAAACCTGTGATATACAAAATCCTAGGTTCTGGGCCACTTTAACTGGTACAGGGGTTCCTTGGACCCCCCCTTAACTAGTTCACAAGGTAAAAAAACACACTCACCAAATTTTTAAATATTTCAATAAACTGTAACTGTACCTACCTCTGCCGCCTTGTCAAGCGCAGGGCATAGTCCTCCTTCTGACCAGTGGTTCCCATGCTTCTGGTGGCTGGCATTTGGAGAACAGAGTGTCCCCAGTCCATCTGCAATATTATCCCACTACTGGCCGCAGTGGAGGAATATCCTTTACACCACACAGACAGGACCTCTGTGGAATCACTGGAGGGGAGGGAAATGGAGGGGCTTTCCTTTAAAGTGTACCAAAACCTGGGATTTTCACAATCCCAATCCCAAGTTTTGGTCCTTACCCTGGGGCATCCCAAATTGGAATGTGAAACCCCAGTTTGTCCCTCACACAGTGGAGAATCCCAAATCGGGATGCCCCAAGTAACTTGATTGACATATCTAGGCACCCACTCTATTGGAGCGGAACGAGTCTTTTAGACTCCAGGGTCGGCAAAATGGTGGTTGGTCCACTTTAATCATTACAGGCAGCAAAGCAAGAACCAACCACTGTTTATTGCATAAAGCCTGATGTGTTCAAAATGCAAAAATGTAATTTCTGATTCTACAGTAGAGCCCCACTTTGAACATAGTAATGTAGTAGAAGAAACTAACCTTGAGATCCACTTGTAAAGAAATGAAATATATCTGTAAAAAATACACACATGTATATATATTATTTAACAGCTACATAAACAACAAGTTCTTAAAGTGGAAGTCCTGTGTAACTGAATTACGGTGCCAGCCCTCCCCACCTGTGGCTGACAAGCATTTGTTCACTAAAAATATAAAATAAAGCTCACCTTTCCAAACAAGGCTGCCCATTCCTTCACCAGGAGTGGCACTTTCATGTTCCAAGATGGTGCTCCAACCGTGACTAGTACTTAGTTATTTAATTGCCCAAATACACGCCAGTATTTATCTAAATTTCCCAAATACACGTCAGCACCTAGTGGTGGGGCAGCAACAACTCATAGTCCTGTGCTCTGATACTTACCTGATCAGCTGATCCAAGTCCTCTGCCACCCGGGCCAGTCATTTACCGCTTTTGTATCCTTGACGACAGGACTCAATCCGTCTCACTGACTAGGGAATGCCCCCTCTATCTACTGCAATGGGGGGCTTGTTAGGTCTTCACACACCCGCTTCTTTGCAGGTAATGCAGGGGGTGTGCCTGAGACACCATGAAGGATGGTGGGGATGACCCGTCATCGAAAATACAGAAACGATCGTGCAGGACTTGGATCAGTCAGGTAAGTGTCAGAGTGCCAGACAGAGTATAGCCTTTTTATTTACTGCTGGAACAATTACTTTAAGGCAACAAACCAAAAACGCTCTAAGGGGTAATGCTCTAAAGAGTAATGCTCTTTTTTTATGTTTTCACCCATATCACCCATATCACCAGCAAAGTGAAGTAATTAGTGCAGCAGCAGAGCTATAGAGCCAGCTATGTGGAGATCCACAAAACATGCCCTTTTGGTGGACCTTAAGAAGGAGGGTTGAGGAACACTGCTCTATAAATTGCTGAGGTGTTCCATGGCCACATACTGTACAAGCACAAGGCTGCAGGGAAAGTAACTTCTCACATCAGTGTCACTATACGTAAGTCACCACTTGCTCATTAATGGTGTATGGCACCAGATGGCAGTTAATCAGGTGACCAACAGAAACCATTCAGAATTGATGTGTAAGCCCACTGGGAAATTTGGATTGGTCACCAGCAACCACGTGTGGCTTGTGGCTTGCGTGGGATCAGTGAGTTGGAAAGGTGGAGAAGTGTGGCAGACTATCACTGAGTAGTGTGCTGAGTGGCAGGTAAGCCATCAGGTACAGTAATCCAACACACTTGTCATTTAACCTTTTTAGAAATAGAGATTTTGCTTATATAGGGATTAGTATTTTAAGGGATGATATGGATTTGCGCAGTCATCAATGTCTCCATGCTGACTGTAGCTCAAGACTGTCTCTCAGTGATGATTGTGGCTCCCAAGGTAGGAACGTTCAGGGACCCCTACTTTAATATTTAATCAAAGTGGTTCATTTAAATGTTATAATAGACAGTTTTGATATGCCACGCTCCTGTTTGTTGTCAGAACTCCACTGGATTCATACAGATCTAATGGATTTTACTATGTGAGTTTTAGCCATTATGGATTCACTTGCTGTTCCTGTATAGGAATTAGCCAGGACGACAACACAAGCTCAGGTGGTATATTTTGAATAATGTTTATTAAAGCACACATGTGCTTAAAATGAAAATAAAACCTGTTTGCTTTAGTTGGGAGCATGGGGTCAAAAGTGGCAAATAAGTTTTAATATTTAATAGTATAAGCACATGGGAAAGAAAAACAAACCATGACTACATATTAAATGGGGTTAGAAAATTAATAGTGGTTTGAATAAATAACAAACTGCAGAAACCAGTGAGTATCAATCTAGCTCCTGTCAAGGCAAACAGGATCATGCGCCTAATAGATTAGGAGATTTGTATTTGGAACGCCCAATGTAATTATCTCAAATTGCTCTACATATTGTGTAATAATAAATAAAAGTCCTTGGGCATCTGTGATGCATTTGGTGAAAAAAGATGATTCTGATGGGGTGCATCAAAAGGGGCAAAGAAGCACAGTAAGACTGTAAATCAGTTGGCAGACGCTATGAGGCCGATTCATTAATAGCGCCAGGTAGCGACAGATGAGCGACAGTAGCGGTATTTTCACAGCACCCGCTAGTATTCGCTGTGCTTGGCCGTTGTTCGGTTGTTGACAGCGACTCAGTCGGTGTGCGGTAATGTTGAATACGGGGTTAGGAGTCGCTATTTGACAGGTTCCCTGCTGTATGGGAGCGCATGACAGCGAATGGCCATAGCGAACGGCTCCCAGCATATTCATTAACAAATCACGCTCCAAAAATTCTCGCGCTGTGAAATGCTTGTTTAAACCCCAGAGCGCAGGCGGCGATGGGTTAAAAGTAGTTTTTTAACCCCCAAACAACCATATTTTTGAAAAAAAAAACCAAGTTTTTCAAAACATTTTGTAATATGAATACATTAATATCAGACCTGTAATATCAATTCTGCACAATTTTTTTTTTTTTTTTTTTATCTTAAAAAAAATATCTAAGATTGCAGAAGTGGTCACAGAATTTTTGACATTTAAAAAAAAAAAAAAAAAAAAAAAAAAAAAAAACATTAATAGCAATTAATTAAGAATATTTAAAGATTGCTCCATTGAAATGCATTGGAGAGCGCCAGGTAGCGAGAGGTCATACCTGTCGCTGTTCAAGGTCGCTCGCTGGCGCTGTGGGGTGAGGCTGGAATAATGATGAATGATTCGCTATCTGGCGCTCTGTCAGTCGCTAAGCAGGATCGGCTTGATAAATGTGTGATTGCGTAGGGGAGCCGGCGTTCTCGTGGCGGTGAGCGTCATTACCGTTCGCTCACCATTCGCTACCTGGCGCTATCCCTTGTTAAATAAGGGCCTAAGTGAATACTTTGTAACATTTTCGGTAACTATGCTTAGGAAAGATTGAGCCTGTTCAAATCAGACAATTAAATTAACAAAATGAAACTGGAGGACTAAACTAGGGGACTAGAGTTTCCAGAAAGATTACCAAAAGTAGGGTTAATTAAAAGAAAAAGATGCCCAAGGGGTGATCTATTTAAGTGGACCAAAATCCACGGAGATGGGGGGGGGATTGATTCCAGAATTAGGATGCCCCGCTGTGTGAAACCCCCCAGGTCGCCCATAAACTGACCTTCTTTCCCGGTCCAACGGCACATCAGCAAGCAGCGCCCGCATCCTCTCTATCCCCTCCAGGCATTCGTTAATGGCCGGTGCAGGCACGCTCCCTGTTAGAGGGTAGCGGGGATGCAGCCGCCAGCAAGCTCAGATCCGCTCGTATTAGACAAGCTCCGTGACAATCGGCTCAAGCAGATCTCAATGCACGGATTGGTCGAGCGGCCTCATATTCTTCGTAGAACTGGGAAGAGGTGAGTTTGTTCGGGCGACCTGGGGGTGTCTCGGGGGGCAAGGATCAAAACCCAGGATATTCAAAATCCTGGGTTTTGGTCCACTTTAACTAAAAATCTAAAATTCAACCCTAGGATCACTTTAAAAAGTAATGTAAATATTAAACACAATGGACTTGATTCAACAGAGGTAGAAAAATATTCGTTCTGCTTGGAAAGTTGGATCAAAACATTGCTGATCATCACTTTAGACAAATTTTTTTTCACTTCATGAGAAAAGACAAGTGAAAATAATTAGTATAGAAAATGAAGCATGGTTTTGCTTTGTTGAATCACATTCAACAATCATTTGGAAAAGCTAAAATAGTTGCATTTTTTTGTTGAATCGAGCCCAATGTATCAACACAGTGATTAAAATAGTTTTTAAAAGGCAATTCATAATGAAAAGTTTCTTACTTTTAATTTGGTCACGAACAACCTCATTACTTGCAAAAGCGCTGCCCCACATTCCTGTCAAGTTCAAGCACATATTGTTAACATATACTTTTCATTTCACATTTCCATATCAAATGTTATATTACCTTCTGGTTAAAGTGATTCAGCAGCCCAAAAAACCCCAAAAGGATACTTACCTTTGTCCCCCATAGCTGATCAATGCTAGTCCGGTGTTCAGCGATTCAGTAGATTGCTGGATCTGAGCCTGCTTCTCAGCCTGTGATCCTGCAGGGGTTGGGATTAAGGAAGTTCTGGGCTCGCAACCAGTCACAGCAGGGAGGTGATGCCTCCTGGCAGGCCCCCTCCATTATAGTGAATTGAGAGTGGGCATGCATGTGCCCCTGTGACTGATGGCAGGGGAGCTGTCCGCCGTAGAGTTATAACACACACACATATATATTGTACATTTTACTTACATTTTTAAACTGGTACAGACCCACTACTCCACTTCTTCACTTCCATTCGTCATAATAAGCTACAGTATAGACCATTTTTGCACAGTGTACTAAAGCAGATTTACAGCCTTAGAGTCCACAGCCTGAACATCTATATCAAGAACCAGCACATTGAGATGCATACTGGGTGATGTACAGTAGATGGCAGAAGCTGCTCAGGAGGAACCTAAGTAAAGTAAGCCAATGTTGTTTGTGTGTAGGAGACCCAGCCACCACAGGCTAGATAGGTGTATGTCTGCTTTGATAACCATTGTATTTTTACTTGATCTATCAATAAAATAACACACAGAGCGACAGAAGGGTAGATCCAGTTACAAGAAGAAAACTCACTAAACAGTCACAGCTCTCACAACAACTCTATGATGCCTATGCATCTGGTAAGTCAAACCTACATACATTATCAGAATTTCTATCATGTGTGCACAGTAACGTATTTGAGTGTAATTTTTTTAAATGTTTTTTTCTTTTCTTCTCCACAGACAAGCGTGCTCCTCTGGGTAAACACAGGAAGGGGACACGTGTGTTTGGTTCGGATGAGTCTGCTGGGGAGGGTCCCATATTGAGGACCCAGGGGAGGAAAAGGATGACGCCCCAGTGGAGAGTGTTGCTGGTGTGAGGGCAGTATGGAGCCTCTGCTCCTCACAATCGGACTCAGCTGAGTCCCAAACCCCCTGTGGCCACTCTCAAGTGGGGAGTCCCAGTGGGGAGGAGGCAAGGGACTCCACCACACTCCCTGTAGGATCAGGGAGTGAGAGGGAGGAGGGTGGCCCATTGGGTTTGGGATCTGCTGGGCCCATTGTGAGGAGCAGAGGCTCCACGCCTCCACCTCATAGCCCTCCCTGGGATTCCAGCAGCAGCTCATCCCCTGGTGAGTGTAATTATTATAGTGGATTATTGTTTTCATTGCTATCTTGTTGTGGCTAAAACATTCCTTAGCACCTATACCTTTTTTACAGGGCATCATAGAGCCGGCACCTCCACCAGCTATGCTGCAGAAGAGGCACTCGGGCATAGTCGTGGTAAGAGTTGCTTTATTTGTTCAAATAATGTAATTTAAAAAATGTTTAGATATATATAAATATTCAATTTGCCAAATACCTTATATTGTAGTCACGGGCCCATGTGGCATATTTCACAGTAGCTGCTCTACTGTTGTACCCCTAAATCCTAAAATAATGTGCCTAGAACATATGTTAGCCAAAGTTGGCTTTTTCAAACAAACACATGGCCAAGTATATACCCACTAGTATAGGTATGTTATCATTCTAAATAATACATGTTGAGGCCTAATAAAAACATCAAATACATTGTTCTTATGATCGCTTGTGTTTTGTTTTTTATCCTAACAGATGTTTCCACCCAGACGAACCCGGTACTCATTCTCCCCACCCATGCTCCAGGAACCTCCAGCAGCATGGGCCAAAGCCACAGCTGCGATAGTGAGTACCCCAAATTCAAATTCCTACATATTTAAGTTAAAAATGCATGTGTCCATGACCATGAACAAATGTTAGTGACAGTCTGATGCTTACTATTAGACATGAAGATGCTATATTTGCAAGCCTCACTCATAATTGCATGTAAGCATGCTAGTTTTTTGGCTCTTCTAATGTTACTTTACATTATACAGGCAGCCGGTGATTATGTTGTGGATTTCTATTACTCCTACTATTGTACCGTCACTATCGAACAATTGGAGAGGTGAGGGATTTTACATTAAAAAGGGACAGGAGTAATTGAGTTCTTCTTAAGTAGACCTTATTTGGTTAGTTAAGGTAGTTTATAATGGGAGACTAGGGTGGATAATCTAGAATGGTGGACCATTTTTTGATTTGGCCCAAATATCATTTACAATAACTTGGGTGTTGTTTAAGGGTTAAAAAAGTTTATAAAAAATGTTACTTACTTTAAAAAAAATTATCCTTTTCATAGGTATGTAATGTATTTTTTGGCCCCCGGAACGTATACATATTTATTCTTCACTACAGCTTGCAGAATAAAGCATCGCAGACTGGTGCAGTATGTCCGAAGGACAAGACTCATGCTAAAAAGCCATGGGGTGGGGGGAATTAGAGTTGCCGCTGTGCGGCAGTTTTAGGCCCATGTTGGACAATTTTTAAAAATTTTAATACGTTTTTTTATTGGTTTTGGTAACATTTGTGTCGGTATTTTATTCATTAAAATGAAATTTACATCAACACACACACATAAAAAAAACAAAAATTATATTGCCAATGTGATCATTGACAATATAACATTGAAATACAATTTTAGCGTTAACACATGAAAAAAAAAACAGCCAGACACCATTAGATTTGGGTGAGCAAACGTACAGGCCGGCACTGACGGCCAATCAGAGCGACCACTAGTGGTTGTTCTTAGCGCCGCAATACAGACGCTCATCTGTCGCTACCTGGCGTTAGTAATGAATCGGCCTGCTCGTTTTAGTTCTGGGGTAATCATATAACTCTCTGCATATTAAACTTTAGGGATAAGTGGGATAGTTTATCTCTCACTCTTTATGTTTAGTTTTGGGTCTGGGGTTATCACCTTATGTTGTACATATTTAGCTTTGTAGCTTCTGTATTTAGCATCTGTTAACTTTGCATATACAGTATAGTCTGTGGTCTGGGAGGGGGGTCTTCTTGTGCTCTAGTACTTATCTGTAATTGTGTTTTGGATCTGCAAGGAGAGCATGCTCTATCCATAGCAGTTTTTACTGGATTTTTTCATCTAGTACGTTCCATCATTGACAATATTCACCATACATTAATTTTTACTGTAGTGTGTAACATGACACAATGTTACTCTTCCACTTAAAGTGGACCAACACCCACGGGTGATCGGCCCGGGAATCTATAAGATTCCCGGGCCGATCACCTCCCTCCCTGCGGGACATCCGAGATCGGGATGTCCCGCGGGGTGAAACCCCCCCAAACACCCCAAACTCCCTACCTTATCTTCGGCGGCGGCGGCCGGCTCGCGCCCCTCTAGGCGTGCGCGCGCCCGCGCCGGCCGTCTGCGAATGGCCGGCACGGGCGCACGCGCGTCAAGAGGGACGCGCGGGAGGCGGCGGCGGAGGAGCCGCTTGTCCGCGGCTTGTCCGTCGGCGCTGGGAGCGGGGAGAGGTGAGTTTTTCGGGGGGTTCGGGGCGGTTTTACACAGCGGGGCACCCCGATCGGGGGTGCCCCACCGAAGTGGACCAAGACCCAGGATAGTCAAAATCCTGGGTGTTGGTCCACTTTAAGGGTCCACATAAACCTGTAGCCAGCTTGAGTGAGAGCTGCTATGCAAACTGTTTTCTGTTGACTAAATAATGCAAATTCTTTTTCATACACTAGTAATACAGTATTTTTTGCTACCAATTACTTTTTATACCAAGAGTAGCCTGGCCCAACCTTCCCATAGAGCTGCAGAGGAGTGGTGGTTAGTTTTCTTAATCTGGTTAAAAAGGTAATTATCTTTTAAGAAGGATCTTATTTACACTGGACCTCTTAACAGATGAGGCATACAGTAGGCTTTTGCAGGTGTAACATGCTTTCTCCGGTTTCTGAGGAGCAAGTTATTTATATTCAGCCATGTGAAGCTACTCTAATCCTACCGATGATGTTGCATATTAGAGAGATTATAACTTACCTGCAAGATAACACAATTCGCTCTCAGGATACTCTGACAATAATTTTCCTGCTTCAAATTTACTGCCTAGAAGCTCAGTCTTCACAAAACAGCCATGTGCTGGAAATCCAGAGAAGTGTGGGGTGAATTCAAACCAAGCTCCTGAAACAAGATTATTCTGTTAATTCTTTAATAAGGGGTGTATGTGTTCTTTCTTACAGTTCACCTATTCACCTCTGGCATCGCTGGGAAACCCATCTTCACTATCCAGTTTGGAAGCCGGGGAGAATGGGACAAGTTCAGTCTATGCTTTCCCCCAATAAGAATCCTGTCAGACAGGACCAAGCTAATGTAATGTTAATTGCAATTTCATCTGCTAGGTGCTATCCCTACTTATAGATCGTTCCAGACAGAGTATCTAAGACCAGATCCTCTTTATTTACTTACAGAGCTAAATAACATGCAGGACTCAAAGAATCAAGAAGATCAGCCTCTTTTTAGGCAACAGGAAGCATTAGAGATGGGAGGAGTATTGCAAATGTCTGAGAAGATGAGTGTGCAGTGGCCCAAATTTGGCCCAACAAAGTGGGAGTTCTACTGGACCAAATTGCAAGGCAGATATCTGGAAATCTCAGCATACTTTGCTGAGACACTTTCGGATAGACCTGAATCTAGAAAGCAGGTCCTTCAGGCAATTATTCCTTCCCAGTGTAGGATGCTTTTGAGTTCATTGCTTATTGTCTACATTAGCTGTTCTTGAGGAATAAAGAATAAAAGAAGAGTTGGTTATTTATGGTAGACACCTTTAAATGTGGCTCATCAAGGTGCCAATGCTGTCCATATATAGAACAATGGAGTGAAATAAGGGATGTTTGTATGGGAGACACCTTCAGAAGTACAGATGAGTTGCGGCACTAATAATGTAATTTATTGTGCAACATGTTCTGGGTGTGATTGCCAGTATATGGGGTACACTTTTAGGGCCCTTAGAATAAGGATATTGGAACATATATATATGGGGCCAGGACAGATAAAACAGGTAGAAATATATCTATTTTATCCAGGCATTTTAACGAATTTCATCAATTATGTAAAAATAGTTTAAAAATCAAAGTTATAGAACAGGTTTATCTGGGCCCCAAGGGGGAGGGGGGTATAGTTAAAAAACTAGTTTCCTGGAACACATACTGGATTTTAATAATGAGGACATGGACACACATGGGTCTCAATGATAAATGGGATATTTCTCTGTACACTAATTTGGGGTAATTTAAAAGGAGGGAATCAAGGGGGCCTAGGGGATGTTTTCTCTTCTCTTCCTTTTTCTATCATTTAAAAGATGTCCATAATTGATTCAGTAATAACTTAGTGATTTTTTGTGATCAGTATAGCTGGATCTCTAATTGTATTTTAATAGTTTTTATTTAATTTGACAATGTATGTAATCAGTGATAAGCTCAGAGAGCCTGGATACGGGTGCTCCGGGTGCTCTGTTTGGCAGGGGTGGGTGGCCCACCGACGTGGTGCACTTTTCCACCACCCAGTGCATCATATCACAGCCCACTGTGTGCAGATTGCGCTGACCTCCAGCCATAGCCCACATGGAGGGAGGAGGATGATGTAAAGCTTGTGCTGGAGGGCAGAGTGCTTGTTGCATAGCAGCGGGCCCGCTGGTAGGTGTAATCCATTGTGGACGGTAGGTGGGACAGGGGCGTGGCACTCAGGCACATTAGGGTATGTAAATATCAATTTGTTTGTATCACATATGCATAATTAAGGGGCCTGTGGCCCAGAAATGCGTGGTTGCCTTAGTGTCGCCTTGGAAGTTCTCTTTTTACATACTTTTAATTTGAAGATATAAACGTATGGATTTTATCTGGATGCTGTCCTTGAGGACACCTGGGGAAAACCTTTAGCAGTAAAGATATTTCTAATGGTCCTCAAGAATGGTGTCCAACTTCCCTTACTTTATAACCTATGTCCAACGGGGTAAATGTCTTAACTGCTCAGGAGAAAGGAGTGGGCTTTTAATGTTTTTATAGATTTGTGTTTCCTTTTCTAGGTGGGAAGTGCATAGCAGCTAGCTGTCCTTGAGGACTATTGGAAATACGGAGTGTCAAATGTTTGAACTTTAATATCCTTTGTGCCAACAGACTTAAGGTTTCAGGAGTCCTCGTATCTGGTTCACAGGGACAGTAAACTAACCTTACCTAGCCCCTCACACTACTAGTAAGCCCCTAGCAGAACTCCATCCAATGAGTGGCAGAAAGCAGCTACATACACTTGTGGTGGTCATATCTCCTTCACTAGGACACATGTTGCACTCCAGTGTTCAGCAGTCAGGCCTCGGAAAAAGCCAAATAAGGAAACACTTGCACAGCTTTATCTACACAGCCATAACTTGTGAACACGTTTCAGGCTTTCGACCCGCAGCAGAACAAGTCTCAGTGGTTCTTAGGGCTTTGAAAGGCAAGCGTGATGAGTAATTGTTATTCTTGTTTGGGGTGTACCATATCATTTTTTATGTTTTAATTGGCCCAAAAACCATCAGTGATGCAAAACCAAATAAGCCAATTCCCTTGCCAACAGTCCTATCCCAGGAATAGATAATAAAATTGGCATTCTATTCCTAGGCTCTTACATCGTCAGATCACCCCTCTCCCCACGAGTGGCGAGCATTTCATATATAATGAAAGAGGACCCAGCACTGTGAGTTTTTAACGGCATGTTACATTGCTGGGTCACGATGCAGTCCGGAGAATCGCTGGTGCTGCCATTCAAAATTGCCAAATCTATTGCTGGGAAAGAAGAAAAGGCCGGATGGTGAAGTCATCTAAAAGGCACTGCCTATGGGGTAAGGAATACGGGGATATATATGGACACACTAACTTCCTCCCCCCTTACCCACCATGGGAAATGTGTAAAATTAATCTCAAAATGTATGATTATATGTAAATACCATATGCATTCTAAATGAAAATGCTTTCTTCCCTCCAATTTCTGGGTCATGGCTGAGATAGGAAGGGTGTGTAATGGAGCAGCTTTATGAGTCATGAGCATGTTCTGCTGTGGCCAAAGACAGCTGTGGGACCACTGTGGCTTGCCATGCACCAAGGGACAGAGTAGCTATTAGACCACTTTTTTGTTTGGTCCAGGAGGAATGAAATTGAAAGAATCCCTTTTACAGTTTCTACCTCTGCAGGAAATGGAGTAGAGGTACATGCGATCTGCTTGCTGCCTTATTATTGCCGTTTGGTTTACAGTCCCTTATGCCAGACCTGGGATTGGAGAAAAAAAAACTTTTTCCCATATGAGTAGCCCAGTAACCATCGATACAGTGCAGGCTTTCACCAGGGCCTGAGAGTAGGGGGAAATAGCTGCATGGAAATATGCTCAAGCAATATGCTCAGATGTACAGTAGATAACTTTAAAAAAAATCAAAAAGGAGTATTTTTAATTGTTGCAGAGAAACTCTGCTAATGTTCTTCTAAAGGACCCTTGCAAGAACTTATGGTGGGCATACCATCTTTTTTGGCATTACACTTTCTGTGCTAAATTAAATAGTGTGGGCACAATTGGAAAAGTCACCTGGATCATTTTTCGCCATGCACTCCTTTTCCACAGCAGAGTAGATGGGATATGGATTGTCCCCACTTTTGCATCCATGTTTGTGATCTGACAGTTTGTCTTCATTTATCTGAGTAAGAAATGAAAATTTATGAATAGTATCACTCTATGGTAACATACTTAATGGCCACATGTTATAGAAAGGATAGACAGTTTATCACCTTTACTTGTGCAGTCTATACCAATAGGTAGACCATTTAAAGTGGACCAAAACCCAGGATTCTGGCTATCCTGGGTTTTGGTGGGTGCCCCGCTTTGCGAAACTCCCCAGGTCGCCTGAACAAACTCACCTCTTCCCAGTCCTACGGTACATGCATGGCCGCTCATCCAATCAATGCGTTCGGATGCGCTTGAGCCCCTTCGTCCAGGAGCTCGTCTAATGCAAACGAATCTGAGCATGCTGGCAGGCACATCCCCCACTACCCTCTAACAGGGAGCATGCCCACACCAGCCATTCACAAGTGCCTGGAGCGAGAATGCGCCCTGCTCAAGGAATAGTGGGGACGCGGTCGCTGCTCGTGCTTGTGCCGTTGCACCAGTAACCAAGGTGAGTTTACGGGGGACCTGGGGGGTTTCACACAGGGGAAGCGAGTATGCCTCATAGACTCCAGGATGGATTTGGTCCTCTTTAAGCCATATTTCTGGATCAGTGACATAGATGAATACCCACAAGGCTTCAGTGCCTTGCTGAACATCTAAAGTACTAGTTAAGGAGGGCTTCTTCACATATGCACTGGGTACCTGCACCCAAAAGCATTGTACTAAAATAAGTATGAAAACATTTTTTTACACATTTGAAAGGACAATAGGAAAGGAAATCTGTTTTGTATAACAGGTCAGGGGGTATGCGATTCAGGTTGAAGGGGGTACGCAGTGATGTTCAGGAGTGTAGAAAATGGGTCTGACAAGTCTAGTATATTATTTTAACAGTAAAACATAATCCAGTCTGTCTGTAAGAGTGCTATGAGGCCCTGCAACCTACTGTTTTTGATAAAATTTATAATAGATCCCCTCCTTAGGGTACTCAGTTGAAGTTTTTACTTACTTCCTTTATCATAGCATTAACAACGAAATAGCCCCAAATATTGGTCAAGGAAAATGTATCCTCTAAAAATGTCTCTTTAAGCTTTTGCCATCCCTTTTTCCAGTCCCATGAAGAACTGAGACGGCTAGATAAGCTATTCTCCATATGTTTCATGAATGTAGGGTCTGACCAGTTCTCGTGTTGACCCAGTGAATACAAGCACCTAAAAGATAAAATGGTTAAATGGATATTTGTACTATATAACACATCTTACTACTTGTCTTCATTTTCTTCACTAGCTAGTAGAATATACAGTTAGCTGTTTTAATTTTAACCTACCAGGTTGATCCAGATGTCCCAGACACATATGTGACAACATCTAAGAGTTTTAATTCTGCTAGCTTTATAAGAGTACCCAGAAATCCAATCATAGCACGCAGTCCTCCTCCAGATCCCATAACAGCAATCACAGGAGGAGCAGAATTCTACAAGACACAGAAAGAGAAACTATTAGATCATTGTTTGCGGAGCACAGTAAAATGCTATACCCTGGACAACAAGCTGCAAGTGAGCAGCATCAGTATGTTTGTTGCTGGCTACTGTTTTTGTTATACCATAGCAACCAAGATCTTTTACTAGAATACTAGATATATGGAAATGAAGATGATATAAAAAATGCCATTGTGGATGGCTGTTTCTTCATGACTGGAATTAGGGCACACACCAAGGACACCCGGGGAGCTGCTGAAATGGAGCTACTTCAGCCAACAGACTTGCATTGTATTGAGCCTTTGGGCAGCCAGGTAAGTGTAGCTTTTGTTTTCTGCCTGGACAAAGCCTTAATGAGATTAGTTATACTGGTGGGGAGAAGTTAATTGAAGCACCTTTCAGCCTTGTGGAGGGGTTCTACATACTTATTATTTTATGTATTATTTTATGCGTGGGAGCTAATTATTTGTTTAAAACTTACATGCATAAAGGATTTAAAAAGTTGACTTGATAAAAGAGCTGAGGTGTAGAACCACTTCAAATATTTTCAAATACTAGACAACTGAGGTGCAGGCATCCTACAAACTTAAAAAAAATAACCCTCTTGATTGCTTTCTCTGACCTCGCTTTGCACCATATCTGTAGCAATAAATCAAGGCAACTACATTTGCAGAGTTATTGTCAGGTCCCGTGGGACGCCCACCTTCCAATAAGTCTGCAACCCCCAATCTCCACTGCTAGCTTCGCCTATAGACAAGCCCCCGTTTGCCGGGACGCTGGACACACCTCACCGGGCACGGTTGCCCCCAGGACTTCTTAGCACAAAGGATGCAGACTTATGCAGGGGAAGGCAGTCGAACCGGGAACGAGACTGGGCAATGTCAAACGGCAGGGGTCATACACGGCAGATCAGTCCAATGAAGCACGGTACAGGAGGATGAGACAGAAGAATAGTCGAGTCGAGCCAAAGGTCACACCGGGGAATCACAGATACGCAGTACAGAGGAGCAGGCAGAAATCGTGGTCAGGGAAACAGGCTAAGGTTGGTCCAGGCAGCAATCAAGGATGGTCATACACGGCAAGATAACGTAGACGGAACAGACACCAATTCACACCCAGCAGCACGCTATCACGGGCAAGGATCAAATGTAATAGGAACACCTTTATAGGAAGTGGCCGACCAGATTGAGGGACATGATTGGTGCAGACTTAGGAACCTGGGGCTGATTGCCCCATTCAAACCACAGGGCGTTCCGCCCAAAGCAACCTTGGGCTCATTGGCCCTGAACTGATTACCTCCGGCGGGCGCGCTGTGTGCAGTGCCGCCGGAGGACATAAATCCCGGGTGCTCGCACGCGCGTGCGAGCACGATCCTGGGCGTCAGGAACGCGCCGCGATGCCGGGGACGCGGCCGCTCCAGACGCCGCTAGTGACGGGGCCGCCCGAGCCGCCGCTCGCAACGGAAACAGCCGAGCGGCTGCTCGCGGCGGAAACAGCCGAGCGGCGGCCGGGGGCGGAAGCCGTCGAGCCGCCGCCTGCCGAGGATGCCGCCCAGCCAGCGCTCCGGCCGACCGACTGCAGCCGGCGCAGGACCGAAGGCCGGGTGAGTGACTCGTGGTCCCCGTGACAGTTATTTTCTTGAAGATGCTTTGCTAGCTTGCTCATCCAAATAGCTTGCTGATTTCAGAGAGAATTGAGAAAGCTAGTTTTTGTGTTTAAGTGCACTTACTTAGCAAGAATTAGAGACTGACCTCTTTAATGTTCATGGCTTGTAACTGAAGGGCCTGCTTTACTTTTCTTTGCCTCGCATTGATACAGGATGCTTCACACTCTGATCTGTAAAAATCCCCACAACATAGTTGTTAATATTTTGTACCTATTAATTCTGTCTATACAGTAGATGGTCCTCTTTGTCAGGCAATTAAGAAACACTTAACATAAACACATGACCAGCATTAATATTCCTTTGGGTCAGGATCACAGAAAGGAGTTCTGCTGAAGGCATAATGGGTTGGAAGCATGGTGAAACATGTCTTGCAGCAGTCAGTACCAAATGCAAATAATGGGACACCCTCGTAGGTTTGTCATTCTCAGATTTTGACCAAACAACCTCATGACATTACTAATTGTTCTGGTAGAACAGATACTGCTTGCAGTTACTTACTTTGAGGGGTCAGGGGATCCAACAACAACATGACAGCTTTGCTGTAGGGAAGATAAATAAAATGTAGCTGGTTATTGGTACAAGGATACATTTTAAAATGTACATGTTACTGGTGTACATACAATGGAGGCAGCTAAGGCTGCTGCTATCAGACCTTTGGCAAAAAGGAGCCTGGCTCCCATCTGAGTGAAGTGCTCCCAGCCAATCAAAATAACCCTGTGCCCCATGTGGAGAAACTACCACACACACTCCATTTAGGGGCGATCAGATCTCCTGGTCACTGTGAAAGTTTGAATGTGAGAGGGCAGTGGAGGGCGAGTGGGGTGACACAAGGAAGCATGCACATAGGAGCTGCTCTCTACATCTGGGGCTCCCGGTGCTACCTCTTCTACTGTTGGGGGTCTGGAGCTCACCCGCTGCTGAGCATGCAGTTACAGGTAACAGGTGGTCCTCCCCTGTAGCTGGCACGTGCCAGCCACCCAGGCCACAGGACAGCTTTCCTAGCACCTCGGCGAAACTCCCACTGCATCTGCTTTAAATTGAAAGCTTGCAAGCCCTCTTTCCTAATGTATTCCTACATTTATGTGTTTAGTTACTCTTCTGGTACATCTGACTCACAATAAATGCATTGTTGTCGTGGTATTTTACTTGTGTGTTTTACTTGTCTTACTCCCTGTAATTTCTACCTTATGCAGCGGCACGGAGTATGAGGACGCTTTAGAAATAAATAATAATAATAATATAAAAAAAATACCCCTTTGGGGTATGCTAAAGAATTTGCCAGTTATTTCTGCATAGCCCATAGGGTGCTCTTTTTTCCTGAAAAAGTTTCCAAAAATTATACTTCAGTGATTGGATAAATGATGTACCGGACATATAAAAATGCCCCATCACAGGTACAGGTCATTTGTTTTTTAGAAAAATTAGAACTAACATTTATTATTGCACTTTTTGTATGTTAAAGTAAAAAATGCTCATTCAGCTAAAAGTTTCAGTTCACACCGAAAAGTGCACAAAAAGTTGAACTTCACAAAATAAATAGCATGGCCCTGGTATTTTATTTTTAATTATTTAAATCCTCTAAGCATCCATTGTTGAAAGCATGGCAGTGATGGATGATCACATGATTTTCCTCTGCTGCCAGTCATTGTGGATGGCTGTTTCTTCATGACTGTAGTTAGGGCACACACAGAGGCCACCCGGGGAGCTGCTGAAATGGAGCCACTTCAGCTAACAGACTTGTGGAGGGGTTCTACATACTTATTATTTTATGGATTATTTTATCCATGGGAGCTAATTATTTGTGGAAAACTTGCATGCATAAAGGATTTAAAAAGTTGACTTAATAAAAGAGCTGAAGTGTGGAACCACTTCAAATATTTTCAAATACCAGACAACTGAGGTGCAGGCATTCTATAAACTTTAAAAAATAAACCTCATGATTGCTTGCTCTGACCTCACATTGCACCATATATGTAGCAATAAATCAAGGCAACTACGGTACATTTGCAGTGTTATTTTCTTGAAGATGCTTTGCTAGCTTGCTCATCTGACTAGCTTGCTGATTTCAGAGAGAATTGAGAGACTAGCAAAACGTTTTTAAGAAAATAACACAGCAAGCCCAGTTGCCTTGATTTACTCCCACAGATCATATACTATGACTTAGATAAATGAAAACCTTCAAAAACATACTCCCTTTACACCAAATGTATTAAAAATAACTCAGTGAGAGATCACATTCATTTATCACAGTTAAATGAGACTTACCTCTTTGTCCTCCATTGAAACAGACTACCCACACTTTTCAGAGCTGAAAAAAGAGAAGTCGAAATTGAGAAAGTTCTTCCATTAAATCTGCAAGCACATGGCCTTAGGCTATTTGTCAGAGACTGAGGTAGCGCGATGCTTTCTAAATATACACAACAAACAGGCTAGTGTTCAGTCATGAGGTGTAAAGCTGTAAGGCTTTATCATTTTTTTATTTTGCCCTCCAACCCTGCTTGTTCCAACTTTTGTTATGTCAGTTGTTTTTAAGGTCCAAAATAATAAAATGTATTGCTGGTGCCTTCAAAATAGAATAAGCAGCATAGTAATGGCACATTCTTCTTCCGTCACAGCAAAGATATGATTATCAGTTGGTGAAGTGGCTGGAATGAAAGAAGCTCTGCCAACGTTAACACATTG
Organism: Gastrophryne carolinensis; assembly: GCA_027917425.1. NCBI lineage: Eukaryota > Metazoa > Chordata > Amphibia > Anura > Microhylidae > Gastrophryne > Gastrophryne carolinensis. The sequence goes on along the minus strand of CM051234.1, from coordinate 433,734,561 downwards.
CGGGCCAGAAAACAGACAAGAGCAGCGTTACTGGTCAATTCAAGATTAGACACTATCCCCTCGATTCAAAATGCAAAAGTTAATTGATTTCGGATCGAGAATCGTAAGTTTGGGTGGGTGTTAGTAATTTTTTCCTGTTTTTTTGGCCATTTCCGACTCGCACGAGCCTACGTACGAATGCGTATATGCTCTTACGATCATCGGAAGTTCGTTCCTAAATTGTAGGATCAAAACCTAAAACTTAGGATCAAAACCTAAAATTTAGGATCAAAACCTAAAACTTAGGATAATCGGATGTGTTTACGTGTAATTCAGAGAGCAGTTTTCCAACCTCTAAATCCGTTTTAAAAGAAAGCCACTGCCGACACCTTTTAGCAGTCGGATTTTTGGCTATGTGGAGAAGTCTGCGCGTCTTGAGCTCCAATGCACTGCATGTATCACCATGGCCGAGGCCATAAATTGTATGGCAATGCATACCTGATTCATGTATGCCTTATAAAAGCATTTTAATGTGGACCTTAATTAGTCCTTTGCATGTAAACCTTTATTTTGCAATACATCCATATATTTGCGTTATTTAAAGAAACTTATGTCCTTTGTTATTTATTTTTAAATTGATGTACTAGAATAATATTTTTAATTTGAATGTATTGGTGTAGTTGTTTACCTTTGCTTTGTTTAATTATTTGAGCTCATCTTTGGTCAGATGCATCACACTTACTGAGGAGAGGAGAGCGGGGTAAAGTGCAGGATGTGGGTTACTGCTGTATTTTGCACAGACACAGCAGAGCTGGGGGCACGGAAAGGTCAGAAATCAAAGAATGCAGAGCAACACAGTCACAAGGCCCTTTCTGTTTGCAGGCTGCCCAATAATACCTGACCCGCCATCTTGGCTGTTTCTAGACTCATAACATGCAGAAGTTGCTGGGTGTTTTTTAATTTTTGAGAGCAATCTGTATGGAGAGGGTGTGGGTAACCACACAAAAAATTTTAAGTTGTACCATTTGAAGCCAAAATATTAAAATTAAATCCACAAGTAAAAAATGCAAGTTAACTAAAAATTAAACAAAGTAAGATTTACTTATGCAAATGCATTCATTAATGGTTGGTTACTACAAAATGAATGAAATAAAGAAAAAAAAAAAAATATTTAGAATGCACTTTAATGAGGTAAGTTTGTAGTGCGCAGGCGCAAGATCAGAAGGATTTACGTCCAGACAAAAAAGGAAAAAGGGCAAAACCAATGTTGCAACCTGAGAAATGAAACGGAAAATTCAGGATGGAAACTGACATAGGTCTGACTCGCGAACTGCCATACGAACGGACGTACATTTTAGGATAGAAACGTATTCGCTTATAGAATCACTCGCAAGTTCATACGAGCGCACGAGCGTTCGGGAAAAATAGGATGATCGGCACCAAAATCAAAGCTGTAACATGTTTCTTTGAATCGACCCATATGACTATAGACAATAATATTGCTTACAGAAAATGCTTCCAACCACACTTTGCTTTAATTGTTTTTTTTTGTTAGATTCAACTTTTAGTAGTACAGTACTTTAGAGTGATTATTTTTCTATATACCTTTGAAACAGAAAGGGCTTTAAAGTGGTATAGTCTAAATCCTGGGTTTTAACAACAAAATATGGAGGCACACTAGATCAATACTAGTACAAAAACATAATAGGCTTGATTCAGAGAGACAAAAATAACTTCCGTTTTAGTGCTGATCTGTTTTTTTTTTAAATGTTTCCGCTCTCGTATGAGTGTACGAGCGATTCTATGCATGCATTGCAATCCTTCTGTAAAATTTCCGTCCGTTCGTACGGCAGATTACGAATACGAGTATGTCATTTTCCAGCGTGACTTTTCCGTTTCATTTTCACATGTTACAACGTAGGCTTTCGTTTTTGCCCTTTTCCCATCGTATCCTCCCACGAATCCTTTACGTTTCCCGTTAGATTCTGTCTCCCTTTTTCAATAAATAAATATCGTCCAGACGGAAATCCTTACGATCTGGCGCCTGTGCACTACAAACTTAACTCATTAAAGTGCTCGCCTACATATTTGCCACCCTCACTTCTAATGCAATGTTTAGCTAAATCACTTAGCACTATCCTCCATCTTCCCTTTTGGACCCTTAAAGCTCACCCAAACCACTTACTACTATCCTCCATCTTCCCTTTTGGACCCTTAAAGCTCATCCAAACCACTTAGCACTATCCTCTATCGTCCCTTTTGGACCCTTAACCCTTTCGCTGCCAGGCTACCTGGAGTTTTCGTCACCCTTTGTTGCCAGACCATTTTGCACTATTTTGCGCTCCACATGTTCAACTGTGATTTTTTAAGGGATTTCCAGGGATTTCCCAGGGAATTATATATTCTTTTTTTTCAGCAGAATCTGGGTTTTAACATGAAATGTCATTTTTGTCATTTTTTAGGTGTATTCTCAATATTTTGGGGTGAAATATGTGCAAAAAAAAATAAAAAAATATATATTTTTTTACAATTTGTAGAGTTTTTTGTAATAAAAAAAAGTAATTTAGTCAATAAAATCTTATTGCATGTGAAATCCTAATTTCTCCCGGTCACAGCGTTACCACATATGTATAGGTAGACACCCTTTCCTGCCCAGGAGACTCCCCCAAACTGAAACAGCGCTTTAGGGGATTTTCAGATAAAATGGAAATATGCTAAGCGCTAGGCGCACCTTGCAGTTTTTCAAGACAACAACCCTTTACATTTGAAATACCCCCACAAACTATATATTCCCTGAAAGTATACACCTCAGGCTTTCTAGGTGTATCAGGCTTGTTTACATAGGTGCAGTAATTCCTCAATGAATTCTTTGGTAGCACAGAGTTTCACTAAAAAAGAATAAAAAGCAGAATCAAACTCATATTTTCCCAAAAAAAAATATGCAAACAAAAAAAACCAAGCCCAATCTGAAAAAGCAACATGCCGCGAACAGAACAATACCCAACATGCATAGCTACTGTCAAGGAAAGAGTTGTCAAACACCTCAAAGTAAAGCATGTGCATAAGGGTAATTTTACTTGAAAATTTCAGCTCTGCAGACAAAGTGCGCACCTTGTACTTTTTCTACCAAAACAACCATTTACATTTGGAATACCCCCCAGAAACCATATATTACCTGAAAGAACATATGTTAAGCTTTATAAGCGTACCCAGCTTGTTGTAGTGGGCTCATCATTTTAGAAGTAATCCCTTGAAGAATTCTTAGGTTGCATGAGGTTTCCCTCAAAAAAATTATAAAAAAACAGAATAAAAAACAAATTTTCTTAAAAAATCAATATGCAAACTAGAAAAACAAGCTAAATCTGAAAGAGCAAGGTCCCCCGAACAGAACAATACCCCACATGCATATGTACTATTAACACTTTTAATTGCCCGTCTACTTGAAACTTTTTCACCCTCTGTTGACAGGTAATTTTTCACCATTTTGCACCATGTTTCCATGTTTAACTGTGATTTTTGGAGGAATTTCCAGGAAAATTATAGATATATTTTTTGCAGCAGGGCTTAGGCTTTAACATGAAATATCTTGTTTGTAATTTTTCTACTGTTTTTTTAAATATTTTTGCGTAAGAAGAACAAAAAAAAATAAAAAATTATTTTTTAGAAAATTGTCTCCTTTATTTTAAATAAAACATTTAATTTATTAAAGAAAACCATATTGCATGTGAAAGCCCCATTTCTTCCGATTACAACGGTACCACATATGTATCGGTAGCCCCCCCATTCTTGCCCAGGAGACCCCCCAAACTGAAAATAGCACTTTATAACATTTACAAATAAAATACTACTACTATCCACACTATAAACATAAGGAGTTAATTAAAAAAAAAGGGGGGGGGGCATTTTTTTGGAATTTTAAGGGTTAAAAACCTTTAAAAATCCAAAAAAAAAAAAAATGAAATGGGGTAGCCCTTACCCAGCATTACCAGCCCAGGACCAGCTATGGGGGCTTGTAGGCACAAACTGGGGGGGTCAGCTTTTGTGGCCCCCCACCCTGCAGCCTATGAGCCCACATAGCCTATGTGGGCCCGGGCTCTTCTGCCCCCCCCCCGGGCTTTGGGGAGGCAGGTAATTGGGGGTGCCGGGGGTTAATCAGCCCTCAGCCTTGTGAACTGGTATAAGGGGTCTCAGAGAGAAAAAATATATATATATATTTTTTTTTTATACTTACCTCCCATCCATCCCTATGTCCCACGCTGATCAATTTGGCTTCTGCTCTCCTGCTGCAGCTGGAAGCCTTTTATAGCTGCTGGGTGACAAAGAATAAGGGGTTAATTAAAAAAAAAACGACATAAGGTCCCCCCTCCCAGGGGGGGACCCCACTTTTTTTGGTATTTTAAGGGTTAAAAACCCTTAAAAATCCAAAAAAAAAATGAAATGGGGTCCCCCTTACCCAGCATTACCTGCCCGGGACCAGCTATGGGGGTTTGTAGGCACAGAGTGGGGGGGCCAGCTTTTGTGGCCCCCCCCACCCTGCAGCCTACGAGCCCACATAGCCTATGTGGGCCCGGGCTCTTCTGCCCCCCCCCCCGGGCTTTGGGGAGGCAGGTAATTGGGGTGCCGGGGGTTAATGGCAAGTCACCTCCGGCTAGCAGGTGACTTGCCAGCCCCCAGCCTTGTGAACTGGTATAAGGGGTCTCAAGGACCCCTTACCAGTTCACAAGGGGTTAACAGTAAAAAAAAAAACACACTGACACATAAGAAAAAATGAGTTTTATTAAAAAATAAAAACTTTTTTTTACTTTACTTACCTCCGATCGTCAGCTCCTTTGTCCCTCGATGTGATGACAGATGCAATCATGCTGGCTGCAGTAGCAGAGGGGCAGCCTATTCCGGGGGCTCTCCTGGAGCCATCTGAGCCCCCACGGGGGATCGGATGCCATCAAATTAAAGAGGAGACCCGGCCGGATCCAACAAGGGGTAGGTGAGTAGTTTTTCTTTTTATTTTTTTAACTAGCAGAGGGGAAAGTCAAGCACATAACACCTACGGGCTTGGCACTTAAGGCCCAGCCAAGCCAGCACGTAGGTGTTACGTGCTTGGCACTTAAAGGGTTAAAGCTCACCCAAACCACTTAGCACTATCCTCCATCTTTCCTTTTGGGCCCTTTAAAGCTCACCCAAACCACTTCGCGGTTAGGTTCTTCTTCCATTTTAGCCCCCTAAAACTTACCCAAATGTCTTCTCGGTCATGTGAATATTCATCTTTAAATATTTCTAGGCCCATTAGTTTTGTGTTAATGTATTTTGTAAATGAAATGACACTGTAACATCATAAAATATAACATTTTTAAAAATATTGAAAATTTCAAATTTTTGCAACTATAAAAAAAAAAATACATAGCAGTGGCAGGCCACAGAACATTATTCTTCATCTGTGGTCCCCAACGAGTTGCGCAGCTCCTGCATCTCGCCCACCAACTGAAGGACCCTGACACTCAGTTGTGCCATTTTGGCACGTGTGGTCCCTGTTAAAAAACTGCAGTGCCCCCCCCCTGTATGGTCCAAACACCTAAATCTGGACTTCAAAAGCCAGAGGGCCCTCGCCACCACGGCCTGGGTTTAGCATAGTGCCCGATTAGAGAACCCCTGGCACGCATTCTGCAGGCAAAGAAAGGGCATCATGAGCAAGGGCAGGAGTGGATATCCAGAATCCCCTGAAAGAATTTAAAAATACTAACATAAAATACACATTCTAAGCTACAATATTGTTTAACATGTCATCAAGGGCTAAAAACAGCCATAGGTTAAGACATGAGTCATCAACTATATTCCTTGCCATACAGTGAAGATGGATTGATGAAATGTGAGCAAACTTACCCTGAAGCCATCCACAAGATAATTCTCCTGACTCAAACTGACGAAATAAGCCGGAGCTCTGCAATATATAAGCATCATGGGACGACCCTGGATGCCCTGCAAGAACACTGAGGAATCGCATAGCTGGACCAAACACTGCTTGTATGTTGTGTGAGTGGCACATCTTGCAGTTCCTGCAACCAAATATAAAATAATTACACAAAGCAAAGGTAACCGACGAAAACAATATCTTCTACAACAAATTAAGATTCAAGTTCAACAATCCAAATATAATTCACAAAGGACATAAGTCTAAAAAAATATAGCAATTATATGGATGTGTGGGAAAATAAATATTTACATGCTTAGGACTAATTAAGGTCACCATTAAAATGCATCTATAAGGCATACATGAAAAGTATTGATTCAGGTATGCATTGCTATACAATTTCAACTTCAATACTTCAATACTTCAATACTTTATTGAACCGCCAAGTAAGTACAGTGTACAGACAAGGAATGCTTTTTTGGTAAGGAGAAACTCCATGAGAGCTATAACAATTACATAAAAACAAAGTAAAAAGGAATAATGATACAGTTCAGGTATCTGAATTGACTAGTGTCAGTGATGCAGGACAGGATTTAATAAAGTGGCTTTCATGCTTTGAGATTATTCATCGCCATGACTGCGAGTGGAAAGAAACTGTTCCTGTGTCTAGAGGTTTTGGTAGCATGAGCCATGAATCTACGGCCTGATGGTAGTAGTCTGAAGAAGTGATGACCCGGATGCGTCACATCGCCATAGATCTTCTTTGCCCTTGAGGAGATTCTACACATGTGTTGATCATCCAAGGAAGGTAGGGGGGATCCAATCAACCTCTCCGCGATCTTGGTAATTCTTTTCAGCCTTTGCTTGTCTTTTGTTGACACCCCACTGTACCACACTGTGCAGGAGCTGGTTAGGATTGAGCCAATGGCACCGTTGTAGAATGCCTTCAAGATCTTTTTGGACAATCCGAATTTTATCAGCTGCCTGAGGAAGAATAACATCTGTTGGGCCTTCTTTAGGATGGCAGACGCTTGCAAGCTCCACTTCAGGTCCTGCGTGATGTGGGTACCAAGAAATTTGGCACTAGTGACAATCTTGACGGCCTCACCCCCAATCATAATGGGGTGGTGTTATTGGTGGGATCGCCTAAAGTCAATTATAAGTTCAACTGTTTTTTGTGTGTTCAGAATAAGATTGTTAGCTTTGCTCCAACAGTCAAGAGCATCAACTTGGGCCCTATAGCTATACTCATCATTGTCACTGATGAGGCCGACTAAGGTGGTGTCGTCAGCATATTTGATGATCTTTACCGATGGATCCGAGGAGATGAAGTCGTTAGTGTAGAGTGAGAAGAGTAGCGGAGACAAGACGCACCCTTGTGGTGCACCCATGTTTGTAAACCTGGATGACGAAATGAAGGGTCCTAGTTTGACTTTTTGGGACCTGCCTGTCAGAAAACTGAAAACCCAGTTTGATATGTTTAGAGGGATGCCCAAGGATAGCAGCTTCTCTTGGAGAATTAGTGGGTCAATGGTGTTGAATGCCGAAGAGAAGTCCATGAATAGCAGCCTAGCATAGGACTTGGGACGATCAACGTGATCCAACGTGTACTTGATCGCCAGATTGACCGCATCCTCAGCTGATCTGTTTGCTCTGTAAGCGAACTGTAGTGGATCCCAAGAAGAACCTGTGGCCTCCTTAAGGAAAGACATGATAAGCTGTTCAAATACCTTCATGACCACAGGGGTAAGAGCAATTGGTCTGTAGTCATTCAGGTCCGAGGCGGATGAGGATTTTGGTACCGGAATGATAAGAGAGCTCTTCAGGCAGCTAGGGACAATACCAGCCTCTAGCGACCTTCTGAATATGTCAGTAAGGACTGGGGCAATCTGCTCTGCGCAAACCTTAAGGCATGTTGTGGAGATGCCATCAGGACCTGATGCCTTCCTGGGGTTGAGGGACATCAGAAGTTTCCTGATGTCTGATACTCCAAAGTCAAGCTTGGACGGACACTTAGGGCGAGGTGTGCTACCAACACATGGAAGGGGATTGGTAGGGAGAGTGCCACTAGTGGCTGATTCGAATCGACAGTAGAAGTTGTTCAGTTCCTCAGCGAGCTCTTTGTTTGGAGTAATGGAAGCGGAGGAGCCCTTGAAGTTGGTGATGTGTTTTAAGCCATTCCAAAGTGCCTTGGGATTAGCAGAAGAGAATTTCTCCTCCAACCTAGATGAGTATAACCTTTTGGCAGCTTTTATCTCTTTCGAGAGCTTGTTCCGGAGTCTTCTGTATTCTGGAAGATTTCCATTTTTGTGGGCTTCCTCCTTTTTAGCTCTAAGGGCCTTGATCGACCTTTTAAACCAAGGTTTGTTGTTCTCTTGCTTTCTGTAGGTTCTGGTCTGAATCAACATGTCCTCGCAGAACTTGATGTAGGACGTTGCCTTGTCTGTCCAGTCATTGATGTCGTTTGGATCTTTGAAGATATCCCAGTTAGTGGATTCGAGGCACGCCTGTAGATCGGATTTTGCCTGCTCCGTCCACTTCTTAGTAGTAATGTAGGAAGGCCTGCAGTTTTTCAGACGCTGCTTGTATGCAGGTACCAGGTGGATAAGGGCGTGGTCAGAATAACCAAGTGCCGCTTTAACAATAGGTTTGTAAGCGCCTTTTATAGTCGTGTAGCAGTGGTCAAGGGAGTTACCGCCCCTGGTAGGACAGGTAATATGCTGAAAGAACTTCGGCATTTCCAGATTGAGATTAGCTTGATTGAAGTCACCCATAACGATGATGAGGGCCTGTGGAAATTTCCTTTCACAATCCGTAATGCAGTCAACCAAACCATCCAAAACGGAGTTTACGACAGACTGAGGAGGGATATAGACCCCAATAAGAACAAAAGAGGTAAATTCTCTCGGAGCGTAAAACGGTCTACAGTTGACTGCCAATAATTCTAAACAGGGAGAGCAGCTTGTGACAAGGATTTTTGAGTCTCTGCACCAGTTGGAGTTCACATAGAAGCAGATGCCGCCTCCCCGTAATTTTTGCGCTGCGTGACAGTCCCTGTCTGCCCTATGGCCTCGGCCATGCTGATTTATGGCCTCGGCCATGCTGATACATGCAATGCCTTGGTGCTAAAGGCGCGCAGACTCCTCCACATAGCTGCAAAACATGTTCAACAATAGCAATCCGAGGCCTCAAAGGTCCCGTAAGTGGATCGGAAATGAAACGGATTTATAGGGTGGTGATCCGTCGGAAATCAGCTCTCTGAATCAGACAGAAACCATCCCAACAACGGAAGTTATCTGAATGAACGGAAAATTTCCGATTTTGTTTGGAAAATGATCCGAACTAACGGAAATGTTCAGATTTTCTTCCGTTCATCGAAAGCGCATATACACATTTTCCCGAACGCTCGAACGAATGAAAAATTAACACCCACCCAAACTTTCACAGACAGCTGCGGAAGTCCGGACGAATGTGTCTTTGAATCGAGGCTATTATTTTATTTGATCTTGACACAAGTTAATCACTACATATAATCCTAAACATGCTAAAACCAATTTAAAAACATAAATCAAACAATGACAAACAAAACAGACCAACATAGATAGGTGTGTAGGAGATGGGGAGAGCACCATCAAAATATAAATATATATATTTTGCCATCAAATTCCTATATATATCTGTATACACATCATAATAAAAGAAAAAAAGTTTCTGATATAAATATGGAACCATGTGCATGTACTGTTCAAGTGCAAACAATCAAAAAATAAAATTGATTGTAACCAATCTTAAATTGGTGATCAGAACCAATCCCATCACTAACACAATTCAATGCCTATATAACAATCACAAATAATAGTATCAAAATCAATCCCCCCATCATCATCATAACCAAAGTGTGCTAATGTCCTATGATGTGAACCACAGTATAGGTCACAAAATGAAACCAAAATACAACCAAAATAAACCGAATTAAGCCAAGAAGGTCTCCCCACCGCCTACCACCCCAAGAGCCATGCGTTCTGTGGGCACACTTCCCACTTCCTCAGGCAAATCCTGGGTTTTGGTCCCTTTCCCCAGGGCACCCCAATTGGTGGTGCCCCGCTGTATGATTCCCCCCAGATCGCCGATGCCAACTCACCTCTTCCCGGAGCGCATGCGCTGCGATTTAATTCCAATTAGCCTGCTTGGAGCCGCTGATGTCACGTCATCTGAAAGCGCTGGCAGCCACATCCCCCACTTCCCTCTAACAGGGAGCTTGCCCGTGCCAGCCATTCACAAATGCCTGGCTCAGGAACACACCCTGCTAGAGGGATAGCGGGGATGTGGCTGCGGCTCGCGCTTGCGCTGTTGGACCAGGAAACAAGGTAAGTGTATGGGGCAACCTGGGGGATTTCACACAGCGGGGCTTTCTGATTTTGGATGCCCCGGGGGGAGGGAATTGTTCTGCCTGGGAATCTTATAGATTCCCTGGCCGATTAGCGTGGGTTTCGGTCCACTTTAAACATAAATCTTGTTGTTGTTATATACTAAATTATTCTTAGCAAATTGTGGTACAGTTCAAGGCCTAAGGAAAAAAATCTGTATCTCCCTTGAAAAATGTTATACCACACCTGGAAAAATACTCAATTACAGGTACAAGTGATTTGGCCCTGTGGGTCATTTTGGCTTTCAGTCAACTTCAAATTTATTCTCAGTTCAGTCGGAGTTACCTCCTGAAAAACCTAGGCCAATCATGAAGTATCGGGGGAGAAATCACTAAATTGACTGATAAACCAACAAATCTTCGGTGTCTAAATGCAGTCGTTCAATCACAGAAGATATGTATGGACGTTCACTCGCTGAGTTAATTTATCTGCTAGTGAAAATCCATAATTACAGGCGCTTATTCACTTACTGTAAATCGGCACTGTACTCAAGTCACCAATTCCACATTCAAGGTGTATTGCACCAAACTGTATTTCACAATATCCTGAGAGGTGGGAGTAGCCGCATACTGAAGTCGGGCACTAGATAAGCAGTGCAGTCAGGTTTTCAAGTTATGCTAGACACAAGTGTCAGTGGGACAGCAGCAGTTTTTTGTGTGCCTGTCTAGGTGGCATGGGAACAGTGTTTTAAGATGAGGTGAGAGCCCAGTGATGGTGTGGGCCTCATTAAGTAGATGGATGGCTGTAGGGTAGAAGTTGCTCTTGGAGATGGTCGTCCTGCATTAACACCCACCCAAACTTTCACAGACAGCTGCGGAAGTCCGGACGAATGTGTCTTTGAATCGAGGCTATTATTTTATTTGATCTTGACACAAGTTAATCACTACATATAATCCTAAACATGCTAAAACCAATTTATAAACATAAATCAAACAATGACAAACAAAACAGACCAACATAGATAGGTGTGTAGGAGATGGGGAGAGCACCATCAAAATATAAATATATATATTTTGCCATCAAATTCCTATATATATCTGTATACACATCATAATAAAAGAAAAAAAGTTTCTGATATAAATATGAAACCATGTGCATGTACTGTTCAAGTGCAAACAATCAAAAAATAAAATTGATTGTAACCAATCCTAAATTGGTGATCAGAACCAATCCCATCAAGATAATAAAAAACTAACACAATTCAATGCCTATATAACAATCACAAATAATAGTATCAAAATCAATCCCCCCATCATCATCATAACCAAAGTGTGCTAATGTCCTATGATGTGAACCACAGTATAGGTCACAAAATGAAACCAAAATACAACCAAAATAAACCGAATTAAGCCAAGAAGGTCTCCCCACCGCCTACCACCCCAAGAGCCATGCGTTCTGTGGGCACACTTCCCACTTCCTCAGGCAAATCCTGGGTTTTGGTCCCTTTCCCCAGGGCACCCCAATTGGTGGTGCCCCGCTGTATGATTCCCCCCAGATCGCCGATGCCAACTCACCTCTTCCCAGAGCGCATGCGCTGCGATTTAATTCCAATTAGCCTGCTTGGAGCCGCTGATGTCACGTCATCTGAAAGCGCTGGCAGCCACATCCCCCACTTCCCTCTAACAGGGAGCTTGCCCGTGCCAGCCATTCACAAATGCCTGGCTCAGGAACACACCCTGCTAGAGGGATAGCGGGGATGTGGCTGCGGCTCGCGCTTGCGCTGTTGGACCAGGAAACAAGGTAAGTGTATGGGGCAACCTGGGGGATTTCACACAGCGGGGCTTTCTGATTTTGGATGCCCCGGGGGGAGGGAATTGTTCTGCCTGGGAATCTTATAGATTCCCTGGCCGATTTGCGTGGGTTTCGGTCCACTTTAAACATAAATCTTGTTGTTGTTATATACTAAATTATTCTTAGCAAATTGTGGTACAGTTCAAGGCCTAAGGAAAAAAATCTGTATCTCCCTTGAAAAATGTTATACCACACCTGGAAAAATACTCAATTACAGGTACAAGTGATTTGGCCCTGTGGGTCATTTTGGCTTTCAGTCAACTTCAAATTTATTCTCAGTTCAGTCGGAGTTACCTCCTGAAAAACCTAGGCCAATCATGAAGTATCGGGGGAGAAATCACTAAATTGACTGATAAACCAACAAATCTTCGGTGTCTAAATGCAGTCGTTCAATCACAGAAGATATGTATGGACGTTCACTCGCTGAGTTAATTTATCTGCTAGTGAAAATCCATAATTACAGGCGCTTATTCACTTACTGTAAATCGGCACTGTACTCAAGTCACCAATTCCACATTCAAGGTGTATTGCACCAAACTGTATTTCACAATATCCTGAGAGGTGGGAGTAGCCGCATACTGAAGTCGGGCACTAGATAAGCAGTGCAGTCAGGTTTTCAAGTTATGCTAGACACAAGTGTCAGTGGGACAGCAGCAGTTTTTTGTGTGCCTGTCTAGGTGGCATGGGAACAGTGTTTTAGGATGAGGTGAGAGCCCAGTGATGGTGTGGGCCTCATTAAGTAGATGGATGGCTGTAGGGTAGAAGTTGCTCTTGGAGATGGTCGTCCTGCATGCTGGAGCGATGACCAGATAGGAGGGTGGGTGTCTGAGATTAACTTTTTTGGTGCATGACAAAACAGACTTCATGTAAAGGTGTCGGGGGGGGGGGGGTAAGGGGGGCCTCTAATTCTCTTGGCAGAAGGACAGTGAGGTTCTGTGGTCAGAACCAATGCATCTGGTACTTGGGGGGGGGGGGGGACAAAAGAATATAGTGCAGCAATGGTTGCTTCTTTAAACCTTTTTGTTTGTTATTACATATGTTTTATTTCAATGGCCTCCTTTAGTACCTCTTACTGCATCTCTGAATCCCCCAACTCTCCCTTTTTTGGAGGGCCTGTCCATCATTGTTCTCATCCCTCTTACAGGTTTAATGTATAGGTTGGCATAAGTATTATTATTGTTTAGTTATATAATGCCATTATACAATTTCCGGAGGACTGTACAAGCTATAGTTACAGACAAGGTAAAACATACAAGATGATACAAAGTTCAAAGCAAATGTTATAAAAACAGGAAACAAGAAAAGTACGCCCTGCCCTTGTGAGCTTACAGTTCAAAGGATAAGGGGTGAAGACAAAGAGGGAGTGGTGGAGCTTGAGGTTGGCAGAATGCGTCCTGTGAATATTAAGACAGATTATATGCTTGACCAAAGAGGTGAGTTTTGAGGACACTTTTAAAAACTTGGAGTGTTGGAGAATGATCAATTGAGTGGGGGAAGCATTCCATGGAGGTGAAGAGGTAAAGGTAAAGTCCTGTAGGTGGGAGTGTGAGGCAGTGACTAAGTAGGAGGACAGGAGAATATCAGCTATCACTGGATTAGGAGTGACATTTTGAGAGGGCCTGGATGGAAAAGTTAGGAAATTTTAACTGAATTCTATGAGAAACAGGCTGCCAGTGAAAGGATTGTAAGAGGGGAGCAGCACTGGAGAAGCAAGAGGAGAGGTGGATGAGCAGAGTCGAAAAGATTGGAGTGGTTCCAGTCTGTTTGCTGTTAAAGGGATTTTTCAGGCAAAAGGTTAAAAAAAACAACAGCATCTTAACTTGCCAAGTGTTCCTCCAGTGCTGTGTCTCCTCTAAGGTTGGCACCCTGAATAAGGAAATAAACTTCCTCATCTGCCCCTCCAGCACCACCCTGCCAATGTGGGCCACCAATGCTAGCTTGATGAGCTAGTCCAGACCATGCCCACCTCTGTATTGATCCCTTGAATGGCACTCACAGAGGTGACATTATGGAGGAGACAGCTGTTAGACACCCAGGAACGTGATATAGGAGGGAAGAGAGATTTGGACCAGAGAGGTATAGTTGAGTGCCATCAGTAGGGATGAGCGAATCGGTTCTAACGAACCTTAATTCGCACCGAATTTTAGGAAAAATTCGATTCAGCACGAACCCGAATTTTTTGTGGTTCGTGCTGACCGAATTTTCCCTGAAATAAAAAAAAAAAAATGCAGGCATGGTGGGAGCAGGGAGGCCGGCTGCGCTGTCAGCGGCGGCGGAAGCCGGCCTCCCCGCTCCCACCATGCCGGTAAGTGTTTGCTGTATAGTGGGAGCGGGGAGGCTGGCTGCGCTGTCAGCGGGCGGCAGAAGCCGGCTTCCGCCGCCTGCTGACAGCGCAGCCGGCCTCCCCGCTCCCACCATGCCGGCATGTAGCAAACACCTACATGTCGGCAGAGATGAGCGATTCTTTAAAGTTCGATTCGGACGAACCCGAATTTCTTGGAGAAATTCGGCAAATCGCCCGAATCGAATTTTTAAGAAGTTCGCTCATCTCTAGCCATCAGCATAAAAGTGATATTTTAAACAGTGTGAGGGTTTAAGTTGGCCAAGTCAAAAGGAAGGTGGGGTGTGCTCATCCAGTCAATATATGGCAGACAGAGGAGGTGCTAGAGGGGTGTGACCACACTCCATAGACAAAGAAGAAATGTAACCCTCTGCACACTCATACTATTGAAAAAGCTAGCTGTCACTTGTTACAGGCATGAACTGTTAGTTAACATAGATTGCAATGAAAGTAAAAGCGAGGCAGCCAAGCACAAGTCCTACTAAGCCTAAAAGAGCTTGTGTAGCCATTGCTACTTCTTTACTTGTGTGTGCACAAGCAGTGCGATTCATGAACCAGCCTGTCTATAAGTTGGCCCGAGCCATGAGTGTATATTGAAAAAGTAAGGGCCCTAGAACGTAGAGGAAATTGTGTTTAGGTAGGATACATTAAATAATCATTCAAAGAGATAGAAAGAGAGTAAATAGAGAGTGCAAGACCTTTAATTCCAAGAGAACAGAGTATATTGAGAAGTATGATTGACAGTGTCAAAAACTGGGGATTGGTCAAGAGGAATTAGAACGGAGTAGGATTTAGCAGTTAATAGATCAGGGTACTTTGGTGAGGGCAGTTTCAGTGGAGTTACTTGAGCAGAAACCAGACTGGAGGGGATCTAGAAGGGAACTTTGTAGACAAATGTGTGGTAGGTAATAATTTGAAGTGGACCAAAACCCAAGATTTTCACTATCCCAGGATTTGGTCCTTGCCCAAGGGACATCCCGATTTGGGATGACCAGCTGTGTGAAACTCCTTCTCCCCCAGTTCACCACAAAATCTCACCTTCTGTTGGCTCTCGTCTCGTCCAATCAGTGCCATGTGCAGTGTATATTAATGATCGGCATAAGGCCCTGATTGCACACAGAGCCCGGCATGGGGGAGCGACCACATGAAGTGCGCTCCCATGCCCCAGCATATCTAATCGCGATGGCACGGAAGCGTGTCTCAGCTACAGGGGTGCTGGGGATGCGGCGTGTGGTGTAAGAACCCCAGAAAAGGTGGGTGAATGCAGGTAATCTGGGGGGGCACACAGCAGGGCAACTCCGGGAGACTGAAACGACCATCCCTGGAATCTTTTAGATTCTAGGGCCGCCATGCATAACCCTTTTATGTTATAAAAACAACAGAATATTAAAAATATAAAATCAACTTTAGTTGAAATCAGTTGAACAAAAGGAATAATATATAAAAGAAGAAGCAATGTCACCTGATTAATGTAGCCCTTCGTAGAATAAAAAAGCAATATACAATTCATTTGTAAAATATCTTACTTCCTGCAGATGATATTGGCTTTAGAGATCTGCTGAAGCCGGCTTGTTTGTAACTCCAGTTTTCATTCAAACAGAGAAATCAGGGCAAGGCAGTGTGATTATGCTGAATAATGGCTGTGTCAGCCTGTGCACAATCCTCTGTGCCGCCTCCTTCATGTTAGCCAGCCTAGTCTCTGGCCCCATGCCCTGGAATCCTGGGAGGGGGTCTTTCAGCTCCTCACTGTCGTATAATGTTACTAGTGTTTCTAAGCCCTTTCAAGCCTGGACCCTAATAGAGAGAAGATGTTCTAACACTTTGCCCCCAAGGAAAGAACCAGTTGTAAATATCAACAAAATAAAACTAACGCCGTAGCAGTTAGTAACACAAATATGCCTTTTCTCTAAATAAATCAATTAATTAGTTAAATATTGAATTGTCTTATCTGTATGTATGCTTCTAAGAAAGAAAAGGGCTCACCCATCTATAAATGATCATTCTATATGCTGTATAATCGGCCACACACAGAAAACCAATAACCAATTGCATATAACATAAATGCCTGTGCCCTCTGCCAGTTCAATAAAAGGCAAGCCAAGACAAGACTTGCTGCCTAATGGTTTCCTCCGAGGCTCCAAGTCCATGCCTGCATGAATTCTTTATAACGTTTAGTTAAAGTGGACTAAAAACTTGATCCTGGGTTTTGGTCCTTTCTCCTGGGGCACCCGATTAGGGATACCCCGCTGTGTGAAACCCCCCAGGTTGCCCAATCTAAGACCTTTCCCAGGTCCTACAGCACATGCGTGGCCTCTATTCCAAGCAGCGTGCTCGGATCTGCTACCGCTCCTTTGTCTAAGCATTTGTTAAAGCAGACCAAAACCCACATTTTTAACTGGCATCCCCTGAATTGCTCCCCCCATGTAGAGTACCTTTTGGCAGTTTTAACTGCTTGTTCTTCATTCTAATTCCAGCTAATCCTGCTTGTTTTAGCTGTAAAGCTCCGCCTCCTGCATTCATTGCCACAGTTGTGTGTGGCAATTATGTTTATTAGGGAGAGCAAAAAAAAAACAGAGTTTCAGGACGATTCAAAAATGAATATATCAATTTCTCCTTCTACACCCTAAGAAAGGAGTATCGGCAGGGGCTTTGGCCAGATTTATTTTTAGTGTGTTTTAGTCCGCTTTAAGGGAGTGGACTCGAGTGCGCCCGGCGGTCACACCCTCTAACAGGGAGCATGCCAGTGCCAGCCATTCACAAATGCCTGGTGTGGGTGCATGCCCTGCTAAAGGGATAGTGGGGAGCGACCGCTGCTCACTCATGTGCCATTGGCACAGGGAAGAAGGTGAGTATACCGGGCAACCTGGGGGGTTTCACAGAGCAGGGTATCCCAATTCTGGATGCCGCGGGGGGGAAGGAATCGTGTAGATACAAGGCCGTCAGAGCATGAGTTTTAGTCCACTTTAACACCTCATTAAAACTCTTCTGTCCTCAGTGTTCCAGGAATAACACAGGATGAGGATTTATTTTTGGACCTGATGTGCAATCAGGTATTTATTACACGTGCTGACTAACAGTGATGAAACTTTATTCCGTACAGAAGCTGGAGGCAGCAGCATTGCCACAAAACCACTTACTTTCACAGATTCTTGTCTGTGTTTTTGTTACCTCATTCTCTGATATTTTTCATGCCTATTATTTCATTTTTTCTTTTTTTTATTTTGTTTCATTCTTTTCTCTACTCTTTTTGTCTTCTTTCTTTATCTTAATCTTTTTTTACTTTTTCTCTGCCGCTTCCCACTTCTTTCTCTCTTTCCGCTATTCTCCCCACTGTCCGTTCTTTACTTTTAATAATCTCGAGTAAAATATGACTTGGTCCTCGGAGTTCTGCAGCAGGGGAATATCTGATTTCTCATTCCCACTGAGCTTTAAGGCCCCACAGGACTGCCAATAGACTGTCAGGTTTGTGCGATGGGCATGCGATTTGTTGGTCACTGACAAATTCAGAGCCTGGTGAGAAATGCACTACTTTTTAAGGTGAGAAAACTGCCATTTACTTCCATTGTCTACCAGGTGTACATTTTCACCTGGCTCTGAATCAGCCTCAAGGTAGACAATAAAAAGATGGAAGTTTTCTCACCAGGCCCTGAATCAACCCCTGTGTAGCGCGAGGCATCCAGCAGTCACCCCCCCCCCCCATTGGTGGGCTCAGTGTACCAACAACCATTTTGATGACTCCTTTTTACATTTTTTTTAAATTCCCCTTTTGGCCAGCTCCTATCCAATCTTCTATATTTATTTAATTATCTTTCATTTTCTCTTGACATCTCTTCCAGTATTTACTTCCAGCAGTACATGGTATACTCTTAAAGGGACATTCCAGGCAGAAGGTTACATTAGTCTGATTTCTGCTCTCCCTGTGCTAGCTGTCAGCGGCAGCATCTTTCATTCAAACTGCTTTATATTTCTTAACAAATCCTAGTTACCTCTTTTCCTTCTGCAGTGCTTCCTCATTTATGCATGTTTGAATGTCTCTGTCCCTTCACAAATGAATTAATTTTGTGGACTGAGAAAGAAGAGTCAGTAGAGGGGTGCAGGCTCTATAGGGTTTATCAGGGAATGCCCTGAGGAAGTGACGGGTCCTCCTGTCACGGAACACGTGGGTCAGGGGGAGCAAGGCACTTTGCTTGTATATTTGCACTTTTTTGACTGATTGTTATGAATACAGGATTTGGTTTGGTTAATCGTGGTAACATCTAGCAAATTATTTAGTTTGATACTGTGGATCAGGGTCCACTCCTTTAAACATGTCTATGTATTTTTAATGGGTTTTAAATTGTCTATGTAAGTGTATATGTAGTTTGCCTAATAAAATTAAATGTATTTAGCTATTACATAGTGGTGCGTTTTACCACCGGCCGACTGGGGTGTCTGGACCACCCTTAATTATTTGGTTTCCTTGGTAGGTGTGTGTCCGGTGTACAGCATGCTTATTTTATTGTATGCTGCTAGTTTTGGTGTGGTGGGGCTGTGTGTACACAGCAGGGAATGCAAAGTGCTAATGCATGAAAGATGTAGGCCCTGTCAGCAGAAATAATGTAACTCTTTACCTGTAGGTCAGTTGTAGGTGGCAACCTATTGACATTGAAAGGTATTCTGTTACTTGAGTCTTAGGTTAACTCATCTACTTTGATAAAAAGGTTTAACTGCAGATATTTTAGGAAAACTGTAGTGATTACTTTCCAGTGTATGAATTTTATTGCACCAGTGCTGAAAACGTTTGTCATCTGAATGACTACTTGAACACCACAAACTTAAACCAGACCAAGAGCCTGGCACATTTGGGAAAAAAAAACTCCCCAAACTCTGCATGCATGATACCGAAGCATTGTCAGCACTTACATTTGCTCCTTCATCCAGTCAAAGCTGAAACGCAGCCTCACAGGTTTTCTCTTGGTAGCAGACATTTGGGAGTGTCCTTTCCCAGCATCCCAGCCATGCTGCTGCCTGGATTCAACTAACATAACCCACAATGCACAGCAGCAGGAAACTCTACAGGCGGCCTGCAGCTCCATGAGATGCCATTTTCTTTTTAAAATTGATTACAGTAAGTTAGAATAAGGTAAATTAATGTTTATATGCAGCAATCTCTATTGCCCTGGGGAGGGTGCATATGACAGTTTTTTTTCTTGTAAGGGTGGTTTAAATGTTTATATTGCGCTTTTATACAAAATTTTAGAACACTAAATGAGTATTTGTGAAGTGTAAAGACAATTATACATGCTTTTCTATATTTAAATAAAATAAAAAGCAGAAAAGTCTGGTGTGCATATGTAGCCCCCAAGTCACTACTTTGTAGCAGCACCTTTAGCTACTATTACAGCTGCAAACAGTTTTCACATGTAGAGGAGCAATTTTCAAATTATTCTATAAATTCGCAAAGTGATTTAGGTCTGGACTATTCCAACACATGAATATGCTTTGATCAAAAACCATTCCATTGTAGCTTTAGCTGTATGTTCAGGGTTGTTGTCCTGCTGAAAGGCTAACCTATACCCCAGTTTAAAACCCATTTTATCTTTAAGGAGTGTTGGTTCCGCAGACAGCTAATAAAAACAAGCTGGGGGAGCAATGAGAACGCCGGACTGCCCCGCACATAACCCCCCAGAATGCTTGATATTCTTATCTTCACTACAAGCCAGCACCGGGAAAGGAGTCCCGTGACGTGGCATTCCAGTGGCCAGTGCAGCAACCATGGCCCAATCATGGGACTCCTGTCCCGGTGATGGTTCATAGTGAAGGGTGTTCTGGGAGGGTTTCCAGCATTCTGGAACCCTAAGCTTGTTTTTATTAGCTGTGTGCGGGACCAACATAAGTTAAAGGAAAAATGGGTGTTGGTCTGGTTTAAATCTTTAACAGGATTTCCTCCAGATTGCCCTTTATTCAGCTCTTCCAGTTAAAAAAAGATTCCAACAGCATGATGCTATCACCACCTTGTTTCACTAATGCTCTCTGAAAAACCTTCACAGAACAGCTGTAGAATACATTACATACAGATAATACATTAAATACATGTAGACTCTATTTAAGAAATAGACGTCTGAAGGCAATTAGTCACACTGGATTATAATTTTTTTTTTGTTTTTTTTTTTTTTTTTAGGGGTAACGGGATGCAGGGGGCTGAATATATATGCACAGCAATTTTAAAAAAGAATGAAAAGCAGGAATATTTTATTTATATTTCACAAATACTTGCTACTGTGTATTACTCTCACAAATCTTAATACAATAAACATTACAGAAACAAATGTAAAACATTTGGAAAAAAAAAGTATGAATACCTTTTTCAAGGCACTGGGCATTTAAAAAAAAATACCAAGTATTAGTTCAGAAACATCTCATGGGAGGCATTACTATGTAGAAAAACGTATGACCTCCACACAATGTCATGTTTAACCACCCCGCAAACCATGCAAATTCATAGGGCCCCCTCCTTCCAGGGGGACCCCAGAGGCAGGGTTAGATCAGTGGCAACTTTTTGTTTAAAACAAAAACGCAATGGGGGGGGGGCAAGAAGCCCGAAGCGAGTGAGGGGTGCGGTTTAATACAATGCAGAGTATGCAGCAGACAGGAAGCCACTGTACACTTATGTGAGCCAGCTGCTGCAGAATCAGCGTGCTCAGCTCCATTCAGTTAAGCAAGAGGCTGTGACATCTCAGGACCCTTTAACTCTGTTCCATCTGTAAATACAATAGACTGCACTTTCACAACACAGACAGTCCCTATATGGTGCTAAGCCATTAAAAATTCACATGTACATTTATAAAAGTAACTGGAAAAATGTATTTTGTAAACTTGCAAATGCACATTGTTCATCTTGGCAGCCCATGTATCTTCAACAGTCTAGCAGCTTATTGTCTCCAGAAAGCCACTCCTCTCTAGTCAGCTTGGACATTTAATCAGGGTTTTGGTAGGGAAGTTGCAAATGAAATATTACATGCCTGCTGGAGATCAGGAGTGAGAGCACTTGTTGCAGATCACCCTCTCTAGCTAGTGATTACACATTTCCTGCCCCTGCAAGTTGGGGTTTGCAGCCCCTGACTGGAGGTATCAAATATATATATATATATATATGACAGATTGCCTGTATGCAGGAGAGAATGGAGCAAACAGTTTGCTGCCAGGAGCTGCAACCCGCATATACAGCTTTAAAGTGGAGCATGAATCACTTCCCGACTGCTACACTATTCTCCCCCATGTCCAGCTGCCGATGCCAAGTGGGGGATCTTCTGTCACTGCTCCCTAACTTCATTACCTCCTACCGGTTTACCTGGGGGGTAACCTAGGCAGTTGTAGCCTAGAGGTAAGGGGAGCGTACTTGTGTCCTAACCCCCCCCCCAACTGCTCCCCAGGTGCCGTAATTAGGGCAGCCCACAGCTCCAGGCATGTGTACACTCACTGCACTGGGTTAAATGGAGGACAAATTCCTATGTGTGCACATACAATGGCCATCTATGCACTAAAAATTAAAATTTAAAAAAATCTCATCGCCTTCTGCAGGTCAAGAGTGAATCATCTCATAAATATCAGGGATTCTGTGTCAACCTCCTCCTGGAGGTATTTAGCTATAGACTATATACATACCCAGGTATATGTGCACAGACTAACTAAAGCCCCAACTGGCCTTTCATCTTGCAGAGCATGTTTATACTTGCAAGTTAACCTTTACTACAAAGTTCCTAGTACTGTTATACCTGACTGTCAGTGAATGACTCAGGTAAATTGTTGCTGGGAGCAGTAGCCACTCTTCTCCAAGTGTATTTTTTTTTTGGACAACTTGATCCATTTCCCAGAAAGGTGTTCCCCATTAGTTGCAAGCGCCCTATTCAGGGTGGAGGCACTGGCACAGCAAACATTCAATCCACTCCACAAAGGCTCAGCTTCTCATTGTTACCAACAGGTTAACACCATAGCCTGTCTTGGGTGGCGTTTACTATCCTCTGGCAAACTAGGTAGTTACTGATGGGTCACAACACTGACCAACAAACTACCACAGCGCAATAAAGGGAGTATTAGACTCCACTGAGGGAGAAGGAAGGAAAAGTAATGGGTCGCATTGGGCAAACCCAAACCGGAAAGTTTGGGTTTGTATGGAACTTTGCGAGTTCTGGTTCCCAAACTTGAACTTCAGTCAGAAGTCCATGTTAGAGTTCAGCCTGAACACGAAAAAAGCTGGTTGATGAGCTGCCAGCTTGCCTATGCAGGAAGCTTCTACCTTTACCTGAGCCCTGATCCGGTCTGTTATGGCTGTCAAATGGCCCAAAGCCAGGGCTACAGAAAGATGGCCACTCATGAATGAGGACACTCCTAGCACCAGCTGGCACTAGGCATCCTCCCTTACAGGAGCAGACATCTTTCTGTAGCCCTGGCAGTGGGCCATTTGACAGCCTGAACATTTGTACAAACTGGTCACAGTATCTCTCATCTCGGGCCAGTAGAATCAATCTTGTACCAGGCCATATGTTTTCTCAGGTCTTTCTGTACCCCCAGCCGTGGACCATTTGCCAGCCTGAACACAGCCTGGATTAGGGCTCAGGTGAGTTAGAGCAGTGCTTCCTGCTGCGCACACTGACCCCCCCCCCCCCCCCCATGAAAATTTTTTTTTACTCTAAAGCACATGTCAAACTTAGACCTCCAATCCCGTTAGTGGCCCTCTGACTGGTGCCGCTTCAAGCTGGCCACTCCACTGGTAGCATGTCTTCCCTTGTGTTTGGTCTATATCATTCTGAGGAATAAGAGTAGCGTCTGCAACTGTCATGTTCTCACGACACAAGGGTGCCTAACCCACCCAACATACTGCCACAGTAAGGTTTATTACTGGCTAAGGCCAGGTGGGATGGGGAAAACTGTAGTGCACCCCTGGGCAAAATAATTCAGCATCTGCATCTTTCCTGGGCAAAATAATTCTGCATCTGCTTTAGTTGAAAGTATTCTGTGGCTTTTCTGGGCAAAATGATTGAGTCTGACTGAATTTGTCATGGCCAAAAATTGTGTTTTTTGGCAAAATTCAGCATATATCCTGAGCAAAATAATTCAGTGCCTGTAACCACACATTTGAATGGTCATGTTTTTTGAATTGTCATGCATTTTGGTTTGTTATGAACTTGCCCTTTGAGGAGAGGGTTGGGAAACATTGCTTCAGAGCAGGGGTGTCAAACTCCTTTTTATCGAGGGCCACATCAGCATTCTGGTTGCCTTCAAACACCACCAACCAGTCATTTTTTGGTGCTTTTACAAATAGCTGTCTGAGCACTAATTAGGTTGGGGGGGCACCTCTAGAGAGGAGCCAAACCTCTCCTTCCTAGGCATCAGGTTTATGGAATTATAATCCATTACTATTCTGGGAAGGTTTTGCAGACCTGTATGATAATGAGATTGAATTTCTAGAAGCCGCATTTCATCCTCGGGTGCCACAAGCCTGTCAAGGGGCCCCCAGAGGCAGAATCGGGGCTATAAAAAAAAATTTACACCATTAGCATAACATTTTGGGTTCTGGCAAGGGGCCATCTATGGATCCTTCCCAATTAAAAAATGCTCCAGGGGTTTACCAGGTGTCAGTTACTGGAATAAAGCAGATCTAGTCTTTGCCCTTCTGTCAGTTTTTAGTGTCCTCAAGCTCACAATTCAGGACCGTTTCTGCACCAAGGGATTTGATCTTATATTTGTGGACTACAAGAACAGTGTAATTGTTTAATGGAATGTACTGCTAAGGTGGCTTCAGGTATCTCCTGTAATTGCAACTCGAGTTATTTTTGCAATGCCCTTCTCTGGGACAGAGCCTGCGGTCTCGAGAAGCTTCCTGAACAGTGTCTTTCAGTAAGGGATGGCACAGCAGATTGTTCACTTGCCAAAGCCATATAGTAAGACCCCTTTGCCTGTGATGCAGTTGCTTTCTTTCACCTGCTGGATCCAGAATAGACCAAATGCAACGTCGTGATCAGTGCCCAGGGATCTCTAGAAGCAATTGGAAAGGTGTGGATATAGAGTGTTCCACCTCCAAACCTCTCAAAAAGCCTCTGCAGATCCCTGAGCATATAGCTTGTAGTCAAGTTGTGTTTGCTAGTGTAGGGAACATTTAATTTCATTCTGTTAGAGATGACCCTAGAGATTTACCAGAAAAGCAGTGTGTGACAAAGGTACCAAATATTTCAGGCTGCCATTATCCTTTCCACACCATTGTAAATAGAAATTCCATGAGTGGTAGTCTGCTTTAAAGCCAACTACTATCAATTAAAAAAGAAGTGCATTCTCAGACATGTATGCCAAATTTAGTTTTATTAGCTATTAATCTGGTACAACTATAAAAAACTGTGCACATAAGTGCTAGCTTAGGAAAAGCAAACAATAAGTACAACAGTGATGCAGTTGACAGCTCAGGTTATCAAAATGAGAACTCCTAAATAAGCACGGTTTTTCTTTAAGCATGGCCATTTGTTACCATTGGCTGCTCCTGGTTACACCTTTGAACGCACTCCCTTATTTTTTTTTGCATGTCAACCATGCTTACTGCTACATTATTCTTTGATACGTCTAGGAGTGCTTTGAATAAATCTTCATCATAAGTCGTATGAGCAGTGGCATATTTTCTCCTCATTTCTTCTACTTTACCTGCAGGGCAACATGTTTATGCAACTGAGTATATGCAACAAATATTTTTCAAACCTCCTATTTTACATGTCCAAATATTTACACTGTTGACACAGCTTTAGATATGCTAGAGCAGTGATGGCAAACCCTTAGGGACCAAACGTCCAAACTGCAAGTAAACCCATCACCCCCATGGCAGGCCTGGAATATAAAAGATTCTAGGGCCAGCCACTAGCCTACTCCAGGAGCATCTTAACTTATAGTATAGGATGCCCGCTGTGTGAACCCCCTCCCCTGGGAAAGGTGAGTGAATGAGCGATTGGGCAGGGTTCACACATCCTTTATCAGTATGCCCCTGGGGCAAGGACCAATCACCAGGCTAGTCAAAATCCTTGCAACTGGTCCACTTAAGTGCCAACTTGATTGTTTTCAGCACATGCTTTGTTTTTTTCTCCTGTGCACCAGACAGGTGCCCACAGAGAGTGCCACCCCTGGCACAAGTGACACAAGTTCACCACCACTGTGCTAGAGGAATAAATATAGACACTAAAGACTGTGCCCCTATTCAAGTAGTAAGCAAAAACACAATTCTGTGATACTCACCTGTAGAATTGGTTTCTGTTAATCCATTCCAGGCAGTCCTTATTCAATATGATTGGGTAACTTCTGCCCAAAGGGGTGTGAGTACAAGACAAAAGCGTGGCTTCGCCTCCCGGCCTATATCCTTCTGGCTGACTTCCTAGATTCCAGTTAATTTTAAAAGCAGTATAACCAGCCGCCTGGGGAGGCATACCTATATCTCTTTGGAGACAAAAAGGCTGGAGACAACAAAGACTCCTCGCTGATTATAAATATGTACCATTTCTTTTTTTTTTTTCTTCATATATCCACAAGACTAGGCATCCAAGACATGGATATATCAACCTAGCATTCTTTCCAATGCAAAATATAAAAAAAAACAAAAAAAAAAAAAACATAAAAAGGGTATCAAGGATCGATCGTAACTTCCTATATCCCCCAAAAGAGGCGGGTCGGACAGCCTGGAATGGATTAACAGAAAAAACAATTCTACAGGTGAGTATCACAGAATTGTGTTTCTTCCAATCCATTCCAGGCTGTCCTTATTCAATACGATTGGGACATCGAAAAGCAGTGCCAAATATGGGCAGGATCCCCAATGCGGAACAGCAGGTAGTTCCTTTCACTACCGCCGAAAGAACTTTTGACCAAATACAGCGTCAGCTGAGGCCCTAACACTTGCCTTGTAAAATTTGGTAAATGTATGAACTGAAGACCAGGTGGCAGCTTTACAAACCTGTTCCACTGAGGCCCGATGCTGAAAAGCCCAGGAAGCACTAATGGCCCTAGTGGAAAGAGCTGTGACCCAAAACAAGGGGCTCCTTCCCCTTGGCAGAATAGACTCATACCACTGTCTAATCCATTGACTGATGGCAGACTTAGCTGGTGGAAGACCTTTCCGTGGACCCTTAGGTATGACAAGTCCAAACTATGGAAAGATTATGTAGTAGTGAGATAATACCTTAGTGCCCTCACTACATCCAACAGTGAAGAACACCCCTTCCTTATTAGACACTGGAGCAGGACATAAGGAAGGCAAAAATCATCTCTTCATTAAATGAAGAGATACCTTTTGGAAGAAATTCCTAAAACACTCAAACGAGGTTTACTGATAAGCGGCTAATTCAGAAAACCGCCTGCTGAGGTTATTGCCACTAAGGGATAACCATAAGCTCCCTTAGACTTAATGACGCATCTACCATGGTTCAAAAAGGAGGACCGTGAAAAACAAGTTCAGGTCCAAGGGCCGGCAGAAGTGGATTATGAGGAGGCAGCACCTGAGAGACTCCTTGTAAAACAAGTTCTGAAAAAATAAAAAAAAAAAAAAAAAAAACATTCTCAGCTATGGGTTTCTGAAAGAAGATAGCCAGCAGATATTTGTCCTCAATTGAAGACCTTCATCAAGACCAAAAACGATATATTCTGTAAAAACAGAACAGTACTACAAGCGAACCCCTGGATTCACCGATAATTGCTTGCAACACTCAATAGATCATTTGATAAAGATTTCTTCCTGGCCTGAATCAGTCTGGATAACTGGCAGAAAAAACCCTTTCTGCCAAGATAAAGGATTCAATAGCCAGGCCATCCAAGCCAGAACTTGTGAATTGGGATGCCTTAGAGGCCCTTGTGTGAGAAGATCTGGATCGTCACCTCCAAAAGTTGCCCTCCGACATCCTTACTATGTAAGAGAACCAGCTTCTTGGCCACAGGAGTCACCAAAATGGTTGGGACTTCCTTGTGAGAAGAGGCTGAGGACCAGGCTAGAGACCGCCTTGCTGACTGTCATGTAAAAAGTGATCCAGAGTGTGTGGGTCCCGATCCCAGATTGTGAGCAATTCCATCTGCAGGGGTCTTGTGTGAAACACCATCTGCAGGGGTCTTGTGCAAAATATACTGACTCAAAGCAAGATACCATCAGGCCCAACAGACATATTCCTTGATGAATCAGAGTGAGGACAAGACAAGCGACCCTGTACCCTGGCCTGAAGTAAGAGTCACTTCTGTGTTGGAAAAAAACACTTTTGCCTGAGATGTGTCTAATGACAGTCCCATAAAAGAATAACTCAAGCTATGAAATGTCCCGACTTAAGAATTCGACTGGATAGTCACTATATCCTTCTGGGTCCCCTGACATGATTGGGCCCATATCAACCAATAGTCTCAGTAAGGGATTATATGTATCCCTGACATGAGACCTGCCAACACCTTGGTAAACACCTGGTGCCGATAGACCGAAGGGTAACGCCACAAACTGAAGATGTAAGCCACCTACAGCAATGTAGATATGCATCCTTCTATAAACACTGGAGTTTTGATAACCACAATCTCTAAAAAGGTGAGATACGGCAGATCTAAGAGCTTCCTGCAAATATGAGTCAAATGCAGAAGTTCCCCCCCCCCCCCCACCTCAAGGGCAGGGGCATCCCTTCATGCCTGAGCCGGCTTCAAAGGGGATCTGGCTTTGTTCTGCCAGACACCCGTTGCTTTAATTTGGAACTTTGAGATAGAAGAGAATTTCTTCTTTTTTTGGAATAAGACAAAGGCTGAACCTCTAGCCGGAACCCCAGAGTATTAGAGGCCCTGCGGAAGCAGTATTAGACTTCGACTTTTGTAGCCGATTAGATCATTTACCACTAGTAGCATGCTTTACCATGTCAACCAAGCCTTCCCAACAAACGCCCCCCTTAAAAACGGAGTCCTGTCATTCCATTTAGAGGCTAGGTCAGCTGGCCATTGCTTAAGCCATAAAGCACGCCCTAAGGCGACCACCAGAGCTAGGCCTCTGGCACTTAACCACATTAAATCCTTCATAGCCAGGAACACATTCTATGAATGTAACACCAGCCGGCCCAAGGCCGACCCCATATAAGATAAGCATGACATGCCACCTGATCCACACATTTATCCGCTGGATACTTTGGAAGCACTATCAAGAGGATGGCAAAACGAAAATCTTAAAGAGACCTGGCACCAGAGCGTCCCCCACAGGAGGTAAGACCATAATTCAATCTGATCTGGAGGAAAGATACATAGTATCTAGTACTTTAGGTATGGCCTGAAGACAACCCGACTACTGCCATTCCCTATTGATCAGATTATAATAATGCATATGCTCTGCAAAATCCTCCAGAAATGGAGGAAACCAACCATCCATCCAACTTAACTGGACATCCCATGTGTAGAGGACTCTAACAGATAACTTCCTGGGAGACTATGGCAGACAATATCCTCTTCCACTCAGGAGGAAAAAATCTTTAAAATCTTTAGTAGCCAATACTCCATTATGACACTATAGGTTTAGGACCACTTGAGGACTGCCGACAAGGAGACTATGGCAGCCACAATATCCTCTTCAAATTGGAGGAAAAATACAATTGTGATTACTCACCTGTAGAATTGATACGAGTGTACATCCCGTCCCGAAAGATATCCTTACTCATGAGTTATTCATCTTCAGATGTCACGTGACTGCAGAGCAGAAAAAGTGGCCCCTCCCGGCCCATATATACCGAGGCACCTCCCACAGAACCCCAGTATTTAAAAAGCAGTTAAAAGCCGGGAGAAAATAACCATCAATCACCATAAAGAGGTAACAAGAACAACAAGGGTGGGGCGGAACAGGACGGGATGTACACTCATATCAATTCTACAGGTGAGTAATCACAGAATTGTATTATTCTTAGTGTACATCCCGTCCTGAAAGATATCCTTACTCATGGGACATCCAATAGCAGTGTCCGTAAGGTAGGGTGGGATCCCCAAAGGCAACAATAAACCGTCTAAACCACTGCCGCCTGCAGAACTTTGCGGCCAAAAGCAGCCCTAACATCAACCTTGTAAAACTTGGCAAAAGTATGAACAGAAGACCAAGTCGCGGCCTTGCAAACTTGTGCCATTTTCAGCACCAAGCTTCTGTTGAACAAGTAGAATGAGCAGTAAGGCGGAAAGGAGGTTTCATTCACTTAGAATAGGCCTGAATCACGGCCTGATGGATCCACTTGCCGATTGTGGTTCCGTCTGGTCCTAAGAAGGGCCAGGCTCCTAAATCCAATAAGGAAGCATCAGTCTTCCTGAAGGGTTCAGTAGCTACCAAATAGAACTTCACAGCCCTAACATTGAGAGTGTAACACCATTTCCTTGGTGTTACCAGGGTTAGGGCACAAAGAAGGCAACACAATGTCCTGATTGAGAGAAAAAGCAGACAACCTTAGGCAGAAAGTCTGTTTTAAAGCGAACCACCACCTTGTCCTGGTGTCTCAAAATGAGGCTTGATGGAAAGTGCCGCCAATTCAAAAACACGCCTGACTGAGGTAATAGCCACCAAAAAGGCTACCTTGACAGTGAGTGGACAAAGCCGCCTCCTGCAAGGGTTCAAAGGGAGACCCTTGCATGGCAGACAAAACCAAGTTCAAATCCCAAACAAGTAACATGGGCGCGTGGAGGACGCAAATGAGTAACGCCTTGAAAGAAGGTCTTGACCAGATGATGCTGAGCAAAAGATCATTGGAAAAAAAAAAACAGCCAGAGCAGAAACATGGCCCTTCAGAGTACTAAGCTGAAAACCCATGTCCAAGCCATTTTGTAAGAATTCCAAAATCCTGGGAATTGGGAACACCGACATGGAAGTGACCTAGACTCACAGTCAATGCAAGACTCAAGCACAATCAGAAGGCACTTCCTGTTTACAGGCTGTCTGATGTTCCATTGAGTTGCCATCTTGGATATTTAAAGGCCCATAACATACAGTAGATGCAGGTAGGATGATATTTAATGTGAGCAATCTGTATGTACATGGTGTTGGAAACATAAGATAAACTCTTATTCAGAGTGAAGGACCGCTTTAAGCCAAAATCTGATGTTTGTTCCTTCAGGGGTTACATGGTTATCCGTTCAACATCTGATGTTTGTTGAACGGATAACCATGTAACCCCTGAAGGAACAAACACACTGTTAGTCTTTGATCTGTTGTACTGCCTTAATAGTGAAACTGGGAAAGGGACTGGGGCCCACAGGAGGATTCTCAGATGGGCCATTCAGACTGCATTTAAGGAAAGCTTTCAAAAATACTTGTTCTCTTCCTCAGGCTAAAAGAAAATAGATTCATTGCAAGCATGATGTGGCTTACATAGAACTGTTTTGGATAGCTGGTAGCCACTCTACACAAACTGGCAGCCACTCTACACAAACTGGCAGAGTATTCCTAGTTGTAAACCCACCTTCTGAGGTCTGGTTGTTGAAAAGTGGGAAGTGCATCACATCGGGTGTTCCATTGCCATCTCCATTAAAAATATAGCAGCTCTTTAATGGAATATTTTGGTCATTCTCATCTATGTTTATTTTTGGAAAAGGCACTCCATTTTTCTCACAGTATTCAGATGTTGTTTTCACTGTCTGATGGAACAAAATTATGCATCAAAGGCAACCCTCAGTAAACTGATTAAGTTCTCATGTGCTAAATGGTGATAATTTAAGGGACCCCAATTCAGGTAGAGCTGAGAAAAAAAACAAAAAACCTTCTTACCCACTGAAGCTGCTTCATCAGTTTCCAGCTTTATAAATACTCACATGATCCCTAGATGAGTTGTGTAGAAACATGTACCCGGAAATTCCTTGGTGCCTGTCCACCACTCACAAGTGAAATGGTGATTACCATGCCATGTTCTGGTGAATGTATACTGTTATAGAGTTAGCAGTCATACCCAAGTGGGTCAGGCTTACGCCCACTTTTGAAAGCCCTACAATGATTTGGGCTTTTGGTCAGAAATCAGTTACACAGCTTTATATTATGCCCCCCCCCCCTTTTTTACACAATTTGTAATAGGATGTCCCCTGGCTAGGGGTGAACCTGGGAGGGGGGCCCTGGAGAATAGAGTGCCAACCTGGGTGGGTTGAAGGTCTATTGCAGGGTGTGCAGTGTAGATGTAGTTACCTGAGGAGGACACTAGATGCCCCTATAGAATAAGTATAAAGTGGACCAAAACCCAGGATTGTGACCATGCTGGGTTTTGGAGGATGCCCCACTGTAATCCCCAGGTCGCCCGATCTGACTTAACCTTCACCGGTCCTACGGTGGATGCGGTGCCTTTCGTCCATTCAGGCGAATGGGCAGGAGTGGATCCAAGTGTGTTAATGCGAGTGGCTGCATCCCCTGTGCTTGTGCCGGCCACTTAATGCCTGTCACAGGCACGCTCCCGCTGCTTGCAATGTTGGACCGGGGAAGGGCAGTTTCTAGGTGACCTGAGGGTTCACACAGTGGGGCCTGCCGATTTCAAATGCCCTGGAAACTTACGATTCCAGGGGTGTGGGTTTTGGTCCACTTTAAGGGAAATGCCTCCTTGCCACACAGGGCTTAAATAGGGTACAACCCACTCCCCTGATTGGCTAATTGTCAGACTGACTGGATCTTATACCCTCTAAGTGGCTAATTGTCAGACTGACTGGATCTTATACCCTCTAAGCGAAGAGCTTAAGTGAAGAGCTTAGAAAGATCCGATATCCAGGCATGGGAAGTGGGCCCTGGCGAGGCAGCCTGATGTAGAGGGGCAGCCAGGAGGAGCTGGGTACCCCGAGAGGGCAAGAGGCTGGTGCAGGTGTGGACCTTGCCACCCATCCATGAGCAGCTGGAGTTAGGTGATGGTTCACCCCACTTCAGTCCTCCATTATTGTCCTATGTTTAATAATTTCCTGACCATAAAATAAATGTCTGATCACCTGAAGAGAAATGGGTACCCTGGAATGCCTTACTGAAAGCACACCTAAGAATTTACAGTTTGCACAATACATTGTATAACATTTTGTGCACAGAAGTCTGGCATACTTCAACAGGGGACTACACCCATAAGTGCCCAATGCAACCCCGCCCCAGACCAGCCACAGCCTTCTTGCACCCCTGCAAAATCCCCTTTGAAAAAAAAAAAAAAAACCCAGGCAGCATTGTACGCTTTCAATTCCTCTCGTTATATCATGCCCCCTAGCATTGAATCAAGTACAGAACACTCACCAGAAATGGATCACCTTCACTGAAGTCAAATGACAGAATCAGGTCTACTTTGCGATGAGGAGGCAACACTAAAGGAAAACCGGAATTTATCTCTAAGCCAGCATCAACTAGTGATATGTGCTGTTTACCAGGGAGGACCGATTGGATGTTGCCTAAACAGTCAATTTATAGAAAGTCAAGTTTAGTATAATAGATTTGCTTTGTTTGAATGCATTTTAAAGGCAATTTTGGTATACTTTAAATTTGCATATTTGCGTTTCCACAGAGCACAACAGACTGCTGTGCAGCTGGAGTATACGGTTGAGGTGTACAAGACTTTCTACCAAATCCTTCCCAGGTGTGTCAACCTGCTAAGTAGTCAGCGGCGCATGCTTAGGCTCTCGTCCAAACAGAGCAGTTTGCTGTGCCTATATAAAATTTGACACTTCTCCATTTACTATAGGGAGCGAAAGCTGCCACATCTTCAGGCAGTTTGTGTGCTCCCATCCATTTAGTCAGGCTGGGGTGGGAGCGAACCCACTTGTGCTCCCCATTGAGGTTTATCAAAGTTTTCTGAACAAGCATGGCAAAATGGCACCATTGTGCTGGCAAGAGGCGAGTTTTGCAAGGCATTCTGGGGAGCTTCGCATAGCGGGGCATGCCAATTTAGAATGCTCTGATGTGAACAGAACAAAACCCAGGATTTTCACTATCCTGAGTTTTGCCCTGTGCCCCTAATGTTTTTATTGAACAAAATTAAAGCAGAAGTCCCATCTCCTCACAAAGGGAGACCAAACCTGGTTGTTGATTCTTGCTACAGTGATACTGGAAACCAGCAGCACACTTCCTACAGATGAACAGTTGTGGATTTGATGGTGGCTCTTCAATAAGGAGAACCTTTAAGTGGACCAAAACTCTTCAGATAGGCCCTGGAGTCTAGGACTTCAGGACCATTTGATTATCCTATCCCAAAGACTAAGCAATGCACATCTGTATAAAGTCAAAACCACCCTACCATGGCAGCCACAGGACCTACACACCCTGGTGACATCCAGAGCTGAATTTAGGATTCATGTTGTCCTAGGCACATTTATGCTTAGACCCCCCCCCAGCCTCAAATTGGTGTTTGATGCGGTCTAACAGGAATTGGTGAGCAAGACACAATGAATGAAGTTGACCAGGTAAAGAGATGGGGAGGGTGGAAGACCCAGTAGGGGAGTCTAGAACAGTGAAGGACATGGGTGATGCAGCGAGACAGCTAAGGTGGTGGGGACTGGAAAAATGTCTGCAGGGATCGACTAATGTACTCTTACACTGTAAGGGTAATTCCCCCACCATCCTTTTCTTGGCGCTGAGGCAACAAAGTCTCCTTGCCTTTGATCCAGTGCCTGGCAATTCCAGCACCAAGTGCAACCAGCTTGGATCTACAGGCTTACCCCTCCCCTCTGTGCAGCCCCAAAAGCCCATGTTGATGGACCCCAGGTGAGGAAAAGCGTGTTTTCTTGTAACCCAGAGCTGTCTCAGCTGTAGACTGGACATGCACTTAATTCCAGCCTGGACAGGGACTTAAGTCTGTGTTAGGGGAAAGTGTTTTTAGTTTAATGTGATAGTTCTGCAGGGTGCAAACCTCCAGTTTCAACATGCTGCCTGCCACACATCTGTGCTGCCAGACACATTGATTGGCAGCAGTGTGTGCATCAGGTGACTAGAACCAACTGTTCTGAAACTAGGTCTGCCCCAGCCCTGCCCATTTAACATAATGCTGCCCCCCCCCCCAACCAAACAGGACCTGACCTGGTCTTTCTTAAGCAGGGGACATGAAGCAACAAAGCGCATACTGGCTTCAGCAGCATTTTTTGTTGGG
Source organism: Gastrophryne carolinensis (assembly GCA_027917425.1). Taxonomy (NCBI): domain Eukaryota; kingdom Metazoa; phylum Chordata; class Amphibia; order Anura; family Microhylidae; genus Gastrophryne; species Gastrophryne carolinensis. The sequence goes on along the minus strand of CM051234.1, from coordinate 433,700,046 downwards.
TTGGGCTGCAGAGTGACCTAGGAAAATGTAAAACTAAGCAGAGGAGCGATAGAGGGAATGGAGGAAGGCAAGGAAGAAGGTGGAAGGAAAGGTGGAAAGGAATAGAGGTAAAAAAGGAAGAATGGAGGGGAAAAAAGGGTGAGAATTAACATAGGAAGGAAAAGAAAAAAGGAGGGATGGAAGAAAAGTGAAAGGAAGAAAAAAAAAATAGAGACCAGAAAGAGGGAGGAAAAAGGTAAAAACAAAGGGGAAAGGGAGGAACGAAAGAAAATGAACATAAGGAAAATGAACATAAGGAATGAACAAAAAAGAAAGGAATGAAGAAGACAAAAATGAAAAAGGAGAAAAAAAAAAGTAGTATGAGGACTGTTAAGGTCAATACAAGTGCTGCATAACCTTATATGCCTGGTGAATTACTTTCTGAAACATGGCAGCCTGGGTGGACCATTATCTGAGGGGCTCAAAGGGGGAAGTGCAGTACATGACACAGCTAAAGTACCCGTTGGTGCTACCAGTGTCCTTAGGGATGGGGTGGCCATCTTGTCGTAGCCCCTGCTGCTCAGCAATGAGGTAGGTGTTGGCTAATGTTGCTGCTGTGGGTAAAACTGCCGTTGGCACCTGTGCCAATAGTTGTCAGCTGCCTCACTGCTGGCAGTCTAATTGTTGCTGGCCATAGTCATCCCTGTCCTCGCCCCCAGGTCTGCCCTAGGCACATGGTGACACCCTAAGCATATGTGCAGCTTTAGCCCTCGTTGCTACAAAAACAGATATGCCAGTTAGCAATACATTTGTACTTGCTTGAAAGTATGGCAAAAATTATACCATGCATTGCCACCATTTCAACCAATATTGGTTGAAATAGTAGCAATTCGTGTTTATTATTTTTAACCAATCACAAATATACTTACTATTCCAATTGTAGAGGAAGTTATTCGTTGTTCCCCATTTCCACTGGGTAAGGCAATCAAGTGTTTGTTTCAGTACTTCAAATCCTCGACAAATTCCTGTCAAAGGATACAAAACATCCTGCATTATGAACTGTTCTGCATAACCATTCTCTATAGCCTCTCGGCCAGAGGTCAGGGCTCTACCATTTGTTGCAGGTTCAAATTTGCCCCAGTGGAGGTTCCATGTAAATATACCCTCACTGGAGAACATTGCCTGAAAACTTTAGGGGGGGGCACATTTGTCCCACCAACCCATGCAAAATAAATTCCACAGTGCATTTATCGTAGGAGGCTGGTAATCTGGGCAATTCTTCTAAATTGACATTATGGTAGACCATAAATTCAGTTTGGCTTACTTGGTATTTTAGAAACCACTGTCCCACCCTTGAGAGCAACGCAAAAAAATCCCCAGCTTTTATGCTTCTTTGGTACATTTTACCACCATGAGAAGTGGTGCTTTGTCAGTTGCATCAGTTGTGCTACTGCTCTAACTCAAAAGTAGGAACTACCGAATCGAATTAAAATTGGAAACATGATCAATGTTAACAGTAGGATAGTGGGTCTTACCCTTGCAAACTTGTGCCAAAAGGTTACATGAATCATTGCATTGCTTACCTGATGGAAGTACAGATGCAATTGTTTCAGCTTCTTCAAGTAGACCCTTTATGTGATCTAGAAAGAAAGGGAAGCCAAACAACAAGATTGGTGTCACAGCCTTAAACAAGCGGTCAAAAGGAAAGTATCAAATCACTTACTGTATATTTGATATTAAAGAGGACCAAAACTGTCCCTAGAGTCAGATTCCAGGGCTAGCAGATTCCTCTTCCTATTGTGCATCTGGGGTGTTTCACAGTGTGGGGCATCCCAGTTCAGGATGTGCACACCCTTTTGTAACCGAATGGCTAGGATTTCATTTTGCCTCTCGAGCGTGCATGAATAAACACAGCAGGAGAAGCCAATTGTACAAGAGCCATGTCTGCAATGATGTGGTATCACACAGCTGGGCATCCTAAACCGGGGGGGGGGGGGGGGTGCCGACCCAAGCTAGTGAAAATTCTGGGTTTTGGTACACTGCAAATTTAAGAACCATACATAAATTGCTAGTTTAAACATACAGATCCTTCCACAAGAGATCATAGAAAAGCACCTTGTAAAACCCCCAAATTCCATCCTTTAGCATAGGTCCAGTTTAATAGACCTTTTTCATATAGTACAGCATTTGCTAAACATTTTCTAAGTCCATAACCTGTATATGTAAAGTACAGATACTTAATATACCACCCATTTAAACTTGAAATTAATTTGCCATGGATGCTTTTAAAAAATAATGAAGTCAGTCCATTTTCCCTGTAGAAATGTGAAAAGAGTACAGTGGAGCTAACCTCAACAGGAGCATTTATCAACTACATGAAGAATAAAGCAAACCTATAACCAACGTATAACATCAGTTCTATTCATATGGACAGACACTTTCTGCACATTACTACCCACTCATGGCTAATCACAATCCCTGAGCAGCAGGTACTACATTAACAAATTCCCCAGTTTGGAGGGGGGGGGGGAGGGGGATTACTTTATTTTTCTTTTAAATTTTATTTGTTAAGGTTTAACAGTCTAGTCGATAACTATCGGACGAAAGCTACAAATATTTAAAAAAATTTAGGAATTGACTTTTAAGCAGAAAATGTAGAAGCCCAATGCGTTGTAAACATGTTGAGTTGTATTGGTCTGTTGTAGAAGTTTGTACAATAAAATATTGAAATAAACTGTGTGGTCGCATACCCTCTAATTTCGCTACAAGTCCTTGCCAGAACTTCTCAGTTTGTTCTTCTGAAGCATCAGGTGGTGGTTCTTCAAAAAGTTCTCGTAATTTATCACAGCCTTTGCATGTACAGGGAGGCTCTACATTAGGGAAAAAAACCAAAAAAACACTAGAGACTTTTTTCCAAATACCCTGCAGTTGACTATGACTCGCTGTGCAATTGTTCTCTAAAAAAGGCAACTAGGCAATAAATGTATTTGTATCAAAGGCAGGACTAGAAAAAGGTCCTTAAGTGGGTGTGGTCATGGGGGGGGGCTTTGCAAGTGCACATAAGTGTTAAATGACCTTAGTCACTGTGAGGAAAATTCAGACCCTTTGTTATTTTTAGTTCTGTTTAGAGAATTGTACGATACAAGTGACAGTATTTAAATATAGTTTGAGTGTTCCCCTGAAACGAACAATTTGTGCTATACAATTGAGTACTTGAGATAATACTATTTTGATAATACTATTTTGTGAGTGCTCATCTGTAGAAGGATTTTCTTTCTGATCCACCTTGATGACCAGGAGTTGAGCAAATACATACAGACACTGCCCTATGTGCGTAGTCTGAGGAAACCGCACCTCATGTGCCGTTTTTTTTTGTTTCAATATTTTTATTAAAGTTTTGGGTTTTCAACATTACAGATATTTGGAGCTTATGCGTTGTATTGCCATCCCGCGCAGGGGAGGTGAAAGAAAAAGCTAACATTCTAAATTGCAAAAGATTACACATAGATCACGTTGATGTTATAATAATTTACAATGCATACCAAGCGAGGAAGCAAATGACAACGTAAAGAACAGTCAACGTCTTCGCGCAACCCACTTGACCTGAGACATGTTTATACCCACTCCGGGGCCATGCAGGTCGGGGGGCTCCGCCCTCCACGATCCACACCGCCCCAAGCGAGCCCACAGGATTTGCAAACTTGGTCAAGCGCGTTGACAGGAGAGAGTTAATGAAAGCCTTTTGGGATCGCAGTCTAAAGAGAGGAGAAACAAAGAACTGGGGGGGGGAGGGGAAAAGTTGGAGGGAGGAGGGGAGGTCGGGGGGGAGGGGTCAAGGGGCCCCCCATGTGCCGTTAAGGACGCTATCTGGTGCACTCGCAACCACCTCATCCTCGACGGGAGTGAATGAAAAATCAAGGACTGTTGCAGGCTGATACACAGCCTGGTCAGAGACTATACCTTGATGGACTTTGGCGTGGAAGACTTTCCCATCCCTCCCTTTCAGGTTATGTGTTTTATGTCTTAATAAAGCTTTGGGCCTGTGATTACTCCTGCCTATACCCTCTCCCCCAGACCCCCTCACAGACCATTTTATGCATGTATGCACGATATGGTGGACTCATGAATTACGTGCAGTCAGGGACCTTTGTCCAGTATGGTACGTCAGGCATGGCCCACATTGTATATACAAAAAAGCTTTTTTGCAATGCATATTGTAAATGGTTTTCTAAGTGGTGGACCCATAATTTGTGTCAGGGACCCTTGTCCAGGGCAACACATCAGGCATCCACCTGGTATATGAGTAGAGGCGATGGTACACAGGATGTGAGGCGCAGGGCCCTTAGCCAGGCGCCGCACATCAACTGTCCCACCGCCAAACAAATGTAATGTATTGGAATATATTGAAGTGTATTTGTATTGTAGTGACTTGCACGCTACAACGTATACTACAAAATAAAAACTACATAAAAATGTTTCAATCAAATTTACTCCTGGATTAACTCAGCCGGCAGGTGTGTCTACAAGGATGAAAAAAAACTAACTCCTCCCACCTAGCCTATATGGGACTCGCGGCCCCACCTAGCCTATATGGGACTCGCGGCCCCCCTTCAAGCCAAAGTAAATAGTAAAAGCCGTCGGAGGAACATGCATAACCAACGACCCCATAGACAATTTAGGAACCACCATTACATTAGCAACAAGATGGTGGCAGAAAAAAAAAGACAAGTTCATGAAATTGTATTTGCATTCATCTCCTGCTCCACCTTGACGGATTCATATATGCGTGGGATGTCCCATAGCAGTCCTCTTCCAAGGCTGGGCACATCAGCAGTTATGGCCATGGTTTATGTCCTGTGGCACTTTGGTTGAACAGGTGAAACCGCAATCTGCTCTTTTGCAGATGATCCACTTCTATCAGCAAAAGCAGCAACAGCAAATACCTAGAAGTGAGGTCAGCTAACTCCTCCACATCCACCTTCTAAAATTCTTAAGAACCAATTATTGGCCTATAACAGTACACTGAAACCTGATGCCAAGAAGCCCGGGATGCTCCAACAGCTCTGTTAGAAGAGAAGTCAGAGGAGCAGCTTTATCTATAGGCCTTAGCCACCACCTGTGATCCACTTGCCGATCATGGACTTCTGAGGCCCTTCCAGAACCACTAATAAAAAACATCCAACTTGCAAAATGAAGCAGTCGCAGGCAAGTAGCCTGTAATAGAGCATGGACCACTACTTTTGACACCCCTTGGTGAAGGGAAAATGGGCAACCAAGCACTTAAAATGTACCAAGTAGCTAACTGGCCTGCAGAATACACACTTTACAAATACAGGTGCATTGCAAAAAATAGAATATATATTTAGTATTTCAGTTGAAAAATTTAAGTTTTTATTGACTCGGAAAAAAAACTGAATATGAGTGTTTATGTAATGTTCAAAATTCATTATGTCAGACAATTTTGGAGGCTGCTTTGGTTTGTTTTAAGCATTTAAAAAAGGTCCCTTTGTCTGGTTCAGTAGACAATCATGGGGAAGACTGACTTGACGGATGTCCAGAAGGCAGTCATTGACACTCCACAAGGAGGGCAAGCCACAAAAGGTCATTGCTAAAAAAAGCTGGCTGTTCACCGAGTGCTGTATCAAAGTCATAATCAACATTAACAAAAATATGAGATTCCAGCAAAGGCCGGTGTGATCAGTCCCGTCACAGCTTTCTTGGTGGTTTCCGAAACTCGTACCTCCGATCACTAGGAAAAAAAAACCTCCCTCCGATCATTGAGAAAAAACCTCCCTCCGATCACTAAGAGAAAAAACCTCCCTCCGATCACTAGGAGAAAAAAACCTCCCTCCGATCACTAAGAGAAAAAAACCTCCCTCCGATCACTAAGAGAAAAAAACCTCCCTCCGATCACTAAGAGAAAAAAACCTCCCTCCGATCACTAAGAGAAAAAAACCTCCCTCCGATCACTAAGAGAAAAAAACCTCCCTCCGATCACTAAGAGAAAAAAACCTCCCTCCGATCACTAAGAGAAAAAAACCTCCCTCCGATCACTAAGAGAAAAAAACCTCCCTCCGATCACTAAGAGAAAAAAACCTCCCTCCGATCACTAAGAGAAAAAAACCTCCCTCCGATCACTAAGAGAAAAAAACCTCCCTCCGATCACTAAGAGAAAAAAAACCTCCCTCCGATCACTAAGAGAAAAAAAACCTCCCTCCGATCACTAGGAGAAAAAAAACCTCCCTCCGATCACTAGGAGAAAAAAACCTCCCTCCGATCACTAGGAGAAAAAAACCTCCCTCCGATCACTAAGAGAAAAAAACCTCCCTCCGATCACTAGGAGAAAAAAACCTCCCTCCGATCACTAGGAGAAAAAACCTCCCTCCGATCACTAGGAGAAAAAAACCTCCCTCCGATCACTAGGAGAAAAAAACCTCCCTCCGATCACTAAGAGAAAAAAACCTCCCTCCGATCACTAAGAGAAAAAAACCTCCCTCCGATCACTAAGAGAAAAAAACCTCCCTCCGATCACTAAGAGAAAAAAACCTCCCTCCGATCACTAAGAGAAAAAAACCTCCCTCCGATCACTAAGAAAAAAAACCTCCCTCCAATCACTAAGAGAAAAAAACCTCCCTCTGATCACTAGGAGAAAAAACCTCCCTCCGATCACTAGTAGAAAAAAACCTCCCAACCGATCACTAGGAGAAAAAAACCTCCCTCCGATCACTAGGAGAAAAAAACCTCCCTCCGATCACTAAGAGAAAAAAACCTCCCTCCGATCACCAAGAGAAAAAAACCTCCCTCCGATCACTAAGAGAAAAAACCTCCCTCTGATCACTAGGAGAAAAAAACTCCCTCTGATCAAGACTCAGACCCAAATGGAGAAAGTCTGCCTTTTCTGATGCAGTACTGGAGGAGGACCTCTCCACCTACATATATAGGGGGCTCAAAGTCTGCTGTTACAGGAGGTCAATGTGAATCACCATATCTGTGCCCAACACGGATGCTGTCAAGGAATCATGGTGACCATGGGGTCCCTGTATCATGTACCAGACAGGCCAGACCCAGGCAGTGGGGCCTTACCCCAGAATGCAAAATGGAATGCAGATCCCCACAGAAGAACTGTTCTCCTTATGTGAGCTGCACATAACACATTCACCCCCCCCCCCCCCACAATGCTGTGAGAACCCAATGCCTCAGACAAGCAAACATCAAAAATTGGGATGCCTCCAGGACAAGAGAAGTCAAAATCCCAGGTTTTGTGCCATTTGAAATGGCCCCGACTGGCTTCCCTAAGGATCTTATTCAGAAGGCCTTGGTAACTATACTGTAGCAAAGTCCTCAGATTCATGTGGTTGGTTTTAGCATATTGCATGAAGGCAAGGGGGTACGCTCATTACATTTTTGTGCATAATTAACAACAAGTATGCCATTTCACATTATGCCATTTCACATTAGAGCCCCTTTAGACAGATGGTGAATTTACATACCTATAATTAGACCAATAACCTGGACCAAAGCTTATTTGTTTGTCCTTTTACAATATAGGCAAAAAACAACCACCTGAGTATGACTTTGCTACGGAGCTTTATCAGAGGGACCTGGTAATACTATGGCAAAGCATATTAGGGCGTAAAGCAAATGGAAAAAAGTGTCACAGAAGAAGTCAAAATGGCTGCTGAACTTTGTAAGGTTTATGAACAAGCGCAACTTCATTTTCTAGACCCATATAAACTCGCCTTTCGGCTAAAATGAACTCATAACTTGTTTCCAACTAATGACTGGGCATAAAGCCAATATGGTTTGGTGGCACCGACATTCCTCCCAGTAGCAGAAATGTTTCATTTCTCCTGAAATTTGCAGTGCAGAAGCAGTAGCGGAGTTGTGGAATTCTGCACTGCTGACGAAACCTCATTGTGGTTATTTTCCAATGGGAACTCTGGAAAGGACACACCAGCGAAACAGGTATGCCCATGGTGGGGGATGAGAGTACCTACTCTTTTTAAACCATGATAAGAGTGCACAATTACCACCATCTTGAGAACACACCCACACAATCCACTTTATGTTCACATATAACCTTTTAATTTAAAAATTGCCTAGTTCCATTTAAATGGAATTGCTTGTTTAAAAAGCACACATTATGTTGAATGAAGCCTAACTGGCAACACATTACAGCATTGAGAATACCTTACAGACCATGACACAGAATCATCCCTTTTCCTGAAACTGAATTCAAGTGGAGAAAACATTGAAGACTTAGAGAATCTACAGTATGCTTCAGGATATGGAGGCGAGGCACATGGCTTAGGCCTTAGATGAGCTGCATGCCAGCCTGTTGCCAATGCCTGAACGGTCACTTGAATCAATAGCAGGTCACTCATGTCATGTAACAAATATCAGCAGATTTAATATTGGATTACTACACTACCTTGTTCAGCATCTACAGCGTCACCCCCTTCGTCCAATCCTATGAAAGATTCACAGTATTAATAGCTTAAAGCAGACAAAGATCCACATTTTTAAACTTGCATCCCCTGAATTGCTCCCCCCATGAAGATCACCTTTTGCAAATTTTCACTTTAATACCAGATAATTCTGCCTGTTTTATCTGTAAAGCTCCCCCTCCTCCATTCATTTCCACTGTTGTGTGCAGCAAGGTCATTGCCACACCTATGCCTATCTTACAGAGGGGCAGTAAAAAAAAAAAAAGTTCCAGGTGAAAGTGGAAATATCCTTTTCTAGTTCTACACCCTAGGAGGGCCGTCAGGGCTATATTTCAAAAGTTTAGTGGCTTTTAGTCTGCTTTACAATAAGTTTCAGACTTTCACACGCAACCTCATTTCAGTTGCAGACTTTATTGCTATATTTATCACCCTATAAGATGCACTTACCCCCCAAAAGTGTTGGGGGGGATCAGTGCATCTTATGTGAATGTACACATGCGCCCACCCGGAGTCCAGTCAATGGAGCAATTGACGGACAGGCAAGGTAAATGAACCCTACCCACTGTCCCTGCTCTGCCCTCTGGTGCCACACATGCGCCAACACTTGGGTCTGCGTAACAGGTGGACGTGGCCTGCATCCATTTTCCTCAATTGATGTAGGCTATGCCTACCCGCTACCCAGACCCGGGTGTGTGCCGTCCTGGAAAGCAGCAGAGTTTATTTATCCCGTGCCTACCACCCCTCCATCATCTGGCCTCCTGGTGGCCATGGCGTGGATGCAAGGTTCATGCATCCAGCAATCCAGGGGTTGGGTGGGGGGGGGGGGATTCTGCTACACTGCCTATATGGGGAATGGGATAGAGAAATGCCACACTGCCTATATGGGGAATTTGATGAAATACCACACTGGCATTTCTCCATCCCATTCCCTATATAGGCACACTGCCCATGGAGAATGGGAGGGAAAATGCCACACTGAATATGGGAATGGGAAAGTGGGGAGGTCACACTGCCTATAGGAATGGATACGGGGAATGCCGCCACACTGACTGTAATGTGGCGTTTTAGAAAAAATATTGTAAACCAAATGTGCTATTTATTCATATATTCTATTTATTCAATTCATATATTTTTTTATAACCTTGGTGCGTCTTATAGGCAGGCACATCATACCTTGAAAAATACTGTATCCCCCAGCTCAGTTTGGAGTTTGACTCCATTGGGCAGTGTTAAGACATTTAACACAAAATCCGTTACCTTAGCTGGTACAAACCGGATACCACAATGAGAAAGTGGCACTACGGTGAGTAGGAGACCACATGGCTTTTGAGAATGTGGGTCAATTATTTAACATAGTAATACAAATTAGGAGCTAAAGTACATTGAGGGAAATGCAGGATGCCAGAACAAAAAGTAATCCAAAGGCAAGATGGCACTTTTCTGCAATAGGTTGATCTAATGAGCCTTTATATAGAATTTTACTGAGAAGCCACCTATCATTTTAAAGCCATTGTGTGAAACACTTCAAATAAGTCTTTGTGATAATGTGCGTTTACAAAAGATACAGGACCATGCACGCCCTTACTCTCAGACACACAGCTCTAAAGGTGTTGCAAACTAGCCAAACTCCATTGAACTTATGAAATACATTTGGCCAAAGCCCCTGCCAATACTCCCTTCTTAGGGTGTAGAACTAGAAACTGATACTTTTCGAAATGTTCTAGAACACGATTTTGCGGCAGGCCAGTCATTGTATAGGTGTGGCAATGACATAAGTATAAACATGAGAAAACAAGGGGGAATCCCACACTTAAAAAGTTACCAAGGGCACATAATGAGTGGCACCACCTTCAAAAGTATAAGAAAATATCTAAAATTTACATATGTTAAAAAGACATAATAACACTTACACATGTATTCGCCCTGAAGAAGTAGTGCAGGTGACACTACGATACGTGTTGGCATTCAACCTTGTGGGGGTACTCCAGTTTGGTCTGTATACACACCTTTGCTCCGTTTATTTTTATTGTCTTAGCTCACTCTGACTCGCTCTCCTGCTTTATGGTGTTAGTTCCTAATTCTATGGCCAATGGCCCAATCAATAAATATCACGCTTTGTGATTTTTACACTGGTTAGTATCTATTTTGCACATTTATTGCGTATTTTGCACAATTGGGTTAGTTTATGGAGAGCTTATATACTGCCATTTAAATTAAGGGACACTTTTGTATTATGATTTTTATTAGACCACCGGCGCCCCCTAGTGTCTGTCTATTTATGTTTATTTGTGTAAGTGTTATTTCTTTTAACATATGTAAATAAAATTTAGATATTTTCTTATACTTTTGAAGGTGGTGCCACTCATTTTATGTGCCCTTGGTCACTTTTGGGAAGTGTGGGATTCCCCCTTGTTGTCTTGTGTTTGAACTTTTGTTGCTGGGGGCAGTGTGCACACCAGTACATATTTTGATCAGCTGGGAATATTGTATATGGCAAAAAGGCTAGTGCTGCCCATTTAGCTTGTCTAAATTTTCGTAAGTATAAACATGCCCGAGCGGTGGGCTGCCCCAATTAGGGCTTAAGAGCACTTCAGTCATGTTCAGGAATCAAGTGTGTGTTCTTGGGCCACTCCCCCCCCCAAACTTACTTCCATGTATACCTCAATCCCCTCTTAAGATATGCCTCAGTGCTTACACCGCTTAACAGTCACCTGTTTAACGCATAGTTTCACTATGGTGTGCAGCCAAGTAGCTGACCTTTTGGAATGAGATTAGTCAACCCTATAGTTAACGCACAGCACCTTTTTACCTTACAGTTTATTACCAGTGTAGATTTTACAAAAAAAAAAAAAAAAAAAGTCCTCCTACCTTTCCCTTCATGTACTAAATGGTGAATGAGATCTGTAGGAAAAAAAATTTATACTGATGTGAACCTAAGTAATACATTATTTCCTTTAAGCTTCCATAACAGCCACAAAGCTTACTAGATGCTTAAATATGCGAGTCCCCTTTGGCCAGTGGATATTTCTCATAAGAAAAAAAAAAAAAACAAACAAAAACACAGCACTCCAAAATCCCTTTAATCCATACATAAAAAAGGGCCCGATTTATCAAGCACCACTTGCCAGACTATATCACAGAGCTGCAAAATACAATTTATAATCTGTTTACACTGTGTTGCTACACTGCAAGAAACACATGCTTGATAAATCAGGCATAGAGTTATATTCCATAAGTCCAACGTTTCAGGGTTCAGTATAACCCCTTAGTGACATACAACCAAGAGCAAATTGAGGTCACAGAGTTAAATAACCGAAGTAGCCAATAGGAAAAACAAACCCTTCTGATGTCATTATGACATCACTATGACACTAATTTCACTTATGCAAATCAGTATAAATTGTCAAAATGTAAAGAAAAAAAAATTATACATATTATTGCCAAGGTGCCTATACTGTCCCTCCATCCTTGTGCGATCATGCTGAATTTTAGCTGATCCACACCAGGGCACAGCAGAATAACCATATCAATAACCAGATGTGCTGCCCTCCACCTGCTGGGGGAGGGGGGGAGCACAGTGACTGCCTCCTAAAGCAGCCCACATGTCAATGGTCTGTCCCATGGCAGGCTCTCTTAGCGGTGATAGGCCAGGACCAGGGTGGGGGTGCGAGTCCATTATGTAACGATTGGGATTGGATCTTCATGAAAAAAAAAAAAAAACAAAATATCAGAAGGCACTTAATTTCTCCTTACTTTTAATGTTTTCCTGAATGATCTTATAACTGGCAAGGGCACTGCCCCACATTCCTGTGGAGACAAAATATAGAAAAATATATCCACAGACTACTACTAAAAAAGAAAAACTCAAAGAAAAAGAATTTTAAAACAGACAGTAAAAAATAGTTTGGAACGTTATTTTTCCCCAGTGGTGTAGAGGTCACTAACCTTCAAAATAGCACAAGTCATTCTCTGCATTTTTAGATGTTAACTTTCCAGCTTCAAATTTACTTCCTAGAAGCTCAGTCTTTACAAAACAGCCATACGCAGGGAATCCAGATAAGTGTGGAGTAAATTCAAACCAAGCTCCTGAAATGTAAATGTTACCCATTAGATATGGTTTGGGAAAGTTTGCACACAGTATAAAAGGCATGTGTCAATATTTAAAGTTGGAACTCTCTTGCAGTTATGGTCCCCTACAGACAGACCTACATGGCACCATTCCTTTTATCATCTACATAATCCATTAAAACACACTCCACTCACCTTGAAAGTGGATATACCCTTAAATGGCATTTTAAAAAGTTTCCATTATGGTGTGCCAAATGTCTTTAATGTGCTAAGGTTGTGTATTTTTTTCATTTTTTCTATTTGTTCGCAACAGTGATACTATGGAAAACGTTTTGCTAAGGTAAACGCATTGTTTTAAATGAAAAATCAAGATTGGCAAGCAAGAGTGAGGAAGTCTATATAGCTAAAAGGTGGTACTTAAAGTGGATCAACCCCCCCCCCCCCAAACATAACTCAGTCCATTTTTCTCCCCCACCCTAGGGATGTTTTCTGTGCTCAATGCTGCTTGGTATTCCGGTTATAGTGATTTTACATCATCATTTCCCAGGTATGCCATTTGTTTCTGACACCATAATGATATATTATACATACAGCAAGGCATCCCAATTCTGGATGCCCCATAATTATGACAGAACAGCCACTTGTAAAAATGCAAACAAATGGGGCTCAGTTGGGGTACCTTAAAAGTACAAGTATTCCAGAATGCAAATATTTGGGTTCGCCAAGTTTTTTTTTTTTACAAATTTAGTAAAAAAGGACACCATTTCTTAGATACGACTTCTGCATTAAGGTCAACAGTTAGGGAAAAAATAACGTGCATTTATATTTTTGAGATGTAAACAGTTGGTTTATACTATTGCTAATTCCCAGTCAATGGCATCTGATTTACAACAGATTACCGCTTACTATAGCCTTTGTTTAAATATTACCTATTTGGAGAAGGGGAACCCCAGACAAATACAATAAACATTTTTTCAAAAGAGCAAAAATAAGTCATTTAAAAAAGGTGAACATAATCTATGATATCCTAGCAGTATACTTCAAAGTATATAGACAATTTACCAGGATCATTCTTTCCTAAACTCCCTTTTTCAACAGCAGAATAGATAGGATATGGGTTGTCCCCAGTTTCACACCCATCCTTCTGATTGGATAGTTTTTCTTCATTTAGCTGAGAAATAAAAGATAAACATAATATATACATACTAAAGATTTTAAATTTTAACTGAAACATTTGAGTCAGGTTTTGAGTTACACAAACTTACTTGCTTGGTCATGCCATTAACTACAAGGTAGGCCCAGGGGTTGGTCAGTGAGTATATTTCCGCCATAAAGGTATCTTTAACTTTTCGCCATCCCCTTTTCCAGTCCCATGAAGCTTTGAGACGATTACATAAGGTATTCTCCATATATTCCAAGAATGCCTGATCTGACCACTTCTTTTCATTACACAGTGTAGACAAACACCTAAAACGGTTAAGTAAGTTCTACAGAAAATTTTATCTGGGTTTAGAAAAGACAAATAGAAGTACATATAAAATGGCCTTTAATGTCAACCTGTGCCTGCTTGCCGTCAATATGAATTATGTCCCAGAGACAATACTAAATCAATGGCAATAATCATGGCAGCAGCTTCTATCCTCACCTAACCTTTTTGAACTACAACTATTAATGGCTACACAACTTAATGTAAGTGAAAGAAATGTGCCCTGCCCCAGCCACATGACTATGCCAAGGGTCTGACATTAAGGCAGGATTACTTCTATTGCAGATATACCCTTGAAGTCAGATCGATTTCTCCAATGCACTAGCGAGGTGAAGAGGACTGCCATTAGCTGTAAGCGATTTACATTATAAAGCATTCCTGGAATTTAAGATTTCGGGGTGGCTGCTGCCCCTCTGGGCATCCCAAAGCAGGATGCCCAGCGGGTTGAAACCACCCAGGGAGCCTGTAATAATCTTTCCCCAGGCCAATGTCTACGACTAGGTCATTCAGCAAATGGCTCTCATTTCTTTCAATGGGGAATGCGCGTTGCCACATCCCTCTGCATCCTCGGGCTGTAGCATGCTCCCATCCCAGCCTATCTGAAGTCAATGAGAGCCATTGTCCAAGACGAATGACAGTCACGGCACATTGCCCTTACTGGACGAGAGCCTGCGTGTGCCCCGTTGGACCAGGGGGTTGGGTAAGCAGTTACAGGCTTTTAGACAGCAGGGCATCCAAGGAAAGCATTAAAGTCAAATTTTTAAAACTACACTGGAAGGAAATAATGCAATACAAACGTTTTCCCACTGGGTGGCATATTGCGTAGAAATAATTCTGTTTTGCCTTCTGCATAAAAGGGCGTCAGACACCATTTAACTCGGTCTCTGGTTTATTTACCGTAGGGACCTGCAGTGATGAAGTGTACCTACCAGGTTGATCCAGATACCCCACACACATATGTGGCAGCATCCAATAATTTTACTTCAGCTAGTTTTGTAAGTGTACCCAGAAATGCAATCATAGCACGTAGCCCTCCTCCAGATCCCAGAATGGCAATCACAGGCGGAGAAGAATTCTACAAGGAAAACATTAAAAAAAAAAAATGTGAATATAAAAAAAAAAAAAAAATATATCAAACTTTTAAAAATGTAGTGGCGGCTTCAGAATCAAAAAGTGGAACAAAACACAGGAATTTGTCTCTGGAAAACCTCTCAGACCACCACTTTACACTCACATTTTCCTGGTTCCACTGACAGCAGTCAATCCTGACAGTGTCATTCAGCAAATGGCCCTCGTTGACTAGAATGGGGAGCATGTGCTGCTGCATCGCTGGAGGCCTGCACACTTCCACCCCAGCCATCCAAATGGACTGAGTGCACAACGAGAGCATGATGTAGTCATGGCAGGCCCCTCATTAAAATAGAGCCACATGTGTCATTGAAGCAGGAAGCGTTTGTGCACCTGGGGGGCATCCCAAATGGGGGAAGAGGCCAGCTATGAATCTAAACTATTTCCAGTGCCAGATTTCTTCACTTTTTTCTTCAAATATTCCTGTTTTTAAGAAGCTATTTTTAAAGTGGACCAAAACCCAGGATTTTGACTATCCTAGGTTTTGGTCCTTTTCTCTGGTGCACCCCGATCAGGACGTGAAACCCCCCCGGAGCGCCCGAGGAAACTTACCACACCCGGTCCTATGACGCATGCACGACCGCTCGTCCAATCAGCTCGCTCGCCATCTTAGACGGATCACAAATGGCCGATGTGGGCATGCGCCCTGCTAGAGGGACAGTGGGGATGCTCCTACGGGCCGCGCATGCGCAGTTGGACCGGGAAGTAAGGCAAGTGTAGCGGGCGACCTGGGGTTTTCACACAGTAGGGAATCCGGATTTTAGATGCCCGGGGGGGGGGGGGGGGGGGAAGGGAATCTATTGGCCTGGGAATCACTGGGCCGATCCTGCTAGGTTTTGGTCCACTCTAAGCTTGTTATACCACAGTCTGCAGCACAAAATTATGCTGTCACCGAGCAGGATTGTAAAAAAAAAAAAAAAAAAAGGGAGGACAAACACTGGAACATTGGGCTCTCAAACAGCTGTGGGGTATTGAAATGCTAGTTAGACCACAGGTGATTCGTATGCCAATTAGCCATGGACATTTAGGGCCGAACTGCTTTGGAACCACCAAACTTTTAAAGAGATTGCTCATCTCTAATAAATGTTTTAATGTTTGCAAAGAGATTTGTTGCAGCGGGAGGGTGGGAAGGGAGTGAAAAAGGTATATTTCATTTACAGTGTTATGTCTAGCACAAACCCACATCCATGTATTTCTGAACTAAAAGGAGGAACACCCAGGATTTTCACTCCCAGGTGTTGCTCTCCAGCAGGGCATCCCGATTTGGGATGCCCCACTGTGTAACCCAGGAATTACTGCATTAACTCAATTCCAGTTATCCTGTGGTGCATTAATGGGTGCTCAGCCAATCAGAAGCTGAATAGAGCTGGCAGCGCCGTTAGCTTCTTTAAATTGCTCCAAAACCCAGGATTTTGTCGGGCCACAATGCCCACTGCTCTGATTTTACTTGACATTCTCAGGGCTCACACATTGTGTATCATCTCTTATCGAGATGCCCCACAAATGAGGAAATCATTTAAGCTGGTGTTCCCCTTTAAAGAGAAACATAACATTTTGGGATGCCCCACTCGAAACTCTCCAGTTTGCTCATCTCATCTACCCAGCTATTCCGTGGCCCATGCACAGGCTAATATGGCATTCCCTTTTCTCTGGCAGCTGCATGCACCTGTTTTGGGCCTATTTTAATGGCTGGTGCCCTCAGGCTGCTGTTAAACCCCCGATTGCCCCCTGGTATACTTAATCCCATGCCAGTACCCATGCCAAATATTTGTGAATGGCTGTCATGGGCTTGCCAAGCTAGAGAAGTACTGGCGGGGGGTGCCCAGTACTCCATTCCATGTATGATAGATTACTAAATGACAACCCATGCCGGTTAGCCGTGTTACCTGGCAACCTAGCCCCATTGGAAGAAAGCTGAACAGGCACAGTGGGATCACAAGATTAGAATACCAGCCAAACAGGCAGGTTGCACATACACAAAGATAAAGCGCACCTGAACCCAAGAACTTGAAATCACCCAGGGGTGCCAGCAAGAAGGGACACTCCCTGCATGTGGTGAAACATACTAGTCCCAGGCCATTTTTTACCTAAATACAAGTGTTTCATTTTTGCCAATCAGTATCTGAGGCTCAGGAAATGTAGGTAGAAAGTTTCTGCCACAGATGCATATCATTTCTATTTGAAGTGCATCTTAATTATCAAGCATTGGAGACTCTTACCTCTGAAACAGTAATGCCTAATGTCAGAAGTGTGTCCGTGACTTTTTTCTGCCTTGCCTTGACAGAGGAGACTTCCCCTTCTGATCTGCAAAAATCCAAAAACACGCCACAATGTTTATCCTTTACAGACAAGCCATAATTTCTTGCAGACCATTATGGTGTTCAACAATGCAATCTATGGGGCCCCATTAGGAATCTCCCAGGTATCCCTACTACATAGATGATCCTAATTGGCTTGAAGTATATCCTAGAACAAGTCATCCAAATCTATGGGTTCAGCGATACCAGTTATTTCACAGTGGACTTGCTTGTCTCACACCCTTTGAATGTGTAATGGACCAAAAATACACAAGTGCTTTTGTGAAACTTGGCCCCATGTTCATGAAACTTTAGTTGTGTGTGGGTTTTTTTTTTTCACCAACTTTGCCCTAACCAAGGTAACGGCTACTGCTGGAGGGACTTATCTGGCTGTTAAAGTTCTACGTTACCCTTAGGCTGAGAATTTGAAGGTGAAACGAGCCCCAAGGTAGGTGGTCGTGGTAGCACCCACACCTCGTGCCATCTTCCTCATCTGATTGTACCATGCCCTTTACAGCCATTAGAATCACCTGTGTCTTTACTTACCAGGTCTTGTGGAGAACCTTGGGAACCAAGAATCAAGGATAGCGGAACAAACACATACACAAGCTTTCCATTTCTACAATCTTGACTTTGCACATCCACTGCATCTGGACTCTGGGATTCAGCGAGAACATGTTTACTTTCCCGCTTTTCCTTCTTTTCCTTGTGGCAAACAAGTCTATTTGGGAATGGGGGGGGGGGGGGGATTTGCTGCAAAACCTTGTTTTTGGGGCTCTGCCCAGATCAGAAAAGGGTAATAGGCATCCTTCAGATCAAGCATTATCCATGTTTTTTGAGTTTTTTGTAGAATATACACTTGTTTAGGGGCTTTAGCTTTACAATAGGTCTATAAGAATTTGGTTTTTGAACTGGGAATATGGAATAGCCTGAATACCCCCTTTTTGGGACACCAACTTCTTCACCTGATCCAAAACTGCTTACTTTAGTAAGGGGCATGGGTGTTACCACTAAATGCTTCCAAGGCGAGCACAGGATCGCCATCTTTTATCCAACACTGATAAGCTCTGGAACCCAGCTATTGTGATTTAATTTTGTGCATGGGAGAAAGTCACCCCCAACCCCCATGGAGTCACTGCTTGGAGGTTGTTGCCTCACTCCCCTTATTGAAGGCGTTATATGAACCCCCCAGTTTTATTCTTTTGGAAAGACCACTTGGTATCCAATGATCCTACAATAATACTCTTCTGATCCTCCTGCAGGACACAGGAAAACCACTGATGGATGAGTGGAACACGAAGTTTATACTCTTCTGGTTTTCTTGTCCTTTCTAGGGAGATCCAGTCTCACCTTTGTCATGGATTGCAAGGGAAAGAAAAGGCTATGACCCATTCCAGAACTGTTCTGCTTGAACAAACAACTCTTCCTTCAAACCGTGTTTTCATAAAGGAGGTGTACTATAATCTATAGTCAATAGTTACTTACATTAAAGGATTAGAGGGTCCAACCACAATATCCAAACTCTTCTGCGTAGATAGAAAATAAAAATGAAAAGTTGGATACAAGGGCAAACAGATCCACAAAGCATTCTGACAAACATTGTATAGCAAAACCCATTATCCAATGCCAGTTTTTAGAGTAATAAATGATTTCTTAGATGAGATCAATGCAAATGAACCATTCAGATTTAGATGCATTCTTTGCACTCTTCACACCTGGCCACACTGCCTAAAAACAAATACACAATAGGAAGTAATGGTGATGTTCGGTATGTACATTGCAGACGAGTACTGTGACAGTTTATGTAATCAATGATATGTAAAGACATCTGGCTTTAAAGTGATACTGCAGGCAAAAGTAATTGTTACAGTATTGCATAGGGCACTGGCATTGAAGTAAACAGTTTTCCCATTTTTCAAATGAAGAGGAAATGACCGAGATATCGGGTTTACAGGTTCAGCCAACGACCTCTCTCAGGGGTGTATCTGGGGGGGGGGGGGGGGGGGGGGCATTTGCCCCGGGTGCAGCAGGTCAGGGGGGCACCATTTCAAATCTTTGCCCCAGGTGGCAGAAAGCCTAGCTACTCCTCTGTATTTTTCATCCCATCTTCCAATCAGCTCAACAGAGCAAGTCAGGATTGCTGGTCCCCCTCCTTCAGATATTTGTCCACTTGTTTAAACTACTTAAAGCTGACGTACGTCTTGCAGTCCAACAGTGAAATGGAAGCATAAGAAGGAGCTGAAAGGAGCTACCTACCCCTTCTGGGCTTTAGATCTGCAGGAAACCACCATCTATTACCCTTTAGAGAAAGTCCTTAACTTCTGGTCTCCTTTAAAATCAACGTTCTCCAAGTAGGTGTTTTAATCCCTGGTGTTAGAGCAGATCCTATAATATTTGATCCCCTCACTGAATATGGTGGATCTCTGGATCTTTTTAGATGTAAACCCTCATAAACACCGTTCTGTAGGCATGCCTATTTATAAGTTATTGATAGAGGTTTAGCAGACATTCTGTCAGACAGGAGTGCACACTGCATGGGGAATCAAGTGGATCACAGTCTACATGGAATCAGGTAGGTAAAGGCTTTAGAGCGCATCCCTAAAGGGTCTAGCTCTATTCTAGCTGAATGAGGTATACAGGGGTGAGGTGTCTTGACAACTCTCCTGTAAACCTATTAGGAAGCCGTCTCCCCTTATTTAAACATGCACTCAAAGTTTAGGTACAGTAAAGACCCACAGCAACCAAAGTGGGTCAGTGTTAGCAAGGCTCAGAGTGACTTGCACACCCCTTGTTACATCATCTCTATTGACTTCAGGTCCTGACATCTACGCCTTTTCTTTGGAGCAATCCCTGGATGTGCCAACAGAAGAATCTTTATTCCTCAAATGCTTCTGTCTGGACCATTTGTTCCTATTGCTTGGCTACAGCGTAGCAAGCCCTTACCCTTGGGGAACCATGTTAAGCATTTCTGCAGCCACCTGGAATACAATTCCATATTTATAAAATGCCTGCATGCATCTAGCCTTAGGCATAATCAGAAAGGTGGAGAATGTTCAGCAGAGTTCTGCAAGGGTTGCAGCTGTAGGCATTAATAAAGACAGGGTTGTGACACCTAATTTGCTGGAAAATGGTGGATGAGTACCCAAGAAACCTCCTGACACATGTGATGTGGGGCTTTATCTCAGGAACAGTAATTTTTATAAAGGCAGAGTAGGATGAAGCATCTGTGAAATACAAACTGACTATTGACTCTTAATATGTACGCCTGGCTAATCCATTTCATTTACAGAGTGCATGTGTCCATCAAATACTTACTCCACCCAAGTTGATTTACCAACCTTACCAATGTACAATGCCAGAATTGAGCAGGTGGAAGAACATGTCGACATACCTGTTTGGTAACCAGCATTACATACAACTGTGTAGAAAGGTAAATTGTTTAAGCCCTGTACTCCTGCCGTTTGTCCTGTTTAGAACCCAAGCAGGGTTTAAAATGTGTCAACAAGTTTCTGATTTTTATCATTGTCTGATGAATTGCCGGTTGGAGTGAATCTGGATTGCATTTTATGGATATCTAATAAAAGGTTACGTTTTAATTCCACTGATGTTCCCTGGTCATTTGGAGGTCTTATACAATATTGAGGGGCCAGGTGTGCAGAACATATACAGCACTTTTGGGTAAGCTAAAATACTGGTTCTATTACATTCCACTGTCTGGAAACCTGGTAAAATGCAAGCCAGCGTGCTTTTCTTAGCCATCTCTGCATGCCGCAGCAATGGACTAGACCTTGGAAAATTCAGGTTGAGGACACCTGTATATAATATTGTTTGTCATATGAGGGCCCCCCCCCCCCCCCCCAACACGTTGCAGCATTCTCCAGTGGCATCAGCCTATGCTAGGTTCCATCAGCATGTTGAAAAAAACATTTCCAGGCCAGATATTGATATAAGACCTATGGCACTCACAGACTAAAACCAACATGGCCTACATAGTCACTCACCTCGTTGTCCTCCATAGTAAAAGACTACCTGCAAGAATCAAAAAATGTATTAGTGCAGCCTAGATAACCAAAACATATCCCCATCATTCCCAATAAACGGACGTGGAACATTGTTTAAATTAAGTTACCAAGGATACTTGAATGCAAACTTTTTTAAAAGGCAACACCTGTCAGCATCCAAATTCACCTACTTCCATCTCTGCTAGGTTCAACTCACCACTCATGTGCCGACAGTAAAAACTAGAGGCACAACAATGCACTTATTTCTTTACTATGATGTATGTAAAGCACACAGTGCTCTTACATAACTGCTGCCACTCCCATTGTTTCTAGTTTTTTCTCTGAATCTCCAATGCTCTAATACTTTTACAAATAACTTGGAACTACAGGGTCTTTCTAATAAATGTATTGAAGTTTGGGAGAGTTCAATGTCAAGCCTGAGACAATGAGACCACAATCGGGCTTGCCTTTAGTATAACTTTAAATTTCATGGTGATGAATGGTGGAAATGAACATGATTTTCAAGGCCCTCCGCAGGTAAAATTTCAAAAAGCAATATAGTTACATAATGTCCCCCTAGGATTGATCCATTCTAGTCCCACTAGCTGCAGCTTGCCGTTTCTGCACTCTGATGCCTTTACTACCAGTAGTGGCCTACTTTTACACTTCACTCTGCTAAAAGCTCAAAAATAATAGTAAATGGTTATTGTAAAGTGCAGGACTGGAGAAAAATCACCCTGCAGCAATGGGTCAGGTTGGCATCCATGACATTAACTCTCCTCCTGGCAAACCAGCATTGTATATCCATTGTGTTATTCATGAGGTGATGGCCTACATGACAGGAAAGGGCTCCTATAATCAACCCCCAAACATTGTGCTGTCCTTACATACAGGGAAACATTTCCCCTCTTTATTTCTGGTCATTAAAGTGGACACCAAATGGGTGTAATTGTATGTGCTGGAGCATACGTAATGCCCTCACATGGACTGACACCAGCAGTTTACATGGTGGGGGTTGGGCAATTGTATGCAGGGGGGGGGGTGCATAATCAGTCCTCACACATGAACCAATGCTCTTTTATTGTATTAAAAAAACAAAAACAAAACAAAAAAACGGAGCATAAATGTTCAGAGACCAGCTTCTTTCTACTATACATCAGACCAGATCCTCATTATTTCAGGCGGGCCAGCGCAGCAGACGATGCCCTAGTTGTGGGCTGAAGCACATTCTGTGTGTACACAATCTCTAATAGCGCCCAACCAGATGCATCCAATACATTAGACAAAACAATAACCATAAATACAGTTTAAGTATACACACTAACCTACTTACATAGCTTTGTAGGGGGTTACTGTAGGTACATTCATAACAGATGGTGTATAGCAGCCAGAAAGAGCATGTCACCATACACAGTGCTATAGGCTACTGTTACAACATGGTGATGCATTTGCACTGGGGATGTCCTTTATAAATCACTTGCACAAATGCAAATACATTTTGCAAGTGAAAGCAATGCAGGAAATTGCAAGCACTACAGTATTGCTGCAAAAACACAAGATGCCCATAGTTTACTATAGATATCACTTTCTTATGGATTTCTTAATTTGCCATTGTGTGGGTCTTCACAGCCATCAGGGAGGTCAGATGACAGACCCTCCACATTTTCAATCCCATTATCAGACTCCTACATCCATATGGTGCTACATAATAGATGCCTACAAGTGATCATTACTGCCTTATTCCCTGTGCCCCCCCCCCCCCCCCCAAGTGGTCCTATGCCCCATTAGCAGACTGGAAGATCTGTACCTATAACTCAAGGCAGACACAATTCTCCATTTAAATATTAGTCACTGGGTTCCCTTCACATTTCAATGCAATAAAACATATTAGTGTAGGTTACAGTTATACTGGGTAAAAAGCTATCTAAATGAATTATATCTCAAGCCTGAAAGAGGGTCAGAGATACACAGGTAGAAACTCATAACACCCCAGTATAGTACATTATCCAGTCTCTGCTACAACTCTCCATTATACATCAATGCACTCACAGCCACTAAGTCCTGCTTGAAACACAAATGAATGCTGCCGAGTGAACTATATAAGACCAGTCCACAGCTGTGATCAGTTAATCCAGAATTTAACCCATAATGGAAGCAATGCTGATGATTCTGCTTAAAGAGAACCTGTCATTTGGAGAAACATTGCAGTGCACCGCATGAAACAGGCAAGGCTTTTGTTGCAATTTGGCTATGGGAATGTTTGAACCGGGCCTGAGAAGCATAGGTTTAGGTTAGTGCTGAATAGTAATAAAGAATATGATTTCATTAAATCAAATAATGAATTATTAGAGGGCTTGCAGTTGACATTTGTAAAGATGTACATTTTTTATAGTCACACAATTTTCATCTTTTGATCAAAATTTTGGATCCTTTGGAAGGGGAATTTTACTAAGAGGCTGATTCACTGCTAACGCCAGGAATCGGCAGATTTGCGTCTTTATAGCGGCACTTACAGCGACCGCTAGTAGACGCTGTAAGCGGGTATCGGGTGCTATAACAGAGCACCTCAGTCGATGTAGTAACCTGCCCTGCATTGATGAATGTGCTGTATGTTGGGTGCTCTAACACTAGTTCAGCGCGCGAAAGGTAGCGCCAGCTCAGTGTAACCAACTCTAGGCGCTCCACACCATACTTATCAAAAAAGGACACACACACAGCGCCGGCACTCTAAATCTGGTCACTATAGCATAGAGCGCCAGACGCTGTTTGATTAAAGTCTGTTTTTGAACACATATCCACCTGTAACAAAGCGAAAACACATGGAATGACATTGGTGTAACATTGTGACATTAACACTTTAGTGCCAGACCTGTAATGACAATTCTGCATAAAAGTATAAAAAGTCAAAAAAGTTTCTAAAAATGTTTGTTTGTAGCCAGGAGAGCTCGCACAATGATTTGAGCAAAAAAAAAGAAATAAATAAAATAAAAATGTCAAATGTAAGCAAATGAACGCCCATTGAAATGTATGGGAGAGCGACACTAAGCGAAAGGTAATGCATGGAGCTCTGGAAGCTAGAGCGCAGGCACTATACGCTGAGCCGCCTGTAATAATACATGTGACACTACATGGCACTGTTAGAGTCGCTCACCAGATTCGCTTTCATAAATGTGGTTTTGCGTACAGCGCCCGGCGTTCACCAGACGATGTCTGCCGCTACGGGGCTATCCCTTCTTAAAAACCCCCTAAATGTACTTGTACAAGTCACCTGACCACCACACAACCTACCGTATGTACAATCTTTGTAATACAATGTAGACATTCACGTCTGCAAGGCAGTGCACCTTCCACTGGGATGCCCCTGGGGGGTAAACAGACCTTTAGTCATTATTGACCAGAGGATCACTTTAGGGTAGTGCACACAGGGGCAGCTTGAAAGCTAGGCCGTATTTAGGAGATTTCTATATCAGCCCCTGTATTTCTTTTAGGACAATTATTCTCTCATTTTAGTTATTGATAGAGTGCGATAGGTTAGTTTAGTTTATTATCTCACCGTTTTTTTTATGTAAGTAACCCTGCATCGCTCTAGTCTAGTCACTTGATGTTTGATTACCTCAGAGAGGACAAAGGTGCAAGTGGGGCAGCTTTAAAACCAGACAGTATGTGGAGATTTCATATTTCAGTTGCTGTGTTTCTTTTATTACAAATTTTTCTGTCATTTTAGTGATTGAGTGCGATAGGTTAGTTTAGTTATTATTTAGTTCTCTCATCGTTCTTTTTGGTGTAAGTATCTCTGCCTCACTCTAGTCTAGTCACTTGCTGTTTGATTACCTCAGAGAGGACAAAGGTGCAAGTGGGGCAGATTTGAAACCAGACAGCGTGAGATTTCTTTTTTCAGCCGCTGTATTTCTCTTATGACAAGTTTTATCTAATTTAGTTTGCATTTTTCTTTTCTCTTACTCATTGAATGAGTGGAGAGAGTTAGTATCATTTGTCTGTGCCAGGGAGCTCTATCCTCACGTGCTGTGTTGGTACATCAGAGAGGAAATTTATTTAAAGGTACCATTAACCTTAAGAAAACAACAAAAGGTCATGCACAGAACAAAGTGCTTGACTAAAGCTTAGTATTTGCCGTGGCCCCGTCCTGTATCAGCCACAGTACATGCCCAACTCCATTTACTGACATGGCAGGAATGCACTGTGGGATCACCGGAAGGTACGTTTTTCCATGCTCATCTACCATAATCTTCTGCATGGCAGGTATGCAACAATGATTTGTTTTTACACTTAGCCTGGACAATCCCTTTAACATTAACCCCAAAATGCAAAACTACACATCATGGCTTGCATACCACAGCTGGACACAGTTACGTGGCTTGATGCAGGAACACAGATATACCAGGTACACAGCTGGATGCAGGAAAAGTCTGTTGGCACAGCAAGGAATATATCTAAATGAATGGACAGGCTGAAAGCAGGACTGAAAAAAGAAACATTACTGTATACTGGAGCACTGGTGGAGCCATGCGGGATATTCCCTACTTTGTAGGATGCTTTAAAGCCAACTCACATTAGACACAGGATTAACCTGAGGGTGTATGTCTGCTTTAACCCCCAAACATTTCCTAACACAGCCGAGCCTTTTGTTTCTAAAACAGGCCCAAGTTAAGGATCTCGTTGGTATCCCCATGTCTCGGAAGCTGCACAGCTGTCCTTCAGCATTGATCTGATGCTCTGCCAGAGGTCTCAAAAAAATGGGCACCCTTGGAAGTGTTGGTCACTGTTTATGGAAGAGGTCATTGGCAATCTCCCTTTACACTCATTGCTTGCTGGGCTGGTAGTATAGGTCAAAATAAGCCCTACTGCCACACACAGTGTAAGAATAAATAAAACCATGGTCCATCATTTGAACTTTAGAGAGAAAGCGCAAGTTGGGTGCATCTGATCCATAAGCCCTGGCCCTGAATATGAGCATTTCCAAGTTGCTGGCTTTTGAAATGCTCCCATTGGTAGAAACTGACAATTTTAAAGCTCTAATGGCAGTGGTTGTTCCACAACATGCCATTCCCAGCTGCTACTACTTTTCTCGCCAGGCCTTCCCTGCCCTGCACCAACAGATTGTAAAGAAAATAAAATGTGCATTGGCAATGCTATTAGTTCCAGTGTCCACCTCACCACTCACATGCTGACAAGTAATCTTGGCCCCATCTCTGGGCATTTTGGCACATATTCTTCCACCACCAAGGATTGGTGGACAACAGTCGGTGCCTCCTGTTGCCTTCTCCTCCTACTCTGCTTCCTCCTTTCCTCCTTTTTGTGGCAGCCTTATGCCAAGCCGGATTGAAGCACATCCCTTGCCTAGTGCATGTGCTCAACTTTGTGGTGCTGAGCTTACTGGCCCATTATCCAGAGATCCTGGAGCTGCTGAATAAAGTGTATGCACGCACTTTCGGCTTTCCCCCTTGCTGCTGCTCGCTTGTGTGCACTACAGAGGAACTTCCACCCACCACCTCGTATGTGACTTGCCAACCAGGTGGAATTCCACTTTGTATATGCTGGAAGGGGTGTGTGAAGAGCAGCAGGCAATAGTGGAGTTCCATTTCCAGTTGAAGTGCAGACCAAAAGCACTTCACCACCAACGAGTGCAGTGCTTTCAGTATGCAATCAATATAATGAACTTTATCCCCATCCTTTGCCTGCTCGAAAAAACTAGAGATGAGGGATCCGGAACCGGACAATTACATCCGGAAGTCTGTGTTTGGGGCGGACGCAGAATTTGAACACAGACTTCTGGCTGAAGCCCAAAGTTCGGTATGACCCGTGCTAATTGGCTCATAAACCAGCTTCACCTAAGGTTGCAGAAACAGGAAGCTGCTGTTTCTCCTGCCCAGTCCTCTCCTGCTCTGACCGATCCTCTTTTGCTGGCATTAGAAGTGTCCTCAATCGTGGGAGCCGGCAGTTATCTTTCTGTGGCCCCACTGTGGCCAATTTCAAATGATGCTGCTGCTGATGGCGTTGCCGTTCCACCGTGCTGACATGGGTGAATTTAGGCAGCCTACTTTTGCTGCACACTCTGCACCCCCCACGACAGGCACCCCCCCAAAGTTCGGGTCCCCACTTGATTTCAATGGGGACCATCGGATATGGTGGTACAAAGAAGTAGACTTTGACTTGCATGGTGAATGACTATCTATCAACACGTCTCTTGGAACTAAGTGATGGATCTTCCCTGTTCAATTTCTGGGTCGCTAAATTGGACCCGTGGGTAGAGCTTGTCCTTTATGCCTTGGAGGTGCTGACCTGCCCTGTGGCAAGTGTCCTATCAGAACGTGTGTTCAGCACCACAGGGGGTGTCATCACCGACAGGAGGATCCACCTAGCCAACTTGGACATCCTTACATTCCTTAAGATGAATCAGGTTTAGACCCCTGAGACTTGGCTGTGCCAGCGGCTGAATGAGTGGTTTTAGTGTTGGCTACCTCCTCCTCTACCTCTTCTACATACACTGCCACATCCACCTCCTACAACTCCTCCCCCTCCCCTTGACACCTGTGTCCTCTGACACCTGTGAAAAATGTCAGATTTTATTTTTATTTTTAATGTATTCATGCATGTATTAATTTTTTTTGTTCTTTTTTTTTGTTTTCTGTTATTGTTTTAAGTACTTCATTTTCATGTTTTAATATATGTATTTATTTATTTTTTATTTTTTGTTTTCTGTTTTGTTCTGTTTTGAGTACTTTCCCTAGCCCATTTTGTCGCAGGGCAATCACCCTGGTCCTCCCCTCGATTTGCAGCCCTCTGGCCCTTACTAACCCCATTTTACAGCCATTTTTGGGCCCCCAAGTTTGGGGCACTTGTGTCTTCTCTTCTTCTGCTGCAAATGTCAGGACAGACAAGCCACTTTAGCACATGTCTGAGAAGACACTTGCAGCAGGGCAGACAATCAGCAGGGCAGACAAGCCTCTTTAGCATATATTGGGCAAGTTCTGGCCACTGGTTCATCTTGTAGTCTATGGGGCTTGCATCTAACAGCGGGGTTGCCCAATCAGAAGCTGTAAAAAAAAAACATTGTGACATCTCTGTTACACAGCTTCGCCACTGGTGGTAGTACTACCACTGCTTCTTGCTAATTAGTATTGGTTCAAACTTTTGTGAAAGATTCAGCTCACTTATGTGCCTCAAAGAGCCTACCAATAAGGCCCTGATTCCCGTTGGTCCAGTAGAACATTGCTGTGTTCCCCATACATGCACAATGACTGGGGTTTTGCCATAAATAGAACATTTCTTGAATAAAACATGATGGGAATGAGTGGGAATCTGCCCATTTAGTTTAAGCATCTTCCCTGTTAGCATTTGTTAATGATCTACTGCTGTTGATGTGGTTGAAAGAATGGCTGCCCTTCCTCACTTTCCTCCCTGTGCATGTTCATTCAAGGCAGAAGAGCAGGGGTGTAACTATAGGGGGACAGAGGGTGCACCCACAAGGATATGGAACCCCATCACTGTTTTTCTCTTATGATATTGAGTACAGAAAAAGGCATTCTTTTTTTCCGTCTTTGTTTGTCTATTTGTCTCAGTTTATCTAAAACATTTTTAGATATTCAGTGTTCATACCAGGGCCTATTCAGATTTAGTTCCGCCATTGCAGGAAAGGATATAAATTGTGTAATTGATGATTGACTGATCATGACCATTTTGGCTAAAAGCCACATCCTTCATCACCAGCCACATCACAGAGGTGATTGCCCCAAACTTTATAGAGCACAATAGGTCTGCTGATGGCATATTCATTTCAAAATATATAATATAGAATTCCTGTGCTATGGGGCTAGATCAGAATGGCGAATATGAGCTTACATGGCCTTTTCTCCCAGTTGCTGTAAGCCTGTATATTTATTTATGAATGATGTTTAACATAACGAGATACATAACATGAGCTAGGAAAGGTAGGTGTGTAAGGTTCCAGAAATCCAGGACTCTTATCAGGTCAGGCCTGTTGTCACACAATCTTGTCTGTCTGAAAATTGTTTGGAGTGAGCCATGTACCAGGTTTGAGAGATATGGCAGGGCTGACCAAATTTCCACTAGACCAGAGGTTCCCAACCAGTGGTATAAGTACTACTGATGGTACTCGAGAGCCATCTAGTGGTACTCCACAAGGTTGTAGTCTGGCCTGTTTCCTAATAGACCTGAAGAAGGTATACTTTACCCAACTCTTATTTTTTCAAAAAGTAAAAAACTGCTCCAAATGTTGATGTTAACATGGTTTTAGGTGACTGGCAATTCATGTGTTTGACCCAGGTGGTACTTGAGATGAATCACAAAATGGAGAGTAGTATTCAATAACAAACTGTATGGAACCCCTGCACTAGACACATTTTCAGCAGACGGGTAGGTAGGCGGGTCAGCAGGCAGGTAGATGAGCAAATAGGTAGTTAGGAGGGTCAGTGAACAGGTAGGTGGGCAGGTCAGTACATCAGTAGGCAGGTAGGGGAAAAAGCAGGCAGACAGCGGCCACCAGAACCGCTGCTCCGAGAACACTGTCCATCCTCTGCTGGGAAGTTTGCTCATGGGGGTCCTGGGCAAGTCAAAATGCAGTGCAAATGCCTGTGCTGCACTGCATTGCCATAGACATGTGTCTCCTGCTTTGGCAGCATTTTGAGGTGAAAACGCTGCATTCAGCAAAATGCAGCACTGAAAGACAAACTGTTCAGATAGGACAAGAGCACACACATGAGGAAGGTGAGTTATTACCAGTGCCCTGGGGGGTTTCACATAGCAGGGCATTCCGATTCAGATTATTTTAGATTCCGGGATGGGTTATGTTCCACTTTAGAAGTGCCTGAAAGGCCTATGTGGACATACTGTGAACCTTTTTATTCTGCTTTAAATGGAAAGTCCAGGCAGTGGTAATAAGCAAGGCGCTCACTTGAAGCCTTTCCCATGTACCTTTATTTCCCACAGCACACTGTAGATGCCGAACCAGGTCTCCATACTTTTTCTCATCCAAATGTGGTGGCACAGCTTGCCTCTAATGGCTCCAAGCATAAGCAAGCCTGGCAAGTGAGACCATCATGTCTTTCTGGACTCACGAATGCTGAGAGCATGTGCGACCACATTTGGAGCGTGGTCCTAAAGGAACAGAATAGAAATCAGGAACACATTGTGTTGACCTGCTACAGAAACTAATATTGCACTGCAGAAATTGGAGGAGAGGCACATGGGACAGGCTTTACTGCATGGGCTTTAAAGCTAAAAAATGCTTATGAGCTTCATGCTTTTTTTAAGCAGATCAAAACCCAGGATTTTCTCTCTCCTGTGTTTTGATCCACTAGAGAAAGGCATCCCGATTTGGGATACCTCACTGTATAAACCCCTGAAGTCACTTTATTACAAGATTAAAAATTTAGTAACATATGCACGATTTTGGTTTGTTAGCCATGGCCAAGAACATCTTCAATGTTTCAACTCTCTAAATCAGACATGCGCAACCCGAGGCCTCTGGGAGAAATTTCTGAAACATTAGTATGGTAATCAATGAGGATTGGAGATATGGCTAGGATATGGGAAGGGCTATAACTTTAGGACCAATCTAATCAGATGACTAAGGCATCCAGCATGCATATTGCTAACGTGTTGTAAATGAAACCCCCTGATAGTTTTGCCAGAGCTATACTTGGGCAGAAATAAAAATAGCTCCAAGTTTTGTCCTAGCACAGAGCTGACCTTTACAGTCTGCTGTTGCTGAAAAATATTCAGCCTGTGTGGCAGAAGCCCGTGCACTTTTTCCAAAGACATCCAAAAGTTTACCTTGGTGCTTGGATCTGTCTCTGCTAAAGGCAGACTAGGGACATTTTCAGGAGATTTGTGGACTGTTGGGGGTAAATGAGGTAGTGATGATAGTGTATGTCAGGATTGTGTAAGTGTGTACACTATGTATGTGCATGTGTTTGTTTGCAGGGTTAGTGTTAAGAGATAGTAGGCATGAGTGATTTGAATGTGTTTGGTATCGATGAGTGGGTTATATTGGGTGGGGGACATTTGGCTGTATTTGAGATTAAGTAGTAGATATCTACAGTGGCGTGCTTTGCCACCACCCAACCCATGCAATTGCATGGTGCCCACCGGAATTCTGCTGAGTGGACACTGAAAGTGGCTGGTGTCTTACTGTAATACTGGTGATGCTGACAGTGGCACGTCTTCACGAGAAAGAAAACTGCTTCTCTCCATCATTTGTTCTGTTAGGGTGTAGGCTGCGCTGGCTAGCCTGTCCTCCTGCATAGAGTGGAACTCCTCAACCCTGGAGACCACTCTTAAGAAACTATGACGGGTACACAAGGTACAATTTCCCAGAGTGATCTGGTCGTTTTATTGTTACAGCTCAAATTTATACAACACAGCACAAAGGAATATTCAGAAACCCCTATAATCTAGTGATGAAAGCTAAACTAGGTGGTCTCGTCATGTCATGTAATTTCCAAGAAATCACATGCTTTCCGAGAAATAAAAACGTAACTCTTGGCAGCTACATGCCAAAAGCATTTCATCAAATGGTTTCTAGGATATGAAAACAAAATGGATGCTGTTCACCCAAAGCAAAAGCCATTTATCCCTTCAGTTCCTTTTTCATATTTTATTTTGTTATGTAAAAATGCCTTTGATTAGGGCGCCCAGACACGACTTTGCCTGGGGCCAACTATAAAAAATAATCCATGGGTATCTACATTTATTAAAATCTTATTTATGGCAAAGAACATTGAAAAAAAATCTGCATCATTTAAATTCATTGTGGCTCATGATCAGCTACCAAATCATGTATGTGCATGCGCTTCAAAAGGTTGAGCAGCTCTGCAATAAATGCTTTACAAATTTTCCCTACTTTGCCGTCCTTTTTTTAATCCATGCTTTTATTGTGTCCTGTATCTGCTCAAAGCTTCTCTCTACATTACTCTTAGCTACTTCCAAGAGCTGGATAACCTCATGATGATTATAGGAATACTTTGCAGTGGCGTAAGTTTCCCTCATTTCATGTACTTTTCCTAAAAAGCAAAAGAAACATTTTAATTATTAGAATGTCATTGTGGTGTTTACGAAAAAAAAGTTCTCCAATACTTTTAAACACATTCAAATAATATATACTAATGATGACCTTACACAATACAATATTCATACTATCGTAGCAATAGTCTGTAGTATAATATAATAGTATAAGAGCCACAATGTGACAATTTGTTCACTCAATCATACTGCAGATAATAAACATGACATCATAAACATAAAAAAACGATCCACATGTCCTACTATGTATTATTTTATTATATATATTGCTAACGTATTCCATGTACTGTGCAGAATGTAATGCTATGATATTTATATATTGTGGTAAGGTGCAAGGGCCCGTCATTGACGGAAGGTATGTGGCACCAAGGTACCTGGCCTTGGTGCAGTAAAACCGTGTGTTTTGTTTCCCAGCATCAGCTGCTAATGGCAGTCTGGTGCTGAAGTTAGTATAGCTGAAAGGCTAACCTGGGACGGTTTTACTGGGATGGAGTAGAGCAGGGTGGGACTCCATCCCACTACCCAGGTCCGGGTTTTACAGGCCGCATAAATAGCCTGGGGAATCAGCTGTGCACTGTCTGTGACTGGAGCTCACTTGTGGAGTGAGACTCTGTGAGCCAGGCGGTTTCATGCGGACCCAAGGTGGATTCGGTTGCAAAGCAACAACTTTGTCCAAGGACTAGAAACGCTGTTTGCGTGTCTGATTGACTTATGCTGCATTTTCCTGAAAAGGTGATGTAACCCGAAAGGGCATATGCTTTTATGGATTTTGGTGTGAATAAACACGGACTTTAAGTTTGACTTTTCACCTCTGAGCCTCTATACTGCAAACATGCTGCTGTCTACCAGAGCTAATCATCACATTTGGTGTCGGATGCGGGCAAAGCAGTGAGGCCGTTGCTAGGAGCAACCGGCGGAAACGTTTTTTTTTTGTGTGCATGTCCTACATTAAGCCTGCCAGGCTGCTACCTGTGACCGCAGACAAAATGGAGGCTGTCGTGAAAGCGCTCATGGAGGCGAATCTGCAGCAGCACGAGGCCAACAAGCAGCAGCGGGAGACCAACAAGCAGCAGCAGGAGACCAATCAGCTGCTATTGCAACATGTGATGGCGCTGCAAGCTGCAGGAGCGCCCAAAAGTGTCCCTGATGCCCGGAAAGCTGTCCGCTTGGTGCTTACAAAAATGACCCCTTCGGATGACGTTGAGACCTACCTGGCGGTGTTTGAAAAGGTGGCTGCAAGGGAGAAGTTGCCACATGACCAGTGGGCTGACGTCATCGCTCCATTTTTGGCATCTGGACCCCAGCAGGTGTTGTTTGATCTTCCAGATGACCAAGCCGCTGACTATCCGACTCTGAAGGGTGAGATACTGGCCAGACTGGGGGTGAATGTGTGGGTTCGGGCTCAGCGGGTGCATCAGTGGAGCTATCAGTCGGCAGAGCCCGCCAGACCCCAGTACTATAAACTGCTGCACCTACTGCAAAAATGGCTGCAGCCAGACTTATTAAGCCCCACTGCCATGTTGGACCGCTTGCTGGCAGACATGTTCTGGAGGGCTTTACCGCACCCTCTCCAGCACTGGGTTGGCCAGGTATCCCCCGGCAAAGCTCTAGAGATGGTGGACCTAGTGGAGCGATATGAGGCCACCAGGAACTTGCAAGGGGGCTCCACGGGGAGGGATTCGGGGAAACCCCGGAGGTCCCCGACCCAGCCCCGGCAAGTGGCGTTCCCTAAACCCCCTCAGGACCTACCCCCCAAAGTCCCTGCCCCGGTGTTGTGTTGGGGGTGTAAGGAGCCAGGACAAGAGGCAATTGTCCCCACCAAGGGGGGCACATGGACGTGAACTTTGGTTACCGCCCTTCAATGTATGCCAGGGGGCTGTGTGCTGCCAGTGTCCCTGAGCTTGTGGGGCAAAGTCACCTCTGTCAGGTGAAAGTGGGAGATACCCTGGCTGTGGCCCTTTTGGACTCGGGGAGTATGGTTACCCTGGTAAGACCCGCCATGGTACTGCCCGATGAGTACATGGGGCGGAAAACCGGGGTCTTGTGCATTCACGGGGACTTGAGAGACTATGCCACAGCACAAGTGACTCTAACCACTGTCTCCGGTAGCTGGAACCACCAAGTTGCCGTCGCCGCTAAACTCCCGTACGAACTTATTATTGGGAGAGACTTTCCGGGGTTCATGTCACTATGGGAGTTCCGGAAACCCGCGAGGCGGGTGTGTCCCCAATAGACTGGCCCTACTCAGGGGTGACCCCGGAACCCTGGGAACCGGAGTCAGGAGGGACAACGGTAGGGGTGACCACCTCTACGGTGGAAGAAGGGGAGTCAACCCCACTGAGTGTTATGGTTGGAGATGTGGCAACGGGTCCAGAGTTGGCATATCTCCATGTCTCCACAGTTAATTTTGGTACAGCACAACACCAGGACCCGACTCTATCTCGGGCCTGGGAGAATGTTCTTGAGGTGGAAGGGGAACCACAACAGCCTGGGGCGGAGTTACA
This sequence comes from Gastrophryne carolinensis, assembly GCA_027917425.1. Taxonomy (NCBI): domain Eukaryota; kingdom Metazoa; phylum Chordata; class Amphibia; order Anura; family Microhylidae; genus Gastrophryne; species Gastrophryne carolinensis. The sequence continues at coordinate 433,665,075 of CM051234.1, read as the reverse complement.
GTTTCCTCGCTTTGTGGTTCACCAGGATATGCTGTACCGAGTAAACAAGGTACGCGAAGAGGTGGTGGAACAATTGGTGGTACCCAATCCCTATCGCAAGCTGGTATTGGATTTGGCCCACCAACATGTTCTGGGGGGACACCTAGGCCAGCAGAAAACTCTGGACCGAATTTTACAATGTTTGTACTGGCCCAGTGTGTACAAGGAGGTGGAGAGATATTGTGAGTTCTGCCCAACATGTCAGATGACCAGCCTCCAGCCTCATTATCGTGCTCCCCTAGTTCCTCTCCCAGTTATTGAGGTACCCTTTGAGCGGATTGCCATGGATCTGGTGGGTCCAGTGCCAAAATCTGCTAGAGGGCACCAACATATTCTGGTGGTCTTGGACTATGCCACGCGGTACCCCGAGGCCATACCTCTTCGACACACCTCAGCCAAGCTCATTGCTAGGGAGCTTATGGAAATGTTTTCCCGAGTAGGCCTGCCTAAAGAGGTCCTGACCGATCAAGGTACCCCGTTTATGTCTAAAGTAATGAAAGAGCTCTGTAAATTATTGCAGGTGAAACAATTGCGGACATCCGTTTACCACCCGCAAACAGACGGCCTGGTAGAAAGGTTTAACCAAACTTTAAAAACCATGTTAAAACGAGTGGTCGCCAAGGATGGGAAGAATTGGTACTTGCTGCTGCCCTACCTGATGTTCGCAGTGCGAGAGGTGCCCCAGTCCTCTACGGGGTTCTCGTCCTTTGAACTCTTATACGGACGGCATCCACGGGGCCTGTTGGATATAGCCAAGGAGGCTTGGGAACAGCAACCCACACCCCACAAAAGTGTGGTAGAGTACGTTACTCACCTACAGGAACGGATAGAGACCGTGTTGCCACTGGTGAGGGAACATATGGAGGCAGCGCAGCGGGTCCAAAGCAGGATTTATAACCGGCAAGCCAGGGTACGGAACTTTAACCCAGGTGACAGGGTTGTGGTTCTGGTACCCACAGTGGACAGTAAATTTCTGGCTAGGTGGCAGGGTCCCTACGAGGTGATTGGGAAAGTTGGGGAAGTGACTTACAAGGTACATCAGCCAGGGCGGAGAAAGCCAGAGCAGGTGTACCATGTAAACCTGCTGAAGCTGTGGAAAGACAGGGAGACCCCTGTGGGTGACAGTCCCCGACCAGGTATGTTAGGGGTGGAGCTTCCCTTTCCTCGGTCTGCTGTTAGAGAAGCGGTAGTTGAGGTGAAAGCTGGCGACAACCTCTCCTCTAAACAGACCCATGAAGCCAGGGAGTTTGTCAGCAGAAACACGGATGCGTTTTCAGATCTCCCTGGGCGCACTTCTGTTATCCAACATGACATTGTCACGGAGCCTCAGGTTAAGATCCGGTTGAAGCCTTACCGGGTACCTGAGTCCCGGCGACAAGCTATCGCGGAAGAAGTGCAGCAAATGCTCCGTTTAGACGTGATTGAAGAATCAAAGAGCGAGTGGACCAGCCCAATAGTCTTGATTCCCAAGCCCGATGGTACGTTGAGGTTTTGTAACGATTTCCGCAAACTTAACGAAATTTCTAAGTTTGATGCCTACCCTATGCCCCGAGTAGACGAGCTTATTGAGAAGCTAGGCCAAGCCAGGTATTTTTCTGTTTTGGACCTCACAAAAGGGTACTGGCAGGTACCCTTGACTGAGGCTGCCAAGGAGAAAACAGCCTTTATCACACCAGAGGGACTGTTCCAGTACAAGGTATTACCCTTTGGTTTACATGGCGCTCCCGCTACGTTCCAAAGGTTAATGGACATTGTCCTCCGGCCACATCGTCGGTATGCTTCGGCCTATCTGGACGATATAATTATCCATAGTACGGATTGGGAAAGTCACCTGCCCAAAGTCCAGGCCGTAGTGGATTCCCTCAGGAAGGCTGGTTTGACAGCAAACCCGAAAAAATGTGCCTTAGGCTTAGAAGATACAAAATACCTATGTGATTGGGCGAGGAGTGGTCAAGCCCCAGGTTAACAAAATAGAAGCCATCCGTAGCTGGCCACGTCCTAACACTACCCGCCAAGTGAAGTCATTTCTGGGGTTGGTGGGGTATTACATGAGGTTCATTCCCAATTTTGCCACCGTAGCGACACCATTGACAGACCTGTTAAAGGGACGCAAGTTTGTCATGGTGAAATGGAATGAAGGGGCCGAAAAAGCGTTCTCCGCTTTGAAGTCTGCCCTGTGTGGGTCTCCGGTGTTGGTGACACCCGACTTTAAGAGAGAGTTTATAGTGCAGACTGATGCCTCCGAGGTAGGTCTCGGTGCTGTACTGTCTCAGGAAGTCAACGGGGAAGAACCCCCTGTTGTCTATGTGAGTCGCAAATTGACACCTGCGGAGACCCGGCATAGGTTCGTGGAGAGAGAGTGTTTGGCCATTAAGTGGGCCATTGAGTCTCTTCGCTACTACTTGCTGGGGAGAAGTTTCCGTCTGATTACGGACCATTCTCCCCTCAAGTGGATGTGCCAGGCTAAGGACAGGCATGCCAGGGTCACCCGGTGGTTCCTGTCCTTGCAAAATTTCAAGTTCTCCATAGAGCACAGAGCGGGATGGTTGTTGGGTAATGCGGATGCCCTGTCCCGGGCACATTGTTTGTCGTGTGTCCACCCCCTCAGGGTTGAACAAAGGGGGGGGGGTATGTGGTAAGGTGCAAGGGGCCGTCATTGACGGAAGGTATGTGGCACCAAGGTACCTGGCCTTGGTGCAGTAAAACCGTGTGTTTTCTTTCCCAGCATCAGCTGCTAATGGCAGTCTGGTGCTAAAGTTAGTATAGCTGAAAGGCTAACCTGGGACGGTTTTACTGGGATGGAGTAGAGCAAGGTGGGACTCCATCCCACTACCCAGGTCCGGGTTTTACAGGCCGCTTAAATAGCCTGGGGAATCAGCTGTGCACTGTCTGTGACTGGAGCTCACTTGTGGAGTGAGACTCTGTGAGCCTGGCTGAAAACTCCTATGCAGGCGGTTTCATGCGGACCCAAGGTGGATTCGGTTGCAAAGCAGCAACTTTGCCCAAGGACTAGAAACGCTGTTTGCCTGTCTGATTGACTTCTGCTGCATTTTCCTGAAAAGGTGATGTAACCCGAAAGGGCATATGCTTTTATGGATTTTGGTGTGAGTAAACAAGGACTTTAAGTTTAACTTTTCGCCTCTGTAAGAGGGTGAAACCAGGACTATTCTATAAAAACTGCCGTCCTGTTTGGCCACAAGGGGCCACTGGTTCCCCTGTTCACACAGCTAATTCTCTGCAGAGACTTGTTGATCTTAAGGAGCAGGAAATCACATGTTCTGTGTGTGCTAGAGCAAGGAGGAAGCAGACTGGTCACCATTTTGAAAGAGAGAGAAAAAGGCCATGTGAGCAAGTGGTGGCCTGGCGTGCAGCAGATAAAGAAAGACTGACAACTGGATCTGAATCAGAGGCTGTGGATTTTTGCCTGAAAGACTCCTGAGAGCTGCGTGGTGCATCCGGTCGTTTTGTGAAGGAGATCTGTTCAGCTGGAGTTTACCAAAGGCCCGGGTCAGTACTTTAATTAATACATGCACGTGCTATAGACTGCCTGTTAGCTAGTTAGTTTACACAGGCCAAGACTTTGCTTTGCTGTTGGATTCTGGATTCCGGATTACACAGGAACTTTGCTACAGGAGACATTGGCTGTTGTGCACTGAGCTGTCTGCAGTTTTACTCAGTGCATCCCTCTGGAACAGTGCCTGCTACGCAGTTTGGGTCAACTTTGGGGTAGGGGAACTGTTGTTATTATTTCACTGTTTGCTGCATATATTTGAAGTATTTTCAGAAGCCTGTTTTAGTAAACGTGTTTTGCATAAGCTGGTGTCATTGCCGCTTTCTTGTCTGTGGCTTTGCTGTACCTTGAGAGACCTACCGGTGCACGACTTACACCTCTGAGCCTCTATACTGCAAACATCCTGCTGCCTACCAGAGCTAATCATCACAATATATATATATATATATATATATATATATATATATATATAAAATTTCTATATATTTTTGTTCCCCAAGAAATTGTAAAAATACAATCAAAATTGCACTGTATATGGGACAACCAGGAGCCAGCATGGTTGACTCCTCAGTTAGTCAGCATGTCGAGAGAGAGAGAGCTTGCTTTGTTCTGGTCTTTGGCCAGGGCCTAGTTTCATGTGTATATTCACATGGTAATTTAGGCTGGCAATAGATTTAGGCTGGCAATAGATACTATACCTGTTGGATTGAGATCTGGGGCAATCAGAGATCACCTTTGCCATTTTGAATATAACAAAGTTACAGGAGTTTCGAGGGTCAGATTTGCTAGGGGCAGCTGGAGGAAAGATGACTGGTGGGAGCTGAAGGACACACACGGAGGTTTTCTTTGACACTGAGAGACCTGATTTGTGAACTTGAATGCAGCAGCCATCTTATGTGGAGATTGGATGAGGCCTGTTGATTTCTGTCTGGATCACATTAACCAGATGAGTAATCTGTTTATTTTTATCTTTTTTTTGAAGTTTTTATATGCTTTTGCACTGTTTGAGACTTTCCTTTTGTGGTTCTATTGTACATTTTAGCAAGCAGGGTATAAATAACTCTTAAAAGTGCTTATTTATGTTTCCTTGGAGTTACTAAGATATGAACTTTTTAGACAATGTGGTGTAAATAAATATAATATATATATATATATATATATATATATATATATATATATATATATATACCTTTTAACTGCCTTATACATTTAAGGTCTGCAAATATTTTTGTATTATAGTATATATTAGCACCCAAGCAAAACACCTGTGTATACTTATAATACACAGGACATTGGGGTCATGCTTAGAGCAGAATAAAACAGGAATTCGACTTTCCTGGGTTTTGTTCCACTCCTCCAGGGCATACCACATTGGAATGCTCCTCTATGTGAAACCCCCAGAACGCCTCTATTAACTTACCTCTTCCTTGTTCCTACGACACATGTGAGGGCTCTCGCCAAATTAGATCTGTCTGTTGTGACTATAGACCTGACTCAGAGCCAGGCGAGAGTTTTCACTCCTTTTTCAGGCAAGAAAATTGCCATTCACTTTACTGCTTGAAATACCATCATACCCTGCCACATCTGAGCACATTCAAGTGACAAACCGTAATCCCCTTTTCCATAACTGGGTCAGTGCCACTGTTAGTGGTGCCAGCCATACATTAGGACCTCCCCCAAGATTGGGCGCAGTCATAGGGAGGCAGCATTGCCTGCTGCTAAGGAAGAGGCACACCATACTACTTTCGTCATTCTATATTGCGAGGTGGGGCACAGAAAAAAGTACTAGAAAGTCAAACATTTCAGATCTACATCTCTGAGCCTAATTGCTTTGACTCAATGGGGGTCTTGCTAATTATTTAGTAAAGCAAATTTAACTCTGAGTGCACATTTGGGTGTGAATTGCAGCCTGCATGTTGGTGAGCTTTTTCATTTGAAAACACAAAAAGTGCAATAAAAAATATATGTTCTAATTTTTCCTATAAATATACATGTGATGGGGCAGTTTTACTGGTACTTTTTCCAATGAGGTAAGAATTACTTTTTTGAAAGGTTGGAAACAGCATTCTAAGGGCTATTCTAAAGAATGTGTTATTTCTTCTGCTTACCCCAAAGGGTGCTGCTGTTTCCAAACTTTTAAACAATTATTCTTACCTCATTGCAAAACAAAATGCACCCCACCTGTACAACTGTAGCGCTCCTGGCCAAGCAGTGCTCGCACCGCATGACTTTTATATGCCTATGCCCTAGCGACACCTATCGCCAGCCAGGAGCGCCACTAGTTGAAAATATTTAAGAAAAACATACATAGCGCTTGCTCAAAAAATGGGATTTCCGGCACACAGCGCCCATTGGTACATTTTTAATTTTTTAGGGTCATGGAATATCTTCTTTTTAAATTTTATCGGGGACATGACAGAGCTTTCTCACAGCCCAAGTCACAAGTTTGCAGCTCAACACAAGAGTGCTAAAAATGCATCCAGAAATCTCAAACTGCCCAGGGATCCCATGGCACATGCACCCCCCAAAAAAAATGTAAAATGATAAAATTATAAAAAATTATTGTAATCATTTAAGCCCAGTAAAATGTATGGGATAAGGCCGCACAGTGCAGGGTGAGCACCTGCTCTTATCTGCCGCTGTAGGGACATTACCTGGCACTCACATCACAGGCACTCTGGATTTTTTACTTGAAAATTAACACCATTTTCACTGGGACCTGACATTCACCTAACATTCATCTGGCAGTACCTGGCACTACGTCGCCTTAGCGTTTCTTAAACAAACCCCTCAATCTTTGGCATGCCGCCCAATTTGAACATCTAGCCCAACGTGCCTAACAACTACTGATTCAACATGAATCCAGTATGCGTAATCAAAAACCACACAGATAAATATTTTATCACAGTACTGCTAGGTCTGCACCCACCATTACTAGTCTCATTGTTGAAAAGTGGGAAGTGCATCACATCAGGAGTTCCTTTGCCATCTCCTTTAAAAATATAGCAGCATTTTGATGGAATGTTCTTCTCATTTTCATTTATGTTTATTTTAGGAAATGGTACTTGATGTTTTTCACAGTATTCTTCTGTCTGTGTCAGCGTCTGATTTAAGAAAGAAAGATTTTTTTAGTTTTATAGCATGAAAAAGTGCTTTTTATTTTATTTTATTGGATGATCAACATTCATAGCAAATAAACAGGGAAAAATACAGCACTATGTACAATTGCTACTTAAAACAAAGGTATATTCAATTATTGAACATGTGTTAAAATTGTATATTACTAGTATAGTATGGTTCATTTCAAAGCCAAGGATAACACTTTTGATCTCACCAGTGGTGAGTGCCTACAATTCACCAGTAAATTCCACCACAAATTCCAAACACCATCATGTGTGATTAGCAAGAAAATATTCAAGAAAAATGGAGCAAAATGTTCTATAGTGTTGCAAATTTACAATTCGCAAATGAATACATGCAGCTTTTGTGTTCTGTGTTCTTACATGCTGACTGGGGCTTCTTCTTCGGTACTGTGGTAAGCACTATACATAATATACCCTTTTAATATAGCTGTTAAAATTAAAGAGGGGGCATTCTAATTATTAGGTGAAGCCTGTAACCTGCTCCTGGGTGAGCTTTAACACACAAAAATGCAAAACATTTTTATTTCATTTTTTTAAATCACCTGCACATGTGATAGGGCATTTTTAGAGCTGGGGTACCGTACATATTATTTCCAATGAGGTAAGGAACAACACCCTATGGGCTATGCAGAGAAGACTCCCCATTTTTTTGCATAGCCCATAGGGTGCTATTGTTTCCAATAATGTTTAAAACATATTTAGGAAAATGTAAAGCTATTTTTTGCACTTTTTCATGTGTTGAAGTTAAAGTGGACCAACACCCAGGGGTGATCGGCTCGGGAATCTATAAGATTCCCGGGCCGATCACCTCCCTCACCGCGGGACATCCGAGATCGGGATGTCCCGTGGGGTGAAACCCCCCCAAAACCCCCAAAAAACCTTACCTTATCGGCGACGGCAGCAGCCGCCGCCGCCTCCCACGCGCCCCTCTAGACGTGCGCGCGCCCGCGCCGTCCATTTGTGAATGGCCGGCGCGGGGGCGCGCCCTGTAAGAGTGACGTGCGGGAGGCGGCGGTGGATGCGCTGTCTTGGACGTCGCTGTCACCCGCTTGGACGTCGGCGGGGATTGGACGGCGCGGTCACGTGGGAGTGTGGTGAGGTGAGTTTTTGGGGCTTTCTGGGGGGTTTCACACAGCGGGGCACCCCCAATCGGGGTGCCCCCCCGAAGTGGACCAAAACCCAGGATATACAAAGAATAATGGTATTGGAAACCCGCGCTACAATTTTATCTCTTCAATATCAATCAATTTGTCAAATAATTAAGGCTGCTCCATGTGTTATATCCTCTTATCCCAAATAGAGAGTAAATAACAGTTGTAAGAATTTGAACACAGAGCATGGAAGTATGATTATCAGTTTTCTTATTAGATGACACTAGCCCTTTAAATGGTCCTTATTCCTATAATGGTACAGTTCTTCCACATCAACCAGTGCAGAGCAATATCAAATTGTGCCACTTTCTTATTCAAATGTCACAACTGCAGCATAATACAGTCTCTTCAATATTCACAGGCTTGTAACATCACCACAGTGCCCATCACCAGTGCTGGGTACTCTTACCAGCTGATGAGTAATATGAAGCTTATGTAACCAGTTCATACAGCTTTTAATTGGACATCTACACAAAGGAGAGATCCTAGAGGAATTAAAACATAAGCTTCATATTACTCATCAGCTGGTAAGAGTACCCAGCACTGGTGATGGGCACTGTGGTGATGTTACAAGCCTGTGAATATTGAAGAGACTGTATTATGCTGCAGTTGTGACTAGGGATGAGCGAATCGATCCGGACGAACCCGGATTCGATCCGAATTTCAGGAAAAATTCGATTCGGATCGAATCCGAATTTCCCCGCGATTCGATCACTCGAAGTTTTCCTTTAACATCCATTCATTTACATTACAGGCATTCTAAGATGGCGGACGGGACATGTCTGGACATGTATCCCGCGCCAGTGCAAGCTGGGGCAGTCACATGCAGCCTATCAGCAGCCAGCAAGCCCGGTGACGTCACACAGCGGTATTTAACGGCGGCCATCTTGCTTTTCCTCATTTCTCTATTGCATTCGTGACAGACAGACAGAACGCTGTGTAGCTGAGGCAGTTAGACAGGCTGGAGACAGGGACAGACAGGGACAGGCTGGAGACAGGCAGGAGACAGGCAGGAGACAGACAGGAGACAGACAGAAAGCCAGGGAAAGGTAGGAAAAACGGAGCTGGCTGACAGGGAGATTTTTTTTTTTTCATCCAGCCTTTGTTAGCGTTTTCAGGCTGCTTATAGTAACTAACTGTGCATATATACTGAACTGATCTTAAGTCTGCTGTGAGGCATCCCATTCTGTGACTAAAGCAGCCTCTGTTTAAGACCATATAAGCATTTGCTCTTATCATATTTGAAATTAGGCCTGATAAAGACACTTTTGCTGGCCAAAGCACTACTGGACCCTGCCAGCTCGATTCCTGCCCGGGGCATCCCATTCTGTGACTACAGCAGCCTCTGTTTAAGACCATATAAGCATTTGCTCTTATCATATTTGAAATTAGCCTGATAAAGACACTTTTGCTGGCCAAAGCACTACTGGACCCTGCCAGCTCGATTCCTGCCCGGGGCATCCCATTCTGTGACTAAAGCAGCCTCTGTTTAAGACCATATAAGCATTTGCTCTTATCATATTTGAAATTAGCCTGATAAAGACACTTTTGCTGGCCAAAGCCCTACTGGACCCTGCCAGGTCGATTCCTGCCCAGGGCATCCCATTCTGTGACTAAAGCAGCCTCTGTTTAAGACCATATAAGCATTTGCTCTTATCATATTTGAAATTAGGCCTGATAAAGACACTTTTGCTGGCCAAAGCCCTACTGGACCCTGCCAGCTCGATTCCTGCCCGGGGCATCCCATTCTGTGACTAAAGCAGCCTCTGTTTAAGACCATATAAGCATTTGCTCTTATCATATTTGAAATTAGGCCTGATAAAGACACTTTTGCTGGCCAAAGCACTACTGGACCCTGCCAGCTCGATTCCTGCCCGGGGCATCCCATTCTGTGACTACAGCAGCCTCTGTTTAAGACCATATAAGCATTTGCTCTTATCATATTTGAAATTAGCCTGATAAAGACACTTTTGCTGGCCAAAGCACTACTGGACCCTGCCAGCTCGATTCCTGCCCGGGGCATCCCATTCTGTGACTAAAGCAGCCTCTGTTTAAGACCATATAAGCATTTGCTCTTATCATATTTGAAATTAGCCTGATAAAGACACTTTTGCTGGCCAAAGCCCTACTGGACCCTGCCAGGTCGATTCCTGCCCAGGGCATCCCATTCTGTGACTAAAGCAGCCTCTGTTTAAGACCATATAAGCATTTGCTCTTATCATATTTGAAATTAGGCCTGATAAAGACACTTTTGCTGGCCAAAGCCCTACTGGACCCTGCCAGCTCGATTCCTGCCCGGGGCATCCCATTCTGTGACTACAGCAGCCTCTGTTTAAGACCATATAAGCATTTGCTCTTATCATATTTGAAATTAGCCTGATAAAGACACTTTTGCTGGCCAAAGCACTACTGGACCCTGCCAGCTCGATTCCTGCCCGGGGCATCCCATTCTGTGACTAAAGCAGCCTCTGTTTAAGACCATATAAGCATTTGCTCTTATCATATTTGAAATTAGCCTGATAAAGACACTTTTGCTGGCCAAAGCCCTACTGGACCCTGCCAGGTCCATTCCTGCCCAGGGCATCCCATTCTGTGACTAAAGCAGCCTCTGTTTAAGACCATATAAGCATTTGCTCTTATCATATTTGAAATTAGGCCTGATAAAGACACTTTTGCTGGCCAAAGCACTACTGGACCCTGCCAGCTCGATTCCTGCCCGGGGCATCCCATTCTGTGACTACAGCAGCCTCTGTTTAAGACCATATAAGCATTTGCTCTTATCATATTTGAAATTAGCCTGATAAAGACACTTTTGCTGGCCAAAGCCCTACTGGACCCTGCCAGGTCCATTCCTGCCCAGGGCATCCCATTCTGTGACTAAAGCAGCCTCTGTTTAAGACCATATAAGCATTTGCTCTTATCATATTTGAAATTAGGCCTGATAAAGACACTTTTGCTGGCCAAAGCACTACTGGACCCTGCCAGCTCGATTCCTGCCCGGGGCATCCCATTCTGTGACTAAAGCAGCCTCTGTTTAAGACCATATAAGCATTTGCTCTTATCATATTTGAAATTAGCCTGATAAAGACACTTTTGCTGGCCAAAGCCCTACTGGACCCTGCCAGGTCCATTCCTGCCCAGGGCATCCCATTCTGTGACTAAAGCAGCCTCTGTTTAAGACCATATAAGCATTTGCTCTTATCATATTTGAAATTAGGCCTGATAAAGACACTTTTGCTGGCCAAAGCCCTACTGGACCCTGCCAGGTCGATTCCTGCCCAGGGCATCCCATTCTGTGACTAAAGCAGCCTCTGTTTAAGACCATATAAGCATTTGCTCTTATCATATTTGAAATTAGGCCTGATAAAGACACTTTTGCTGGCCAAAGCCCTACTGGACCCTGCCAGGTCGATTCCTGCCCAGGGCATCCCATTCTGTGACTAAAGCAGCCTCTGTTTAAGACCATATAAGCATTTGCTCTTATCATATTTGAAATTAGGCCTGATAAAGACACTTTTGCTGGCCAAAGCACTACTGGACCCTGCCAGCTCGATTCCTGCCCGGGGCATCCCATTCTGTGACTAAAGCAGCCTCTGTTTAAGACCATATAAGCATTTGCTCTTATCATATTTGAAATTAGGCCTGATAAAGACACTTTTGCTGGCCAAAGCCCTACTGGACCCTGCCAGGTCGATTCCTGCCCAGGGCATCCCATTCTGTGACTAAAGCAGCCTCTGTTTAAGACCATATAAGCATTTGCTCTTATCATATTTGAAATTAGCCTGATAAAGACACTTTTGCTGGCCAAAGCCCTACTGGACCCTGCCAGGTCCATTCCTGCCCAGGGCATCCCATTCTGTGACTAAAGCAGCCTCTGTTTAAGACCATATAAGCATTTGCTCTTATCATATTTGAAATTAGGCCTGATAAAGACACTTTTGCTGGCCAAAGCACTACTGGACCCTGCCAGCTCGATTCCTGCCCGGGGCATCCCATTCTGTGACTAAAGCAGCCTCTGTTTAAGACCATATAAGCATTTGCTCTTATCATATTTGAAATTAGCCTGATAAAGACACTTTTGCTGGCCAAAGCCCTACTGGACCCTGCCAGGTCCATTCCTGCCCAGGGCATCCCATTCTGTGACTAAAGCAGCCTCTGTTTAAGACCATATAAGCATTTGCTCTTATCATATTTGAAATTAGCCTGATAAAGACACTTTTGCTGGCCAAAGCCCTACTGGACCCTGCCAGGTCCATTCCTGCCCAGGGCATCCCATTCTGTGACTAAAGCAGCCTCTGTTTAAGACCATATAAGCATTTGCTCTTATCATATTTGAAATTAGGCCTGATAAAGACACTTTTGCTGGCCAAAGCCCTACTGGACCCTGCCAGCTCGATTCCTGCCCGGGGCATCCCATTCTGTGACTACAGCAGCCTCTGTTTAAGACCATATAAGCATTTGCTCTTATCATATTTGAAATTAGCCTGATAAAGACACTTTTGCTGGCCAAAGCCCTACTGGACCCTGCCAGGTCCATTCCTGCCCAGGGCATCCCATTCTGTGACTAAAGCAGCCTCTGTTTAAGACCATATAAGCATTTGCTCTTATCATATTTGAAATTAGGCCTGATAAAGACACTTTTGCTGGCCAAAGCACTACTGGACCCTGCCAGCTCGATTCCTGCCCGGGGCATCCCATTCTGTGACTACAGCAGCCTCTGTTTAAGACCATATAAGCATTTGCTCTTATCATATTTGAAATTAGGCCTGATAAAGACACTTTTGCTGGCCAAAGCCCTACTGGACCCTGCCAGGTCCATTCCTGCCCAGGGCATCCCATTCTGTGACTACAGCAGCCTCTGTTTAAGACCATATAAGCATTTGCTCTTATCATATTTGAAATTAGCCTGATAAAGACACTTTTGCTGGCCAAAGCACTACTGGACCCTGCCAGCTCGATTCCTGCCCGGGGCATCCCATTCTGTGACTAAAGCAGCCTCTGTTTAAGACCATATAAGCATTTGCTCTTATCATATTTGAAATTAGCCTGATAAAGACACTTTTGCTGGCCAAAGCCCTACTGGACCCTGCCAGGTCCATTCCTGCCCAGGGCATCCCATTCTGTGACTACAGCAGCCTCTGTTTAAGACCATATAAGCATTTGCTCTTATCATATTTGAAATTAGCCTGATAAAGACACTTTTGCTGGGCATAGCACTACTGGACCCTGCAAGGGCATCCCATTCTGTGACTATAGCAGCCTCTGTTTAAGACCATATAAGCATTTGCTCTTATTATATTTGAAATTAGCCTGATAAAGACACTTTTGCTGGCCAAAGCACTACTGGACCCTGCCAGGTCCATTCCTGCCCAGGGCATCCCATTCTGTGACTACAGCAGCCTCTGTTTAAGACCATATAAGCATTTGCTCTTATCATATTTGAAATTAGCCTGATAAAGACACTTTTGCTGGGCATAGCACTACTGGGACCCTGCAAGGGCATCCCATTCTGTGACTATAGCAGCCTCTGTTTAAGACCATATAAGCATTTGCTCTTATTATATTTGAAATTAGCCTGATAAAGACACTTTTGCTGGCCAAAGCACTACTGGACCCTGCCAGGTCCATTCCTGCCCAGGGCATCCCATTCTGTGACTAAAGCAGCCTCTGTTTAAGACCATATAAGCATTTGCTCTTATTATATTTGAAATTAGGCCTGATAAAGACACTTTTGCTGGCCAAAGCACTACTGGACCCTGCCAGGTCGATTCCTGCCCAGGGCATCCCATTCTGTGACTAAAGCAGCCTCTGTTTAAGACCATATAAGCATTTGCTCTTATTATATTTATATTATAAGACACTTTTGCTGGGCATAGGCTTACTGCTGCCTGCCAGGTGCACTTCTGTTGAGGCATCCCATTCTGTAACATAGCATACCCCTCTTTATTTACACTAAGCAGCTCTCTTATTTACACTAAGCAGGCCTGTTGGAGGCTGAGTGTTACTGCTCACTTTTGGTGTGCATTATATTCTGTTTTATATAGACCCACTGCTGCCTGGGGGTTCTTAAAATATCACCTACTACCACGCCAGTTAGACTATGTCGGGCAGACAAGTGCCTGGAAGTGAAAAGAGGAGTGGCAGAGGCCAAGATTCCGCAGGCAGAGCTCGCATCAGACTGGGGGCCAGTAGCAGCAGGAGTCACGCTGAGAGACCTAATCTGCCAGTATCTGCTAGCGGTCGGGTCTCCACCAGTAACGCATCTGCCGTGGTAGATTGGCTGACGCGCTCATCAACAACATCATCACAACTTACATCTGAGACCCCCAGTCTAGGGTCGGTAGGTTCCTCTGACACAACCCTGAGTTGGCATGCCCCGAGAGCAGTCCCTGTCCTCCCATTGCCTCTGTCCTACGCCGTTCCCTCCCCCAGCGACGTATCCTATGCTTTGGGTTCAGCTCCACTCTTTAGTGAGGAGGACGATCAGATACAGGAGGACAGTCAGCAGCTACTGCCCAGCCAAGAAATGGAGGTGGCTTCTTTAGCTAGGCAGACAAATAGTGATGTGGACAGTGTCGTGGGTGCTGCGAGCGTTCCAGCTCCTGCGCCAGACACTGTTGACGAATCCACGAACATCAGTGACGTACAGCCACAACCCGGTGATGATGATGATGATGACGATGAAGCCGATCGCACTTGGGAGCCGGGTGATGAAGGGGCTTCATCGTCATCATCAGGAGAAGAGGGGCGCAGGTTGCCCCGGAGTCAGCAGCTGAGGCAGCAAGGTGGTAGCAGTCAGCATGGGGGCACAATTCCAAAGGCTGGAGCCGGCCGGGGCCGGGGCCGGGGTAGAGCACCTGCTGTGCGGCAGTCTACCTTATCGGGAGGTAGTGGAGCAGGGGTTCCTGGAGTTGGCAACAGCAGCAGTGAATCAGTGAGGCCAGGGGGTGGGAAAAGTAGCTACTCGGCAGTGTGGCAGTTTTTCCTGAGGCATCCGCAGGAGGGTAACATGGCCACATGCAAGATATGTAGGCAAAAGGTGAAGCGTGGCCAGGGTCCAAATGTTGGCACCACGGCCCTGCGTCAACATATGATGCGTCACCATAAAACGACCTGGGAGAACCGAGGCTCCCAAGGGGTGGTCCAGTCTGCTTCCTCACCAAGTGAGCTCCCAATTTCTGCCAGCCAAGGCTCCAGCACCTCAGCCGAAGGCAGCTGTGCGTCACACCCATCCTCTGTCGCTCCTGCTCCTCCTCCTCCTCCTCCAAGTCATGCATCCCGCCAGCAATCCATCAGCGAAGCCATGTCCAAGAGACAGCAGTATGCGCCCACTCATCCTACGGCGCAGAAGCTGAATGTGCTCCTGTCCAAGTTGCTGGTGCTGCAGTCGCTCCCTTTTCAGGTGGTGGAATCTGCACCTTTCAGAGAACTGATGGCTTGTGCCGAGCCGAGGTGGAGAGTCCCAAGCCGTCATTTCTTTGCCAAGAAGGCAGTACCAGCGCTGCACACTTTTGTTGAACAGAAGGTGGGCCAGTCCTTGAGCCTGTCGGTGTGTAGCAAAATACATGGCAGCGCCGACATCTGGAGCTGTAACTACGGTCAGGGGCAGTACATGTCGTTTACGGCCCACTGGGTGAATGTGGTCCCTTTGCAGCAGCAACTTGGACAGGTCACGCCGCTTCGGCCTCCGCGCTCTCTGCCCATTGGGCCTGTGACACCGTGCGACTCGGCCTCCTCATCCTCCGCCATCTCCTCACCCTCCACTGTAGGCTCAAGTCTCAGTGCCCCTCCAGTCTACCATGTGTGCAGGGCACGGAGGTGTCACGCAGTGCTTCACATGGTTTGTCTTGGCGAACGGAGTCACACAGGGGAGGAACTGCTTAAATGTATTCATCAGGAAATCCAAACATGGCTTACTCCGAGAAAACTTAAAATGGGAATCATGGTTACCGACAATGGGAAGAACATTTTGTCTGCGCTGCGCCAAGGAAGCCTGACCCATGCCCCCTGCATGGCTCACGTCTTCAATCTGGTTGTCAAGCGGTTTCTGAAGTGTTCCCCCCATCTGCAGGGACATCCTAACAACTTCACGGAAACTTTGCATGCACTTCAGCCACTCCTACACCGCCAAACACACCCTTCTTGAGCTACAGCGTCAGAATGGTATCCCCCAACATAGTCTGATTTGCGATGTTTCCACCCGTTGGAATTCCACCCTTCACATGTTGGACCGATTATATGAACAGAGAAAAGCCATCACGGATTTCCTGATGATCCAAGCAGATAGGGGGACTCCCCTGTGTAACTTCAATGTCAACCAGTGGCAGCTCATACGTGACACCTGCCGTTTGCTCAGGCCCTTTGAGGAAGCCACTTTATTTGTCAGTCGGCAGGATTACGGGATGAACGACGTGATTCCACTGCTTCATGTACTACAGCACATGTTGGAAACCATGGCTGGTCAGGGCACTGGAGACATGGCGTTTACATCTTACGGCCACATGAACCCCCTTGGAGCTGAACTGGAGGAGGAGGAGGAGGAAGAGGAGGAGGAGGAGTTGCCCAGCGAAACACAGTTTAGGCTTGGCGAAATGGCTGGTTTATCTAGTCAGCGGACAGGAGAGGAGGAGCAGGAGCAGCCAGAGGAGCTAGAGGTTTTTGAGGAAGGAGAGACAGAGGACCCGGGCACACCGTGGCAGTATGCAGTGGAGATGGAGACAGGTAGTCCATCCGAGTCACTTGCGCAAATGGCACGAAGCATGCTCACATGCTTGCGTAGTGACCCCAGAATTGTTTCCATCTGTCGGCGGGATGACTTCTGGCTGTCCACCTTATTGGACCCTCGCTTCCGGCACAAAATGGGGGCATTTTTTAAACCCACCGAGAGGGAGGACAAACTCAACTACTACAAAGACATTCTACGTAGGCAGTTGGCCGATGCCTATCTGCGCCATGGTCCATACTCTCGCAGGTCTGACTCGAGGGGACCTCTGCGCTCACCTTCCACTGCCATGGCCGCTGGGGGGGGTTGGCAGCAGCAGCAGCAGAAGCTCCATCAGCAGCAGCAGCCTCAGTCTTCAGTCGCTAATGAGTAGCTTTCTACACCCGCATAGTGAGGCTACTCATGAGCAGCAGGAAGACCTGGAGCAGGACCTGAACCAGCAGGTCATGTCATACTTTGACATGACCATGCCAACACACCTTGAGGATCCGCTGGACTTCTGGGGCAGCCAAACTTGATTTGTGGCCGCAACTAGCAGAGTTTGCCCTGGAAAAGCTGTCCTGCCCGGCAAGTAGCGTGCCATCTGAGCGGGTGTTTAGTGCGGCGGGGGCCATAGATACGGCGAGGAGAACTCGTCTGTCAACTAAAAATGTGGAGAGACTCACCTTTGTCAAAATGAATCAGGGATGGATCAGCCAGGATTTCCACCCACCAATGCCTGATGCATGCGACTAGATTCAGCATGGTGCCACGTTTTACACTTTCCAAATGGTGCAAAACATATTTATGTCTTTAGGCCATTTTTTGGGCTCCTGCTGCTGCTACTGTCAACTCCTGCCAACTCCAGGGTGTGATTCATCCAATTTTTGGGCTCCTGAGGCCAACTCCAGTGTATATTTGGGCTCCTGCTGCTGCTGCTGCCAACTTCTGCAACTCCAGGGTGTGATTCATCCAATTTTTGGGCTCCTGAGGCCAACTCCAGTGTATATTTGGGCTCCTGCTGCTGCTACTGTCAACTCCTGCCAACTCCAGGGTGTGATTCATCCAATTTTTGGGCTCCTGAAGCCAACTCCAGTGTATATTTGGGCTCCTGCTGCTGCTGCTGCCAACTTCTGCCAACTCCAGGGTGTGATTCATCCAATTTTTGGGCTCCTGAAGCCAACTCCAGTGTATAATTTGGGCTCCTGCTGCTGCTGCTGCCAACTCCTGCCAACTCCAGGGTGTGATTCATCCAATTTTTGGGCTCCTGAGGCCAACTCCAGTGTATATTTGGGCTCCTGCTGCTGCTGCTGCCAACTTCTGCCAACTCCAGGGTGTGATTCATCCAATTTTTGGGCTCCTGAGGCCAACTCCAGTGTATATTTGGGCTCCTGCTGCTGCTACTGTCAACTTCTGCCAACTCCAGGGTGTGATTCATCCAATTTTTGGGCTCCTGAAGCCAACTCCAGTGTATATTTGGGCTCCTGCTGCTGCTACTGTCAACTCCTGCCAACTCCAGGGTGTGATTCATCCAATTTTTGGGCTCCTGAGCCAACTCCAGTGTATATTTGGGCTCCTGCTGCTGCTACTGTCAACTCCTGCCAACTCCAGGGTGTGATTCATCCAATTTTTGGGCTCCTGAAGCCAACTCCAGTGTATATTTGGGCTCCTGCTGCTGCTACTGTCAACTCCTGCCAACTCCAGGGTGTGATTCATCCATTTTTGGGCTCCTGAAGGCCAACTCCAGTGTATATTTGGGCTCCTGCTGCTGCTACTGTCAACTCCTGCCAACTCCAGGGTGTGATTCATCCAATTTTTGGGCTCCTGAAGCCAACTCCAGTGTATATTTGGGCTCCTGCTGCTGCTACTGTCAACTCCTGCCAACTCCAGGGTGTGATTCATCCAATTTTTGGGCTCCTGAAGCCAACTCCAGTGTATATTTGGGCTCCTGCTGCTGCTACTGTCAACTCCTGCCAACTCCAGGGTGTGATTCATCCAATTTTTGGGCTCCTGAGGCCAACTCCAGTGTATATTTGGGCTCCTGCTGCTGCTACTGTCAACTCCTGC
Organism: Gastrophryne carolinensis; assembly: GCA_027917425.1. Taxonomy (NCBI): domain Eukaryota; kingdom Metazoa; phylum Chordata; class Amphibia; order Anura; family Microhylidae; genus Gastrophryne; species Gastrophryne carolinensis. The sequence goes on along the minus strand of CM051234.1, from coordinate 433,646,463 downwards.
CAACTCCAGGGTGTGATTCATCCAATTTTTGGGCTCCTGAGGCCAACTCCAGTGTATATTTGGGCTCCTGCTGCTGCTGCTGCCAACTCCTGCCAACTCCAGGGTGTGATTCATCCAATTTTTGGGCTCCTGAAGCCAACTCCAGTGTATATTTGGGCTCCTGCTGCTGCTGCTGCCAACTTCTGCCAACTCCAGGGTGTGATTCATCCAATTTTTGGGCTCCTGAAGCCAACTCCAGTGTATATTTGGGCTCCTGCTGCTGCTGCTGCCAACTCCTGCCAACTCCAGGGTGTGATTCATCCAATTTTTGGGCTCCTGAGGCC